>CM029602.1:19110853-19734564 GCA_017311375.1 Mytilus coruscus | reverse complement strand
TTCAGCGAACTTTGGTTTATGGCGGACGATGCAGTTTTTGTTTATGCAGGAAGCCGGGGGTAACCGGAGACAACTACCGTCCTCCAGCTGCTAGAACCAGTCGTATTTGAAAGAATATAATAATATCTACATATAAAAAGTTATAACCGCTATATATGTATCAGTATACGAATAAGGAAAGGTGGTAAAACTATAAACAAGATGTAATTCATTCGTTGTTCTATTGTCATACGTTATAGAAATATATTGAATAGAAGATATTACAACATTTTGTTGATATTATTTAGTTTTTTTACTGTTACGGACTATCTGTGTCAAATGTTTCTTCTTTTTTTTTCCCTAACATTTCAAATGCTATTTTTCTTTATGAACATTCATTTTTGTCCTTCTTGATTTGTTGATATTCAATGACTGTCATATGTTATAATTTTCTAATGTGTGTTAATCGATTGATGACTTTTGAACAGCGGCATTTCAACTCTTGACGGAGTGCGTGCAAGCTTTATCAGAAATTCTATTTGGTAAAAATTTGGCAAATTTCTTGAAACAGTGGTTTCGACTGGACAACGCGATTTATCATACTTCATGTCAAAATGCCAGACTTTGATTGGTTAATACGAGGGGAATCATTTACTCTATCCCATGGCAAATACTCTATAACCCTTCCCGGGGACGCTTTGTCAAGGATGCGCTTTATTGAATACGGATGATTGTTATGTACAAAACGTCATTGTTTATTTCTTTTAATTTGGAATTTGATAGACTTTATAATAACAGAACATTCAGTATAATAAAATAAATAAAACATATCTGAGAGGCTAATAGAGCAGATTGTTACCCCTCTAAAAGACATTGTCAACCTTGGCTTCGCCTCAGTTGATAATATTTTCTCGGGGTAACAATCTGCTCTATCACCCTCTCAGCTATGTGTTATTTATATAATATTTATTTTTAGAAGAAGCACGATTTAGCTATTGCATGATAATTTGAACTATAACAATGCGGGTTCGATCCATCTTACATGTAGATGTGACAACCCGAAATAAAAATGTTGTCCAAAATCTCAATTTGCAACTGAACAGTATGGGCTACAGCCAGTATAAAATACAACATACGTTTTCCTTGTTTACTCTATGCGTCTATTGATTTATAATGAAAAATATCATATTCTCTTTTACTTAATGTCGTCTGGTTTAAACATGTTAAAAGGATTGTTATCTTTTCATTCATATTCATAATTAATTTACTAACCTTTTACTACATGCACAATTAAAATTAAAAACCATTTTGACCACATTTGAACAACCATATTTTTTATTAAACGGGTTTCCCGTTAACTTATGGAATAAGGAAATAATTTGATCCTAACAATATGAATTTAGTTTGGATCAAAGTTCGGTTGAGAAATTGTATCGTATGTCTATTTTTAAAACAAATTTTAATTTTAATATATGTTTTTAACGGGGTAGTTTTCGAATTCCTTTCTAACGGATTCCATTAAAGAAAGATTTCATTTTACAAGGTTAATGATCTGAATAAGACAAATTCTTTGAAATATTTAAGCTACAGCTGGAAAAACTTCTCTATAATATTTGACAGATTGATAATCACGGATACCCCCCTTTTTTTTGGAAACAAAAATCTGATGTTTAATTAATATGAACTGAATGTCATTTATTCATACCTATCGAAAGAAATCACACATACAACAGTACATGTCATGCTTGTTTACCATGTACACTAATTGTGGTTTTTTAAAACATACTGGATTATTTTAATTGAATTGCCAAGAAATAAAAATTAAAAAAAAAACACTCCATAATTATAAAACTATACTCAGCACTTTCTAGGAAGAGGGAACAATTTTTAAAACATTCAACAATGGCAATGATTTAGAGTCTATTTTAGAGCATTTAGGATTTGAAAGATCGTTTGTATATCGAGTATTCTTAATTTCAGAAGTCCAACACCTATTTAAGTATTTGCAACCGTATCATAGTTTTATGCGCTAAAAAATATTTACCAACCTGACCATCTGACAAATCTATTTACGACTCGGCCATTTGAAAAGTGTTTATAGAAACTCATCAAAACAATGCAACTGAAAACACGAAAAATCACGTAAGAGCTTGTGTAACAACTGCTTAAAAATGAGTACATTATATGAAGGATGTATCCCTTTTTGGGAAAATGCCCTTTCAGTTTTGATTTACGAGATATGCACAGCGCAGAAGCCTGTTATTTAGACAAATATAGCAGGACTCGGTTATCAGGGCTAAAATACATTGTAGGATGATTGTCATGAACTTCTTTCTTACGAATTCTCGTCAAACTTTTTTTTTGCGTTCTACATTTACATCGATTGTTCGTGCACTTTGATAATTGATTAATTGTATTTTTGTTTAACGTACAGTGACAAAAATTTCACGAATATATTGCCCCTTTGTTTTGTGCTGAAATTTTTGAATTCTCCTTTGAGGAAGACGTATATGATTAATGAAATTATACCCTGAATATTTAGTCAAAAGTATTTGCTTTACATCCAGTGGTAAACATTTCATGTATACCTGGGATTATGAAAATGAAACAGTACATCAAAAATATAGGTTCTACATATATAAATGGGTTGACCGAGACGTATCGATGGAGATTTAATCTTCCCCGTTTAACAGTGACCCCGCTAACCAAGTTTGGTTAGGAATTGATTTACAGCATTACAACATGCCAAGACGTACTAGAAAACAAAAATAAGTCAGTGAGGCCATAGCTGGAATAACCGACGGAACCGCAAAGCTATCCATAACGAACAAAGAATTTCACACTTTACGCCCAAATGCTTACCGGATCGGGCTATTTGTGTATTCATCGTCCTGCTTAAACGGACCTCTTACTGATGAACAAAGGAAGTATGTGTTATCCTAGTGTATTCCTTGTTATATCCTAAGATGGATTTTGTTAAATGTTATTTTTTTTTATTGATTTTTGCTTTTTTTTTTGAGTGGGTCCGAATAATATATCCCTTCTGTTTATGATATAGTTATTGACCAAGCAAGTCGGTATATATCATTTAATCTGCACGGCTCGGGTGACCCTAATTAACCCGAACGACGTAGGAGTTCGGGTTAAAGGGTCACCCCGACCGTGCAGATTAAATGATATATACCGATTTGATTGGTCAATAACTTTTTTAACACATGACGCCATCAATTTACGTGAATATTTTGGAAATATGCGGACGATATTCCGCAATACACGCCTCCTAGGAAGATTTCTTGCAGGGTAAAGAAAGGGGGAAATACGTTTTCATGTAGTTAAAGGTAGGTAGGTCTTAAATTATTAACTTTTTTTTTTTGTATTTAGGCTTCTTCCTAACTTGTTACATTATTTGGAGAATTGCGATTTAATGGTAGATTTTATTTACCGTTTCTGTTAAATTTATTTACAATTTTATATAAATTAGTGACCATTTAGAAATTAACATATTGTGTAGACACCTATCTATTATTAAAACTATACTATATGTTGCCCTCTAGATGTCCTAGTATGTGTTTGCCATTTGATTGCTGCGTTATTGACGTATAACCTATATCCCATACAGTTTTAGTTCCGTTTGGGGTTATTGAGTATAGATTAATTGCCTTTCTTTCCCTCAATAATATTCTTAGAGGAAGATGAACCGAGGAAAGATGTACCTGAATTTAAAATATTAAGTAAACAGAAAAAATGTTTCACTTTTCAATCTTTAACTTCCCCCCTCCCCCCTCCAATTATTTTTCTACCGTATATTAATTTTTGAAGACGTGTCGCATCTAAAAAAAGTCTGATTGATCTGCAGCTTAATACCCCCTCCCACTGTTTTGGTACAAACTTGAATATGATCCTCATTAAATTCGATCCCAAAAATAGTCACAAAGAAGGCATACATATCTAAATAGTCGTAATAAATTCCATTGAGCACGAAACTAATCCAAATCATATTTTTATGTCCCACCCTTTGATTGGAAAACTTATAAAGTTTTAGCATAACATCGTCAAAATTTGTGTTTATTCTCGCTACACTCGATTATATTTTTTAATTATATGGAATAAAACCCCTTTCAAAATCCAGGGTCTGCCCAAAAGGTAAGAGTACTTTTGAACTGTGCAGTATATCTGAGGTAGTTAATGCACACCTTTGCAGTGCATTATCCAGATTATAGCGGTGATTATAGCACAGTAAGAACAAAGAGATTTTACCCATGTCATGTGTTAAGTCTAGTTAATACACCATTTGAATGTATGGGTCATTACTACACATAACATTACAGATTTAACGACACGAACACAACCCGGTGGTAGCTTAGGCATTCCGGGAGTTTACACAGTTCCTCATCCACTAGTACCCAATTGGAAGGCAAAAATACACTTGAAATACAGATGATGATATAAAAATGTTAGCATGCATATTTTCTTTTCGATTGGGTCAATTCTGACATTCTGCAATGAGGTATTATCTTGACCCCGTTACACGCCAGAATTTTGTTGTTTGTACTACAATACATTTAAAAATACAATTGACAATTCTCTTTGTATAGTTCTTCGTTTCACCATACACCGTTGTAGTCGATTTACATTAAAATGAACATCGTTTCAATCGTTTTCTGCGTTGATTAACAGATGATTTTTGTCAAAATGTGTATTTCTGTTCTTTTTTTAGGGTGAGAGCATCATTTTATTTTTATTCAATCTCATTAAAACACAATTCCTGTGTCCACATTTCGCTTACAAGGATCTGACAACACTCCGTCTTCATTTCTTTTCTGGTATTTATTACATTAGCCAATTTAAGAAACCAGGTATTCCGGAAGCGCTTTAAAAAAAAAAAAAACAGAAAGTTGAACGGAGTCTAAGTCAGACCCTTGTAAGCGTAGCGTATACACTGGATCTGTATTTTGATAAGATTGGTTTAATTAGAATTGTTTTAAGCTTTCAATATCATTATACATGTATATGAGAATAAAATAAGTTGAATATATTAAACCACACCAAAGGCATACATGTACTGACGTATGTTAACAAATTTCCCCTAAAACAGCAAAATCAGACTGAATTAATAAACTTCGAAATTCTGAAAATTAAACTTCTTTGAAAATTATCTGTGGCTAAGGTTTCAAGCACTCCTTTCCTGGATCTTGCGTCCAGAAGTAAAACAGTGTTTCTTCTATCGTACGGATAAACAACTGTAGCTTAGTACAAGTTTCTTCTACTGTGTTTATCGCTTATTTTTCGGACGATTTTGAATAAAATTGTTAATCATTTTAATACAATGTAGGCGAAAGTTATCTCATTTGGCGAGCATCATGAGAAGCTAGTTTGGCAAAGGGTTGCACTGCATTAGTAAGGGGACGATATGTTTGTGTCTGCAGGTTGCTTAAATATCATTTAAATGCATCTCAAATATTTCATCCAAATTTACACGATTAACTATTAAAAGACATGTAAACTTGAAAAAATAGCATAATTCTATCTTTAAGAATGTATGTTTTATATCTGAAATGAATATTTCAACTTTTATTTTTCACAAATGTAACCTCCGAGATGAGATCCGTTGTCACAGTAGACATCATGGAATTTGTAGCTAGTGGCAGCAAAGAAGAACATGCAGTCCTGGGGTACTTTATTGTTCCCATCGGGTTGACTACCATCAAATGCATAGTATGTAAAGTTGTTCATCTTTCCATTCTTGATCCATCTCCAATCACCGATAGGTATACTATACCGGTTTATGTTACGACCACCAACGTAGTAAAGTAAACCTATGTAGAAAATATAAAACAGGGATGTGCAGGTTTTATATCATTTTGATAAAGGTGGCGTCATGAAATAATTGCATATTTTAAAATCAATTTATAAAGTTTACATAACATAAGCCAAACTAACTATTATATTTGTTATGTTTCATAAAAAATACTGCGTACTGGAATTGTTTACAATAGTAAAGAAATATTATATGCGGTTCTTAATAGTGTTATACATGTGTAGGGTTCTTTTCGGACAAATTTTAACATAGTTGACACATTTTTCATAAGAATCCTTTGTTTTGATTGGCAGACAACAATGATGAGGCATTCCCAAATTATGTTTAATTTATATCCCAATAAAATGCAACATTTATGACTGCACGTGCTCCCCATGACAATTATACACAGAAAAAAAGCTTTATTTAACTAGCTATGTCATGGTTATAGCATAAATATTCAATTATAAGTGTTGTATAAAACACATAGATAGACCGCAAAGTATATTGCAGTTTATCGAAAAATTACCCCCGATGCCAATTTTATAAAGTTTGACTGTTTTAAAAGAACGTTCTCTTTGTTAAATGTCTCATTGCATGTACTTTAAATTTTATATATATATGTCTGGCTTAGGTATTTTAATCTTGATTTGAAAAAAAACAAGCCTATTAGTGATAACATATTTAGTCAAGAGGCAGAATTTAAAACAAAAGCAACAAATTTCTGGGAAACACATGCAAATCAAATATAATATTATTAACTTGAATCATGTTGTAAGTTTTTTCTTTTATATTTTTACAATTTTGTTATCCCGTGACATTCTATATGGTATGGTAGAAAAGTTGGTATCAATGTCAATCATATCACGTATTGTTGGGTTGCTGTCACATGACGTATGCCCCCTTACATTTCCGTTTTATTCTTACCTGTGTTCATGCGTTGTAATTCTAACTTCATTGTCATGGCTTCCTCAAGTGTTTCAAAATTTGCCAAGTATGCACCTCGTTCTGCACAAAGTGCCTATAATAATTAACTCCAATTAATTCTTTATAGTGTAGTCTCTGTTATATTTCTGCACAACTTGTTCAGACTCGAGTTGATTTGAATATTGAGGAAGATCGTATAATACAAATGTGTGTTGAACTCGATCAATTCTTACTTTTCTTGTTTACTTTATTGTTGGGTTACTGTCTGATTGACCATCAAACATGTATCGGTTTGTCGAAAATTCAAAGTAAATGGCCTATAATGCTAAGCACCGATCTGAATAGTCAATCTATTTCCACTTTTCTCAGTACTTTTGTGGTTGTTCTAATGTTGTGTAATTACACCACTGTCCCGTGCTAGGGCTAAAACATGTCATAAACCGCAACATTCTGTATGTGCCCTTCCAACGTAGGAAACCTGATTGATTTTAGTTAACTGTAATTGTTTTTTTTTTGTTTTTTTTTGTTTTTATTTATTTAAACAGTTGTAGCATAAATCAGGCCGCTCTTTTGGGTTGTTTCACATTATGTTATACCGGACCTAGCATACATTTAACTGTAGCTTAGTGTACTATTGCAATGGCTTTTGCTCATTGTTGAAAGCCGTACGGTGTAACTGTCCATACCTTTATCTTTTGGTCTTAACAATATTTGTTTTTTTTTTTTTTTTGACTTATTTATCATTATAAAAATTGAATGGATTTTGTGGGTAGTAATTGGTTTTCGAATAGTCAGCCATTGTAGTTTTGTTTGTTTTGAAGTATGTGCCTGTCGAAAGTCAGGGGTCAGTAAATACGTGGTTGTCTTTTGTTGCTGTGAATTATATTCATTTTTCGTTTTTTTTTTTTTTTATTTTGTACATTAATCAGGCCGTTATATTTCTTGTTCGAATTGTTTTACATGTGTCATATCGGGGCCTTTTATAGCTTGCTATGCGGTATGTGTTTTACTCATTGTTGAAGATCGCATGTGCCATCTACGTCCATTGGTCTCTCGTAGATAGTTGTCTCATTGGCAAACATACCACAGTTTCTGTTTTATTTAAACTATCTGTGAACCGGGAGAGCAAGCGTTTTTTGCTCCTCTGTTGACATATATAAGTATTATAAGACTTAGTTCAATTAAGTGTCAATACGTACAAATGCGGCATCCCCAGACACTTTGTCGTTTATTATTAAGTAACATCCATCTCCAATCCGCTGGTATGGAGATGTGCAGTTATCTGCTGTAATGATACACACATAATATTTCAGATATAACTTTGCTATTGGTTATAAAGTAAAACAGGGATACTTTATATATGGTTTCATGTATTTGCACATGGAAATGACTGTTCTAAAAATCATAAAGTTGTAAAAGGGAAGAACGCAGCCTGTGTGTACTACAACTTCCATTCAGAGACGACATACCGAACAAGAACTTCCATTGAACGGAGACTTCCGGACAGGAAGTTATCAGTTCCCGCCAAAAGTGTTTCCTATCGTAAGAATAATTCTGTAAAACAGTTGTCCCCCATTTACACTTCATCGCTTGAGCAAAACCCGAAAGTTGTTAAAAACTTAGTGTAGTCTAACTACGAATTAAGCAACAATTGCTTTATGTCCTTCTATAACATCACAACTTTAATGAGTGCTTAAAATTGCTGTTATAGACTTCTTGAAGAAAAAAAGAGGAAAATTGTACATGTTGCAGTAAAATATGCATTTAAGGATTACTAGTAACGGGTAATGAATTGTTTTGCTCAAACAGTGGAAAATATTTCAAATATTTTAAAGATGTCGTCAAACCTAACATAGTGTGTGTCTACCCAATTTGAGCCTTTTACTCTTTACAATAAAGTTTTCTTATCTTTCAAGTCAAATCCGTCAAATTCGTTTGTCCTAATCCACCCTTCACAGTAAATCACACAACTCTCCCTTGTCCTTCTTATCGAACTTTTTCTTTTTTCTTTAATATCTGCAGATGCAATTTTTTTTACCAGGCTACGGGACAGTTTTCGTGTACAATTGTTTGCAACGAAACGTGTACAGTATAATAACATAGGACTTGGCATTGATTGACAAAACAGGGGCGTAGATATATTCTTGGGCGACTCGAATAATTCCAACCCCTGTATTGCAAATCAGTTGCAAATCCTAGATTATATTATATATAAGACTCAATATATTTCAGTATTAAGACGACATTTTAAAAAGGAAATTTGCGAAACTGAATTCGGAGTAGCGAAATGTACGGTGAAAGATTATAAATAAAAAGAACTGTCTGGTATATATTATTGAGACAGCAACCCCACGCAACAGAGAAAAATATGTGTCCACCATAATACCCAATTCAAATCCTTGGATCAAAAACAAAACAAACTGTATGACGTATTTGTTCATAAGTAAAACAGTGCTTTAACATATGTTTATGTTGTGGTTTTATTTACAGGCTACGGGAGAGTAATCAGCGATTTATGTTACTATGCTTTTAAAAGTTATGCAAAATTTTAAGGAGTTTAGCAATCGTTTCATGTATGTTTTCTTTTAAAAAAAAACCCGGAAAACTTAAAAAAATAAGTTGTATTATACATTTTCTAATTTTTGTTTATCCTCGAAATATATTACTTCTCATTACCCGTTCGATCGTGCTTAGCTGAACATTCTTCGTTTCTCCTTTCATTTTCATACACGTACATGGCCATCAGTGCTACAACAATAACATTAATAAATAATAATATGTAGTACATGTCTTTCAAGCCCTTTCTTCAATTTCTAGTGGCGTTTATATATCAACCAGACAGTCGTGTGTGTTTTTGTTGTCTAAAGCTAACAAAGTGGATACCTAATTCATATAGAATCATTGATCAGTCGGGTAAGAAGGTGAATAAACCTAGCGTGTACCGATGAAACATTTAATTTAAAGTGTGTGTGCTAACACGGTAGTTATAATGTCTGGTTAGGATCGAATTTATCGCGTTTTTCTTTCTTGTTCCACTGGAAATTTTTTTTATAAAAAATGCCATGTATGATAATATCTGTTCCTGTTGGAACTCATATTTTATTATCTGTATTCCGTTAGCACAAATACTGTAATATTTGACTAGAGGAAATAGTAATACAGAATAGTTTGTTCCATTTGGAACTTGAATTACGAAGGAATTTCTATTTCAGGACGGCGTGACTAGGTTTTGTAAATATGATGCAAAATGTAAACCAGAATATCATCTTTTCTGGTAAGACGGTGAAACGGAAGCTCTAGGGTAAGCGCTAAAAATTGATTATTAACCATAAATTATGTGTAGTTCATACAAGTTAAATATACACTTAGAAGGATTTTATTCCACATTGTGCAATTAAGCCCCACATATGAATGCAAAATGCAAAAGAAATGCATTGACAGAATCTTTGTTATCCTTATATTAATAGATAAATAATAATATATTATAAGAATGCCTGAAACTGGATGAATATAAAATTTATGTCCATTTTTATTTTTAGAACAGTTCGGGTTTTATTTTTTCGAGTAGCGTCCCGATTAAATCGTATGAATAAACAATATTGCTTCATGTGAAAATGTTATTAATGTCATTTTGTTGATAAAACATGAAAAAAATTCAAATGAAGTACTTTTGAAAACAAACACAAAAAAGCGAATGTTTTAATCGACTTAGGTTGTACTGTTATACACATTTCCTCCAAAAATTGTCGTTAACATTATTTGTAAAGAATTGTTTTACGTCTTTCAAGCCTGTGTTTCAGTGCTTTCTGCCTGAGAACGAAGGCTCATTGTTTTCGTTTACAAGTTTAATAGATAGTAAAAGTATGTGTCTATTTATCCAGCAATGAGAAAGAAGAACACTGTACACGTGTATTATTGTGAAGATAAATTCGACAAATAATGTTTAATACTTAGACGTGCAGTATGTCACGTCTTGAACGTTCAATATTCAAAAAATATTGATTAAAAAAAAAAAAAAATATGTTCAAAACTTACAAATATATATGCAAAATTTTTCTATTTATGTTCAATACTTAGAATATATATGCAATATTTTCTATATATATTAAAAACAAAAAATTATGTTGAAAACTTTCAAATTTACATGCAATATTTTTATATATATATTCAAAAATAAAAAATTATGTGCAATATTTTATATATAGATGTGGTAATAAAATATGTATTCAATAATATTGCATTCTGGGTAATATTTGTAATTACCGATTTCATTGGCTGTTACATTAACGAGTGAGGCACAACTCGGACCGACTAATAAGTCAACTCGGACCGTCTATAATGACAACTCAAACAAAGTATTAAAAGAGGAATTGAATAGACTATATAAATGATCATGCATCATTAAATGTTATGTTTTACATGACAATATCAGTTGCATGTTTCTGAATTTGCAAAACATAATAAAAATAAATGGAGAATCTGTCTATAGGCCAAAGATATCCCCGCTTTTAAATATGCATGCGTCAACTTCCACACACAGTTGAGACCGTTTTGTGGTAATAAGCATTGTGTCTAAGATTCATAATATTTGGTTGAGGCAAACTAAAGTTAGAGAACGGAAACGAAAATTTCATCAATTTTTCCGTTTATACAGGGCCATAACTCATGAACGATAAAACACCCAATTTCGAGCTTGATCTGTGTTTTGTGGTAATAAGCATTGTGTATAAGTTTTATAAAGTTAGAGAACGGAAACCATTTTTTTTTTGAATATTGAAACGTTTGACGTGCCATAGTGCAGTAGCAACTCACCAAGATAGCTTGCTCAAATCATTTGTTAACTTATTTTACGAAATAACATATATAGACAACAGACATTACAGAAGTTTAATATTTCAATATGCTTTCAATACATTTAAGGGCTACCGAATAGAAGGAGACAATATATTGTAATTGGCTATCCCTGATGTTATAATTGAAATACTAGGATAGAATGTTTCTATAAATAAAAAGATATGTGGGTAAATGTCAAAGAGACAGCGACGCAACGAAACAAACAAAACAAAGAGTATCTATCGTTTACAATATTCACGTGTCTACACAACTGAACATCTCTAGCCCTTAATCTTCAAAAGCCCATAAACATGGAAATAATTCAAAAGAAAGCAATAAAAGAACTGAAATAAACACATCCAATTTAGATATTCAAACGCAGTTACACTCGTCCATTAATTCAAAACGGGTTTTGTCACTAGTCGAGCAGGAACTGCTGTCTCTTCTGAAGCACATGATTTTACCCCAGTTTTAATAAAGGGTTGTGTTGTTAAGTTTTTTTATGTGTTGTCACTATTGTTTTTCTATTCGATCTTTATCCTGTTATCTATGGTGTTATAAAGATAAGAAGATGTGGTATAATTGCCAATGAGACAAGTCTCCACCAGAGACCACATGACATAAAAGTTAACAACCATAGGTCATCATACGGTCTTCAACAATGAGCAAAACTCATACTGCATAGTCAGCTATAAAAGGCCCCTAAATGTCGTCTGGTCTTATAGGAATTATGATTTGTATTACCTTGTTGATGTATTTTTGTCTTTTTTACAATTAAAAATCAAACTTTAATTATGCGAAAAATATTATACTAGTATAAGAAACATTAAATAAGTACCAGCTGAAAACAAAGCAAGCATGAAAAGAAGAATTATGAGGCGCCTGCCATTAGTTCTATAGACCATGGCACTGTATGGGGAAACTAATATTTTTTTGGTATTTGAATTTTGATAGTTATTACGTTTGCGTGAATTTCCCCGTAACATTTCCCAAGTGAGCTCATTTATTCCCGTTAGCAAAACATTACAGTTGGGATAAGTTTTGACAAAGAATTGAATTAATCCGCATTTAAAAATGAAAGCAATATTTTATAAATTTCATGTGTTCGAAGCTCATTTCTGGATTTACTTTCATCAGAAACGCTCGAAGCCGAGTATTTGAGTAGTAGTTTTTCAACAGGTAAATTTCGCGCAAACGTAGTGCGTATTGTCGCGCAAACGTAATGCGTAAAACGTCGACTTTGAATTATGAAAATACAGCTGATTGAATAAATCAGAATGAGATTGGTTGCAGTATTTCAAGAAATAACTACGCTATGTAATACCTGCGTTTTTAAATTTGTTGATATAAGGACAAAAGCATCTATTCCGTTTTTCTTTCTTTGGACTGTTCCCAAAACTTCATAATTGGTATATCTAAGAAGTATTTAAGGAGTCAGATAATCTAGCTAGCTTTCCATATTATCAATTAAAAACAATATGCCACAAATCACAATGACTTCAACCACTCGATGATATGCATGTTTCAATTATGTGCCTTTGTTAGTCTAGTATGTTTTTTAATTTTAGTTCATTTATATGTTTTGGAGTTTAGTGTGACGTCCATTTTCACTGAACTAGCACACAATTTTAGTTAGGGGCCAGCTGAGGACCACCTCCGGGTGCGGGATTTTCTCGCTGCATTGAAGACCCATTGGTGGCCTTCGGCTGTTGTCTGCTCTTTGGTCGGGTTGTTGTCTCTTTGACACATTCCCCATTTCCATTCTCAATTTTAAAATCGAGGTTTTCACGCTGAGTCGTGTAGTTTCAATTTAAACAGAGCGGAGAATCTCAATAGTACATGTAAATAATTATATGAAGTACGTATTTTTATCTATGATGTTCCTTTGCTTAACTCATACAGTATTTACATTTTCGAACTTGTTCTTATGTTGTCTTTGTGTGTAATGAATTTTAAGATTCCAACGTATTGTACATTGTACAATGTATGTCATGGAGGCTGTAAGGAGTTGTAACACGATCATATGTCATGAAAGCTGTAAGAAGTTGTCACACGATCATATGTCATGAAAGCTGTAAGGAGTTGTCACACGATCATATGTCATGAAGGTTGTAAGAAGTTGTCACATGATCATATGTCATGAAAGCAAAAAGGAGTTGTCACACGATCATATGTCATGAAAGCTGTAAGGAGTTGTCACACGATCATATGTCATGAAGGTTGTAAGGAGTTGTCACATGATCATATGTCATGAAAGCTATAAGGAGTTTTCACACGATCATATGTCATGAAAGCTGTAAGGAGTTGTTCACATGATAATATGTCATGAAGGTTGTAAGGAGTTGTCACATGATCATATTTCATGAAAGCTGTAAAGAGTTGTCGCAAGATCATATGTCATGAAGGTTGTAAAGAGTTGTCACAAGATAATATGTCATGAAAGATATAAGGAGCTGTCACATGATCATATATCATAAAAGCTGTAAGGAGTTGTCACACGATAATATTTCATGAAAGCTGTAAGGAGTTGTCACACGATCATATGTCATGAAAGCTGTAAAGAGTTGTCACATGATCATATGTCATGAAAGCTGTAAGGAGTTGTCACACGATCATATGTCATGCAGGCTGTAAGTTGTTGTCACAAGATCATGTCATGAAGGCTATAAGGAGTTGTCACACGATCATATGTCATGAAAATTGTAAGGAGTTGTCACAGTATCATATGTCATGAAAGCTGTAAGGAGCTGTCACGTAATCATATGTCATGAAAGCTGTAAGGAGTTGTCACAACATCATCATATGTCATGAAGGCTGTAAGGAGTTGTCACATGATCATATAGATGGTATAGATATTGGTTTAGGATACTCCGCCTTGAGGATCAAAATAGGACTCTCATGCAAGAGCCGTCTGTTTTTTGACAGTTGTTTTCCATTTGTTTCGTTGGTTGATATAGTCGAGAGTCAGGTTTAATCAATGGACTACCCCTTTTTGAATTTACATCGTATTTCTGTTAATACTCTTTGTCGAATGTTGTTTAAGGGGGACCAAACACTTTGATTAAAATAGATTTGGCTGGGTTAATTTTCATAAGATTTTGATAAAATATTAACTTTGACCTATTGACAAAAATATAAAAAATTCAAAAGATTTGAACAACACAATTTACAGGAATAATTTCATTGGGTATATAGCAGTTTGACAAACACTAATTTTGATCATTGAAAAGCTTGATTTCCCCTAACTAATAATATGTGATTAAAACGTTCAGCTGATTTTTAAATAGTTAAATCCCTTAGGTGTTCGGTGCCCCCTTAATGGTATTGGTACTTATGTTATAAATAATTGGAATAGTTTGACGATTTTTTTAAACATTCGTGTCGTTGTTTTGCTGTCAGTGGACGTATAAATCAATATTTTTTTTTATCATAACTCAATAAGCATCGTTTTGAAAGTACGTTGTGTTTTTTCCCCGGTTGTTCAATCAGCTGATCATTGTGTTGATCGCTCGTTCGTTAATTATCGATTTTAAAATTTTCGAATATACACGTAGCCTTAATGGTCAGATCCGTTGTCACAGTAAACATCATTGAATTGGTAGCTATTGGTAGCAAAGGAAGAACATGCAATCATGGGGTGCAATATGCGTCCTTCGGGTTTAGTACCATCAAACGGAGTACGTAAACTTGAACATCTCTCCATTTTTTATCCATCTCAAACACCACCAAGGGCAAATTTGTTGATGTTACGACCATCAACGTGGTAATGTAACCCTTTGAGTACAAAATATAAACAATGGGATATGACGATATTACATAATTTTGATACAGGTGGCATCAAGAAATATTTGCAATTTAGAAATCAAGTAATGATATGCCTAGAATTCGTAGGTGTTTACATGTTAACAATTTAGAAACATAAAAAGTAAAAAGGGATTATATTCATTATGTTTCTAAGAGAATATTGCGATTTTGAATTGTTTAAAATAGAATAGAATTATTATATGCAATACTAAACAGACTTTTGTTATCCGTCAATACAGTTGTAAGGTTCTTTGAGGCAACATTTCAATATGGTTGGACTACAGACAGCTATGTACTGTTGAATAGTGTAGGTTATCCTTTGCATGACTTAAAAACTTTTCGTTTTTTTTTTTGCCGTTGCGTTACTGTCGTTGACGTCTGCCCCACATCTCATTTTATTCATGATACCTGTACATGTATACGTGTAAATATATTTATACTGTAATGAAAACAACATCATCGAATATAGATAAGGAAATGTGGTATGAGTACCAATGATACAACTATCCACCCGATTCCAACATTTTAATGACGTGGCGGTAATCGACAATGACTAGGTTACGATATGGGTTTTGCTCAATGTCGAAAGTCATGCATTGGTTTGTTGTAGTCACATGAGGCACGTTAACCTTTTATTTTTACCTCTGTTTCTTTTGATGTAATTCCAACTGCATTGTCCTGGCTTCCTTAAGTGTTTCAAAATTTGCCAAGAATGCACTAAGCTTTGTACAAAGTCCATAAAACGCACGGCCATCAATGTATACTTGATAATGTCGTTTCTGTTAAATATCCTCTTATCTAGTCTAGACTCAGGTTGATTTATATACTATTGAAGGCCATAAAAAAATGTATGTTGATCTTTATAGCACTGTATTTGTTTTTCTTTGTTGTTGGATTACTGTCTCATTTGGCGTATCAACAATGGTTCCTTTTTCGATAATACTTAAATGGAATGATTGATACTAATCTGATGATTTAATTAAACCAGTTCTAACTCGTCGTGTTCATTTTCTTATTATGCTGTGTTGTTACACCACTGTCCAATGTGAGTGAAGATATGAGGGCTCACCAACATGTAAAACATCGCCACATTCTTTATGTGCCTGTCCTAAACCAGAACCCTGTTACACTGTATACAGTAGTGGTTGTTGTTTGCTGTCTGCTATATTTGTTTTAGTTCTTTGTTGTATCATACATTAGGCCATTGGATTTTTCGTTTGAACTGTTTCACTTTTTTGTCATGCAAGGGCTTTTATAACTTACTTCGCTTGTCATGTTTTGGAATTTTGTCAGATTTTCGGAATCCTCTGGTTTTATCCATTTGAATGCCTTAAAAATTTTGCCCACAAACCCCATTTTCTTTTTATAAATCTTTTACATGTATAATTATAAGCAATTATAATCAATTTTGAACGGTAAGCTGCAATTGGATCATATAGTGACACGTGTTAAATCCTGTTCAACACTATCAGAGACATATAAAAAACCTATATGTATGAACTATTAAAAAAATCCAAAATATATGCCTATATATATATATATATATATATATATCAAATAATAAGACAAAATCCAGTTTTCATAACATTTCATAATCACTTAATATCAGTTCTGAATGGATTAACCACCCCCTTTCCCTTTCCTTTCGTTTTCCACAATAAAAACATCAAATGGTAGCTCTGTTTTTTTATGAATTACTTACTAGCGAAGTTGCATTCTAAAAGTCTCAAATGTAAACAACATTCATCTTTTCCTTGAAATGGTTCTTTTTATAAAGTTATTAAATTCTTGAAATTTTTTAGAAAAAAATTCTCGGCTTAAGGAAGTGAAAAAAATGTGTTTAAATTGTAACTTACATAAACTGGTATATGGCCATTGAAGTTTCTAATATGTTTAGTTTTGCTACCTCTTTTAAATGCAAAATGTACTTCTTCCTTCCTGGAACGTCGTACAAGTCAGATACAAAACAAAGGTAACAAAAATAGGCCGGAAACAACCTGCCGTATAGTTTGTCTGCACTTGTACCGGCCTGTTTCTTTGTTACCTTTGTATTGTATCTAATACTTATTAGAAATATATACGCAAAGACACGATGTTTTATGTTCATTATTTACAGAGATAATTGCATTAGAAACTTCGAAACTGAAATTTGAAAAAAAAAATGCCAATCTTTGCTGCATATTGATAAAAAAAGTTGGAAAAAATCATGTACATACAAAATCTAAAGACAATTCAGGTCAAAAATTTTCAGAGTGTTCCTCATAGTCCTTAGCATGTAAAAATTTCCCAAATTATACCAGTTTTCACATTTTAAGCTTTCGAGTACACCGGTCTGCTCTTGTCGCGTGAACTGTCAATATAGAAAAGTTGTCTTTTCGTGAATATAACAATTTAAAAGTCATGTTTGTGCAGGTTAAAAGTTTAAAGATAACCACTTTTATAAAGTATGCTATCGGTTAACAGTTTTACTATTTTTTCATACAATTAAAAAAAAAACGGTCGTCTTCATTTCCGTACAAGTATTTGCAGTCTTTTCGATCTATTCACAATGTTTACATTTGCTTAGTAACTTAATTTCAAAAGTGTTAATCTTTGCGGCACATCAATCGAATCCATTTGAATTTTTTCCCTGAACTTCTCTGATCTAGCTGCATACACATGTACGGATAATTGGCGTGTTCCAGAGAGGTGTACAGCCAGTAGAAAAATATACTGAAGTTGGTACTCCAGGAATTTTTTCCCATAGCAACAATTTAAACCCATTTTTCACAAAGCTCCTATAGCCTGCTGCACTCGTTGTTTGCTATTTTAGGAGGGGAATGATAACATTATATACACATTTTGTTTTATATCAATCTAATTATATTGTAACATTTTAACAGATAGTTTTCTTGTGAATTTATAATTAATAGCGTCCTTGCTTAAACGAGACAAACATTGAAAAGATCAAGATGTCTGTGTTTACAGGGGAGGTAATATTTAATCACTAGATTTCCCACTGTAAATAGGGAGCTAAATGACATGTACATCTACATAAGGGTCTGGAGGGGCCCTTCAATTCTGCCTACTTTACGTTTTTAAGGCATTTTTCTCTATTCTTTATTAATTTTGACCATTTTTCTCTATTCTTTCTATTTTATCACCCCATTTACCTCCATTCTTTATATTTCAGCCCCTATTATTCTATTCTTTATATTTTTGTTCTATTTGTCTCTATTTTTTATTCTTTATTTTGACCACTTTTCTGTAGTATTGATCCATTATTCTCTATTATGTAAACCCCATCCAGACCCTCCAATATATCAGCTTCTGCATCATCTTATACATTGTATTTCCTAACTTTTTAAATGATAAAGTAATAATGTGCAGCTATTAAAATTAGATATATATAATGCATCCTGTTTCTTGCAATTTAAGATTGAAGTACAAAATTAGTTAAATTGTTATGCACAAACCAAATTGAATCGACCGAAATGGCACTCAGGAACACTAGTTGAATAAAAATCGAAATGAAGCCAATTAAGAAGAAACCATAGGGGCCACAGATAACAACTCGCAGAGATCGTGGTCCTAAGATATAAATAACACACGAAAACTTCGTAAATTCTAGTTATTTTTGCTTAACTTTTAGCACAAGTCAGGTGAAAGTTTCAAAACTTTGTTCAATTAGCATTAGTACGTACAAATGCGGTATCTCCAGACACTTTGCTCATGAAATAACATCTATCTCCAATTCTCTGGTATGGGGATTTGCAATTATCTGCTGCAAGTTACAAAAACATTTCAAAAGAAAACAAGAATATATTGGAAAGGGAAAAAATCGAATGTGCTGTCTGTATTTGCTAACGTTTTAGAAACAATGCATGGTCTACTTACTTTAGAAAGATCGGTTGTCTTCCGCCATCTTGAAATGTAAAATAACGGAAAATAATCAGTCCAGATCTTTAAAGCAATATGCAAATTTTGAGAGAGGAATGTAATTCATTTGTAAAATTTGTCATCTTAATGAAGAAAATTGTGTGATTTGTTTTATTATTTTGACTGTTTTGGGGTATTTGAAGAAATGTAAAAAATCGAAGGTTTTGTCATTATTTGACGACGTTTTACGGACAAAAGTATGGTCTACTTACTTAAACAAGATCGGTCTTCTTTGGCAATCTTGATTTGTATAATAGCAGAAAATCGTTCTAGATCTTAAATGAAATATGCATTTTGTGAGAGAGGAATGTAATTCATTTGTAAAAGTTGTCATCTAAATGAAAAAAAAAAAAAATGTGTGTGTTATATCATTAATGAATGTTTTATCAATATACAAAATATTTTTGTTTGATATATTTTTTTTTTTTTTTTTTGCAATTTAGCCATATACATGTAAGGGGAAATAACGCAGATACTCAAACTTCTATATAGGAATGTGTAGTAAATTGACCAATTTTGTTTTGTACAATGTAGCAAGAACACGAGCCAAGTATCCCTAATTTTTCATTGTATTTTCTGAAAGAACATTACAAGATATCATATCTTAACATTTTATCGTTTAGTTTTCTTTTTATCACACAAAATTGTTTTAGTCCATTGATGAAATAGACAGAATCTGACAATTTTGCACAACCTGTAGCTTGAAAATTTTACTATACTTTTGAAAAAACACAACATATAAACTAAATTTTGCAAATAATGAGAACAAATTCAACCAAATCGATTATAATTCAGATCCCTATCTACCTCAAAACTTGATTTTGACAGGGATTGACTCAAATAAGAAAAAACATGTAACACTATAACTATTTCCTGATATGATAAAAGCTAACACATGAGCACAACCGTGGACGATATAAGAGTTTTAGTTTGTCATGAAGTTGTCTTTGTTCTGTCGTTTTTCATTGTTACTTGTTATGTATGTATATAATATATGAAGCCCTAAATTATCCCGATTCTCGACAAAAGCTGTTGGTAGAGTTATTTGCTCAGTCTTTAGTTTGCGATGTTGAGTTTTGAAAACTGTTGTTTGTCTATTATTCGTTTTTTTTTTTTTTTGTCATTGTGTTGTCGGTTTCTTTTCGATTATTGCATTCGGATGGTTTCTGTAGACTCTTACGCCTCTTTTAAGTTTATCCATGTCCAAAACTCATTAATCGATTTTTGACTTATAGCTGTACAATGGAACCTATGGTAATGCAACCAGAGTATAAATCTCAATAACCGAAAATTACACCATAGCTATCTATGGTATAATTTTAACACTGGTTTTGTTGTATATGGACATCAAGGATACATGACACGATTTTCAATTTTTGTTCAAAAATGTTTATCTATATATAACTTTCCCCGAATATACATTGATAGCAGTATAAGTGTCAAATATTTGGTAAAATATGTATCCAAATGCATCGATCTATCGACCTTACAAATATGCCTATTTCCATCCCGGAAGTCATTCAGAACGAGGCTGCCATGTCACGGGTTCCAAATTCTTCATAATGACAGTAAGGAAAAGCGTAAATTTATGTTCGACTAATATCTAATAAAACGCATGACAGTGATAAAAAATGATTCTGTGTGCTGTCGATGGATTCAACAATATAATTAAAAAGAATAGTGACATGATACTTCTGTTTTTCGAATGACTCGCAGACTTAGGAGGAGTCAATATGGGTCTTTGTACCAAGGTTTTGTATGAACCGTTTTTACAGTATTGGTAGGTTTTAAAGGTTTAGAATAGTACTGTTAAAAAGCCAGCATTTATATTTTTTTCAGAATTTAGTGCTATTGACGACAATATTTGTACGTATGCTGTGGCAAAAAAGAAGTGTACTATTTTGGATTATTACTCCGTCAGAGATAGTTTTTAGATTTTTCATTTTTTTTTTACGGAACGATGGTTAGATAATACCCCTGACATCGATGCCTTGAAAGGTAATTATTCTAATTAATATCAACATATGATCAACAATGTTGTATCCAACCACTTAGCTAATTTTTTACTTGAAATGTTGTTTTGTTTGTTTTGACAAATCAATGGTGAATGCGTTGGAAGTTATTAATATTTCGTTTCTCTTTTTGATATCATGAACATGAAAAATCAGAGATGTTTATCTGCATCACAGAGTGTTGGATATCTACCTGCTGTAAGACAATTACCTTGTAACAATGTTCGACCATTCAGATGTTCTCCTGCATACACACCTGCAATGACAGTTGATACATTGAATACTGGTAAGAACACAATTGCATGCGATCCTACCGCAATGGTTATAGTGTTGGTATCGTTGATTTTATAGTAATACCATAAGATCGATATCATTGTGTGTCAGCGTATCCGTAGACTACAACCACAGCCTGAAATATAGGGACATGCGATAATTGCTAGTATACTTATTTAATGAATTGAATTAAATTGTACACTGTGGGTAAAATAACATTATATCATTCATAATTTGTGTAGTAGAATGCGTCTTATTTGTAATTTTTATCAATATATTAATAATGAAATGTATCAATATATCAATAATGAAATGTATATTGTCTTCTCTGGAAATTTATGGCTTCATCCTTGTTAAAAGGTCTATAACAACATTTCTGAATTCAAGTAATTCGGTAGAACCGTAGACAAGTTCTGAACATCGGTAAACTAGTGTCGTCTTATTAAACTACTTTAAATCAAACAACATTGATACTTTCTGCTCTATCATGGGCAATATTTTTGAAAAGATTAAAGCGAAACTCGAATTGGATCTGTATTTGCTGGTCCCTAACAAGTGTAACAATATTTTAAAACTTAAAATGTATATTTTAAGACTAATCATCAGATAACATAATTTCGGTGATAGTCAAGATATATTCATGCGGAAAGGGGCCACGCTAAATTCAAAATGATGGACGATATGATATAGTAATTCAATTATGGATTGTGTTTCTTCTTACTGTGAAAATTAGACTAAGTGTAGAGTCACCTCTGGCGAATGAAGTAACACTGCACCCGGTCTTGCTCTGTTTTTGGGCAAATACAATCTACGAACAATTTAGTATACTATATTGACTGATATGATTTTTAATTATTTTTGTGGAATCTGAACATCGGTACACTATTGCTGCCGCTTTTCTGAAAATGCAAATAATCATTGCAGGAACATCTCGACACACGGCGTTAAATGATAGTCTAGGCACATTGCATTCAAGATCTAGACCGATTGATTTCTGGTATTTTACAATACATGACGGCGGAAGACACACGATCTACTGTAATAGTCTTAAATTATTAAATTGTGATGATTATTAGGTAATGGATGCAACTTCCACGAGCATTTTTTTTTAATTATCTTAAGCTTACAAATGTAAGCATTGACTTGCTATCTAGGACTATATTTATTGAAAGTTGTAAATAAATTTTCTCTGTAAAATACAGTACATTTTAGAAATAAAAGATCAAATTTTGATAAAGACAAGGAAGGATATAAATTGTTCAACTGAAGATATTAGCAGCGATCAACTTGGTTTGCAATGGATTCCAAGTGAAAGCAATATAAAGAGGTTATCGGCGCCAACTTTAAACACTGAAAATACTGCATATACAGCACTGAAATCAGATCGGCATGATACATCAATAAACAACGTAAACACTGAAAATGCTGCATATACAGGACTGCATTCTGTCAGACAGGATACATCACCAAGCAAAGCAAACACTTAAAGTTCTGCATATACAGCAGTGAAATCAGTCAGACAGGATACTTCAACAAACAAAGCAGTCACTAAAAATGCTGCATATACAGCAGTGAAATCAGTCAGACAGGATATATCATCAAATAAACTAGACATTAATACTGGCATTGAAACCGAAAGTGAGTACAACCACCTAGATTATACTTCGAAATCCGACAAGAAATGTTTTGAAGACGGTGATGAGTATAACAGCACGAAGCAGAGGGTATCCGATCTGGTTGATGACGAACCATGGGAGGAAGAAACCTCAAAGTTTCAAAGAGCATTCTCGCAAATAAGACAGGGTATGATCCACAGAGGAAGAAGTATACGGAAATCCATATTGCGAAGACAATCACGGATACGTGGAAACGATGCTTATACTGTAACGGAATTAAACCATGCGAATTTTGTATATGATAGTCTTAAAGCGGAAAATGCGAAGGAAGATTTAGCAGATAATATAAATGAAGGAAAGACATGCTTAACAAAGCAGAAGCAGTGGATGGTGTTAGTCAATGCACACTACGAAACAAAGTTAATCGACAATCGAAATGTGCTAAACAAGACACACGAAGGTCTTCAGTGAAACTGAAATTCAAAAGATGTTCTCATTGAAAACTTTTAAAACACCAGCATCCTTTGAACAATCCAACGATTCGAATAGTCCTGACAACTGAGCGTAGATCAAAACATTTTAAACAATATTATTCAGTGATTTTCTCATTTTCAAAAATTCCAATAACCGACTACGTTCATAATATTGACCGAACGTAGGTACTTTTCCTATTATCAGCGTATGTCATTACAAAATTACATTGCGATTAAATGCCATGCATGTTTAGTTTAAACATGCTAGTGAGGCTTTTTTCGAACCGGACTTTGCAAATCTTTGTACGCTAAAGAGATATTTAATTCAAATGGATCGTACAAAAATATATTGCTGGATTCACTATATTCGTCAAGAAATCTCTTTCAAATTTATAAGCATTGATTTTCCTATCAGTTCTTTAGAATACTTTTCTATTGAGTCTTAATAAAATCTATAAAAGTTTAACATATACAAGCCTTAGGGTATATGAAGTCAAAATAATTTACTGTACAATTTAAACTTTTTAACTAGTTTTCAGTACTTGTGTCTTTTGTCTATTTGTAAATTTCTTTTTGTTATGCTTCGTGCCAATCTTATGACTTAAGACATTTCAATCTGATTGGATACTGTCTGTGCTTTTGTGTGCTATAACATTACTGTCCCAGGATTACGGAAAAGTTAAACGCTCACAATATCAAAATAAGAAAATGTGGTATGATTGCAAAGATTAAAACTCTCAATCAGTGACTATATGACACAGAAGTTAACAATTATGGGTCAACGTAGGTCTTGAACAATGAGCAAAGGAAGCTATAAAAGGTCCTGAAATGACAAATGTAAAACAATTCAGCCGAAAAACTTACGGTCTGATTGATGTACAAAACAATAAACGAAAAACAAAATTTGATTTTCAGCAACGATAACCACTGAATTACACGTACGCTCCTTACTTGGAACAGGCAAATACAAAATGAGGCGGGGTTAAACATGTTTGCTTGGGCCAAAACCTCACCGTAACCTGGGACAGTGGTGTAACAGCATAAAAAACTAAAAAGCAGTTCAAAAGGGCTTGCCTTAATAAATCTATACAAAGCACAAAAACAAACCCTAGCAAAAACACAGATGACACACAGTACAGATCTGTGAGTAGTCGCATTACTGAAAGCTAGTTCAACGCCAATAAATACCAATAAAATTTTTATGTTTCTAAGACTAAAATATCAATCAGAATACATCAAAATCCAATTGATTTAGTGTAAAGACGTCATTAACAGTCAGATAAAAACATGACCTTGTGCAATGCCAAAATATAGGTATCGACAGATTGTACATAATTATGTGAATAACAATAGTATTGAGTTTGGTTTTAATTTGTTGATCACAAAATCAATATTTTACTGATAAAACAATGTTCAAAGAGCTAATTACAGTGTGTAATTGATAACCTTTACGAATAATATAATTTGAAGGATCGATAAGTTTGATCGTATCTAAATTTAAAACTGGCTTGATAAACAATATTACTGTATAAAATAGGATGTTCTATCCAGTTTGTAATATTTTTCTACAGATACAAACATGTTAAATCCAACCCCAATGTGTATAGATACACATGTACATTGTATGTGCTTGTTATTAGTGAGGAACTTGTAATTCCATAGCTAGTGTGTATTGATGTCTCGCATCATGGTCCTATTGTTAAATTTTTGTTTTGTCATAAATCAGGCAGTCAGTTTTTCTTTGTCTTTTAAAGCTGGATTTACGTTACTATTTTTGTTCATTGTTGCTTAAATCTAATTCAGTTGGACTCAGATGAATAGTTGTCTCATTAGTAATCATACCACTTCTCCTTATCTTATTTTCAAATAATCCGCGTTTGCCAGAAATGTATTGAACTATATTCTTAACATGCTTAAGAATATAATGATAGGAACTATTCCTCTTTTGATTTTAAAATATACATCCAATGATTCGTTCAAGAAGTGAACATATCATTATAAAACCTTACAAAGAGTTTAGAATTATGGCTACGACAATTGAAACATTTTCCGTCATTGACAGTTCCAAAATTAAAACGATCAGCAAAACTATAATGGCGTCCATCATGTCATTTAATAAAGGCAACAGTAGTATACCGGTGTTCAAAGGTCATAAATCGATTGAGAGAAAACAAATCCGGGTTACAAACTAAAACCAAGGGAAACACATCAACTATAAGATAAAAACAAATGAACAACAGGAACACTGAAGTGCAACAAAAACAAACGCCAACATATATAGAAACGAACTATTTGATAACAACTGCCATATTCCTGACTTGGTACAGGACATTTTAAGAAAAAATGGTGGGTTGAACCTGGTTTAATGGCCATGATGGCTAGCCAAACCTCCCGCTTTATGACAATGTTAAAAAATATCGCTAAAATGACAATACTACGTGACAGAAATACAGCACAAACACACGTAAGAACATTCATCACAGAGAAACGCACAAACAAATAATATAATAGTCGACACAACATGCAAACCGCAGAACAACAACGAACATATTCCATCAACGACAGACACCACAGGATATCAAAAACAGTGACGCGCTTACGTAACTAACATGCAATCTCGAACTTTATACAATTATTTTCACAATACTCGTCCAAACAATTTTCATGACAATGATGGTATTGAAAGGCAATTTTATAATTATTTGGACTACAAACGATAAGACATAACACACTATCCAAGCGAAATAATAACAGAAACATCAAAAATTAATACATGAGTGTTGGATGTACGAAGTGAAATTCATCTTTTCGTAGTTAAGCATACCACAAAGAGCCCTTCGTGATGCGCCGTCTTGTTTTCCACACTAACTACTTTGAAAATACAGTTCTTTGCATACATAAAATAACTCTATGGTTCTAGCGCCTTTATTCTATCGTCATCTGCTTTTCAAATCACCACAAATGGTTAAGCTCAGTCACTTATTAGCAATAACTTATTATTGAAATTTTCCTGGCTTGTAAACAGTCAAAATTCAACAAAAGTACAGAAGCTTGCATTATCTTTATTCCCTCAAATTAAGAATTTGTAAAGAGAAAATGAAAAGGAGACCTTTCTCACAACAGAGGCAGAAACTTTAACCCTCTTGATGATTTTAATAAGTGCGCTTTAAAAGACAAAACATTCGTGAATTTTATACAGTCCGTCGTCAGTTAACGTTAATTGATAGCCTTTGAAACGTTTAAATCAAAATTGTGAGGGAACTTGGTTTCAAGTAGAATCGATCACAAACAAAAAAAAAGGTCCTTATCGAGAAAGGTGTAATTGTTGAAACACGAATTCAGTATTTGTACAGAATTGAATATTACCGGGAGAAGGGTTAAACTTTGTGTACAAAGATGATACATGGATCGACACTGGATATACCACAAAGAAATGTTGACAACAGGTAGATGAGTGTGACGTTTTAGAACAAGTAAGCCGCGGACAACGTCTTACTAACGAATGAAAGTTCGGAATTGTTTTAAATTCACTTCTTATTTAAATGGCGAAATCGTGTACTGGTGACTATCATCACGAAATGAAAGGTGACAATTTTAAAAGTGGTTTACAGAAAACCTTTTGAGCAACCTCACAAAAAAAAAACGTCATTATAATGGAAAATGCACCATACCTTTCCTTTGACAAATGTACTAAAATCGAATACTAGGAAGGCAAACAATCAGGCTTGGCTACGAATACACCACATACATATTGATTAAAAATTCTCCATCCACAGCTTCCTCCTTTAGCAGAAGCCACCAGTCAAACGCTAAAATATGTCATAGCATTATTGCTAGAGAGAGAGACATGAATTTATACGTATACCACCTTACCAAACCGATAGAACTCATATTGAACCAAATAAAACAAACTGTCGCGTTTTGAAAACGTAACCCACAGAATGGACGATGTTTTGTAACTTGCACATGAGGCTATGGCAGAATTAACTGTTTCGGATTGGGAGAACACTTTTAATGTAACAAACGTTATAGCTGAATACAGAACAAGAGACATAATGATTGTAATAGACGAACAAACGGAAAGTTTAATAATTAATCTGTGACGCCAGTGACAGTGATAACAATGTGTAATTTAATTTCAGTTATATAATTCTTAAATGTCTGTGATAAAATAACATGTAAATATAAAATGTATATGTTTTTAAGAGGTACATAAAAGATAAAAGAACATAATAAATAATAAGACGGTAACAAGATAGAGCCAGCCAAAAGAAGAGGAGTGTCTTTTATTCGTAAACTTATTCGTTCAGTGTATGTTTTCTTGTTTTGTTTAAATGTCTTTTGATCGAGTTAAGCCATTTCAATTGATATTTTATAGTGTGTCTTTTTATGTTGTAATGTTACACTACTGTCTCAGGTTAGGGAGAAGGTTGACGCCTGTTAAAGGTTTAAACCCGCTGCATTTTCATGCACCTGTCCTAAGTCAGGAGCCTGTTGTTCATTGGTTGTCGTTTTTTGGTGTGGTTCATAAGTGTTTCTCGTTTCTCGTTTTTATATAGATTAGACCGTTGGTTTTCCTGTTTGAATTGTTTTACGCTAGTCATGTTGGTGCCATTTATAGCTTGCCGTTCAGTGTGAGCTAAGGCTCCGTATTAAAGGTCGTACTTTGACCTATAATTTTAAACTTTTACACATTGTAATTTGGGTGGAGAGTTGTCTCATTAGCACTCATACCACATCTTCTTATTTATATACAAATCGAAAGTTATTATGTCTAATTAGGTATGTGATTTATTATTATTTGTTTCTTAAACCTTTTATTTTCTTTTGTTACATTTAATATGCATTTAGTGGAACCTTGATGGAAAATCTTTAAAGAAAATTTTCGAGCTGTATAAGATTTAATTTGATTTGTGGTGTTTTAACGCCACTTTTAAGCACCGCTTTTGGGCTCTTTCGTGGCGGCCAGTTTTTATTGGTGGAGGAAGCCGGGTGCCCGGAGAAAACCACCGACCTTCGATAGGAAAACTGACAATCCTAGTCAATTAAGATTGGAGTCGAGTGCACCCGCACGAGCGGGGTTCGAACTCACAACCTCAGTGTTGACTGGCTAATGATTACAGTAGTAACTACTTAGACCACTCGGCCACCGAGGCCCCTTCGAGCTGTATAAGAAAAGAATTAATGAGATGGAAGTACCATTTGCAAATTATAATTTAATATATTTATATATCCACATTAACAATAATAAACTCAAAAAGTGGTGGATGTGTACGTTTTTTTTTTATATCTATCACGAATCTATAACGTATTATCGACAAATACTATTTCATTCAGTGATTGTTGATAGGAAGCTAATTAACTTTTGAGTGTGTTGCGAAGTTTACCGGGTCATGACATTAATAAACAAACAATACCAAGCACGTGGAACTCGTGACCAATAAGTAAATGAGCCATGATAATTTTTTTTTTATTTTCCATGCGTCCTCAGTTATAAATCAAACTTTTTCGTAACAGTTGTTAAATGATTTGTTTATTAAATGTGTTATTTAAGAATCAGTTATTACCATTTACCTTCTAGTACACGTTTGTTTACATTATTACATCACGGTTTTCCCAACGCACTTACGCTGTGCGGCGGCCGAATTTTGAAAAGGGGTCACGTGGCTAAGGTCACTGCATACGGAAGATACTGGCGAATTATTGACTGGGAAGACAATAATTCAATAGCAGTACATTTATGAAGATTTTGATAATATAATGGATTTTCTTTTACAAGAAAGTTCACGTACACATGTTTTAGTAAAACTTACCCATTAAAGTATATAAAACATATTTAACTTTTTTTTTATTTGAATTTTCATATGACTTTAAGTAATACTTAATCATGCTTTTCACGAATCTCATGAGCTGCATAATCCCGTAAAAGCCGTATTGCATGTATATGCCATTCATTCATAACTAACATAAACACAAACCATGTGCTTATTATAAACACAAACACGTGTTTATAGTAAATAATCACTTGACCGCGTTACTACTTCATGTGACCTATAACCTGAATATATATACATGGACTGGTCTTTGATTAGCGAACCGGTTAAGCACAGCTATAATTGACTGTATTAAGACAGCAGTAGATAAAACCATAGCAAAATACATTCAAAAATAGATACATGTAGTGGTGACCAGCCATGTAGCGTTTTGCATAGAAATAGCTAAAAAACCTAAGTTTTGTAATTAACCTCGTGTAATATACATACAAACATCACATTATATTGAGTGTGTTGTGTATTACACAAGATCTTAAATTTCCTGTACTGATTTTTATTGAAACAACTTTTATTTATCGTTCGTAATTTCACTGAATGAGATGAATAAGGGAGGTGGTATATATCAACCACACAACATGTTCTTGTTCCAGTTGGCACATTTTTATGGGAAATAATATTAAATTACTTTCATAGACATGGAGCAGATTCAAATTGTATAGGCATCCGTCTATTATAAAAGACTGTATGCTGAATTTGGATTACTTGATTTTACTGTATCGTTGGTTTGCTGTCTCGTCAAAGTATACCTCACATCTCCTTTTATTCAAATCCTAAGGATTGACTAGAGTGATGAACTATTTTCATCCGTGGACTTCCCCGTCCGACAGTAAACTTTGCTAAAGTGGGTCGACCGTTTGACTATTCGGGATGTATAAATACACAGCCACGTCTGGTCGAAATGGGGTAGTTAATTCCAATGACTCTAATAGCTAGGGTGTCACGTTCCTTCTTATTAAAGAATCCTTGGAACAACAATGTGTTTCAAAAGACTATTTCCATATTACCGAATTTTTACTCCGGATTATATAATTTTTCGACATGTTACCTTCTCTGCGGGTAGGACATCCTGGTACTCGGTCATGTAAGAGCAACGTAAAGAAGTAAAATTAAGCTTTCAATCGGTACAATTTTTGGGAAATTAACTGTTTTACGTATTCTTAACACGACAAAATCATAGGAAAACAGCAAACTTCCCTCAAATTGCACCGATTATATGTTTGATTTTACTTGACCGAGTACCAGAATGTCCTACCACAGAGTAGTTAACCTGTCTAAAAATACATAATCCGGAGTCAAAATCGGTATTATGAACATTGTCTATTGGTGGTCATGCAAATGTTATCCTTAGTCATTGTCGTCCATTCTATAAGAACGTACCTATAGTTTATTGTTAATAACTTCTCGTCTCGAATATGCATGGAATGGTTGTCATTCAACGTAAAGCAAGAAACAACCAATCAATCAGTCAATCCTGGTCGATCTATCGGTTGCATCATTTTTTCTTATTTTTTTTTTTTCTTATTTTTTTTTTGTCCGAAATATGCATGTTTTGGTATTATCAATACTTTGGAATTAGCTCGAATATGAAACAAAAAGCAATGGCGAAATAAACTTTTGGAGAAGGATCTGTTTTGATGAGGATGGGTAGTGGATTTTGTTTTGTGGTTATAAGTTAAATTCAATGACGATGTTTATTTCCTTTTGTGTTCTTGGTTAAAAGTACAGTAGATAGAGAAAACATTCAACAGCAATATAAAATCTTACAATGTCCTTGCTCAAAAGTCGAACACACTGACTATTTGATAATCTAAAACAACGTTTCTTCTGACATTCAAAGATGAAAATAAGAAACAACAGTGATTACTGTTCGGCGGTCAGAATTATAAAATGAACAGATCTAGGTGTCAAATAAATACAGATGTGTCAAATTGCCCTAAGATTCGAAATGGAATGTTAATGTTTATTATGTTAGCCTTGTCTTAATTTAAAACGTTACCTGTAGATATGTTTCGAATTAATCTACATGTGTTCATAGCATTTCTTTAGTTTGATGGTCATTAGAGTATTAAAGAAATCAAGACATACTTCTAGAAAAAAAATGAACACAAGACAAAATATCCTAGTCAAGTGTGGAAAACTACACTCTGTAAGTTTGGCCACAATAGCATAACATTAAGTCCTGTCGAATAAAGACCGGAGAGATGATGTCTAAAATATTCAATATTTTAACAGTCAGTGATTAAAATATGGAATTCTAAGAGAAAATGTAATTGATCTTCATGTAAACAATTGTTATGTCATGCAATATTCTAGCTTTAATCAATATTTCACGCTATCCGAGACATAGGGATTACTATCCGGCGGCGGCGGCAGCGGCAGTGTAAACTATTTGTATAAATCTTTAGAGTTCAGTAGCTAGAAAACCTGGATGCTTCATACGTTGCATGCAGATACCTTATGTTATGACCTCATTTTCATGGTTCAGCGACTGCTTTAAAAAAAATTAAGCTTTTTATCATTGGAATTTCTCATTTATTCTGAGTGATAGGATAACTATATTTGGTTTATTGGTTACTTGCAATATCTACATGTCTGTCAGATAGTACCTGACCTCGACCTGAACTCATGGATTAATGATCAAGGTTGAAGTTACGTAGTTAGGTCCGTTTCACTGATAGCATAAGCAGTAGGCAAACTTTATGTGGTGTATAGAATGATTGTAAGGGTATAGTCAGTCAGTCTGGCAGATTTCATCTGACCTTGACCTCATTTTCATGGTCCATTGTTCAATGTTAAGTTGTTGTCTTTTGGTCGGTTTTCAAGTACTATACATGCTATGCGCAATAGGTCAACTGTATGTGGTGTATGGAATGATTGTAAGGTGTACATGTCTGTCTCACAGGATTACCTTAAGTTTTTGTGTTTTGGTCTGTTACTATAAGCAATAGGTCAACTATGATATTTTGTGTACAGAATAATTGTAAGGTGTACACGTCTGTCTGGATTAATCTCACCTTGATATCATTATCACGGATCTTTAAAAATGTTGCGTTTATGAGATACTTTTGTAAAACCTCTGTCTGTAAGACTTTCAGCATACAATCAATGGTCAGTAAGCAGGCGAGACGTTTCAGCGTGTGCACTCTTGTTGAAATACTTCGCAATATAGATAATTACATTTCAAAGTAGTTGACCCCATTTTTACTTAAACAGCTAAGCAATGTGCACAATTGACAGACTTTCCCTTTATAAGGAGGCGGTAATCGCTAGGAGACATACCTTTGAGTAGTTTGCTTCAAGAATGTAACAGGGTCTTAAATTTTGGAATTGAATTTAAAAAAAAAAAAAAAAAAAAAAAAAAAAACAACAGCTTGTGTGCATGAACTGTAGCAAAGGAGATATTTTTCAACTTAACTACAATATATCAATTAAGGAAACCACGTAAACGTAATTTCCTTTAAACCACAGAAATTGAGACCCACGAATATATACTTCCACAATATATCTAACCAAATGCAGTCACTTTATATGAAGTTGAATGGCTTAGGCCTTTTATAAATATTCGTGTTAGTTTTAGTTTCTGTATGGTGTCATATTAATATTGTTCCATTTACTATCAAATATGTTATGTCTAGTTTTTAAATTGTATCAAGAGTATCTCTCCGTTGATATATTTTTTTATCTGTGCGCTTTGTTCTCTCAGGCTTCTGTTAATGATTTTGCATTCTTTCCGACAAATTTGTTCTGTATACTTTTAGTATTGTACATTATCTTTATTCATTGTTATTGCAAGATCTACTTTGTACCTCTATTATTATCCTGTCTAAAACAGACGATATTAACAGTAACCTCACTAAAACCCCAGGGTGATCCCAGGTAGTTAAAAGGAGTAAGCAAATTTTACTAAACTGGTGGTTACAGGCTGGTTGTTCAAGGCAGCAAAACATGTTACTTATCATACCCAAGGAAATTTGGAAGGATTTTGTTGGTTCGACATTTGAAACATATATGTGGTCATTAAAGATCTCGAGTCTACGACACATATATGTCATAATGTTCAACCAAATAATGAAGGCGACCGTAAAAGTGTCAATGGGATGACTTTAACTTTACAACCAGGAACCCTTTGTTCACTTTTGTTATAAAAGTTATGATATAATAAACAACTGTCTGTTGTTGAATGCATCTGATGAACTCTACAGTGTCATTTGTGATTTATTCTTGTCGTTGGTATGCTGTCGTTCTGCCACTTGCTATATATACCACACATCTCTTTTATCACGAACAAAATTTTAAATAGATAAAATATGATATACAATTGCAATCACAATCGTTTCCGATTAAAAGTAATGGCTGAACAAATCGAATATTCTGTAATTATAATATTATTTTATTTCCTTATTTTAACAGTTTTCTATTTCCTTCATCAGGAAATGATCATGAATGACAGAAGATCCAAAATGGCTTATTCTACTATATTGTGCATAATAACATTTATAAAGTTTGGGATATCGAGTTTTATGGGTACATCAGGTTTGTTTATTACGTTTAAATAGCAAAATGTACATTTTGTTACATTGTAACGACATAAGTCGAATCCATGCATTTCCGCTGAATCAAAGTTAAAATTAAAGAATGGATACATCCGAGTATTAATATAGTATTCATATAGATGCTATAATACAATGTGAATATATTTCATCCTTAAACTCGTAGATTATTTCAATCACTTATTTTAAGGTAAAATTAAAACATTTTAAAACTATTGTCTGTTGATTATTTAGTTCATACTGTTTTTTTGTACAGTACTTCAAGCTAATAAACTTTTAGTACCCGTGGAAATCATCAACACAGTAGACATGCAGTGCTTGGTACTGACATGATCTTAACAAACGATTCTTAAATCCATGTTGATTAATTCAGATGTAATTAGAAAAATAAGGTCCCTTCAGGCAAAGTTGGTCTAAGATTAGTTCGGCTACTTTTAATGTCCCTTAAAATAAAAATTTGATCATATAGCTTTTCACATGTTTAGGTCTTAAATATTTGGCTTTCAAATGTTTTGGTTTGAGCGTTCCTGGTGAAGTTTAATCCAGAAAATCTCTTCGGACGCACAAAATTTATCAAGTGTCGTTTTATTTTTTGCACTGGGTTGAGACCACTGCTAGTAGACTGTTAGTCCCAGAGGTATAACTAACTCAGGAGTCAATGTTTCGGTACTGCTATGAGTTTTAACAAATTACGTTTAAACATGTTAAAGTGTATGTATCTGTTGGTGAATTCAGAATGAGCTAAGGTTCAAACTTCCTCAGAAATAGGATGAATTTGGCTATTGTGTAGTTCCATTTTGGTGATATAGCTCTTCAGGATTTTGGATATTATACTTCCTTTGCTTTTAAATGTTTGGGTTGGGTCGATCCCGATGAAATTAAATCCAGAATAGCGCATTGGACGCACGAAAAGTCATTTTAATTTGAAAATTGTTTTGTAAAGTATAGTACATGTACAAAACTGTAAAAATCTCAATTCAGTTTCTTTACCGCATTACAAATTCTTGAAAATCTTACTTATAAAGTAATTTACATTAAAATGAGACTTAAATGTAATCAAATCAGTTAATGCATTGACAGGTTTAACCTCAATGTATTTATGAGGATCAGAAATGAAAGCAATGTTCCTTTGGTTATGATATTGTCAATAACGTCGAATTCGCGTCATGAGATAAATCGTTATATCCATTTTGTCCAGTCATATAGAAAGAAATCAGGTTTTGATTTTTTTAATATGTATTATTATGCATTATCTTTTAATAAATAGACTATCAATCTGCGGACGTAAAATGATGACTTGGTACGATAGTGCTGCTAATTGTAGCTTAGTATCAAACGAAAACCTTCCTTTGTTAGACAGTAACTATGAAGGATGGGTTGGAGGAATTTATTTGAAAACGTCATGGATGACATACAAAGGTAAATATTATTAGTATATTGCAAAAATGTAACATCTACTTCCTATTTATCGAAACTTACAGTTACGAGTGGGTGTAAGCTTAGCACGACAACGTGTGAATTCTTGTTTTTGAGTTCAGTATACAGTTGGGAATCTAGTAGCAAACAGTTACACCGAAAACTAAGTCTCTTCAATGTTTGTTCCAATATGTTGATAATCAATTGCAGTGAATACGTTGTTGTAAAAAGTTATAATTATTATAAATAAATTGAAATTTAAGCAAAATTCAAAAGTAATATTATCATTTCCTCTTAATATAGCAAACGATTAGAAAAGCAGCCCAAACAAAAATTGAGGAACAAATCATGGTAACAAATGATAAACAAATCGTATGATTTCTTTGTGATTTGAAAGTGATAAAATTTCACATGCAAATGAGCTAACAAATCACAATAACAAATCACGAACAAATTGCTTACAATTCATAAGCAAATCGTAAACAAATTGTGAAGAAATTGTTTTGAAATCATTAACAAATCAGCTTTCCTACTTCAAGCAAATCACAAACAAATTGTTTTCAAATCGTAAAGAAATTGTAAAGAAATTGTTATCAAATCTTTAACAAATCAGAAGTAAATCATATTCCTACCTAAAGCAAATCATAAACAAATTGTTTTCAAATTATGAAGAAATTATTAACAAATTGTTATCAAATCTTTAACAAATCAGAAGAAAATCATATATTCCTACCCAAAGCAAATCACAAGCAAATCGTAAATAAATTGGCATCAATCATCAATTCACAGATTAAATCATTTACATCCAGATCAAAAATATGTTCTGCCCCTGAAAACCCCAAACTTTGAAGCGCAATTGTCTTCATTTTACCTTTAATAGCTACTCCTCTAATTGTAAAAGGAATACTATCCTTGGTTGCGATGAGGGACGAATTGTTCCTCTGTGTAGGTTTCTCTTACTCTTCTCCCGAATTTGACTATAACGAAATTTGAAAAAACATAGGCAACCACGTGTACTCAGTAGAATGATGTCGAATAGGTGATGGGTCGTAGTCTTGGTCCAAATCTGCTACATTGTATTATAGCTTTGTCCATTTTGCCCGGGACCTGGTCAGTAAACAACAATTAAAACATTAAACTTGCCAGTGAATTTTGTCTGCTGGCACGGGAAGCTAGTCTTGAAATGAATGTTTTGATCTGTTTACACATCTTTTACACATTTTTTGAAAATTAATCCTTTCAGCACAAAAATATCATGATTATAACGAGATACTGAAATGCACAGTTTCTGAATTTTAAAGGTTAATTAACGTTTGAATAGTATTAGTTGAATATGTGAAATTATAAATAAATAACTGAGATTCCTTACCACCATCATCTTTCATAGACTGAATAAAACTCCTCATCTTGCAACCTTCTTTGTTCAGTTATTATAGAACAGTATTTGAAATTTGAATTTGACCTCAACCGGAAGTCAGAGAGATAGATAAACAAAGAAAGTTTGAATGCATTAATATTTTATTCATTGTAGCAAATCATCAATGAATCACACCAAGATAGCTAACAAAGTTAACAAATCATTTTCAAATCATTTTATATGATATTCAAAGTTAACAAATCATAACGAAATCACACCATTCTAGCTAACAAAGTTAACAAATCTCTTTCAAATCATTTCATACGATATTCTAAGCAAACAAATCATAAAGAAATCACACAAGAACAGAAACAAATTGCTTACAAATCATACAGTAGAAATAAATCACAAAGAAATCAGTTTTAGGAATTTGGAAAATTCTGATTTGTTTATGATTTGTTTAATGAATCGCAAGCAAATGGTACTAACAAATCGCAGAATCATGATTTGAAGGAGATTTGAATACGATTTGAAAGCAATTTGTTCATTTATTTTTCTGTTTGGGGGCTATATAAGTTTTGTGTATAATTAATTTAAGATGTTGCTAGGCAAATTAATTCCTTGCGTACCAACCTAAATTTATTTATCTACTACCTGTATAACTCACAGAAACATGACCATTATCCGTATTTGTAAAGAAATTCCAACACAATCGATTGATCAGCAGATTAACAGTTTTGAAATTACGCAAATAGGCAAATCCAAACGGACATTATTCCACATCGTAACATGGTTTTATAAATTGTTTTAACAATATGCATCAAAGATTAACATGTTTTTTTAATTCCACTGTAACAAAAGAGGGGTGAAAGTTACTAAAGGGACATTCAAACTCATAAATCGAAAATAAACTGAGAACGCCATGGCTAAGTTGTTAATACAATCTACAATGTTTTGATAAATAATGATTATATGACGTTATGTATTTGTATGTAGATCAAATACATGTAACATAGTTTACACAAATAATGTATTTAAAATGTACGATTGGGGTTAAGCAATATTTTTGAGTTTATCGACTTTATCATAAGACGAGGTACTTTTAGTTTTTAAACTGTATCAACGTTAGTATAAGTATAATAAATATTTTATTTAAAGAGGATAATATCAGTACAGTAATTATACAAATCTTCTTCTAAAATGTGATATATCAAATAAATCAATACAACAAAATAGAGAAAACATAGGAATTAAGTTTTATGCACTGTACCAGAAGCTCCTTTCCTTAATGATAAGACAATCATTGTGGTAAAGATTTTTGGCACTAAACGTTAAGCAACCGACAATCAATCAATACAGATTTTTGGAGTATAGACAAATGTCCGTGTCATTGTTTTCTTTGTTCATAATCAATCGGTTTAAAGTATTGAAGGAGAAGAAATACACGAGTATATACATACTGTATATGACTGTTATTCTAAGCTATTCTGTTCTAAAACTAAAAATGTGATATTTATGATTGAACGGTTCTACCTATTTTATCTTTTTATCTCTGCTACAAAGGAGGGTACATGTATACTGTTTTCCTTGTTCGTCCATCTGTCCGTTCGTATTTCCTTTGTTTTTCCGATACTTTTAAATCTGTGTCATTTTGTTCAGAAACTACAAATAAGAGCTTTCTGAAATTTTTAGAAGGCTTTATGTCAGAATGCTTCGCCGTGTGGCATGGATTCAGATCCATCGCTCATCAACGTCCTGTTTTCTGATTGATTCATTGAATGATTAGTGTTTTAACGCCACGTTCGGAACTATTGGCTATTTCGTGGCGGTCAGTTTTATTGGTGAAGGAAGCTGGAGTGCTCGGAGAGAACAGCCCACCTTCGGTAGGAAAAATTACATTCTTAGTCAATTATTATTGGATTCAAATGCACCTGCCACTTGCAGAACCTAAGTGTTGACAGGCTAGTGATACAGTAGTTTGACTACTAAGACCACTCGGTCGGCCCATCCTGTTTACTGAATTCTTTTATATTCTAAACATAATGGCAGTGTATAAAATTTTGTGAATTTTTGTCAAAAGGACTTCAAATATTAAATTTCAAAATTTGTAATCAACCTTCATATTACCATGCTATACCCTGTAACGCGGTTTCAGATTCATATCTCATCAACTTCCTGTTTATCGAATATTTATATATCTTAAACATAAAGCCATGTATGCAATTATCGTCGCATTTCTAGGAAACTGCAATTATTGGTTTCCTGACATTTGTTATGAGTATTCGTGGCTCACCAATATTCTTGGGAATATTTATATATTGCTGGCCCTGTATAAAAATTCGTCGCATTTTCACAAAACTTCAATAAAGAGCTACCTGAAATTTGCTATCAAGCTTCATATGCACATGCTTTACCGCGTAATGCGTTTTCAGATTCATCTTTCTTCAAGTTCATGTTAACCAATATTTTCCGTGAGGGTTTCTTCAGTGATCAGTAGCTTACAGTTCTACTTGTTATTTCTACACGAATACTTTTCCAAAGAACAGTACAAGTATATTGAATGTCTTTTCATAAAATTTGTTTGTTGGCTTGGGATGAAAAGATAAGTATTGTCTGATTGACGCAAAGTATATATAAGTTGTCATGGTTGTTGCATTGACATTTTATTTTTTTTTTTCAATATATCAACAGGATAAACAGCTGTTCTCGTGCAATACTGTTTACATATTTATACATTAACACTCTTTTCAGATATATGATTCTTGTTTTAAAGTTAACGATTCTAATTGATGAATATTATTTTTGTTGGTGTATAACATGTTTTACCCTGGCTGCCCTTTTGTAATTTGAACCACTTGTTTCTGTAATTGTAATGCAATAATCAAAGATAGGAAGTAAATATCGATTTCAAAATATATACATTGTACATACTGTTGAGTGGAATATAATGCTTCAATAGATAAAGTTACATATTCCAGTTGAAAGTACATGCAGAACATGCTTTGTTTATCTGATGATTCCATCAATGACCTATTCTTACAGTTTTAAATCACTCTCTATCATCATTCAGGTTGTGTATGGGATCAAAATGGCGAATTTGAGCATATTACGTTAGAAGACAATTCACCAGCCTTGTGCTCTTTGTTGTGTAAAATCATCACTATATTGGATTAAAGGTAATCTTATAAATATGTATTTACTAGATTTACTAGTTTTCTGGAACGTTTAAAGCCGAGTATTTGAAAGCCACGGAATTTTAAAACTTGATGACCAAAACGGACATAAAAATAATAGCTAAATCCATCGAAGGTGAACTTTACTGTACCTGAGGGCGTTGAAATGTCAGTTTCTAAATAATTTCCAAATTAATAAACGGACAATTTAAGAGACGTTTGTTTTAAATCATGGCATTACCGAAGTACTAACTACTGATCTAATAAAAGTCTCGATGACTGATAGACCTCCAGCAGCAGGATAGACCCAGGGATATAAAATGAAAATAACACTTAATAATGTCATTCTTCCGAAGCGCTTTTACCTTCATCAAGGGACATTCAAAACTCGTAGCATGTGTCATTCGAAAAGAAATTAACAACGTTTATGAAAGACGACAAATAGACAAACAAGTTCTCAAAACACTACATAAAAACTAGGTTGGGCCTATTCGGGTGCTCCGGACGGGTAAGTAGATCTTATCCCACTTGTGGTACCCGTCGTGTTGTTCATGGTTAGTACAAATTCGGCGATGTGTCATTCAGTAATGCCACAATCGAGGAAAAAGGATGGAATTGCGGTTTCAACAATTAATCACATAGTAACGTGGGTGGTAATCAGTTGTACAGCAGTCCATCAGCAACAATATAGGCACTTAACAGTGAAAATTCAGTAAGACTTATGATAGGACAAACATCAATGATATATCCACAGTCATTATAAAAACTTAATGAATAAAATTATCGTGAGTATTTATGTTTTCACTCGTTAAAAGCTACATACATAATTTATTTTCTTCGGATTAAAAGCCTTTTGGCTTGCAGCTACTACTCGGACTTTGTAAAACGTCACCAGTGTCTGAGCAGAAAGTTGATGAACCAGAGGTATGTCAAGGAACGTCTAGTCCTTTTTCTAAAACAGTTCATCGGAAAGTACCAAGACCTCGTTGATAAATATTCCATATCAACTTCACAAATAATACACGATGGTCGTGAAGTATAGATTCTAGGTACTGACGTTGTTTATCATCTTAATAACGTGTTATATAGTATTATTTTATTTGTCTTTGTAAATTATTACTTTTACTGTTTAGTCTATGTTTGGTAATATTCATTTGACGTGGCTCGGTACTAATACATCCCGTCATTGTGTTATTGTGCTATGGTTTCTTGTCTTTCGTTTGTGCTAATGTGCTTTGTCTCTATGCCTTTTGTTTTCCTTTGTTGACATATTTGTTTGTTTTATAGTGATTAAGACTATAACACAATGTTGACTGCTGTACCCTATTTTGACATTTTACCTATTATGTCAGTTTGTTTTGTTCACACATCGATGTCAATATAATGGAATTGTATGCGACTGTCATAAGAAAATGCCTTGTGGCACCGTTAAAGTCCACAATTCCTCTAAAGTCCACAACACCGCTAAAGTCCACAACAAATTTCCGCTAAAGTCCACAACGCCGCTAAAGTCCGCAAACTTTCCGCTAAAGTCCACAAAATGACCTCCGCTAAAGTCCACAAAAAAACACCGTTAAAGTCCACAATGACAAGTTCCGCTAAAGTCCACAAAAAACACCGTTAAAGTCCACACAACTTTTTTTTTATTATCAAAAAATCAATTCGCTTTTCTTTTTAATCCCAATGGTATAGATCTAATAAAGAGCATGGACTTCTGTTCTTGGAAAGTATTTCTTATCCGCTTGAATTATATTTTTGATAAATGAAAATATTCTGATTTTGATCCCCATAAAAGACCTTTGTATTGTGATTTTCTATGAATCAAACAAGCAACATTTCTGAAAAGTTATCTAGCTATGGTGCTCTTTTTGTATTTTCTTTGGTAACCATTTATACACACTGATATATCTTGGAGCCTATATTTGACATTGAAATTTCGTTTGCAAATATCTTTGCAAATATCTATAAAACAAAAGAACGAAATCCATTCAGTTTCTGTTATGCTCTACAGCAGCCAAAATGTCGCTTATTCCAAAATAGACTTTAAACCATAATGTTCTTGTTTGAAATCAAAATAATGATAAATAAAAGAATTCCACACATGCATTTTGTGGTGCTAAGCAGATTTCGATCACTCATTAGTTTGCATGTTTGTTTGGTTTTCAAAAGGAAAATGTATTTGTTTCAGAATGCGTTGAAGATGAATTGAATAGATTATACGCAGATGCGGTTCTGTATTATGTCTTACCCATGATGAGTACAAGTATAAAAGATTTGCGCACATTTTTATAATGAAGCGCTTCCGCGCTTCATACAAAATGTACTTCGGTCAACGCTTTTACACCCCAATGAATTTACAAAAAGAAGCATTCAATTCTTAAATATAGGCATTTGTTAAAATCTTAAACTAATATTGTTACAATTACATGAATAAAGAGAATAAGCGAACATTCAATCAATTGAAATGAATTATTTATTTTCTTTTTTGACACTCTCGCCCACAAGGAACATTAGATTTTTTTACCATTTACATGTTTTGTTCATGATTAAGTTCCTTTCCATTTACATTTTTTAGTAAAGTTCCTAAATATTCTAAAAACTTTTCTTCCCACATTATGTTTACTTCCAATAACTTCAATTTCAGCGAGCATAATTCAATTTCGTGTATTACAGACATGCTAAATACAGAAGATTACCATATCAAATGAAAATGACTTTTTTGAATAATTAAAATTTTAAGTTTTTATTTCAATTGCAATTGAACTTTTTGTATTAATTTAAGATTTCAGTTATGTTGATCTGTAATGTACATTTGTATCTAATACACAAAATAAGGCAGACCGTACGCGTACAGTCCGACCGTATGCGTATTTTGAAAAAGGACGCATTCGCTCCACACCGTACGCGTACGGTCCAAATATTAATATGGTCTGGAACATATATGTTGTAGGTCATATGCACTGTAAAATTAAACAATTTGAAGATGCAAATTTGATCAAAACACTCCTAAATAAAATTGGCTGAACTTGCATAAACTAGGTTTCAGATTTAGATGAGAAAATCATCAGACTCTAATACCATGAACTTGCAAATTACTTTAAACAAGACCTTTGACCACCTACTTTACTTCCGGTTAATCAGTTAATAGGTCGAATGACCTGGTAGGCAAACATTTCCAATTGACAACATCAAAATTAAAATATTACTCTGATTTCAAGTTTGCCAGGAATTACTAAACAAATCAAAGTGGCTGCTCGTGTCTTAGTTCCTTCCCTTGATTTGTTTGGTATCAAAAAAATAGGAAAGGCGATCAACATTACTTTCGTTTTTTGGTTTTATGAGAATTGATAATAATGAAGTATTGAATGAACATTCAAATTTAATAAACAACAAGAAATTCTTTACAACATATACATATCTAAATATTATTAAAACTAGAGTATCATGTGATCTTAAGCTTGTATCGTTCACTTGACCTAAATATGATCATTGTTGGTTTTAAGGAACACATAGTTTAAGCTTTTTCTATTGAAGCGTATTCTAAACTTTGGACCTCTAGTGCTCGGTCCCCATGGACATGTATTTCTTTAAACTAAAATCTTCACATCCATTCTACTGAAGCTTCGTAGGAAAATCTAACATCTTACATAGCTTACATGACCAACAGGGTCATGTACTTGACTTGACTTTCAACTGAACAATAATGGCTTCGATATAACCCTTTACTCATAATCTTATACCGAAATTTACATCTTTAGGACCCTGTAACCGTAAAACAATCATGTACTTCGTTATTGGTGAACAAGTTAAATTCAAAACTAAATTAAATGTACGAATACTGAGAATTCTTATCTAACTATTTCATTCGTGTTAAAAATCTAACACTGCTTTTTATAACATTCTCAGTAAAACAATCATGTACTTCGTTATTGGTGAACAAGTTAAATTCAAAACTAAATTAAATGTACGAATACTCAGAATTCTTATCTAACTATTTCATTCGTGTTAAAAATCTAACACTGCCTTTTATAATAACTAGCAAGTAACTGATAGACAGGCATTCTGCATTAAATAAATGAAAATATAACTTCTTCCTCTTTTTGTAAAAATCAACATAACTTTATAATGTAATTGTTTTTACATTTTTTTAGTAGTTCACCTACTAATTATATCAAATTGTAATCACTTTAATCACATCAAATCCAATGTACGGATGTTCCAGACCATATGCGCATTTAGACCATACGCGTATATGGTCTGGACCCAGGCATGGGGCGAATTACATTGCAATGTAATGCATTATATTACAATTACTTAAACATAACCATGCATTAAATTACAATTATAATTACATGAATTTATCAAAGTAATGCATTATATTACAATTACTTTTGCAAAGTAATGCATTGAATTACACATTACATTTGTAAATGTTATTATTAAGTGAAATACCAATATCTTTTAGCCATTTAGGGGTCTTTTGCATTCAAAGTCGAATTATAAATGTATGTTACTTAGTGGGTTTATTTTGCGAAAAAAAGAACTCAATTTCCTGATAAACTCTCTTAATACAGAAACATTACATTTACTTCACGTTTTCTTTCTTTCTTTCCTAGATATAAAGGACAGTATATAGCCCTAAAAATGGTATATCGCGTACTGGACCATAGACGAACTTATTCAAATTTTAAGAAATTTGTCAAATCTAGAATTAAAAATGAAATAAAACTTTAACTAAATACAAAAGTCACACTACATTGTAACTTTATCAGTTAATCTCCTGTATTATGTATGAAACTGAGTTAAAATGCTCACTGAAATTGAAGTTCTTTGAAATACAAATAATGTTGGAAGATAAGTTTTAGAAAATTTAGGAACTTTACCACAAAACCGTCAAGCCAGCTGTTTACTTGTGAGTAGACTGATAGAATTAAACTAAAATGCTTAATACATAGTTTTGACAGTTTCTCAGATATTATAAGTGATATTAAAGTCATGTATATATCTTGTGTATTGAATGGTTGTAAGGTGTACATGACTGTCTGTCTGGTCTGTGTCATATTTCCTTGACCTACTAGTAATTTAATGGTTCATTAGTCAGAGTTCTTATTTCTTGATGATGTTTACTTCGAGATACTTTAAGCGATAGTTAACTTAATTTGGTATATCATGGGATGAATTTATACGGCCTCCATGTCTGTCTGAAAAGATTTATCTCACCTTGACATCATGTTCATTGATCATTGAATTGATGATTTAATGTATTGCTTGTTGTAAAAAAAAGGGAAGACATTTAAGTGTGTCCAGTCTTGTTATAATAATTATGTATACAATGTAGGTTCTTAAATACGTTAATCCGATAGCAATTATCAATACAAAAATATTGGATGGAGAGTGGTCTCATTGGCACTCATACCACATCTTATTTACACAGGTACATGGGGTCATGATGATGTACCCTGTCCTCCCCCTTTTTTACGAGGCAATATTTTGTCAAAGTTCTGATTTCAAGCCATTTATACAAATAACGTTTACCTATCTATTCCTGGTCATCTATACTGATATTTTACTTATTTGTGCTGTTTTACTATCCAGCTGTTTTATATCGGCAAACTATATAAAAGTTGAAAAAATAGCTGGAGGGAGTGCAGGATACATCATTATGACCCCATGTCCATGTGCTTATGTTTAGTAACAATTTAATTAAAACTAGCAAAATCGAATTATATGTCGAATTTCTTGTCAGTGCTCATGTTTTAAACATCAACATAAAAAAACATTATTAATAACATGTCCTGAGACTTTTCCTCTGTATATTTATAGTGACGTAAATAAGTGATTATATACAAAGAATAAGGAAAAAAACAGTACTTGAAGAATGCAGTAATTATGTTATAACTAACGAATTTACAATGACTAGATAAATTTTAGAAATGATGTCCAAATTATCCTGTTTGATTCATTGATCGGATCATCATAATACAAAGATCAAATTAATGGAACAAAATCTTCTACAGATACTGTACTTTTTCATTTATCAAACCGATAAAAATTGCTACCAAGAACAAAAGGCCATGCTTTGTATTGTACTACCGGGATAAAAAAAGCGAATTGATATTCTAATAATAAAAAGTTGTGTGGACTTTAACGGTGTTTATTGTGGACTTTAGCGGAAATTGTTATTGTGGACTTTAACGGCATTTTCTTGTGGATTTTAGCGGAGGTCATTTTGTGGACTTTAGCGGAAAGTTTGCGGACTTTAGCGGCGTTGTGGACTTTAGCGGAAATTTGTTGTGGACTTTAGCGATGTTGTGGACTTTAGAGGAATTGTGGACTTTAACGGTGCCACAATGCCTGTACCAAGTCAGGAATATGACAGTTGTTATCCATTCGTTTGATGTGTTTGAGCTTTTAATTTTGCCATTTGATTAGAGACTTTCCGTTTAGAATTTTCCTTGGAGTTCTATATTTTTGTTATTTTACTTTTTAACACCTTCTACGTTGTTTTTTTTTCTCAGTTGAACAGTACAGTATTGTAGTTCTGGAGAATATATTACGTAGAAAAATAAAACAGATGTAAATCTACAAAATTTATTAAAATAAAACATAGTCACTATCGAAATAGAAATAACGTACAGCGCAGTGACAACATTGTCAATTCATTCACGAAGTGATATAAATGGAATTACTTAACGATCGGTTACTTTGAATGTATACGTCCCAGACGGACATGTCTTTATCGCAAGATATTTACTACCAGAGGATTAGCACATTATGCCCATCTATTATAAATCCAAGTCCACTGAAGTAGAATAGTGAGGATCTTTAAAAAAATAATTTTACCTCCTCTTAATATTGAACAGGAAAAATGTGTGCATGTTTAGATGAACAAGATTTCCATCCTGTAAGTGACAAAACCTGCCTTGATAAATGTTCAATATCGGATTCATGGGGTACATGTGGATCATCACAAAGAAGTTATTATTCTTTATATAATCATAAGTTAGGTAAGATTAAATTCTGATTACAGCTATACAGCAGTAACTTATGACTAAAAATTTGCTTTCATTATACATGTTATAGATATACGTAAATGAACCTATATATATATATATATATATAAATATATATATGTATATGTATATATAAACAAGTCTAAGCTGAAAACAACGTTCAAACCTATGATTGCATTGGATAAAACCGCAATTTTTATACGTGTGCATGCTAAACAAATTTCTTGGTAGAGGGTCTAAATACAGCACAAACAACATTTTCTAAAAGACCAAATGAGTGAAAAGTATATTTTAACAAAACGCATTTGACTAGCGGATCGAACAACTGATGTTCTTAAACCCTGCTGACTGCCATTGGCGATTGCCAAATAAACGGATCACAAGATGTAACAAAATAGATCTTATCATTAATTTGTTACCAAACAGAAAACAATAAACTTGCGGAAAGATGGTATACCGCAAACATGAGGTGCAAAAATTTGTACACCATATCCGGATTTCGACAATTAATGTCTCTTCAGTGATGTTAGGAATCGAAACGCGATTTGGAAGGCCATATAATTTACCTCAATTTAGGATAGACTCTTGAATTTTGAAAGAGTCAAAATATGATGATCGGATCATATAAACCCGAAGGCAAATATCATACAAGCCCAAACGAAAAATATAAACAAGTCTAAATTGAAAACAACGTTCAAACCTATGATTGCATTGGATAAAACCGCAATTTTATACGTGTGCATGCTAAACAAATTTCTTGGTAGAGGGTCTAAATACAGCACAAACAACATTTTCTAAAAGACCAAATGAGTGAAAAGTATATTTTAACAAAACGCATTTGACTAGCAGATCGAACAACTGATGTTCTTAAACCCTGCTGACTGCCATTGGCGATTGCCAAATAAACGGATCACAAGATGTAACAAAATAGATCTTATTATTAATTTATTACCAAACAGAAAACAATAAACTTGCGGAAAAGATGGTATACCGCAAACATGAGGTGCACAAATTTGTACACCATATCCGGATTTCGACAATTAATGTCTCTTCAGTGATGTTAGGAATCGAAACGGTATTTGGAAGGCCATATAATTTACCTCAATTTAGGATAGACTCTTGAATTTTGAAAGAGTCAAAATAGGATGAACGGATCATATAATCCCGAAGGCAAATATAATACAAGCCCAAGCGAAATATATATATAACAAGTCTAAAAGGGTACAACATCACCAAAAATAATAATAAAATGAACAAATGTTAAATATTTTGGATAACAGATATCCTTCATCAGTATTATCACGATGTAAAATGAGTCATATCAATCTAGTCTGATTATAAAACTATAACAATCTTGAAATTTATACAATAAAACAGTCAAAACTGAACATCATAGAGACGCTTGTACAGTTCTTACATTTTTAAACATGACGTAGGTTATGTAGCTATTTACAACAGAGACTGCAAAGATATGCTTCAAATAAAAATAGTAATGTGCGATATGAACTGGTACAACTCTAAAATTTAAGAGGTAACGACAGTTAAGATGTTACAACAACGATTGCGTGGAGATTTCAATAAACATCACTGACCGATCCAAGCTAGTATAATATTTCAAATTTGACAACGGTAGAGTAATTAAAACAGAGGCTGCGTATTTAAACATCCCAAATAGATAGCAGTTTGATAATGATTAAAAAAATGACTAAGGTTAAATAATTGAACGTGACTGCGTACTTATACATACCTCCCAAATGAATAGAACCCTTTAGTTTAAAGTGGTATAATTAAAAAATCCTTAAAACTGTAAGAGTCCAGTACGGAAGCCTGAGTTACTGGAAACAAGTGATGGTAGGAAAATGAGTGATAGTAGGGAAAATGAGTGACTCATTCTATGTTTTTTCATTTATGTCCTCTGGGAAACTGTCCTTAGCTTTCTTATCCAAAACCTTTCCCGAGCAAGTCTGTCGGCCCTTGACCAACCCTCGTTGTGGTCTATGATTGTGATGGTAGGTTTTGAGATCAACTTGGGCGTGCCCAGGTGATCTCAAATGACGACTTACGGGAGGTCGGGCTTGCAGGTGTAGTCACTTCGATGGTCATTCATGCGTTTGTTGAAAGGCTGTTCAGTCTCGCCAACGTACTGCATGCCACGCTGAAGAAGGTATACAACATTCTGGGTTTTGCAAGTTACATTGCAAAATATAGTGTTAACAGACCCAGTGGAGTGGCAAGTAAATGTCAATTAAATTTACATATGAAATTTCCGATTCTAAAATATCTTTTCTTACACACAACTACATCTATAAAGGACGGTGTCATATCAACAGACCTCTACTGTAAACATACAGATAAACATCAGTACCTATCTCCCCAAAGCTGTCACCCCAAACACTGTACAAAAAGTATCCCGTACAGTCAGAGTAAAGCGGATTTGCTCCTCTGAGGAAGCTGTCACTAAACGGTTACAGGAACTTCGCGGATTTTTGACCAAACGAGGTTATAAGAAATGGGAAATAGATAAGGGTTTGCGCGTGCTAACAATAACAGCCTCAATGACCTATTACAGTACAAACAGAAGAGGCACAACAAAACAGTTCCGTTTGTTTAAACATAAAATCCCGCCTTTACTACCCTTTCACGTTTGATCCGTGCCAATTGGCAAATTATTGGCAAGCACCCAAAATTATTCAAGATCTTTCCCAAACCTCCTGTCTTAGCTTTTCGGAGACCAGCAAGTCTGAAAGACTTATTTGTGAGAGCTGACGTCTCCTCTAATAAAAGCGGTTCAACTGCAGGATGGTGCAAGTCGTGTGTAACAGACGATGTCTGACTTGCCGACAAATACTGAATACTCAAACATTTACTTGCCACTCCACTGGGTCTGTGTACGCTATATTATGCAATGTATCTTGCAAAACCCAGAATGTTGTATACCTTCTTCAGTGTCGATGTGGCATGCAGTACGTTGGCGAGACAGAACAGCCATTCAACAAACGCATGAATGGCCATCGAAGTGACTACACCTGCAAGCCCGACCTCCCGTAAGTCGTCATTTGAGATCACCTGGGCACGCCCAAGCTGATCTCAAAAACCTTACCATCACAATTATAGACCACAACGAGGGTTGGTCAAGGGCCGACAAACTCGCTCGGGAAAGGTTTTGGATAAGAAAGCTAAGGTCAGTTTCCCCAGAGGGAATACATGAAAAAACATAGAATGAGTCACTCATTTTCCCTACTATCACCCATTTTCCTACCTTCAAATGTTTCCAGTAACTCAGGCTTCCGTACTGGACTCTTACAGTTTTAAGGATTTTAAAATTATACCAGTTTAAATAACAGGGTTCTATTCATTTGGGAGGGATGTATAAGTACGCAGTCACATTTAATTATATAATCTTAGTCAAAATTTATTTTATTTTTTAATCATTATCAAACGGCTATTTATTTGGGATGTTTAAATACGCAGCCTCTGTTTCAATTACTCTACCGTTGTCAAATTTGAAATATTATACTAGCTTGTCAGTGCTGTTTATTGGGAATGTATCTCCACGCAATCGTTGTTGTAACATCTTAACTGTCGTCACCTTTTAAATTTTAGAGTTTTACAAGTTCATATCGCACATTACTATTTTATTTGAAGCATATCTTTGCAACCTCTGTTGTAAATAGCTATATAACCTACGTCATGTTTAAAATTTAAGAACTGTACAAGCGTCTCTATGATGTTCAGTTTTGACTGTTTTATTGTAGATATTTCGAGATTGTTATAGTTTTATAATCAGAATAGATTGATATGATTCATTTACATCGTGATCATACTGATGAGAATATCTGTTATCCGAAATATTTAACATTTGTTCATTTTTATATTATTTTTGGTGATGTTGTACCCTTTTAGACTTGTTATATATTATATTTTGTAGTGTACTGTATCATAATTATATGATCCATCGCCCGTAAGATTGATCATTGGCTATTATTCAGTCATTTTATATATATAAAACGTCTGAATATTAGTCAACGATCTTTCCACGAAGGCGCTAGATCGTTACGAGTAACGATGCATGTACACAATAAATAAATTATATAAACGCCTAAAAAGTGTACAAAACAACACTAAGAACAGAAAAGGAAACATTAAATATAATTATTTATAAATATCTCGGATAACAGATATCCTTCATCAGTATGATTATGATGTAAAATGAATCATATCAATCTATACTGATTAAACTATAACAATCTTGAAATTTATACAATAAAACAAGTAAAACCGAACAACATAGAGACGCTTGTACTATTCTAAAATTTCAAAATGACTTAGGTTATATAGCTATTTACAACAGAGACTGCAAAGATATGCTTCAAATCACATTCAATGGTGAACACTTTCTCCAAGTTAATGGAACAGCAATGGGAACAAAGATGGCCCCGTCTTATGCCAATATTTTTATGGAGAAATTAGAACAGCGAATTCTCAATTCTTCCCTTTATCAACCTCTCTCTTGGTTCCGATTCATCGACGATATTAACATGAAGTTGGATAATACTGAACATGAACTAAATATTTTCATTCACCATGCCAACGATGCTCATCCCTCAATTAAATTTACTTATGAAATCTCTAACTCTAAGATCACATTTCTTGACACAGCAACGCAAGTAAAGGATTGAACCATATTAATTTTACAGATCTGTAATGCAAGCCCGCAGACGAACATCAATATCTTTCTCCTTTGAGTTGTCATCCTAAACATTGCACCAAGAGCATTCCCTACAGCCAGGCCATACGAATAAAACGGATTTGCTCCACAAACGATACTGCAAAAAGGCGACTACAAGAACTTCGCGGTCACCTAAAAAATCGGGGCTACAAAAGAAAAGACATTGATAAAGGTTTCTCTCGTGCTAACAACATCAGCCGAGATGAACTTTCAACAAAAGGTCACCAAGAGGGTGCCTTTTGTGTTGATTTACCATACCAAATTTGACAACTTATCACACCTAATCCGCGAAAATTGGAAAGAAATCGAAAAACATCCTAAACTATCCAAGATCTTTCCCGAGCCACCTGTACTGGCTTTCCGTAGGCCCAAAAGCCTTAAAGACTTGCTGGTGAGAGCTGATTTATCCTCTAAAGCAGGCTCTTCGTCTGTGGGCTCTTGCAAGGGTTGTGAAACAAACGATGTCTGACTTGCAAACAAACACTGAATACCCAGAATTTTAACAGTCACTCCACTGATACAGAATACACCATATTGTGCAATGTTAACTGCAAGACTACAAATGTTGTGTATCTTCTACAGTGTACATGTGGTAAACAGTATTTTGGCGAGTCAGAACAGCCATTTCACAAACGAATGAACGGCCATCGTAGCGACTACGAATGCAAGCCAGACCTCCTCTCAGTCGACATTTGAGATCCCTGGACACAGTAAGGCAGATCTCAATCGACTGACCATTACAATCATAGACCACAACACTGCTGGTCTAGGAGGATAGACTCACTCGGGAAAGATTTTGGATAAGAAAATTAAAACTTTGGCACCAAATGGGATAAATGAAAAGATGTAGTTCGAATTCGCGCAGTGCTTTACATTTTGGTTATATTACTTATTACTACACAGACGCTTTTTCTATTTCCTTACCTTTGTCAACTCCTTAATTTTTGTAATTATACCAGTTTAAATTGCTTGGTTCTATTCATTTTGGAGGAATGACAAGTACGCAGTCACGTTCAATTATTTAACCTTACCCAAAATTTATTATTATTGTTTTAATCATTATCAAACTGCTATTTATTTTGGATGTTTAAATACGCAGTCTCTGTTGTAACTACTCTACTGTTGTCAAATTTGAAATATTATACCAGCGTAGAACAGTCAGTGCTGTTTATTGGAAATGTATTTTATTGGAAATGTATTTCTACGCTATCGTTGTTGCAACATCTTAACTGTCGTCACCTGTGAAATTTTAGAATTGTACCAATTCATATTACACATTGCTATTTTTATTTTAAGCATATCTTTGCAGTCTCTGTTGTAAATAGATATATAACCTAAGTCATTTTTGAAATTTTAGAATTGTACAAGCATCTCTATGATGTTCGGTTTTAACTGTTTTATTGTATAAATTTCAAGATTGTTATAGTTTAATCAGAATAGATTGATATGATTCATTTTACATCATAATCATACTGATGAAGGATATCTGTTATCCGAAATATTTATAGATAATTACATTTAATGTTCTTTTTTTTTGGTTATTGGTGTTGTTTTGTACACTTTTAGGCGTTTATATATACATATACATGTATAGTTGGGCATAGTGCAAGGCGATTTGGTGCCACGATATCTCAGTAGCATGAGTTCGAATCCCGGCCAGGAAAGAACAAAAATTTGCTCCCGCAAAATTTACAGATCTTACATTGTTGGGCTGTTGTTTAGACGAATTATATATACGTTGTTTTCAATTTAAGAACATCAGTTGTTCGACCTGCTAGTCAAATGCGTTTTGTTAAAATATACTTTTTACTCATTTGGTCTTTTGAAAATATTGTTTGTGCTGAATTTAGACCCTCTACCAAGAAATTTGTTTTGCATGCACACGTATAATAAAACCGCAACTGAACAACTGATGTTCTTAAACCCTGCTGACTGCCATTGGCGATTGCCAAATAAACGGATCACCGATGTAATAAATGGATCTTAATTATAAATTTAATACTAACCAGAAAACAATAAACTTACGGAAAAGATGGTATACCGCAAAGAAAAGGTGCAAAGGTTTTTGTACACCATATCCGGATTTCGACAATTAATGCCTCTTCAGTGATGTAAGGAATCGAAACGGTATTTGGAAAGCCATACAATTTACCTCAATTTAGGATAGACTCTTGAATTTTGAGGAGTCAAAATAGGATGAACGGATCATATAAACCCGAAGGCAAATATAATACAAGCACAAACGAAAAAATATAAACAAGTCTAAATTGAAAACAACGTTCAAACCTATGATTGCGTTGGATAAAAACCGCAATTTTTATACGTGTGCATGCAAAACAAATTTCTTGTTAAAGGGGTCTAAATACAGCACAAACAACATTTTCCAAAAGACCAAAAAAGTGAAAAAGTATATTTTAACAAAACGCATTTGACTAACAGGTCGAACAACTGATGTTCTTAAACCCTGCTGACTGCCATTGGCGATTGCCAAATAAACGGATCACCGATGTAATAAATGGATCTTAATTATAAATTTAATACTAAACAGAAAACAATAAACTTGCGGAAAAGATGGTATACCGCAAAGAAAAGGTGCAAAGGTTTTTGTACACCATATCCGGATTTCGACAATTAATGTCTCTTCAGTGATGTAAGGAATCGAAACGGTATTTGGAAAGCCATACAATTTACCTCAATTTAGGATAGACTCTTGAATTTTGAGGAGTCAAAATAGAATCAACGGATCATATAAACCCGAAGGCAAATATAATACAAGCACAAACGAAAAATATAAACAAGTCTAAATTGAAAACAACGTTCAAACCTATGATTGCGTTGGATAAAACCGCAATTTTATACGTGTGCATGCAAAACAAATTTCTTGTTAAAGGGTCTAAATACAGCACAAACAACATTTTCCAAAAGACAAAAAAGTGAAAAGTATATTTTAACAAAACGCATTTGACGAACAGGTCGAACAACTGATGTTCTTAAACCCTGCTGACTGCCATTGGCGATTGCCAAATAAACGGATCACCGATGTAATAAATGGATCTTAATTATAAATTTAATACTAAACAGAAAACAATAAACTTGCGGAAAAGATGGTGTACCTCAAAGAAAAGGTGCAAAGGTTTTGTACACCATATCCGGATTTCGACAATTAATGCCTCTTCAGTGATGTAAGGAATCGAAACGGTATTTGGAAAGCCATACAATTTACCTCAATTTAGGATAGACTCTTGAATTTTGAGGAGTCAAAATAGGATCAACGGATCATATAAACCCGAAGGCAAATATAATACAAGCCCAAACGAAAAATATAAACAAGTCTAAATTGAAAACAACGTTCAAACCTATGATTGCGTTGGATATATATATATATATATATATATATATATATATATATATATACAACTCGTCTAAACATCAACCCAACAATGTTAGATCTGTAAATTTGCTTTCGCAAATTTTTGTTCTTCCTCGCCGGGATTCGAACCCATTCTATTGAGATATCGTGATACCAAATCGCCTGCACTGTAGCCGTCCCACTAGACCACACGACCACCTGGGCTTCATAAAATGAAGCTTTCGGTGGCCGGGTGTTACCTTCCACGTCAGTTTTAATCTAGCGTCGTACTACAGTACATGATATATAAGGCATGGAGATGTTATTTTACAGATCAGCTAAATTATCTATAGTAAAGGATCCTACAAATTAATGTAAGATACAGTCACAGAAAATAATTATATTTATAAGTACGTCTGAGCCAGTGACAACTCTACAACAGATTGATCCATCGGATCACCAGCAGTGATGGTGATACATGGCTGTGTACATTATGTATATACTACTCGTCTAAACATCAACCCAACAATGTTAGATCTGTAAATTTGCTTTCGCAAATTTTTGTTCTTCCCTCGCCGGGATTCGAACCCATGCTACTGAGATATCGTGACACCAAATCGCCTGCACTGTAGCCGTCCCGCTAGACCACACGACCACCTGGGCTTCATAAAATGAAGCTTTCGGTGGCCGGCTGTTACCTTTCCACGTCAGTTTTAATCTAGCGTCGTACTACAGTACATGATATATAAGGCATGGAGATGTTATTTTACAGATCAGCTAAATTATCTATAGTAAAGGATCCTACAAATTAATGTAAGATACAGTCACAGAAAATAATTCTATTTATAAGTACGTCTGAGCCAGTGATAACTCTACAACAGATTGATCCATCGGATCACCAGCAGTGATGGTGATACATGGCTGTGTACATTATGTATATACAACTCGTCTAAACATCAACCCAACAATGTTAGATCTGTAAATTTGCTTTCGCAAATTTTTGTTCTTCCTCGCCGGGATTCGAACCCATGCTACTGAGATATCGTGACACCAAATCGCCTACACTGTAGCCGTCCCGCTAGACCACACGACCACCTGGGCTTCATAAAATGAAGCTTTCGGTGGCCGGCTGTTACCTTTCCACGTCAGTTTTAATCTAGCGTCGTACTACAGTACATGATATATAAGGCATGGAGATGTTATTTTACAGATCAGCTAAATTATCTATAGTAAAGGATCCTACAAATTAATGTAAGATACAGTCACAGAAAATAATTCTATTTATAAGTACGTCTGAGCCAGTGACAACTCTACAACAGATTGATCCATCGGATCACCAGCAGTGATGGTGATACATGGCTGTGTACATTATGTATATACAACTCGTCTAAACATCAACCCAACAATGTTAGATCTGTAAATTTGCTTTCGCAAATTTTTGTTCTTCCTCGCCGGGATTCGAACCCATGCTACTGAGATATCGTGATACCAAATCGCCTGCACTGTAGCCGTCCGCTAGACCACACGACCACCTGGGCTTCATAAAATGAAGCTTTCGGTGGCCGGGTGTTACCTTCCACGTCAGTTTTAATCTAGCGTCGTACTACAGTACATGATATATAAGGCATGGAGATGTTATTTTACAGATCAGCTAAATTATCTATAGTAAAGGATCCTACAAATTAATGTAAGATACAGTCACAGAAAATAATTCTATTTATAAGTACGTCTGAGACAGTGACAACTCTACAACAGATTGATCCATCGGATCACCAGCAGTGATGGTGATACATGGCTATATATATATATATATATATACAGAATTACTCTAAACATCAGCACAACAATCTGCAAATTTGCGGAAGCAAATGTTTGTTCTTCCTCGCCGGGATTCGAACTCATGCTATTGGGATATCGAGACAACACCGTCTGCACTGTGTCCAGCGCTCTAGAAAATATATATATATATATATGATTGAGTACGTCTAAACAAGTGACAACTCTACGACAGATCCATTCATTAGATCGCCAGGGAAGGTGATACACGGCTGAAAACACATATTATATTCATAATTTCTCTAAATATCAACACACCAATGTTAAATCTGCAAATTTGAGGAAGCAAATTTTTGTTCTTCCCTCGCCGGGATTCGAACTCATGCTATTGGGATATCGAGACAACACCGCCTGCACTGTGTCCAGCGCTCTAGAAAAAATATATATATTATTGATTTTGCTCTGTGATATATGATTATCGATCGGTACTTTTTGTCTTTAATATGTTTTTTTCATTTGTTAGATGCTTTTATGCTATGTATCGATCTGATGAGTCAACTGAATTTTATGGTTTGTATTTTACAAAGTTGGGAAGGTTTGAGCGCCCACAAACACGTTTAATCCAGTCACATTCTGAACGAGCCTGTCCCAAATATGGAGCCTGTCATATGGGGTTGTCATTAATTACTGTATATCATATTTGATTTTCGTTTGATGTTTTATACAAAAGTCATTAATTATAAAAAAATAAGGAGATGTGGTATGATTGCTAATGAGACAACTATCCACCCAAGTTCAAATGAAGAAGTTGTATGCAAGTATAGGCAACCGTATAACCTTTAATAATGAGAAAAATCCATACCGTATTCGGTAATAAAAGGACAAGAAAAATATGCAATATTCAATTGAGAAAACTAACGGCCTAATTTATAACAAATCAATTAACAATTAAAAATTTGACAAACATGAACCAACGACAACCACTGAACTACTTGCTCTTGACTTAGGATGGTCATATATAGAATGTGGCGGGGTTAAACATGTGTGTCAGCGCACAATCCCTTAATATTGGACAGTAGTGTTATAGTACAACATAAGAACACACTATAAAAAAACAGTTGAAAAGGGCCTAGCTCATCAGATCGATTCAAAGCAGAAAACATTCAACAAAAACACTGACCGGACTTGGCAGAGTATTACATCCCTAAAACAAAAGATACAAAGAACAGATCTGAGAGTAGTCGCAGTGACTAACAGCTACAGGTCCTCTAAACTTCCATACAAAATATGTGTATCTAGGAAAGGACAGTTATTGCTGTTAATATTTGATTCATCTAAAGTTAGTTCCTTTTGGTAAATTTCGCCAGTATATTTAGAGAATCCTTGATTATTTAACGAAAAGTTATTATCAAGATAATGGTAAGTGTTGTTGAATGTATCAATTGAATGAAGCGGGTCTTTACTGAGTTTGGCCATACACTGTGATTCATAACAGTACAGAAGCAAGTCTGCTATTAAGGGGCACAATTGGTGCCAATAGAAATACCTACAACAATCGATAAACTTTATTGCCGAAAGGTACAGACATGTTGTCAAGGAGAAAATTTACAGCTTTAATAATCTCATCACACATCAAGTAAGAATATCTAGCAGATTTGCCTTTCTCATTAGAGAAAAGGCTTTGTATGAGTTGCAGCAAATAAATTTGTAATCTGATTTATCAAACGACCATTAAATCAGGAAAACTTTTGTTTGATAAGATTGTTAGGATTTCTCGTTTGAATTGTTTCATGTTTTCTATGTCGGGGCCTCCTACAGCTTGCTATGCGGTATGGGTTTTGCTCATTGTTAAAGGCCTTACGTTGACTTATTGTTGCTAAAATTTATGTCATTTAGTTTCTGGTAAATAGTTGTTTCGTTGGCAGCAATACCTTATCTCCTGATTTTATATTGTAACTTTTAATTATGTACTGACGACGTGCTAAATCAAATATGTCAGTCAATTTCAGTTAACGCGAAAATTGTCAATAATATTATTTTCGCTACAATTAACTTTCATTGAGAAAATGCTATTTAAGTTAACATGTGTATTTGTCTGTGCTTGGTTGGCTCTCACAATAAATTCCTGTAAAATGATAAAGATAAATCTTGTCATAAATTACATAACGTAAGCATTGGAAGAAAGGAACTTAAACGATGATTATGGAGCATAACATATCAACAATATGTATAACATTTAGATTCTGAAATTTGCAATTTGGTTTATCAAAATGAAATCCGTTTTAATTTTCAGCAATGCTTTGTATATGTGGATAAACTGTCTTTTTATTTGCGTTTTGCTAGATGAAGTTCCGTATGATAGTCTGGACACTTTTGAAATGTGTTTTGTTGCTAAGACAATATGTGTTGACAGCAATTCCTTTTGTGCAGATAGACAGGCGTTGGGTACGTTTTAAATTACATCAATCAGTCACCATGTACCGGAATAGCAAATAGAGAACACAATTCAAACGTGGAAGCCAATGATCTTATTCAGAAAAAAAAAAAACAATTATTGCAAGCAGTAGCCAACGACCACCGCTGAATTACAACCTCCTGGCTTGGACAGGCACGAAATAAATGTGGTTAGGTTATAATTAAATATGGAAGATATACATGAGAAAGCAATTACAGCATTTTAATAATCATTGTATTTATTGTGTGATTTCAAATTTGTCGGGTTAGAAGAGAAGAAGTAATTAGTGTGAAAACAGATTAAATATTTGAATAATAAATAAATGATCAAATAAAATGTCAAACTATTGAAAAAAAAATTTATAGTGGTATATTTATGTCAGATAAAATATCATACGTTCTGATATATGACAGACAAATTCGGAATTCAAAACGATCTGAACAACTGTTTCGAAAAATAAATAGCTACATTGTACTAGTGTGAAGCTAGCCGTCGATAACAGCCGGCGTTAATATTCATGAGGCCAGCCTGCAATAATATTCATGAGCCGTCAATAATATTCATGAGATGACTTGCGTTCGATGAAGTGTTGTTAGAAACTATGATCGATTATAATGATTAAATAACGTTTTTGTTTATATTTGATATTGTTTCAAACAGGAAAGTCAATGGGTGTCTTCTTCGAGGTCCGCGTTTATTTAATCAATTATAAAAAGGAACTATTGGTCTTCTGCAAGTCTGCGTCTTTGAACAACATTTAAAATGAAAGTGAAAAAAGGTTAATGCTTCCATAAACATAGAACCAAGAACCTATCTTTTCAAGATTCTGTGATTAGTGAAATAATGTAAACTGAAACAACAATAAATAAAAGGATGATTGAATATAGAAATTTAACGATTACTATCAATAAAGAAATTAGACGAAAGAGATGAAATATGCTTGATTATGAATCTTGAAAACGGGACATTCCACCGGACAAATTAAATAGAACAGTTCTTAAAGATATTTCTGACTTCTCGAAGTATTTAAATATTTAACAAATATAATTTAATCGTACACTGAAAGGAATTAAAGAGAATTAATTGTCATAAGAGAATTCCATAATCTGTTCGTTGTCCCATATATAGTCCCATCTCAAAAGTCGTACATACCGTAAATGCGATCGTTTATCTTCCATTTTAAACAGACCAGACAAACAAAAAGTTTTACAATTAAAGAAAAAGAAGAAGAAGAAGAAGAAACTGAAAGTTACTTTATAATGACGTTTCATTATTCAAAACTACGGAGACCAATTTGAGTCTTAACATAATCAGGTTATTGTCATTCAGAGGAAGGCATTGCGTTTGAAATGGCCCTTAGCACTTATGCCCTAGACCCGTACGGGTTTGTCAGCAAAATATTAAAAGGGGGAGGGGTACCTCGGTGTATCACGAAGTCGAAATAAACTATTGCCGGTTGGCAAAACTAAGAGATTCTCCACGTGGGTCATAATACCAAAGGTAGAGGTAGGCATGGCCTCTAAAATGGCCCATAGCACTTATGCCCTAGACCTTCAGGAGTTTGTAAGCATAGGGTGAGGGGGGTACTCGGTATGTCACATATTCCAACTTTACTATTGGCGGCTGGCCAAACTAAGACATTCTCCACGTGGGCCATTATACCAGAGTAAAGTTGGACTATGTGACATACCGGGTACCCCCCTACCCTATGCTGACAAACTCCTGAGGGTCTAGGGCATAAGTGCTATTGGCTGTTAATGTTGAGTTTAAAGACTCTGATTGATCTTTTGAAGTAGTTTTGAAAAATAATATGTCATTGAAATAGTAACTGATAGTTTGTATCTTTATGTTTTCTTTCATTAACTGTAAATCATCTTGTTTGTCCGATCTGCATTGTATTTTCGTATGTAGTATTTTTGAAATGGGACTATATTTGTAATGCCCATATGACAATTAAGTCCCTTTAATTCCTTTCAGCTTACGTGTAATGTCCATTTGTTAAATAACTAATGGCAAATATTTAAGTGCTTCGAGAAGTCAGAGATAATTATTTATCAGAACCGTATTTTTATGGATTGTTTGAGTGACTGTCCCACTTTCAAGAAGCATATGCATATTTTATCGCTTTTATTCAATTTCTTTATTTACAGTAATCGTTAAATTTCTATTTTTAATCATTCTGTTACATATAATTGTTTCAGTTTACATCATTTCACTTATCACATAATGTTGATGAATCATTGCTTGGTTCTATGTGTATGAAGGCATTAACCTTTTTATTTACTTTCATTTCAATGGTGTTAAAAGACGCGGACCTTGCAGAAGTCACATATTGATTTAAGATTTTATATTGCTATAAATAGCAGAACCATATTGGATATTTACGGCAAAAAGTTATTTTATTGTCATAATATATTAATTACCCACACCACTTCATCGAACGCGGTCTCATCTCATGAATATTATTGACGGCTGGCCTCATGAATATCAACGCCAGCTAGCTTCACACTAGTCTACATTGTATCTCTGAACCTTATTGTTTGTTTTCATTCTGACTTAACTTTTTATTATATTTTTCTTAGATACTATTGTTGCCGAAGACTGGAAACATAAGAAAATGTCTCGGAACTGCCCGTGGATTCATGACGAAAAAAAGTCTCCGGAAAAAGTTATATTGGCGGTCATTTCGCAGATTTGATGTTCTAATTTGGTTAAATCAAACTATTTGTATGACTATTATTAACAACAATCTGACTTGCCGCCTAGGAATTTCTGGTAAGTTCTATTTCTAAATAAAAAACCTGCAATTACCTTCCAAGATGTGATTTCAGATTCGTCGGTCATCGTTATTGTGTTCGTAATAAGTAGGGGTTTAAATTATTGTTTTTTTTTTTTTTTTTTATGTAGATCATCTACGGAAAACTTAATCTGTGATTATTCAAACATAACTTTCATGAAGAAATTAATGGTTGGTTGCTGTTCTTCAACGTCTGTATTTTTAACATAAGAAGATGTGGTATGGTTGCCAATGAGACAACTCTCCACCAGAGACTTACTGACATTAAAGTAAGCAACTATTGGTCAAGGTACGGCTGACAACAATAAGCAAAACACGAACTACATATATAGAAAACTATGACATGATATGGTTTATATTAAATATAGTACATTAATACTCACATCCGATCCGAGTTTCAAGGTTCAGAACAACTCATTCAGTCACGGCCGGAAATGGTTCTTACGCAAAGCTGTAACTTTGTAAATAAGCAAAATATTTTGGTAATTTATTTTCAAATGAAAGCTGAACTGCAGTACTTGAGATAAATGTAAAACCGATATTCAAAGTTACTTTTAAATAATAAAAATATATAGGAGACCTGCGAATCTACACTCGGTCTAAATGTCACAATAGCGAATACGACACAATCAGTAAATTTACTTCTCATAATTCTGTTGGAATAGTTTTGTCTTGTAAGAAGCTCACCCCTACTAATGAAGCCTGTATAATGTGAACATGCATGAGCGTAACGTGTCATTGAAATTTTCTGCTATACAATTTTGAAATTATTTAAAATAGAGGAATGTATCTCCCTCATGCAAAGCTCTGATTCCTTGCCCGGCTTTGGCTATACTTGTTTGTCTTTTTGGTTAATAGCTCTTCATCTTTTAATAAGCTTTGGATTTTCAAATATTTTGGCCTCGAGCATCACTGAAGAGACATTGATTGTCGAAATGCGCATCTGGTGCAGAAAAATTGGTACCGTTTATGTTATTAGATATGTAAAGGGCAGAGGGTAGGTTACTGTAATAAAATATTGAAATATTCGAAATACTGAATTTTTCTACCCCAGGAATAGATCGGAAATTGTACCCTTGAAGCAGTTATTGGCCTGGAAGAGAATTATTTTCTCATGTTTGCGTTATTGTAGAAGCCATCATATATAGAGAGAAATTGTAAATAACAAAGATGTGAAGCACCTTAGAATGTAAAATCTATAAATAAGTCAACAACACCGAAAATTTCCACTGACTTTTATTAGTGTTTTACCGTTGAATGACAGTATTTATCAAATTGAATATAATGATTTTTGGAAGAAACTATAATAGAAAGAGACCAACATCATATACATCAAAATGTTAAGTACAATGAGATCAACAATTCAGAAACATGATAGAAATTGGCAACTGACTTCTTATAGGATAGTTTTGCCCTGAAAGATGATTGTTACCTCCTTTTTTCTTTTCAAAAACTATAGTAGATAGAAACTTTGAAATCAAAAAAAAGATAAACAAAATCAGATCTTAAAGTAGGTCAACATCGCCAAATTTTCAGAGTCCTTATATAATTGATTGCCCTTAAATGACGATTTTAACATTTTTTAATTATTTTCAATAATCAATAATAAACTTTAAAACATAGGTATACATTGGTTACAGTATAAAAATTATAAATAGACGAACTACAAAATGCCACTTTATATGATTTACAAATAATTAAGAAAACATAACTGATTGCAATAAAGATAAAAGAATATATAAAACTGGCGTATTTTACCTCGTCAGCCTACCCGGAGTCGCTCCTTTTGGAGTTCATGCGATTCCCTCCGTTTTGTTTGTAACTTGATTGTCTTCTTAATCGATTTATGAAATTAAGCTAACAGCTATTGCGCAAATGAAACCTATAGTTTTCAAAATGAAGTGGTGCAGTACATGTAGTACAATGTAGTATTGGTGCAAATAAGATGTGGCGCGAATGGTTCATTTTGGCGCAAATAGATATCGGCCTCAGAATGAATGTTCCAACCAGTCTCATTATTATGCCTTGAAGCACATTATTATATTAGCTGATTTACACCCTAAAATTCCTTAACAAAATATTGTGCATTAGTTTTGTCCTTATTCAAATGTTTTGATTGCTTAGCACGACCTTTTATATCTAACGGACTAATTCTAATTGAATCCAGATGGTCAGAAGGACGGCAACAAACATTAAGGTTTTTAACCTTTTATACGTGTTGGAAGAAAAAAATTGCAAATAATAGACAGTTGAAGGTAGCATAATTGGTTCTTACAGGTAAATGATATTTCAAGAACTGAAAAAATCAATCAATTCCACAATTGTTTTCTTCATGTGAGAAAAAAATACAACGGAAAGAACAAGTGACAATTACACAAAACATTGTATTAAAGTCACCTTCTAATACAATGATTTTGTCCGTCATCAAGACGGTTTCTTGAGAAAAAACACCTTTCAAATTGATTTTAACACTGCCAATACTTATTTCACAGCTATTTTCTCATGTTTTGGTTGTTTCCTTTAGCATCAATTTGGTTGACAATGATCGTTGGAAGTTTTGTTTTGTTGCTTTTATGTATTTCTTTTGCAAAGATTTATCCTCGTCCGTCTTTGGATATAAAATCAACCTCTGGCGTTGTTCTTTTCTTCCTAACATCATTTTCAGCTACAATTAAAACGAAAAAATGAAAAATACAATAATGCCTCTAACGCTGGATAGATCATGTCGCAATACAAGGGCCACAAGTAAAATAATTATCATAATCAAGAGAAAATCTCTCATAATAAGTAAATGTTTTACCAAATGTTGATGTACAAGCCAAATATTGTTCCTTGGACAAGATAGCAAAATCAAGAATTTGATTAACAACATATACCTCCCTGTGTGTACAAAGTGCAAATCGAGAACTTGCTTCATGAACTCGGGAATACAATAGTTTGTTTGTTTTTTTTTTATAATTTTCAGGTGTCGGCGTTGATTTACATTTTTTTTAAATCTGATATTATTGCCTCTATAGGAATATAATGCAAAACTTCGCTTATCAACGACGATGAATATGGGAAGTAGAATAAAGGAACACGTTACCGCAGGTTATCTGTTAAACAATCAATCATGTGTCCGATTCGCACTTTGTTCGTATTGATCTTTTTTTTTAAACCGATGTACTCTCTTGAAATTAAATAAACGTAGGTGCTAGATTTAATCATATGTTTGTTAAATAAGTTTTAGACAGTTTGTGATTGTGTTATATAAATTTGAACATAAAACCCTTTCCTGCATTGAATTGATTGAAAGGGCGGGGAATTAATAAAAGTGTTTTACTATATATATAACATCAAAATACGAATTACATTTGTTTCTTTCCAATGTACTTTCCAAACAGTTTCAGACACTTCACTTTAGTTTAGATCTCAGAGGTAAAATTGATTGAATGCAATAATTATACATTAAGCACAGAAACAAAGATATGTACACCTACAATGCTTTGTTTTGAAAGAAAAAAGCGTTATTTGCAAAGGGAAATCGAGAGACAAAATCATGTTTCGGTAACATGAAAAAAAAAAACAAGGGACATCGATACGTAAATAAACGAAGAAAAAAAAGGAGCGACACGACCTTGCTGAAAGAAAAAAAACAGAAAAAGGGGGATATTGAGTAGTACCGTTTGGGTAAACAATAACCGTTTCTTGCAAGACAACCACCGAGTCGAGATAAATTTTTGTGAACGAGGAAGGAAAGATGGGGCCTTCGTCATACGGAAAAATTGTGAATATATTTATTTTTTCATGTATAGCAGGTGAATAGGTTTGATCGATTTATTGATCTCCGGACATTTCATGCCGATGAATTTAAATATTATAACTATATTAATTCTTTTACAAACAAAAGATATAATATTTGGATCATAATTCTCTTAGAATTCATTGAAATAATATAAGATGGGAAAATTCCGCTGAACAACAAAAGAATTGAAATTGATTGCACGCTTGTTATCTCTTCATTCATGCTCATTCATTATATTTTATAGTGTTGTATTTGAAATAAAATCGACTGTGGTGCACTCGATATGGTTGAACTTTTTCTTCAACGTGAACCTGTTTTCTTTCTTTCTCATGCACCTAATAAAAAGTAAAACCCCAGAAGAAATAAGGAAGTAATATGAGAGGACTACATTTAAAAAATATATATAACTTGCCATTATTAACTGCTATAACTAAATTCTCTTCCTTGTCCGCACTGAAATCGAATATATCTGAATACACATTTGATGCTATCCAAAGTTTGAAACAACACCATCACTAATTACGACATCACGTTGAAAATCTTCGTTCTTTACATTAAGAATATTTTCATCGTCTTTATCCATTTTGAGACACCAAACGTATGTGAGGTATTCACGGAAAATATATAAAGTAGTCCTACATGTAGCGCACGCAGAAAGCATGATACACATACACTGTCTCTTCGTGTACATGTACAATGTAGCAATACAGTAATAACTAGTTATCCCATGAGGACGCGGTGTGTCAGTGTAAGATCACCCGGACATCCCAGCTGATCTAGATTATATAAAAACCATTTACGCTTCATAACGTCTAGTTTTAGAACGCCACACAATCATTATAATATACTTTATATATTACTATATAGTATATACCCTTTATGAGCCCCGGACACAATGTTTAAATATGCTAAATTAACTGAGAGTTTTCATCCAGTCGTCCTGGTGTAGGGGTATGAATCGTGGGTCTATATGCTAAAGGTCTTGAGTTCGATTCCCAGCATAGACACTGGATTTTTTCTACATAAATTTTGATAGTTAGTCTTTTCCGTGTGAATATTTCTAAGTTTTATTGTGGATTTGACATTCCCGCCAAAATGTTACAGAACAAAGGAAAGCATGTAGAACAAAGAAACGCAAGCTAGGGTGATCTGGTAGGGGTGATCCGGCTCAGATCACCCTGGCAGAAGAAAGGAGCTGGGATGTAATGTTGTTTACCTTTATCTGTACTTTTTGTCTACTGTTTAAGTTGAGCCACTGTTTAAAGGGGCCAACATGTAGGATAATGTAAAAAAATTGATCCACAAAACAATTTACGCAATGGATGAAAATAAATCTTAATAAAAGTTTGTATTTGTTTGCTTTTTTTTACCTTTTTGACATGTTAAACAATGTTTTAAGTAAGATATAAGCCTCTAACAGTCCATTCTGCCTCAGACCTGTCCAATATTTTACAGAATGGACTGTTATCGGCTTATATCCTTTACGGATTAAAATTATAGTACAATGTTCGATATAACTGTAAGTGGATTTTTAGCCGTTAGTTAAGTTGGTCTATTTAACTCGTAAAACTTACCTTTATTGTGATATATAATTGCACTATAAGCTTTTTAAAATAAATTGTATGTAGTGTTTTGCTTATTTTTATTTTTTATTTTTTTTTTTTTTAGAGAGAACAAAATAATATGTTGTACATTTTAACGACAATGAACCACTTAAAAAATAGAAATTCTGTTTACTTGCTCATATTCATATATTGTCATGAGTTATGGGTAAGATCCTAATAAAAAACGCAAGTTACTTTTATTTTTCTAAATATGTTTAGAGTCATATCGACTTGTACTATGAATTTACAACTCGTCTGGGTTATTTCGATTTTCCTTTACACTCAACTTTTCTCCGCGGTTACAAAGCTCGTTGTCGACATTATTTTGAATCAGTAGTCCACAACTCCGACAATAAAGTAAATTACTCTTTGATGTTGATGTTGTTGTAAAATAAGAATCAGTTCACTGTGTGTGTAAATACAGCCGTGAGATATTTGACTACGTATTTTCACGTCAGACAAACTTCTTCGCACATGTACATGTATTTCATTTTCGATTTAGTATTTTCAAAGGGTGGAATGCCCATCGATATATAATTAAGGTTTATGACACCTTCTGTGGCCTGTGAATTATGAACTTTTCAAATTGCAATAGCATCAAAACAGCAAATATAATGAATAATAAAGATGGGTCATTTTGTACATATACCGAGGGGAAACTTCGTGCAAAGCATAATTATTTATAGTTTCATTGCATTTAATAGAAAAGGGGAATTTGGTGAAAATAAAATCAAGAATTTTGTAGAAAATCCACAGACTTTAATACAGAGATTTTTGTTATAAAATTTGAAACATAGTTTACTCACTTGTTTTCTATGATCAGCTAGCGTTTATTGTTTACAAAAAGTCCTAAACAACCTTTAAATTCCAAAACACCTCGTGCTGAGTCACTAAAGTCGAGCGCACCCTAGAAGGTGTACTTGAATTGGTCCATATTTTTATTTATTTTAACCAATATCTAAATTTATAAACTTGTTTTAAGGAAATCATTGCTAGCACTGCATGCAATAATCCTCTATCTATCAAGTACCGAATTGCCAAATATGAGAGTACAAGGGGAAAGGCTGTGGATTTTCTATAAAATTTCCATATGTTTAGCATTGAAGCAACACAAGGGTACATAATCCTTAAAGGAGACAGTAAAATATGATAAAATTAGTCTATTACATAATGCGATCTCGGATGCAATTATATTTCTCTATATGATCAATATATGTAGGATATGTGTAAATGAGGCAGTGATCCATCAATACAAATAAAAAGACTATTTAATGAATTACACAATTTTCATTTAAAATTTAATCAAAGTTTCCTTAGAAATCATGATAAATTAAAAAAAATGTCTGTTTCAATCTTAAATTTCTCTATTGATTAAAATAAAACAACGACTAGAAAAATTACTACAATTAAAAATAGCTTGCGCTGAAAAACCCACAGTCAAAGTGTTTTGTTTTAGGGTCTCAGAAATCTTTTTTTTTTTCTTTTCTTTGGACTTGAAGGTAAACAAATTATGTTATGCTAGGAGTTATGAAATTGTTCAAAATTTGTTCTACGGACGACAGAAATAAAAACGAGCAAGCGATACCTTAGTTTTTCTTTCTGAAGACAATTTCCATTGGAAGGAATTATTTTATTAAGCAGTAAAACAACTTATCAAAATACAGACCCCATGTCCATTCTTCTTGGAATCATACCATGCAACAATTAAAATGTACCATATTTTATTTTACATCTCTGGTCGGTGTACCATGAAATAATGTATTACAGTTTTAACAAAGAAGAAATTCAGGATAAGAAATTTCTAAATGTTAAGTTTTACCAGAGACATATAAATGTTATATGTCTCTGGTTTTACATTGCATTTAAAAATCCATTGCAAGAGTATAATATGATTAGAGATCATCGCTCGTTCTTGGAAGTTCAGTTTCGCAACTTTTCGTTCTCGTCATGAGAAGATATTTAAGGGTTTCTTTTGTTTACCCAACAAAATCAAACAACGAATATATTCCATCTCAACCTAAACTTGGGTGATTCGTTTTCTTCTAACACTGTTTATCTTTTGTTAGATGTTGTACTTTTCAGCGGTATTTTTAAACGCAGAGTAAAATTTTAGATGTTTGGTATAAATTTGTTAAATCATTCATCTTCAAAACAAAATTTCAGAAGATAATGGGAAATATCAGAGAATACTGATATAAAGTTTGAAAAAAGAAAACCCAACACAGTTTTGATTAAAATGAACTGATCAATTTGACCTCTAAAATCCTGTACACACAAAACATGTATACCACTGAAACATCTCAGACTTTCTACATTTAATCAACCGTAGTGAACCATTTTTAATGTTATGAATCCGTGGCTTCATTACATGTTCAATGCAAAAATAAATTGTATATATATTTTGTTTTGTTTAGAAAATACAGTTACTTGTGTGTGAAATAATTTTAATGAAAGCTTACTGAAGGTCGTTGATAGGACGCCCATTCATGAGGGCGTGACAAATTGTCACTAATGTCCAATCAGCTTTTCTGTTGTACAAAGTTTGACGTGCGGTGATGCTTGAACAGTGTAAATTATATTGTCATAGTTTTATGACATTGTCTTAGAACATCAACAGACTACTCACTATACTATTGTGACTGTGTCATCCTGATTCAAAACTAAATTGAATAAAAAGTGCTTTGCAACCGCTGAGAAAAAGTTGAGTGTAACAGTTCATGCAGTATTGAAATAAAACTACAACATATCTCATCAATCATTTTTAAAAGTTCTATCATGTGGCTGTCTTTCTGTTCACTTGATTGTGTGTTTCTCGAGAAATAAGACAGTTGTAAAAAGGCTTGAATGTTGATTATGTTTTTGAATAGAGTCTTATCACCTTCAATTTGGGAAAGTAATTTCTTTTTTTTTTTAGGTGTAGACACTCGTTTTCATATCAGTTATCTTGGGGTTTTATATCTTGCCTTGACACCTGGCTGTTTTATTGAGCTTTGACTTTTATTAAAACAAAATTAAACAACATTGTTTTAAAGATTTATTTGTAGATCCTCTTCTTCTATTACCACACATACCTAGTCTGACTGTAATTATCATGTAAACTCGTATCTTTACCAACTCGTACTAAAAAAAACTGACATGTAACTTGACCAACTCGTACTTTTACCAACCCTTACCGATTTTAATTGTAATCCTGTAAAATAAAAATAAAATAAAAAATAAGATATCTTGATTTGAAATTATAATCATGAAATATAGTAATTATTTAGCATTATACGGTGGACCTACAAACTGATTAAATTGGGATTTATTTTTTAGAAAAATAGATAAAAGTGCAACACCGTGAATATCAAAATTCATTTACCTTACAATCAATATTTTAATCGAAAAGAAAAAATATGGCTTTAAATTCAGTAAACTGCAATGTGTGTGTGTGTTTTTATTATCATTATTGTCAGTTCAGTAACGTATATATACATGTATGTGTAAACATTTTGATTTTTATAATCCGAATAGTACATGTAGCTTTATGATCAACTTTCAAGCAAGGACCAAAGCTCATAAACTCGGCAGGCAATGTGATAAACGCAGGACTTCGGAAAAGTTCGGAGAGCCGACGACCTTGCTTCGGATGTTTTCTTGATGATAGGAAAAGATAGTGGAGTCCTCAGAGATAAACTAAAATAACCTTTTAACACACACAGCATTTCCAAAAATTCTCATCATAATTCAAGCTCAAGATTAAGTGCCGTTTGTACTCAGTTATCAGAGGAATTCTTTCCACACAATTTAATAGTATTAAAGCTGCATTCGAATTAAAGCAGTCGTGTTTGTGATTTGAAAAAATTGTTATCATTAGATCAGAGAAATGCATACTATAATAGAGACGTCGCAAGATACTGGTGTTACTTTAAAAAACTGCTACACCTTTTTGAACTTTTCAGTATTAATCAAAACTGTACTGCTGACATTCGATATATCAAAGGAAAGATTATTTCATTATCTTTTAAATAGTGCAAGCATTATGCAGTGCGATGATAAACTTATGGGAAATAATAGTCCAAAGCTCGTAAAGTAGCAATTTGTGTTCTGGTCCGCGTTACATTTTGCAAGATTTTTGTTCGAAATAAAACGAGTGTAGTGGATTCTTTGTTTCCGCGAAATTGCTCCATTTTGTTTCCCCGTTCATGGACGTCATAACACCTTCATAACGCAATATTCGTTTTCACTTTAAAAGCGGTTGGAGTCGAAAATATGGGAATCAGATGACGCATGAAGTGTGTCCCGTATCAGTTAATGTTGCGAAATTTAACGTTATATCAGATTTAAAGATAAAATTGCTATATAGAAAATTATCACAAGTATGATGTTTTATACCAAAAAAATGTACATTTACTGTACTTTTTCTCACTTTGAAAATTCAAACGAAACTCGTTTTACGATATATGTATGAAATGTATATAGATGTCCAAAGAATTGTCCCCTTAACACAAAATGTACGTTGCTGCGTTACATGTGTATTCTCAGTGCCAAAAAACTTGCATTCAACAAGGTTTATGATTCAAATTTGCACAAGACTTGAAAAGTACAAATACTCAAGTACGTATTGGTATATGTATGTTGATAGTGCGTTACAGAATAAAAAAGATGTCAATAAATAGTTGTGTCCAAGCCAATGACTTCCGAGCTATTTTTAACATTTTTAACGTTGAGACGCGTGAATGCCACAGTATACATATAACGCAGTGGTGTTATGACAAATACATGGCTTTAAAAAACTTCCCAAGTTCAGAATAATTAAAACAATGACTCTATTTGTGAAACCATTTTCAAGTTTTACAGATGATGATTGTGTCGAAACAGCCGCGGTGTGCTTAAATCAATTAAAATTGGCAAAATTCATATTCACACCAAGAATTGACGGTAAACAATTAAATTGTTTCGGTAGATGAACAATTTGAAGTAGTAGCTCCTGGTGTCCGTCGGTTATTTATTGTTTTGTGTTTACTGACGATTCTGCCCTAAATGCAAACAAACAAGTAAAACATCAAATTCTTGCAGCATCGGTTGCTTTTATTTGTTCCTAATTTGACGTAAGCAATGATATTTTAGATAGTCTTAATGTTTACATGAATATGATAACCAAAGTCTGTAAATAGCACATTATATTTTAAATGTTGTTCAATTTCTTAATTTAGAGAAAGAAACGTTAAAAATGTTCTACAGAAATTCTGTTCTCTTATGTTGTGCTATTTTCACATTTCTTGATTGGTGTGAGAAAATTTTCTCCTCCCTAGTGAAATATATGTTGTCGGCAAATGTTTGGTCGAAATTTAATTATGATATCAAATTTTCTTGGTTTCTTCTGAATTTTCCTGTTGTGATGTTATGAAAAAGGCGACCATGCCTGATGAAGTCACATATAAAGAACACAACTTTCTGCAAATCTTTAAAAGGAAGGATAAAATGATTAGAGAACAGATTCCACCACTATAACTCGTGTATTACGATATTTCTCCACTCTCAACAGTTAACTTATATTATCTAAAGCCTCGCGCTTTAAATATTAAAATTTAACTGTCTCGAGTGGAGAAATATGGTAACACACTGTTGCAGTGGTGGAATCTATATTCTTAACGTTACTAAAAAACTAAAAAAACGGCGTAAGCGTGTTACGGTAGGTGATACCAGTATCTTGCGACGTCTCATACATGTTTCGGACAATATCAATTATAAAATACAAAATTAATATTAATTTAACAGTTTATCTAATTGAATGATTCGACTTGGGGAAGAACGAGTGGTAAAAGTGCGAGTTGACAAAAGTACTAGTCGATTGAGTACGAATTGGCAAAGGTAAGAGTGGTCGTGTACCCGTCCGTGCGCAATTAACGCAGAGTGTTTAAATGTATATTTTTTAACAGATATTGAAAATAACAAAGATCTAAGATGTGCCTTCGTGAACAGATCTTTGACACCGGAGTTACAAAGAATACCGTGCAACAATTATCAGCCACATAATTGCAAAACAGAGCGGAACAACAATATTTCAGATTTGTTCAAAGAAAATGTATTTTAGGTAATGATTGGTGATAAACAATGATGTAAAAATAAAGAAACTGTATTTTGCTTTTATATTTTGAAGGCAATCCAATGCCATATTGTTTTCAATTTCAAGACTTTCATACCAAAACAATGTTTACCTAATAAACAAAAATTAGCATGAAATAACTAATATGAATAAAAACGAGAGATTTAAACTACAGTTAAGGAAAATAACCGGAGATACTAAACCTGCTCAGATTCCTAACCTTTAGGTGTTAGACCACCAACTCACTCACATCGATTTAGAACGTATGTAAAAGTAGCCTTTCCTGACAAAAATAGTGCTTTTGGTGTCACCGTTTTCTCAAACTAACCAACACATTTGCAGAAATGAAACTTTTGGTGAAAGAAAAATACATAAAGACCATTTTGAGCTAAAATTTACTTCTCCATGAGTTGGCATTAAAAATTGAGGATTAATGCGCTCCATAGTATACTTATTTAAGATTTTCCAGAAAAATCAGGGGTTTATTTTTAGTAGTAGTTACCTTTCGTATGGTCATTGTTCACTACACGACTTTAAACATTGGTTGAAAATTGGCATGTAGATGGGTGATACATGTACAATTCAGGATATACCTGGTTTATATGAAGTTAAACTTAAGGTAAAATATTTTGAAAGCTGTAGATTTTGAAAAAAATGCATGAAAAGATAGGAATTTTGAATTGGTGGTCGAACACCTAAATAAAATTTCCGTTAGGTTATGCACCATGTCATCGAAGAAGCGTCGTTCAGGAAGACAATTTATGCAACAAAAGCACATAGACGGGTATTAAGTTACATATAAGGACATTGTTGGTGCAAATTTTTTCAGAAGGGATCATTTAGGTTGCATTATATCAGAGAGAATAGTCGTATAGTATGTCAGTAGTCTACAGAAGTACGTAAGAAAATGATAATTTGCAAATATTGCTTCACACATCCTCAACCTTTATGAACCATTCAACTGTTTATCAATATGTATATACATCATAACAAATGATATAAGCTTTGTTCGCATAAAAACTTACCTGACTGATGAGTATTAGTTTTCAACATCGAAAATCTCTCTATCTAACTAGAAACGTTAACTGTTTATTTATTTTGTATTTGTTTTAATGTGATTTTCGAAGGATGTGGTGGTTGTAATAGTCTGTTGTACCCTATGTAACTAGATTGTTAGATGACTAACCATGTTTGGGGTAGAATTTTATGGAGGGCAAATTAACCATTACGAATTTAACAAAATATACTAGTATAGCACATCGCAAATGTTGTTTAATTTTTCATGTCAAACAAATGCATTGTAATCTTTGCAGAAAAAACAACCAGCAGCTTTGCAAACACAAAACGAAACATACTACAAATGACAGGCAGCAATTTCCACTCTCAACTGAAAAGGAATTACTTTTGTTGAGAACAGCAGCATTGGTTACAACACTACTGTGGCGAACAATACTCTACTTGTAGAAAATTATGACCCAGTATTTGTTATTCAGATGGGTATGTTATTTTGTAATGCAAAATGAAACGATCGCGATGAGGCGGTTTGGATGAATAGAAATGTCACAGATTTTTAAAACTGTGAATGTTTAACATTACTTTAAATTGGTGATAACAAATATCTATTTATCTCCCTTATTTTATAAAATATCATTGAATTAATACTTTAATAATAACAATAAACGTGTAGCAAAATCATGTGCCATTCGTTCTCTTGTGAAGAGTTGTTTCATTTGCAATCATACCACATATTCTTATTTTTATAATATGAGTGAAACAATTTCCTTAAACAAAAGTATCAAAGATATCGAGCTTTAAATTTGCTACACCAGACACCCGTCTGAATTTGTCTAAAATAATTCAATGTTCAAAATGAGTCCTTGGATTTTTAAAGTTGGTATGGTATTGTTACTTAATTTTTTTGTCTGATAAAACGTGATTAGAATAATCCTGGGGTCATCGACTTCTTTTGTTAGCTTATTAAGCAATCTCTTCTCGTGATGGTAGTGAAAGACATCAAAACCGTTTCACAACTTTTGTGTTATTTACGCAGCAAAACGCAACGTAACTGGTGTATACTCAAAACAAGCCGTCGAACATAATTATGAGAGTTTGACACCATCAAAACGGTCAATTGTCTAGCAAATACATATCGATTTGTAAAATAATCTATGAACTGGATATAAAGAACATTTTTTTACAGAACCTTTTGACAATGTTCTATATATATATTTTAGGTATTGCTATTGAATAATATTTTAGCAAATATAACAGTGAAATGTTTTGGTTTTTTTTTTTGTCTTTCGATTTGCAGTTTAAGTATCACATCCAAAAGTTGTGTGCGAAATTTTATAAACATCTGTGACATATATATGATATATGAAAATAAGGAGATATGGTTTGATTGCCAATGAGACAATTATCCACCAGAGTGGACTGCCAATTTACTTCACATTAAATGTATGTTTAAAGTGATTATTTAACACTTAGGACCATCAACACCATCCTAACATCCTAAATTAACTCTTTCATTGTACCATTATTCAAGGTTTTTTCACTGATGACATCGATAATTTGACGCTTAAAAGAATATTACTCGCTTACTTCTTATTATGTTTTATTGGAAATAGTATGTTGCTTTACAATAATAATCACTCTTACAAAAACGATAAGCATAAAATATCAATGACAAAATTAATATAACATAATTTACTGCCACTTTGTGCGTCATATACTTTAATACATACTGAAATAAAACATGGTGAACATTGAAAGGGTCACTGCTTGACGTTCACAAATGAGCAAAACTTACCGTATGGTATGTGTAGTTAGCTTAAAAGGCACTGGTATGACAAATTTTACGTGACACAGTTCAATAGAGAGAACCATCGACTTGATTTATACTAATATAATGAACGAAAACCCATCTTCATTGATCTTGCAGACAGCAAAAACAACAACCATAGGATTACAATCTCCTGGCTTGCAACAGACACACAAGGAATATGTCACGGTTTAACGTGTTTGGCATTGCTGAACAAATCCCTAACCTAGGAAAATAATCTAACAACTCATCATAGCAACAAACGGTAAAAATTATGTGGAAAGGCCTCGACTAATTCACCAGATATGTACTAAGCACAAAAAAAAAAAACAAAAAACAAAAGACGTAAATAACCGATATTAGAGTACTCACAACAACTGAAAGCTAGTTCAAATACATTGTTAACTAATAAACCAATCGATGTTCTCTGAGATTAAGCTGTTTATTTTACACCTCTGACGAATTTAGTATAAATAAGCCTCGTATTAATGAAATCACAAAACACTTTTGACGTTAAAATTAAGAACAGAAAATCAATTTAAATTTAAATATATTTGTACATGTAGTTCAATAAGAGACGGCAATCATACAATAAAAACATCAACATTAAATTATATTGTTTTCTAATTGATTTAGGCATTACCCTTGGTGCGTGTGCTATGGTAATGCTCAGTGCAATCATTGCATGCTGCATTCGCATAAAAACAGGTAACTGAAAATTATAAAATAGAAATGATTTTACATCCCAAGAATACTAAACTTTAAATGCATGAGACTTCAAAGGAAAACAGCATGCGCCTCTCGTTTCGAAATAATACAAGCCAAAAATGAGATACAAATTTAGAAAAGGTGCAAAAGATGAATCTTTGCATATAAAAACAAGGAGATGTGGTATGATTGCCATTGAGACAACTATCCACCAAACTTCAAATGAAGTGTATGTAAGCAACTATTGGCAACCGTACAGCCTTCAACAATTAGAAAAGTCTATATCGTATAGTTGGCTATAAAATGCGCCGACATGAAAAATAACGGCCTTATTTATAACAAAACAATTTGCGAAAACAAATAGGATAGACATGAACCAACGACAGCCACTACAGGCTCCTGACTTGGGACAGACACATACAGAATGTGGCAGGGTTAAACTAGTTTGCTGGCGCCAATCCCTTCCCTAGCCTGGGACAGTGGTGTAACAGTACAATATAAGAAAAAATATAAAAATTAGTTGAACAGGGCATTATATCGATACAAAGCAGAAAACAGTGAACGAAAACACAGATTGGAAGTGGCACCATATGTATCACAACAAAACAGACTCTTAGCAAAGATCCGAGAGTCCTAACAATGACTGACAGCTAGTTGAAAGCCTATAGCAACTAAAACAATCATGTATCTAAGACTAAAATATCAATCAGTACACATCCAACATCCAATGGATTTAGTGCAATGAAGTCATTATTAGTCAAGGAAAACATGAAATTGTGCAATGCCAACATATAGGTATCGACAGATTGTAGTACGTGAATGTACATATGTGTTTAACAATAACATTTAGTATGGTTTTATTTACTGATAACAAATCAATATTTATACCAAAAACACAATATTCCAAGATCTAATTACAGTGTTGAATTGGTTACCTTTTAGAATAACTTTATATAAAGGATTGATAAGTTTACTCGGCTTGGTTAACAAAATGTCCGTAAAACTTAGGGATGTGTTATTCTGTTTGAAATACGTTTTCTAGATGTACAACCAAACTTGCAAACCAAGTCTTTGTATTTATTGAAAAGTAAAGGTTTATAGTATTTTGTGGTAACGAAATCCCTGACTTAATAATTTAGCAGTAATGAATAGATTACTCTCATTGAAATTCAAAACGTCACTACAGATACGGGCATATCGAACGAGTTATGAAATATATACACCGTAAGACGGTGCCGAATCCCCGTCCAAAAAGGAAAATTTACAATAGGGAACGAAAAAGCGTCCCTTTTGTCGTAATTTTTCGTGTAAAACTGAAATATCTAAATTAAGAAAAAGGACAATTATTGCTGTTTATATTTGATTAATTTAAAGAAAGTTCCTTTGGGAAAATTCGGCAGTTTATTTAGAGAATTCTTGATCATTTAACGATAAAAATTTCATCAAAATAACGGTAAGTGTTGTTGAATTTTCCAATTAAATCGAATTTAGACAGGTCTTTACTGAGTTTGGCCATAAACTGTGATTCATAACAGTACAGGAACAAGGCTTCTTTTATCGGGCACAATTGGTGCCCATATGAATACTACAGCCTGTCGATAAACTTTATTGTCGAAACGTAAATAAATGTTTTCAAGGAGAAAATTTACATCTTTAATCATGTGCTTACACCTCCAGTTAGTATATGTAGCATTTTACCGTTCTCATTAGAGAAAAAAAAGATTTATATAAATTGCAACAAATAGATTTGCAACAGATTTATCAAACGACCATTAAATTAAATAGGAAAACCTTTGTTTGATAATATTGTTTGGTTTATTTCATTGAAGTCGTTTTGAGAAATCCGGATGAATGACACGCAAAATTAATCACATCACAAATTGAAATAGCGGGTGCTCAATTTCATATCCTGTCAAAAATTTGTACAAAATTGTTTTATTTCTGTCAAACCGGTCTCAGAATTTTGGATGAGCCATATGACGCTGACAATGACGACGACCCATCTTTAAGGCTGTGTCACATGGAAGTTGTCAGGTGACACAATACATACATAGTTCTTGCGAACACATACTTTTATAAACAAAACTTGACATTTTGACTGATCTGCTTTTCTTTGAATCATTAAGCAGATTTTGTACGTCTTCAAAGTAAAATGTGAACCCTCTTTGAAGATTTATAAAATCATCCAATTGCTCATGGTAAATTATTCTTTAAAGGCAAATTTATGTATATATGTAAGAATATTTAACTCATCAAAATAAATCTGTCGGGTACACATCGATTAGACAGCAACCCAACGGAAATTAACAACAAGACGACAATTACAGATCAACATACATTAGTCTTTGATTTATTTTATATAGGGAACATATACATTTCCTATTTCAAGGTCTGAAGAAAATATTGTCATAGCCATGAAAGGACCCCACAGCACAGCATACCAATTACTGCATTGGCTGAAAATTATTCCGATCCTATAGATAAAGCCTCTACATGTAATGAAATAGAAGGACCGCGTTTCTGTGCAACCGAATCTCGTCAAAACACAAATTGCCAAAGGACAGAAAACGGTGAATATCAACATCTTGATTTCACTTTGCGATCTGAACCAACGCCACGATTTGCAGACAACAATGAATACGACCACGTGCACGGAAGAGCTAATGTGGTCAGTGTTTCGAACAGCCATGGGACACAGCAACCTCTAAAGTGAACAAATTGTTTTCTCAGATTAGCAAAAGCGTTGTAAAAAAAGTCAAAATATGCGCAAATCATTAATCAAAAGGCGCGCATCACGATCTGGTAGTCCAAAATTAAAATGCCGAGCAAGTGACTATTGTGATGCTTGGAAAACACAATTGAACAATCAGCAGTTCGTATTCGATTCTGATGCTGATAATCAAAGTGATATAAGTATAGACGTAGCAAATTCTTCCGTCGATTCCAGCAAAGACGGGCCCGAATTTAGAAGAACTGACAGTGCATTTCCGGTTTTACCATATTCAAAGAGAATAAACGTTAAAAGTGTACACATTTATGACGAACCGGACGACAGACGAATGTCTTTAAGAGAAAGACTCTTGCATATGATCTCAATAAGACCACTTAAAATGCCATTTGGTATAGAACTCGATTTAAGAGGATCTAGAAGCAAATCTAAAATTTATTCTTTAGCAACACCTATTGATGAAATAGGCGAGAGTGTAGCTTAAATCTAAAGTTTTAAATAGAAATATATATATCTGGGAGTCAGTGTAAATTAATACAATTTTCCAATGATTAATTATATCATAGATATAGGAAGATGTGGTATGATTGCCAATGAGACAACTATCCATCAAGTTACAATTTATAAAAGTAAACCATTATAGGTCAAGGTACGGCCTTCAAAACGGAGCATTGGCTCACACCGAACAGCAAGCTATAAAGGGCCCCAAAAAATTACTAGTGTAAAACCATTCAAACGGAAAAACCAACGGTCTAATTTATATAAAAACGAGAAACGAGAAACACGTATGAACTACATAAACAGACGACAACTACTGTAATCAGATTCCTGACTTAGGACAGGTGCAAACATTTGCAGCGGAATTAAACGTTTTAATGGTACCAAACCTTCTCCCTTTTCTGAAACAATAGTATAACATCACAACATAGAAAAACCTTACCTTCGTATTACACTGATCAACACGCTGCATTTTCCTCAAAGCAGTCTAAAAAGTAAATGTATAATCTGGAAATGAAATCAACGAAACACTGAAAGATTTTTTCTTTAACTTACTAATCAAGATTTAAATTCAATTAACAAATTCTAATCACATTTGTATTGTTTTTTGTACATTCTTTTCATTTTGTTGGTGTTGTTATTATAGTTTTATTAAAACAAATGTTTGTTTAATGAGTTTGGATTTTATATGGACATTGCTTTGCTTATCTATAGATAATAAGGAATCACTTAATAGCTATTAAATACTTGCTGCATTACACATGTAATAATTATGTGCAGGTTATTTGTTGCCATTGCACAAGTTTGCATCTCTCACTATCATCTATAACATTGATGTTTGGATCTAATCTAGAATGCAACAACCGATTTTAGGTGTAAGACTTCATAAGTCCTGAACATCAGATTAGATTTTGTCTTATCTTTGTTTTGATCCGATAGCATTGCAAAGCACATCTGGACTATAGGGCCAGTGTGAGCTTTTTCCTACAATTAGCGTGTGTCGTATTTCGTCGTCGTCCATCGGTGTCAATCGTCATCCGTCGTCCTTTACAAAAATCATCTCCACTAAACTATTGGAACCAAACTTGGCCACAACATCATTGTGATAACTCGTTTAAAAAGTGTCCGATAATCTGGGTTGTCAACCAACATTTTGTGTGTTTTGCCTGTAATCATGGTAATAGAGAGATAGACTGCACAATAAAACGTTTGTGTAAAATATTATCAGCAAGACCAGATCTGAAACTACGACAATATGGATGAAAGTGTCAGTTAATCAATATTAGAGTTATAGGCCTTCAATAAAGATGTTCACCATTTTAATGTTTTATCTTTTCCTTGAAAACTATTATGGATAGGATACAAAATTTTTAATAGCAAATATTCATGTGCTCGCTACATTTCCGTGGTTGTCTTTATTTATGTCTAAATTATTTATGCAGCATTATAAGAATAAGGAGATGTGATATGATTACAAATGAGACAATTTTCCACCAGTGTACAAGTTAAATATAGGTCACCGTTTGGCCTTCAACAATGAGAAAAAAACTCATGCCGTACTGTCAGCTATAAAATGCCCTTATTTGTGTTTTGATAAAAACACCTATAGAAGATAGAGAGATACTGTAAAAGAAAAGTATCAGCACCACTAGCTCAAAAACAAAGGACTTTAATCGTGGATTAAAATCTATTCTACAGTGTCAGAGAGTGTCCGGTGTTGCAGATGCACATATACCTGTAAAAGTGAGCGACATGGGGTCTATATAGCCTCTAGGTTATATTATAGTATCACCAGCACAGTTGTCAGACCTTCTGTGTTGACATGAATTAATTTTGATATTGTCATAACTATAAATTAACTGTTAATAGAACTTTGCATTTTCGAAATACTAAGGATGTTCTTCCCTAGGAATAGACTACCTTAGCTGTATTCGGATTTTAGGGTCTTTAATGCTCTTCGATTTTGAATTTCATTTTGCCTTATCGACATTTTAAATGGTATATACTTTGTACCAGTATATTCAGAAGATTGACAACGCAATGTCAGAAAAAAAAACGACCAAAAGTCAAACAACAGTATACAAAATACAGCATAGAACACTAAAGACTGAGCTCACGAACCCCACCAAAAACCGGGAGAATTCAGGTGCTCCGGAAGATTTCAAGTAATCATCGATATAATTATTTCAGATTAAGAATAATATTAACGAAAAGACTAATTGAGTTCACACTGATATTTACAGAGGAGAATACCCACCCTCTCAGTTATCATTGGTTTTGGGTTTGGATTCGGTCTCGGATTCTATTTTGATCTCGGCTTATGGTGAATATGTCTATTTATACAGCTACGATGATAACTGAAGGGATAAAAAAGCAAATTGCAAATCCAGTGCAATTAGTGTCAAACTAGTACCGTTACAATTAATTAGTGTAGAACAAATTTAATATCATTCATGTAACTGAATTTTCATCAAAACTGTTCCAGCACGTCGCCGGTGCGCTCGTTTTAATCTTAATTGACTAGGATTGTAAGTTTTCCTACCGAAGGTCGATGGTTCCTTCCGAGCAATCTGGCTTCCTCCACCAATATAAACTGATCACCGCGAAATAAAACAATAATGGTGAAAGTGGCGTAAAACACCAATCAATCAATCAAGCAAAGAATCAATCAATCAAACAATCATGAAAACTGTTGGATGCCGATATTTCGTTAACTATATCCTGTGGCTTCTTATTTCATTTGTTTAAAATAATTTTACATGGCTTTGTCAATTTATTTTCGACTAATGAGTTTGAATGTCCCTTTGGTATCTTTCGCCTCCTTTTACATACATTTGATAGTGAAGGATTGGTGTTTAACGCCACTTTCAGCATTTCAGCAAAACACGACGGGTTCCACATAAGGAGCAGGATCTGCTTACACTTCCAGAGCACCTGAGATCACCCCAGTTTTTGGTGGGGTTCGTCTTGCTCAGTCTTTTGTTTTCTATGTTGTGTTTTGTGTACTATTGTTTGTCTGTGGGTCTTTTTCTTTTTAGCCATGGGGTTGTCAGTTTATTTTAGACTTATGAGTTTGAATTTCCCTTTGGTATCTTTCGCCTCTCTTTCACATTCATTTGATATATATATAATATATATATATCGCGATTGATTGGTGTTTAACGCCACTTTCAGTATTTCAGCAAAACACGACGGGTTTCACATGTGGAGCAGGATCTGCTTACACTTCCGGAGCACCTGAGATCACCCCAGTTTTTGTGGGGTTCGTCTTGCTCAGTCATTAGTTTTCTATGTTGTGTTTTGTATACTGTTGTTTGTCTGTGGGTCTTTTTCTTTTTAGCCATGGGGTTGTCAGTTTATTTTCAACTTATGAGTTTTAATGTCCCTTTGGTATCTTTCGCCTCTATTTCACATACATTTGATATATATATATATATATATATATATATATCGTTCAACAATATCACATGAAACTGCACTTAATTCATTAAAAACTACATAATCAAACGAAACTATTCAATGTTTCAAATTCTTATTAAAAACGTGTGTTGCAGAAAAAAAAAACAGAACATTTTTGTAAGGTAAAAGTCAAAGATGTTTTTAAGGGTTTCATTAAAAGTATTGAACTCATAGGTAAAGGCAGAGTATTTTTCATTAGAGTATAAATAATTAGCAAGTTTATTCAATTCAACTAGCTTTTCAACATGTTCAAGTAAAATCAAAAATATTCGTTTTCGCATTGAACATCTTTTAAGAAATATTTTATATTTTCTATTGTGACCCTAAAAGTTTATATAACACAAAAGTTCCTCTGAAAAAAAAACGCTGCTAAATATTTACACATCTCGAATACAATGAAACGTTAATTTGTTTCCGAAATTAGATTAAAACAGAAATTTTATCCACTAGTGTTTATTATCGTTAAGTTATTAAATATTTCCGTATTTGGTTTGCAACAACGGAAATCTTTAACATTTCAAAATGGCTGTTGATATGTTTTAAGAACGTCTTTTGTTTTAATGCTGTTAATAGTGGCAGGTTTGTACACTTTGTTTCAATAAGAATGTGACGAAAACATTTGAAAAAGTTGACAAAGGTTTTGAAAAGAGTATGATAGAAATTTCAAGAAATGCTATTGTTCGACATAATCAACCTTCTAAATGTCTATCGGACTATTTCCTTGAAGCATGAGGGAGAAGGGCATAAACTGCATGTTTTGTATGCTCGTTGAAAACGTTTTTGTTGGTATTGAACTTGATTGTAAATTAACCGAATCTGCTATTTTAAATCTTTACATATTTTGTTATTAAATACTGATAACATGACTTGTATAAGAAATAAGCAATACAGCTTCGTGTAATCAACTGCACCCATTATTACTTGGTCATATCTTTTGACCTATATATTTAGTTAGCTCAAAGATGGAATTATTCGACATTGGGTGCAACAGAAGTATGCCAATGTTCACATCTAATAAAACCATTTAGATTGATTGATTAATATTTTCTTAACGCCGCATCAACACAAAAGGCTATATCGCGGCGACAAAAAAAAAAAACATAAAGAAGATACAAATCAAGTTAGAAAAAAGGATTACAACTTACGTACTTCAATCTCATCTTTATATACTGTTGAAGAAAAGAAACGCATAGCTCGGATGAATATTTCAAAATGCAAAATAAATATTATACAAGGTAAAATGAAACGGACAATTGCATTTTAGAAATTTTTACAGGTAGGTTTAGATGCCCGTTCTTTTGATTTGGCTCTCTGTCACATGCAATTTGCGACTCCTTATAGTGCATATGATCTTTTCGCCGCGAGATATGCTAACGTTTTTCACGAGAATATTGTGGTCAACTCAACTGTTACACTTTTGCGCATATAAGGACCAAGTTTGAAGATTTAATTCATCAAAATGTTAAACTGTTGCCATGCCAAGGTTGCATCGGACCCTGCTATTCGAAATATCGTCGTCGGCCATCTCCAGGCCGAAGTGTCCCAAAAGTGAAGGAGCAAGAACTGAAAATGTTAACCAGAGCACAATTTCGCGACTTTGGAACAGATTCTAGCAGACTGGCTGTACTTAGAGCCGCCCGAGGAGTAGACGACCTCGCCGAACGACTCCTGAACAATATCACTACATAAAGGTATTTCATCTACGCAACCGAACCGTTGCCGCAACAGCCGCTGGAGTTGAAATACCAGGATTGAGAAAAATCAGCTCGCAAACAATCTGCAATCGACTGCAACAACAAGGCAGTAGACACAGGATGCCGTTATTTGGACCCGTTTTGAGGACATTACACGGAATAGAGTACGATGGTGCAACACATTGAGCGGCTGGACATTACGCAACTTGCGCAGAATCTGGTTCAATAATGAGTCTTGTTTTATGCTTCAGAAACGTGATAGAAGAACTCGTGTCTACCCGCGCATGAATGAACGTTTTGATTCCTCGTGTGTCAAAGAAGTGAACAGCTTCGGTGGCGGAAGTCTCATGATGTGGGCGGCTATCTCTAATGTCGTAAAACGGTATTGGTACCTGTTTCGGGTAATTTAACGGTTCACAGGTCCTGGACGAAATCCCCACCTCACCTTATGCATGTTTTGACCGACAGAATGAGTTATTCCAGCAGGACAATGCTAGGCCTTACACAGCGCGTTTAACTATGGACTAACTTGAGCAGAATAACATCAATGTGCTACCTTGGCATTCTAAATCATCGGACTTGAATGCTATTGAGCATCTATGGGACCAACTGGATAAACGTGTGCGCCAGCGTCAACCCCATCTCCGACCCTTGATCAGCTCCGACAAATGTTGCAAGAGGAATGGCGAGCAATTCCACGAAACATCATTCGAAAATTGATAGTATCCATGCCGAGGAGATGCGTAGCAGTCCTAGCAGCGAGAGGTGGTCATACACGGTACTAATTTGAATGGCACCGGAAGTATCTCTAGTTGTGATAAATTGACTTGTATTCATCAATCTCGAAGGAATTGACTGTCCTCTTCTCAATCAAACACGTTTTGAGTGAATATCTTTATTAGTATTTATAAATTTCCATTCAAAATACAGATATTAAAATATTTAAAAAACAATTATGCGTTTCTTGTGTTACAGAGTAATTGTTTGATTTAGAATAACATTATTTTCATTTCACTTTGAAAAGTCAGACGTGATGCAGATACTGGAAAATTTATTTTGAAATTTCAGAAAACAAGAATGCTTTGGGAAGAGTACAACAATAACATGTCATATAAATTACCATGATGATGATGGATCAAGAAAGGGAAAGATATGACGTGTTCATTTCTACACAATGGATGAGATATGAAGGTAATTTATAGTTAATTGCATTTATTAAGTTATGCAGAGATATGTCTTGTGCACTTCAATGTGTGGAAAATATTGACCCCCAACCCCAACCCCATCCCCAACCCCATCCCGCCCCACTTCCACATTTGGACCATCCTTCTATCCTTCAATCCGTTCGTTTTTGCTGGATTTTAAGAGTATCAGAATCTGACTTTTCGTTTGTTTGAAGATGTACTTAGGTGAGGTTTAGGAATTTGTGTCAGATGTCGGACTCTTTGGTTTTCCTACGATACAGGGTAAAATATTTTGCCTCATAATACCCATTTTCTTTTCATATAAGACTTCAATAAACAATTATGGCCCGTAGAAAGGTGAATATCCAAAATTGTCAACACGAGAAGGTTATTTTTAGATGATTTTTAGGGTTGACAATTTTGGATATTCATCGCTTTAAGGGCCACAATGTTTTATTATACCGAACTAACAGTAGAAGGGCCTTTTGAACTATTGAAAAAGCACTTAACACTAGTCCAAATAATTATGACGTCTTGAAAGGAAGGCACACAGAAAAAATTAAAATAGCCTTTCAAGACGTCATAATTATTTGGACTAGTAAGTTAAGTGCTTTTCAATGGACGTCGTAGGAAGGCGTCACAGAAAAAATAAAATAGCCCTTCAAGACGTCATAATTATTTGGACTATTAACTTACTGTATAGTAATAAACACAAGTCCACGTTCGAAAATAAATTTGTGTCTTAGAATTTCTCGTATGTACAACAAAGGTAGAATCTTTTTGTAAAATATTGATGGCCCTGAAAAGGACCGTTTATAAGAGATATTATCGGCACTAGACGCATGGCCAAAGCCTTGTTTCCTCAACACTCGATGGGCTTCATGTAGAACGTGGACGTTTCCATTTTGTTTACTTACGTTTGTGACGTCATTTTCATGGGAGATAACTCGTATCCAAATCAAGAAACTCAAAGGTTATTCGCCGGTGAATAATAGGGTTATTCACAGCTGGAGTAAATTTTAGGGTTTTCGTCCCTCCTTGTATTTAAATGAAAATTAACTGAATTATTCCATAATACGTGATAACGTGTTACCCAATAGAATTCTTTATAATATATGTAAGGTATAATAATAGCTCATATATAGTAGGTCATTTACCAAAATTTAAGCAGATTCTAGATTTTTTTCTTTCGATTTGAGACCCAGATAATACCAATTCAAATATAAGGTAAAAGTCCGAGTCAGGCTTTTTCCACCATTTTTAAAACCAAATATCTCGAAAAGGAACTCCATAACCTATCAATATTTTTAGCTTATTTTGTTCCTTAACTAATGCTCTTCCGACTTATAGTATCAGTTTTAAAATCTAGATTTTTTCTTTTCACCTAAGTACATCCTTAAAAGCCCTAATTTTCATTGGTCGGAATTGCCAATCCTGTTTTTAAAAATGTTTTGCACAAGAGACCAAAGAATGCTTAAAATTCAAGAAACATAATCATATGAGGAATCCAAAAAGGTCGAAATACGCAGGAAAAATATAATGCCGTACATTTTGAAAATTCAGTTCATTGAAAAGTTGAGTTATGGTTTTGTATCTCTTGTTCGGTCAATTCCATGCGTGAGATTTGTCACCTCCGGTCTCGTTATGATAAAATCTGTTCCTGTTATTGTCTTTTCTATCAGTTTTACCTCAATCAAGGACTTCAAACATGGAGAGACGCCTTCAATATATGTTGAAAAAGCATCTGTACATGTCTGTCATTAACGATTAAGTGATCATCTATTTCATTTCCTTGTGATATATTCTTAAGCAGGGATAAGTTCGATATTTTCTTTTTAAACTATGTATAGTCATTAACATATATGAACACATGAACAATATACTAGTAGTGGGTTTTCGTTCAATGCTTTATATACCAATCGATTTATAAAACTTGTATAAACATGTTTCAGAGACAAAAAAAAAAAACAATTATGAATATATGAATGAATTTAAGGACGAACAGATGTAGAAGAAAAGGTTGCTTTTAGAAATATGTTATTACAGGAAAGAATCAATAACGATACCAGGTTGTGTTTATATTCAGTACAGATATATTTAGAAAAATTAAAATATAACAACCTATTTCATTGCATGTAACTGGTAATTTTTCTTCTTTAGGTTGTTATTTTAATTCCTCATATGCAGACACGAACAACACGGAACAACTAAAATACAATTCACCAGGTCGTTGTTCAATAAAATGTGAATCATCTTCATATTTCGGCGTGAAGGTAGGTTATAATTTGTCAATTTTGTCAATATTAACAAAATTAATCAAAACACGAAAACGAAATCTGTTTTGCGCATATCTATAGCTTTTGTAATACTAACAAATGTTTCTATCTTTTTATGGTTCAGTGGTTATATATCATGTATATATTAAATGTTATTTCTACTATTAGCAGCATTAAGGTTGCATTTCTGTAAATACAGACAATGCAATTTCCCAGAGGAAATCCTTTTATGACTAAAACTGTATCACTTTTACGAAAGTTTCGTAAAAATGATATCCTAGAATAGAAAGCTCATATGCACTACAATTTTGTTCAAAGGTCAAAATATAGGGCTGTGCGGCATATTTTCAACATTTATATGCCCGAACTTCTAAAAGTTTAAACTTATACAAAATTCTGTACTATCCCTCCCTTCACTTTGGGTCTTCCTCAGAATTCAAGGCGGCCGCTATTTATGTTTATTTATAATATTATTTGGGTAATGTTCCCAAGTTATGTCTCTATGAGATGAAACATAGAGATTATATCTTGGAACCAGTATGTAAACAAAATAGAATATCTATGAATATTATATATCTCCCCAAAACAGGCGTGGGTTGTGTAACAGCTGTATTTATAAAGTGCAACCTATAGCTAGAAACGTAGTTTTGGATCTTTATTTTTCGACAAATTGTTTGATAGATATAAGAAGATGTGGTATGAGTGCCAATGAGACAACTCTCCATCCAAGTCAAAATTTATAAAACACGGAGCCTTGGCTCACACCGAACAGTAAGTTATAAAGGGTCCCAAAATTACTAGTGTAAAACCATTCAAACGGGAAAACCAACGGTCTAATCTATATAAAAACGAGAAACGAGAAACACTTATGAACCAAATCACCAAACGACAACTACTGAACATCAGATTCCTGACTTAGGACAGTTGCAAACAAATGCAGCGGGTTTAAACGTTTTAATGGTACCAAACCTTCACCCTTTTTCTGAAACAATAGTGTAACATCACAACATAGAAAGACACACTATAAAATATCAACTGAAATAGCTTAACTCAATCAAAGGACATATTAACACCATTGAACATACACTGAACAAATGAATTTGACCTATGATACAATGTAAATACAAAATAAATAAACTAAGGGAAGAATAATAAAAGTAACATGTAATATCGGTGTGAAATGTTAAACAATTAAATAAAAACAATATGCTCGAACAAAATATCAGCCATTTGCAATGACTTTAAACACAGGTAAATGAAAATAATTTTGTTGTTAGTTATACGTGTACAGTTCCAATAGAGAAAGGAAATATTTTACAAAATAAATATAGTAATACTAAACACTTATCAAAGCTGGTATATAGACCAGATATAACCCTGAATAACATTAAATAACAAAAAGCAATACAATTAGTATCAACAGGTCAAATAAACAAGAAAGTACGATTTGAGAGTACTCGCAGTTACTGACAGCTAGTTAAAAGCCAAAACAATTAATAATAAAAAATCATGCATCAGAGACTAAAATCAACTAAAACACATCCCAGGGATTTAGTATTTTTACGTCATGGACAGTCAAAGAAGACATGACTAGTGCAATGCCAAAAATAAATGTATCGACAGACAGTAGGATAGTTAGGAGTTTAACCTCTTTATAGATCAAAACGAACGTGGGTGTGTCTTTATACATCCCGTTTGAAAAGAATACAAATTTAGTTATGTTTTAATTTGCTGATGACAAAATCGATATTAGTGCCAATGTAAACTATATTCAAAGATCTAATTACAACATTGGTAAGATAACCTTTACTAATAAGTTTGTTTAAAGGTTCGATGAGTTTACACGGATCACATAGTGATTTCCGCGCTTTAAGTACAATATTACCGTAAAATTTAGGATGTGAAATACCGTTTTTAATCAGTTTTCTACAAGTACAGCCAAATTTACTAATCAAATCTTTGTATCTATGAAAGAACTTAGCAAAAGTTTTACGTAATTTATGGTAACGAAATCCCTGACTTAATAATTTACCAGTGATGCATTGATTACGTTCGTTAAAATCTATGACATCACTATACACACACGGGCATAAGGAACGAGTTGGGATATATAAACACCGTATGATGGAGCCAAAGGAACATCGCCGTCTAAAAAGGAAAATCAACAATAGGGAATGAACATTCGTCTCTTTTGTCGTAAATTTTCGTATGGAGTTTTCCTTTAGAGATTGAAATATCCAAATCCAGAAAAGGACAACTACTGCTGTTTATGTCAGATTTAGTTAAAGTAAGTTCTATTTGGTAAATTTCGGTAGTATATTTAGAGAACTTTGGATTATTTAACGAAAAATATCATCTAGATAACGAAAGGTATTGTTGAATGTATCAACCAAATGTAACAATGATGTGTCTTTACTGAGTTTGATCATAAACTGAGATTCATAGCAATACAGGAATAAATCTGCTATTAAAGGGGCGCAGTTAGTGCCCATAGGAATACCTACTACTTGTCGATACACTTTATCACCGAAACGTACATATATGTTGTTCAGGAGAAAATGTAAAGCTTCAATCATATCTTCACATTTCCAGTAAGTGTATCTAGCATACTTTCCTTTTCGTTACAGAAAAAGGCTTTAAACGAGTTACAGCAAATAAATGTGTAATGAGATTTTAAAAGACCATTTAATTGAATATGAAAACTTTTCTTGATAAGATTGTGTGGAAGTGTAGTATAGAGAGTAGAAAAATCATAACTGTCAACAGAACTAAAAGGACCATCAAAAGCATGTATTTTATCTAAAACCTCTAAAGAATTTTAACACGCCAAAAATAATTAATACCATTATTTTCATAAGCTTTATTACAAAAGTTAATAACAAGTTCTTTGATAGTAGTAAGGAGGTAGTTAGAAGCACTGATAGATTGGTAGTAGAACACTTACTAGATGCGGAGATGAAACGGAATTTAAATGGTTTTTGTGCAATTTAGGTAACCAGTACATAATAGGGACTTTCAAATGTTCGGAAGAGGCTTTAAGCTGGGTAGTGGCAGTGATATGCTTGTTTACAATTTGACTCTCTGTGGAGCGTACGGACCTGAATGTAGATGAATTTGTAACTTCGTTTTAGAGAACTTCCGTGTAGTATATGCGTCACACCACCACTACATTATTTGCTGCTTTGTCTGCCGGTACGAACACAAACCGCTTTGCAGTACTTGGGTTTATTTTTATTCTGGAAATGGGAATATCATGGACCCTATTACTAATTTCAGAATTGTTTTCAAAATGAGATATACAAATATTAACAGTATTCATAATTTTATTCAAATAACTGTCTAGAGATTTTTATCAGATTTTTCAAGTTGCTTTTTCAATTTCTGAATCCGTGCCCAAGCTTCTTTATATGTAAATGATTGAACGTTTGCTTTTATCCAAAATATAGCCATTGCAAGTGTTGCTTTTGATTTACTCAAAAGTAATAAAAAGATAAAGGATATATCTCATTGAGTTTATTTGTAATGATTTGATACATTTTGCACGTTTGATTTTAAGCTAAATGTTATTTTTCGATCTTATGGCTATTAGTTAATATACAAGACATTCTTGTTTTCTTACTTACGGACTTTTATCGTCTGCAGCTTTTCGTGTGTGACAGTGGAGCAGAAACAGGTTATCCTACTGGATAACTTAATTTTGTCTGTAGTTTTTTTGTGTGTATGTATGTGACTTGTCGTCCCTATATCTCTTAAGTAAGTGCCGAGATTTTATAATAGGAATGTCTCCCAATAATCAATAATTTCTTGTTCATTTTATGACTTCAACAATAACTGGGTTATATAGTAAATACTTGTATGTCAGTCGTCACGTGTCATATGCATCGTGACATAATTCTTACCGTTAGAAAATCACGATTAACCCATGCTATGTCCCCATGCTCCAATTTTCCACCTTTTTCTTTTCTACATGGTTTAGATTTGCGCTCGACAAATGAAGCCTTTGATTTTTGTAAGTAATCACGTTTAGCACCTCTGTGTTGACATAAATTATCAGAAAAACTTTAGATTTTCGACCCCGGAAATAGATTACCTTAGCTGTATTTTGCAAAGTAGAAAATAATAAGTTTAATTTTGAAGCTACGCCAATTTTTATTTAGTTATGTTTTTTTCAAACACGTATTTGTTTGCTTTGTTGGGTTGCTAACTTACTTAAATTTTTGAATACTTCCTTTTCTATAAATTAATACGTTATTATCCAAAAACACGGGATGATCATATTAGACACGTGAACATTTGGCCATTAGCTCAATATGTTGAAACATACTTGCTGTTCGGTGTGAACCAAGGCTCCGTGTTGAAGGCCGTACTTTGACCTATAATTATTAACTTTTATACATTGTGACTTGGATGGAGATTTGTCTCATTGGCACTTATACCACATCTTCTTATTTATGTTGTTAATATAGTACATCTTTTATTTGAATAGATGAACACATGCGTGTGTTTAGGAGATCAAAATTGGTCAAACATGAACACTAGTAAAATCTGTAACCATTCATGTACAGATCAGTGGACGAATGCTACATGTGGATTAAAGACAACTGGTACTTTGATGTGTATAATCAGATGAAAGGTAACATAAATCTAGATTAGTTATAGGAATACCGACAGGCATTGCAGAAAATAACATTTTTCATTAACAAGTTAACATTTAAGAAAGATTGACGACTCGAAATTGTTTGGTTTTTTCAAGTAATGTGGCACCCTTATTCAGATTTGTATGTTTGAAATCGTTACTCAAATAGTGCATGAGGTTGACAAGTTGTAACCATGGTAACCAGGCGTACTACATTGTACTTACTTCATACTGGAGATTCATTAATATTCATTTGAACCAATTTTCGTATCTTTGGTTGGTAAAGATAAGCAACGAATTAAAATGTTCCACGAATTGTAAAATTCTCGTAGGGTTGTATGCAAACCTCGAAATCAAGTATCAACGAAAATACAATTAGCATTATAAAACACATATCCAGTCAATCTCAGAATATACAAAGGACGAACCAATTGACAAAACCAAAATTCACACAATTAACATGAAGCTTCTGGTTTTGATTTGCATTATGTATTTTCAAACCTGCTGTGGCATAATGAGAGTAATATGTAAATCATAATTCGAAGAATGACTATTAATGATATGGCCTAAAATTATACAATATCTGTTTACCCTTGTATGGACAGTTATAACTTGCGCTCGTCTTATTTCTGATATTTGAATAATCCATACTATATCTTAAACATATTGTATCGAATATGAGTAGTTCTGATCAAATTTTGCAATGTAATTTGCAAATCCACAATTGATGGAGCAGGAACCCGACGTATTTGAGGTCAGATTTTGTTCACGTTTGAACTGAGTGAGACTTTATTATCAGGGGCAGAATAGTTAACAAGTTGCAATTTGTTACCTATCAACAATCGTGTTATTTTCAATAAATTATCTATACAAATTGTCAAAAAAAGTACAGGCAAACCTGCCTTAATGGTCACCTCGTTTCAGTGGTCACCTGCCTCTAACAGACACTTTCAGACCCTCCCAAACGTATTTTTTATATAGTTGAACACACATCAGCGGTCACCTGTCTAACGATTGTCACCTATTTGTTGCATGAAATCTTCATTACAACTTTTGGTCATTTTAATGTTTTAACTATCAAAATAATCATGACGAAAATATATGTGTTCAGCATGTTCAGTATAAAAAAAAAAAAAAAATCGAAGTCAAAATGAAAATTGCAACCCGTTTGTAACCGACCGAGATTCCGCAATAGGAGGTGAATTCGTGAACTAATTAAAAGATTATTACAGAAAACAGTAATACAACAGAAAAAATGCAATACAAAATTCTAGGTATCAGAAGCTTTAATTAAATGTGGTTAAAGTGATGCTTTTCTTGAATAATTTTCAAAGTATTTCAACCAGACCCAGAAGATCAAGATGAATTGGATAGAAACTGCATGGTAGCTAAAATGATAGATGAAATCAATGTAACCTATAAAGCAGTGTCTTGTTCCGAACAGCACACTGCAATTTGCATCACAGATGGAGGAGGTAATTTCATTTCCTATTTATTCTACATTCATAAAAATTCGAGAATAAATCCGCATGTTCAATTAAGAACACAAACTAATAATTGAATATAAAACATAAAACATAAAAACGGGAAATGAAGTCATATTGAGGATATCAAGTTCTCTGTTCCAGTTTTTATTGTTCAACCGGTATCAAAGAACAACAAGAAAAGATGCCGTTTAATGTTCTCCAATATGAATGAAATAGCAGTGAGTATACATATCTCAATGACAAAACAATCGAATACATCATTTCCGTCACAAAGCATCCCAACCAAACAACATAACCATTAGAGACATGTACATATAAAACTAAGGAGATGTGGCACGAATGCTAAGGAAACAATTATCCCACATTCACTATTAGCTTTGCATCAGTTGGTCAATGCTCAAAACCGTGTAACAAGCTTTTGGTCGACCGTGGTCATAACAAGACGGGAATTTCTATATAGATTATTTAGAAATTTTTAAATAAACTAAATTCATAAAGAAACGATTCGGTTGCTCTCCATAGAAAGTCAAATTGATACATTGATGTTGTTAAACTATTTTGTTATGTGGTCTATCTGTTTCTATTATGTCGAATAAAGACAAGGCGAATGATACCTTTTATAAATTTTAGAATGGTAGGTATTCAAGAATATTTTGAAAAGTTTTACATATACTAGGGTACGATTTTAAATTATCTTTCTAGGTACAACAAATCTTGGTGACATCTAAGAGACATCAATTCAAATAGCGGATGCTCACTTCCTGTAGATCAATGGTTGAAAATCAAGTATGAATTACAAAAAAATACTTTTGTATGGACGTCCTTTATTAGGTCTAATGTGCACATTTGGACAAATACAAATAGGAAATATATAATACCACACATCAACTCTAAATGTCAGCTAGGTAAGTTGTCCCTTAATCAATCAACGCTTGTTTAGTACATTCACATTTCATATATTAGTTGTTTTCAATGATATATCGATTTCAAGTCTATTTCATAACAAGACTATATAAAAATAAAAGATGTGAAATAATTGCCAATGCGACACCTTTCCAACAGAGACCAGATGACGTAGAAGTTAACAACTATTTATGTTTTATACTAAAGTCTAGATCAGATTATCTGTTTAGACAGTTCAATAAAACGCTTATTTTCGTCAATTGTTTCATATGTTGCATCATTATTATATTCACATCTGACATGTATTAATGAGCTTTTGTGAAGGTAAATCAATAAAAGAGTTCAAATACATTATTTACATTGTACAGAAGCAGTAAACAAGAACACTTTACGTCTTTTCAACATTAGTCTGCAGTGTATTGACTTTGTGTGTACTGTACTTGATGAAAATGGTATTGAAATACAACTGTTAAGCATGAACTATAGTATTGTATTTGAAGTACTGAGATTTTTTACAAGTACTATAATTATACATATATTACTTTATGTATCATTTCCTAACTACATTTACTCGTTTTATTTATACCAGTATAGCAATTCGTTATTTGGGTGAGATAGTCTTTCTATGCTATATACCGTTTGAGGTATATTTCCTCATATTCCTCAGTTGAATTATACGTTCGTATACTATATTCACAAATATAATGATATTCGTCACCGTTGTCACCAATACTGCATAGATGATAGAAGTTAATAAAATGGAATCAAGACGTACCAATCAATCTGTTATCATCGATATGAAACCCAATCAAAGTAAGAATGTCATAGTTTTAAACTAGTTCACACAGTTTCGGTATATAGTTTACTCTCTTGTATATTGAAAAGATAGGCGAAATATACCAAAGGGATATTCAAGATCATACATCGAAAACAAACTGAAAAGCCATGGTAAAAAAAACGACGAAAAGACAAAAAGTACACAAAACACAACAAAGAAAACTAAAGACAGAGCAAGACTGAAACATGATATTTTACGCGTTTATACTAAAATCGTTGTTAAACCTAAGATTTAAACATTGTCCAGTGTACTCGTTTACCCCTAAAGTTAAAGTTGTGTATTTTAAACTGGTGGCAGATCCACTTTGCTCTTGAAAGTGCATTTCGAATAGAAAGAATTTGACTTGAAATATTATGGTTTTGTAACTGGCTGTTGGTATAGTAGATCGTCTATGTTAAGTCTAACACAAGAAATTGAACTAATTCTCTTCGTTTTTTGTATCAAATATCGTATATGCGTTGCGGTTATTTTTAAGTTGAATCAGGATTAGTCTGTACGGTTATGGTTAAAGGGGTTAGCTGTCGAAAAATGAGAGTTCGTCGATCACTTGTGCTCATCTAAATCCTCAAACAAAAATCAATCACACACAAGATATCAGCGTGCCAAGAAAAAAATCAAAATAACACACACACAATAGTATAAACTAATGTTTAAAACACACTTTAAATAAAACAATCTGTTAAAGGTTTACATTGCAATGAACCACATGTTGTTGTGTAGTAATAAAGTTAGAAATATGCTTTATGGTTGTTTTTGTTTCTTTGGCAAGCATCGATTACTAATTTTGCATTTTGATATATTATCAATTATTATGAACTGTACCTATTGTGTAGCACCCTATGCATAGTTCATCAGATAGCATCTTGTATCGTAGATGTCTTGCTCGATTCGAAAAAGTTTTAGTCTCAAAAACTATTGCATTTATGAATGAGATGTGACTAGGAAGTTGATTGAACTAAATTCAATCTTGTGAGGCCTTTATCTATAAGAAATGATTGCACTGTAATCTCATGTTTCTGGATTTTTTTTAGTTTTTTTTTTTTCATTTTCTCACTCAACGGTTTCCATTGTTTAACATTCTTTTTCCATAAAACAATCCAGACGCATAATTTAACACTAAAAATATAGTTTTAAAAATCACTCCATTTTTAAGCACGCACAGGAATAGCTTATCTTAATCTTGTTGATTGTCTTATACTTTTGATGTATTATAATTTTTTTTTTTTTTTTTTGTCATTTATGGAAGAGTTTTTAACTTATTAAACATGTTAAATAAAAGCAATTTCTCAATGAACACTCCCAAAATACAGACACAATAGCACATAACTTTTATTACAAAAAATCATGGATACATACATGTATGATATTTATAGAGAACTATCAGAATAAATATGCATTGGGTGATACATGAATTTGTTTCCTTTGTTGCTATTTACTCGTTGCAATATAGATAACATCGATAATCAAATAGCTCAAGCAGATTGAAATATGTATACATTGCTTCACTTTCAGGAACCAGCATTACTGTAACAAATAAAGACGATGATAATGCAAGCCCAACAATACCGATGGATTTAGAATATACGTCCATTAAATTGCTACATTCAACGGAAAGCAACATAACTACAACGACAACAAATGTTGAAAGGCTGGATTTATCAACTAATATAGATTGGTCGTCTATATATGAAACTAATGCAACTGATGCCCCATTTCTCTACGAAAACTCGGTCTTTGCTCTGCAAATAGGTACTAAATATACAAGTTAATATACCACTTTCATTTCATTTGAAAACAATTGGTGTGAGAGTTTTTAAATGACATGTTGTGTTAATACATGTATATTCACCATTCTTTACTTTATTCAAAACAGCAGGCCAAATTTCAAGTATGTTTGCCTTTAAAAAAACTGCATCCAATTTGGTGCTGATCACACTATATTCAAAGAATGTTCAATTTCCTTTCATATCAAATGTTTTAAGTGTTTTGAACGATTATAAGAAGTTGAACGGAAAACATTTAGTTTTACGATTTTTTTATAAATAAACGATAAAATTAATCATTTTTGGGCAACAACAGTTCTATATTGGTAGAACTACAATTCGTATTTCATTTGGGTTGAAACCAGTTTCAACTTTGTATGTTTATCTCTTACAGGCGTTGCTGTGAGTGTGTCATGTTTGGTAATTTTTAAACAATAACTTGCTGTGTGTATAAACAGAAGAGGTATGCATCATAATTAATGCATGCTGGTTTAAACGCTGGTTTATCAAAATGAAGTTGATTGATTTAAAAAAATTATGTAAAACAAACAAATTCGTTTTAATCTCAACTTTTACACTTTGTCTGTTTACGAACATAAATTGTAGATACATAGAAATACATGATAGAGTTAAACAAGTATTATTTGCTAGTCTGTTTTAATGCCTAATGACTCATAATTGAATTTATAAAAGTTATCACAAAATAAGCGTCTGTGTACATCGGATATTAGTTTATTGAAATTGGATGTACTAAGTCTGAGAAAATCAACTGAAATATAAAGATGTTTTTTCTTTCTAAAATAGTCATTAGTCCTTGTTTGGATTTGGCTTTAATTTTGTTCTTTTCTGTTTAGCTTTTCGAAGATTGGATGAGTTTTGATTTTATATTATTTATCCTTGGGTCTCAATGAAGATAAAGTAATTGTCGAAATGCGAATCTATGCAGTAATGTTTGGGTCTATATCGTAAGATGTAAGGTGTGGTAATAGATTTAATTATCATTAGTTCCATTCAATACGTAGATACTTTGTTTAGGAAAGTACTATTAACAAACGCATCATTGATACCAGGCTAAAACTTTTGTACGCCAAGACTCATCAATAATGTTCAAATTAAAAAGTTTTTAAAAGGCAAAATAGAGTACAATTTGTACAGCATTCAGAACCAAAAATATCGAAAGGTTTTGCCAAATACAGTTAAGGTAATCTTTTAAATACAACCTGGTATGAATTTGTTTGTTTTTCTCATTGTGTTTGCATATTTATGTGACTTGGTGCGATCAGGAAATGTTTTCACATCCCATATTCATTATAATTTTAAATGAGTATGAAATAGCCAAAATAGCGAACGTTACAGCATTATAAATAAATTGATACATTTATGTTTATTTGGATTGATTTATAGCTGTTTTAATTTATTTAACTCAACAGCCATATTTGTCATGCATATTCAGACAAGTGCAATAATGAAAATCTATTATGATGGAGAACTGTAAACATTTACTGCCGCTTAAGTTAGGGTACATTTAAATGGGAGGAAACATGTGCCTTGCAACTTAAGACCGGCTTTCAACTTAACGTATGGATACAAGGATAATTATGTGGGAGAAACATCAACAAAACAGACACCCAACGAAAAAAAAATCAAATGAAATCTAGAGGTCATCAACCGTATGCGATGTAAAAGATTACAATTATACATATGCTTTTAAATCATTGCTTTTGGAATTTTGATGTAACACATGTATTATCCGATGGTAAATTTAAACATTATTATGGAAAAGTTCATTGTGATAGATCGTTTCCCTAGTGAAGCAAAGATTATATCTAACTTTAAACATCTATGAAGTAACTGTTCTTAAGATTATATATGGGCTTGGTGCCGAACAAATGTATCATCAGGTTTTGTACGTTCTGCACTCGGATATTTGTATTTTGGAGTTTGTTAATGAGCCAGCTACCGATACAAACCAAAATATTGATTGATTGTTGGTTGCTTGTTCAGGCCGCATACCAAAGGAAAATATACGAATAATTACAGGACGCTAAAAGAATTTCATAATTAGCAAAACGTATACCTTACAGTAGGTTATTTCTTTACGCTTCTGGTAGATTTTAAAATGCAGTGCGGAAAAACGAAAAATAAAGTTTAACCATGTCCTCCACAATTGCATATGTCAGTTTCAAAATCATAATCCATTGTATGTCTTTTAAATGTTTATTATTATGCAAATAACGATACTATTAGTTTCTTCGATTGAAAAATTATTCCGATCTTATCAATAAACAAACTAATCAGGTGTTTTGCGTCTATCATATAACACAGCAACCAATTGACAGAAAATAATACAATGACAATTGAAGGTTAACATAAATAAGTATTCATTCATTTTTATATAGGGGAACATATACATTTCCTATTTCAAAGTCTGAAGAAAATGTTGTCTTGGCCATAGAAGGACCTCCACAGCCCACCAGATCAACTGATGTTTTGGCGGAAAACTATTCCGATCCTATAGATAAAGCATCAACGTCAAATGAAACAGCAGGACCGCGTTTTTGTGCTACCAAATCTTGTCAAAATGCAAATTCCCAAAAGGCAGAAAACGGTTGTGAATATCAGCATCTTGACTTCACGTTGCAATCTGAAACATCACCTCATTTTACAGACAACAGTGAATATCACCATACCAGAGCTAATATGGTCAGTGTTTTCAATCAACCCTGGGACACGGCAAGTTCTAAGGTAAACAAATTGTGTCCCCAGATTAGCAAAAGCGTCGTACAAAAGGTCAACATGTGCGCAAATCGTTAATCAAAAGGCGCGCATCACGATCTGGTAGTCCAAAATCAAAATACCGAGTAAGTAATAATTGTGATGCTTGGGAAACACAATTTAACCATCAACGGTTTGTATTCGATTCTGATGTGGATAACCAAATAAATAAAAGCACGGACGTGACTGATTCTATTGTGGATGTCAGCAATGATGAACCCGAATTCATACATGCTGCAAGTTTATTTGCAGTGTTACCCTTTTCAGAGAGAATAAACTTCAAAAGTACACACATTTATGACGAACCAGACGACAGAAGATTGTCTTTAAGAGACAGACTGTTGCATATGCTCCCAATAAGATCAGATAAAATGCCATTTGGTATACAACTCGATTTAAGAGGTTCTAGAAGAGAATCTAAAATTTATTCTTTAGCAACACCTATTGATGAAATAGATGAGAGTGTAGCTTAAATTGTAGAATTTTAAATTGTAAAAATCTATATAATCAATGTAAATAAAATTTAGGTAAAGCCTTTTTTTTTTTTTTTTAAGATAAACACATTTTTAAATGAGTAATTATGTTAATTATACTGAGCACGAATCTGCTTTTTTATTAATGAATTCTAAAATATGTATATTGTGCAACTGGAAATATACGGAAAACAGAAAATATGTGTTTTCCCTTTCAAAAAATTAATCATCATATAAATACAACAAGTCTTTTATTTGTTTTTATCTTATTTGCTGGTGTGGTTAGCATAGTTCAAATAAAACATATATATTTGGTTACTAAGTTTGTTTTTGTTTAAACATTTATTTGTTTCGCGTATTTATAGTTAAAGAAGCATGATTTAATTATCTGCTAATACCTTCTGCATTGAACATGTTGTAATTATGTGCAGGTTTGGTGCGGCCATTAAACAAGTTTTCATCTCTTAGTACTGTCTTTGACATTAATAATGTATCAGTCTAATCTTGAATACCACAACCGATATTAATGTGAATGACAGCTATTAAGAGTTCATGAAATATTTTGGACTTCCTGTATTGATCAATCTATATTAGTACATAGTGTCCTTATATAGTTAAGTGTCATTATATTGTTAAGTGTTTCCTTTACAAATTTATTTGGAGATGAGTGATATAGGTCAATCATACAACATTCTTTAAACTTGTGCGTACCATCGTAAATTCATCTGATATGGATAAGAAAGGAAAAGGTCGAGATCAACAAGAAAGGTTAATCTATGCACATCTTTTGTACGCGCTTCCTATTGATCTTTTTGTCTGTGGTCGTCTTAATTTATATCTAGCTTGTTGGATCTTTAGGAGAAGTTACCTGAATGATTTCTCAATGAATCTCAATTTCAGCAGAAAATATGCAACTTATTTAGTGATGGGTGTACATGTACATACTAGCCTGTTTAAACACTTAATTTGTTAAGAAATTGTCTACGCCTGTGTTTGTTTTAATCCAAATAACATATTTAACCACAAAACTTTCTTTAACATGTTTAACCAAAATTAAATTTGAGTAATAGAAACCTGATTATGATTCATATTTTTAAAAGTTTGCAGAAGTAGTTGGATAATTAATAGTCTCGACTTGAATATTTGTCCCCTTGGTCGTCGGGACTTCCGCTGCAGCAGGCCTTTCCCCGCTGACGACCCGCTGCCTGAAAATTGAAAAATTGTAAAGCTACATTCGTTCCATAATCCTGATACTTTGGTACATAAATGTCTGCTATTGGCATGGCCAGTCAAATAAGGTTTATATAGTCTATAACTTTTGTTGTAGGACGGTCTCGTTTCGCATATTTTTACTAAGTGGACACGTGTAACATTCAGACTACTGTAAATGTACTTTATTAATGACATATCTAAATGTTCGAATTCCCTTTAGCTATATTTTGCGAAAATAAATACATGAATATTGAAATGCAGCTTACATTCATATGAATTGTCTATTGATAGATTTTTGCCTAAGTGATTATTCGACGTTAAGTTTTATTGTATTATCCACCTAGCAGAAACGCATATTCTAAGTAAATGTAAGTAGGCTATATTGACCTTAACCATATTCTCCTGGAATGGTAAGTGCTAGGAAATAATATATATAACTACATGAACTATATTAGTCTCTTAACAAGAAAGTGCTGTCCATGTCTAGTAAAACTAGAATCATTGAATCTTTTACTGCAAATTATAGAATAACAGTCGACCACGTGTACTTTTACACTAATGAAAAAATAAACCTTTCAACTGTATGCAATCAACCCTGTGGCATATTTCATTAACTTAAGGCATGATATCATAGTTCTATCGATTCAGATGAAAAGATATAATAAAGAAGATTTTGAACCAATGGTTCCAAGTGGAAAGGTTGGAGTCATCCCTACAACATTTCATGTACGCTAACTCGAGTTGGTTTACCGTTATGCGATATCATAGTCAGTCACATATGACCACGAATATGATCTAATTGTCGTAACTGCAACCATTACCTCTTTTGCGCAATTATAAAATCAGCGAATAAAACTCATTGCCAATTTTGTTTTTACCAGAGACAGCAGGACGGTTGCAACTAGTAGAGTAGGAACTCCTTACACTTCCGGCGCAGCTGAGATCACCCACAGCTATTGTTGGATCGAGATTCGCAGTCCTGTTTTTCAATGTAGTGTTTTCTGACATTGTTTGTCTTTTCGTCTAAATTTTTGGGGTTTTTTGTTGTCTTTTCTGTTTTGCAATGGCGTTATTTTATCTATATATTTGTACTAATGAGTTTTGAATGTTCCTTTGGTATATTCTGCTTAATTGTATATGTGTATTCGGTTCAGCATTCTTATATAAAAACGAAAGGGATATTTTAGTGGTAATAACAGCATTTGGTCTATCGATCATTCGACTCATTGGCAATCATACGACATGTTCTTATTTTCATCTTTATTTCGACTGAGAATAAATAGATCACTTTGCTTCGAGTAAAAGGGTAGACAAGCTGTCAAAACGTTTTTCCTTTCAATATTGGTTGATAAGCGAGATTTCCCAGTTTCAAATCAGACGTCTACATAAAAACACAACAGGTACGTACACATATACATTATCTTTATTATTATTTTTTGGATTGATTGGTTGATTGATTGGTGTTTAAAGCCACTTTCAACACTATTGTGCTATTTCGGGGCGATCAGTTTTTCAGGAGTGCTCGGAGACCACTATCGTGACTCTCGACCTAATTATTTGATGGACATACGTTGCGGAATAGACAAAATCATACTAATTAAAGGTAAAAATTATAATATACTGTAATCATCTAGAAACTACAATTTCCACACGCATAATATGACTAATTCCTTATCATATTTTGGTATTCTCATATTCAGGTTTCGCTTCAGCTGACGAATATTCATGTAATGAAAAACGATTTTCCTCCAAAGTGTGGTAAGGATTTTCATATTCGTTATCATTGGAAAATAGATGATTAAGGCTGATGTTTTCGTGCTGAGCAAACTGGTTAACATGGCTGTGGTTCCAACGTGTTTCTGATTCAATGTTTTCTTCTTTGACTATTTTGTCCTTTATTTGTGGACATGTCATATCTATTATTTCGGCAGGGTTAACTTCATCATATTCCACGAATGCATTTCCATGTGCAGAGGTTTGATTTTGAGACACGATATTCCTCGGAGAAAAGACCTTTATCTTTCTTTTGTTTGTCTCTTTCACTTTCCTGCATATCCAAATGGCAAAAACGGTAAGAACTAATATTCCAAATACAAAAGATGTTGACACGATATATTCTAGAAAACTTCCTATTTAGAAAAAAATAAGAAAGAAATATAATAAGTAACGTTTAAAATGATGACAGCATAAATCCTTTATTTGTGGATTATTCTTAGGTTATATTCCATAAAGATAGATATTGAAATATAAATTTGAAAAAAACATGTAGAAAATAGCAATTGTTTGCAGGCGTTTTTAATAAATTGTAATAAACATGTTATCATTTCATAACATGCGTTTATCTATATTTCAACATTTATACGTATTAAAAAAAACGGTCTGTAAAATAAAAAATAATAATTATGTTATATATGATTAAATGGGTTTTGTTTAGTACAATGTATTTATTCACAGTGGTCTGTTTCTTATATCATCATCATTATGATATTGTGTAGAGAAACAAAGCTTTATTCATATTCTTACATGGATGTTCTCCGTACACAAAAACTGTTTCAACATATTCGTGGAATTACGACACTGAACTTGACACTAAACAAGATTTAAGGTCACTATTACGAATTTAAAGACCGATACGATCTGCCTATGTCCCTATTTGCTTACGACATGTATTCGCGGTCTCATTCTTTAAATACTGGATTAGACGTCTGATCTGTATATTTACAGATTGTGCCCTTTTTTCCGTTTCTTAAATGTTTTTACTGAATGTAATGATGGAGTTGTTTCGTTGTATCTTTTTTAAAGAACTATACGTTTGAATTCATTCTGCGTCAACGCACCGACAATTGTGCTTTACTCTTGTTATCTTCTAGTCCACAAGCAGCGATATTGAACAACAAGACTAACAATAGCATCACTTTACCCAATCGATTTTTTGCATTTTATTTCTCTTCCCTTTTGCTAATGAGAGACAATTATGCTGTACTCTCAATAGTAAAATGCTAAATTGAGCATGTTTAAAACTCAATAAACTATTCTTATGGAGAAAAACAAGATGGCTTTCTGTATATACAGTACCTCGATTGACAGTAATCACTGGACCATCAGAGGAAAGACTGTCATCAGTTGTATCGATTTCGTACTTTGATGTCTCTTCTGCATTGCTTGATGTACTTCGTCTTTCAACGTCAGTTATCATTGCTGGTGATTGGTTTATGGAAGTTATTTCAAATTGTTGAAACTCGTCGTTGTTTGTTGTAGTTTCATAGTTGTCTGAATTACACAGAAAATATTTAATGCATTCATTGCCTAGGGAAAAAGGAGGGTGTTGTACCATTTGACAAATAAGGAACGAGTTAGCATGGCATTATAAATTATACTAAACTAACCACACTAGGGGGAGGGGGAGATAATATTGCATTTATCTTACATATATAAAAAGAAGATGTGGTATGATTGCCAATGAGACAGAATTAACAACTATAGGTCACCGTACGGCCTTCATGAATGAGCAAAGCCCATATCGCATAGTCAGCTATAAAAGGCCCCGAAATGAGAGATGTAAGACAATTCAAACGAGAAAACTAACGGCCTAATTTATGTACAAAATAATTAACGAAAAACAAATATGTAACGCTGCAAATCATGTATATTTGCCAAACAAGTACATATGGTGCTATCATATAATTATTTTTTTTTTCTATAATTCGTAAATTTTGAATATTGTATCTACTTCCTTTCAAAGTATAGGATCGTTAAGTAATGAAGCAAATATATACGAATAAATACAAAATATAAAAATGATATTATTAAATCAATAATAAAGAAAACATTAGTACTTCAATCTGTAAATTTAGAACTTGTGTGCATTTATTTTTGAGATTGACGAAAATAGAACACACAAATGCAAAGTTAATTTCTAAGATTTCAGGAAATGCTGCAAACTAGTAACGCTGTTAACATTTAAAGTGAGGGTTATTAATTTTGCGACATCTATCACATTCTAATTGCAGCAATAACGAAAATATTGCAAATGGAACTGTTATTTGAAAAAGTGTTCATACCAATACCTTCATCATCAAGCACAGTACACATCGGAAGCATTGTCAGATTACACCACAGACCAATGGTAAAGTAAGCATCTTCTGCATTTTGTATGGACATACTGACAGTACTACCATCTTCTATGTTTCCTGTAATAATAAGCGTTCATGAGAGATAAACAAAATTTTGCAAAGTATTCTAAATAATTGATTAAGACAAATCTGTTATCAGGCAACATGTCGTTGTTTCCTTTTCTCTGATCTCCAAAAGTGAGCAATCATGCCTTAATAAATCAACTTTGTCTTTTGACATGTTACCAAATTCGGATATCCCTAAAACGATGTTTTAGAAGCGTATCATGTACTAAAATCCATTATGATAATGATTCTTATTTTGTGACATTTCATTTATTAAAGATGATCATTGATATTTTACAGAATTTTGACTTTGCATTGTAGAAAGGAGAGCACACACTAATATTTTAACTGTTTTCTAGTATTTATGCCTGTGTCAATCAGTCGACTTAATGATAATTTGATCAGTTAGTTGTCATAAGTCTTTAAATAAACTCTCATCTTGTTCCGATTTAAAGCTATTTATATTTACGTTGGATCATTGGTATATATTTCTTCAGATAGAATTTTCTAATACTTTGCCACACTGTAGATTTTTCCATGTTTTTGTTCAAAATGTAATAAAAAGTATTGGTCCCGTGCTATTTTTCAAGCTTCAAGTCGTGCAAAATTGCTAAAATTTGCATAGATTGTTCATGAAAAAACTTTTTGTGAATAAAATAAATCTATGAGATATAGTTTTGAATTGAAATATGAGAAGATAGGTTTTAAAATATGCTTTAAGAAAATAAAAATAAAAAATGGTGTCACCGACCTTGTTTTCGAAAATTTTTCTATCATTCCTTTAAAAAGCTTTACTATTTGAGTTATCTCCCTTAAATGGCTAAGTTGACAATTTGATTCGAACAAACACAAATATTTGGTATTTTTGAAATAAATCAGTCTGAATTATGTTATAAATTATTTATTTTTCTTTATTATGATAAACAGTCTAACCAATTAATTGCCAATCCGTTTCAAAATTTGCAGATTAGAGCAAAGAGTTAGACCTATATTTAACTGCTATTTTACAATCCAAGATGGCGATTTACAGTTAATCTACCTTAAAACGGTCTAAGTGCCTGTCAACTGTTGCAGAGCATATAAATTACTTTTTCATTTTTATATTTGATTTGTTTGGGTGATGCATCATGAAATATAACATTGGGCTGTTTGTTACATTGTCTTCCGATGAGTCCTGTTATTCATGTCGATGAAAATGTCTTATTATAAATGTTTGACTTTTTTTATTTCGTTTATCTAAGGTAGATGGGGTCTAAATTAAAATCCATAGAAATTTTTAATAATTTGTCAAAATGTAGTTTGGCTTTTTTTTACGCTACAGGTTGTTCAAAATTGTCAGATTTTGTATATATCATGCATGGAAAACCTAAGTCTGTGTGATAAAAAAAAACTACACCATAGAATTTTAACATAGAATATGAGAAGATTGCTCTAATAATATGCTTTCAGATAAGAAAAAGAAAAATGGGGTCACCGGACTCGTTTTTGCTACATTATAAAATAGGTAAATTCACCACACATTCTATTATAAAAGTTACTTTATCTGAGTTATCTCTCCTAATGTGGCAAAGTTGAAAAAAAAAATGAATCAAACAAAAATATTCTGTTTTTTGTAAAATACAGCCGTAAAATATGATAAAACACATAATTTTCTATATTAACATGAAAAGTCTTACACATGAATTACATAATACTCTCGAAATTTGCACATTTCAATATAGATCTAGACCTTTTGTTTTGCTGCTTTTTCAAAATCCAAGAGGGAGGAAGACACCCCAGCTACCTTAAGAAAATATCCCTTTTTGCTTGTTTTTGTTCACTTTTTTATAGCCCCGCTTCGAAGAGAGGGACAATATATTGGTGCACTTATGCACATGTCTTCCGGACGTTGGGTTTCTAGAGGGTAAAGTTCCACCAAATCAAGTGACATTTCAATACAAGTCTTAATGTACCATAAGATACAAGACAAAGTCTATTTTGATAGTTTTTTTTTTTCCAATTGCTGTTGTAATGTTCCTTACCACCTTAGGCGTCTGGTTTAATTCGATTTCCGTATGAAATTAAAATACTGTTTGACATCTTTTAAAACTTGACCACAGTTTCATTGAATGTAAGATAGAGGTTATGTTTGATTTTGATAGTTTTGACATTTAACGTGAAGGAGTTATTCCCCGTAGTTATCTAAAAAGTTGATTGTTTTGGCTTCTAAGTGAAAATGGAAGTATCGTTTGATAAAATGCTTTCTACAATTAAACACAACGTTATGAAACAATCACAAAAATTGTTTTTATTTTTATTTTTTTTTTTCGTCTTTACTTGGTCTATAATTTGTTTGTTTGCATTTGAATTTTCTGTTTTGTTTAGTTTTCTTTTTGAGCGGGGAATAGGGATGATACATTTTGATATATGAAACTAAATGAAATTACCCCGTGCATACATGTATGAAAAACATACTACGGCGTGTTGTTCAGAACAAGAAACAGCCTTATATTTCACATTGAATCTGTCCATTTTCTTAGCTACTAAACAGTTCTTATCCACCTCATCTTGATCATCAGGTTTATGTTTAATTCTTTTGATAAAATAAAGATAGAGCATCAATTCTAAACAATTTACAAATTTTAATCAGATATTTGAAAATAAATTCATTGCAACGTTTACATAACTTACTTTGTCCACCAATATAGCCGCTGACGGAAATTCAAGTTATAGAAATTTCAGCTTTATCGTTCTAAAGGGCATTCGTTTGACTGAGCGGGATGTATGAATATGAAGGTAAATCCTGTCGGAATTGGGACGGAAAATATGATATGCTACATGTAAAACATGTAAAATACTCTGTAAGGTGGTTCGTTGAAAGGCAAGATTAATTCTCGAATCCAACGTACTCTAATTTTTCCAGTGGCAGTCCACATTTCTACCTTTCATCCCGGTCTACCTATTTTGCAGAAACGTACCAATTTTTGTAGTGTTTAATTTATATTAATCCTGAAATTGCACGAAATGTTTGTCACTTGACATCAAGCAAGCGACCATCTTGATAATTATTTATTTTTTATTGTTTATTTATTGTTCAAAATATAATTGCCTATGATAACTTCTATAAACTGAATGATCAAAAATCCTGTCGACACTTACATTTTGTCATTGCACACTGTCGTGTTTTCGCAGACTGATTATGACGCATTTACACTTAATCCAGTTGATGTAAAATTGAGAATGGAAATGGGGAATGTGTCAAAGAGACAACAACCCAACCAAAGGGCAGAAAACAGCCCAAGGCCACCAATGGGTCTTCAACACAGCGCGAAAATCCCGCACCATGAGGCGGGCTTCAGCTGGCCCCTAAACAAAAATGTGAAAATGGACGTCATACTAAACTCCAAAACATATAAATTAACTAAGATTAAAAAAAACATACAAAACTAACAGAGGTCAGAGGCTCCTGACTTGGAACAGGCGCCAAAATGAGGCGGGGTTAAACATGTTTTTTGAGATCTCAACCCTCCCCTATACCTCTAGCCATTCAGTGTAGAATAAACAAACACACGGCAATAGGCACAGTAAAAATCAGCTTTAAAAGAAGTCCGAGTCCGGTGTCAGAGTAGGTAACAGAAGAAGCTAAGCAAAATGACAATGATACATAAATTAACAAAGGACTACTAGCAGTTACTGACATGCCAGCTCCTGACTTCAATTAAACTGATTGAAAGATTATGTCTTCATCATAAAAATCAAGCACAATCCCTCCCGTTAGGGGTTTAGTATCATACCATCATAAAATATATGAGAAGAACATAGCCCGTATCATGCCAACAACTGGTTTTAGAATAAATGTGTTTATTTCCGATGCAAAGACCCTATGAGTGAATCAATATTAATTCCAAAATATGCCATCTTTAATGACCTGACAACAGTATCGTAACTATATCCTTTCTGAATAAGTCTGTCTAAAGGTTTGGTTAGCTTTAGAGGTGAATGACGACATTTTTGTGCTTTGTATAGAATATTACCATAAATGATTGGGTGTAAAATACCTGAACGTATAAGATGTCTGCATGTTGATTTATATTTACGAATGATGTCCTTGTACCGATGATAAAATTTAGTAAATGTTTTGACTAGTTTTTGATATCGAAAACCCTGGTGTAACAATTTTTCAGTAATACAGTGATTTCTTTCGTTAAGATCAAATAGGTTGTTACATACACGAGCGATTCGAACAAGTCCAGATATATAAACACCATAAGATGGTGACAAGGGAACGTCACCATCTAAAATAGATAATTAACAATAGGAAATAAAAAATCATCTCCTTTATCGTAAATTTTGGTATTACGCTTCCGGTTAAAGATATAGATATCTAGATCCTGGAAAGGAAACTGTACTTATTGATATTTTAGGAAAGTGTACTTATTGATTTTAAGTCTCAGGCAGAGCTTTTCAATCAGTTGTAATTGGCTTCCAACTAGCTGTCAGTAACTGTGCGTATTCTTACATTGGTACTTTGTGTCGTTTGTCTCATTATTGTTTGCTTCATGCGGATCTGATGAGTCAAGCCATTTTCACGGTGAGTTCTTGTGTTGTGCTATAAAACCATCGTCCTGGTTAAGGGAGGGATGAGCGCTTGCAAACTTGTTTAACCACGCCACATGCTGTGTGTTCCTGTTTTTAGTTAGTAGCCCGTAATTGAGAGGTTTTCGATGGTTGTTGTCTTATAATTTGCTTTTCGTTTATTGGGTTAAGATTAATCAGGCCGTTGTTTTTACTCGTTTGAATTGTTTTACATATTAATGTTATTTCTGTATCTTTATAACTTTCAATACGGTATGGGTTTTCTCATTGTTCAGCGCCGTGTGGTGATCTAGTATATTCACGTCATTTGGTCTCTGCAGGCTGATATCCAGTTGAAATTAAACAAAAGAAATGGAACTCTTTATTAGAGAAGGTAAAAAAGGCCAAGTTGGTATATTTGAATTGTTTACATTTGTTTTTATGGGCTTAAAAAGTTTAATGTAGGCACATTATTTAGGATTTTATGCATCTTATAAGAAATGTTGTACTTTGATATCTTAATTATGAAGGTATTTTTAAAGAGACACCTCACAACAATTTTTCAATTAACAGTACACTTAAGGTTAATAATGTGCATTTCAAATAAATATTAAGTAAATATTTTTCAAGTGGATCTTAAAATGCATAATTTAAAAAGAAAATCATTTTTGTATGTATTATCTATAGTAATTAATCTTCAACCTCTGAACATTTTTAGTCTGCCTTCCACGAAATATTTAATTAGAATGTTATTAGAGGTTTTGAACTTTCAAAATTCCCCTGACAACCGATCAGACAATAGTTTTAAGTTACCAATTCTCTGTAAGGACCATACTATTTGAATAGGAGCTTGGAAATGCATGTTCTTAGAATTCAGTCATACTTTGTCAAATTACTCATCTCATCATATAACATTACTGGAAGAAAAAAATTTTGGAAAAACTTTGTGCGTTACCATGGTTACGGGAACCATTCAATTTCGGCTCTGTTTTAGGCCTTTTTTAAGTGAAAAAGACCATTTTCCAGTCTCAAATAAAACCAAACAACTAAATATTGAAGGAAATGCATTCCCATTCATGCATTATATACTTTATTGGTAATATTTTTACTACATCTCAATCATTCCAGTTTAACACATTCTCAAGAAATAAATCGCACGAACATGTGCTAATTTCAGAAAATCTACAATTTCAGAATTTTGCATTTTTTGGCATCATTTAATCTAATTTTACTAAAAGTTGTCAACACAAATTGGAATTGATCTTTTGTTCACCAAGTAGGTATATCATGAATAAATTCAGAAAAAATAAAATAAGTGGGGTCTCGATGGATGACCCATTAAAAATCATGCTAAAAATAGCATGAATTGGAATTAGGTCAAATTGAGCCAATACAACCAAGATCTTTATTTTTAATTTTTTTTTTCACAATTGCTTATATAATTGATCAGTAGTTATATGGATCACTGTGTGGTATTCAAATTATAAAGAAAAAGATTCAAAATAAAAGGAATGCCTTAATTTTGTGTGCATAACAACAAATTGTTACCATAGTAACATGAAATTTTACAAAAAATCAAGTAATTTATATGAATAAAAAATACATAAAGATAACTATGAATGAAATTTCTTTTTTTATTTATAGATAATATTTAGACAGATGCATATTTGAATACTGATTAACAGCTATGTAAAATATACCATAGAAACAGTATATCACCATAGCAACAATACTAACATAAACTTTAAAATTCTTGTTTCTCTTGATTTTTCCATTCGCCCTTCATCAGATTCTCTATGATCACGTTTTTTTAACAGAACTTGACAAACAGGTGACTTTAAAAGGCAAAATAAACTTCTTACTCTTCTAAAGAATCTGAGTTTAACTACTTTTTGATGGGATATGGTTGCTGATCTATATTTTGATAGTCTTTTGTATTGCGCCTACCATTGAGTATTATTTTCATTTTTAAATGACTTATTTGCTGATTGTTTTTTTTTAAAGAAAAACTGTATTGACTGTATAAACAGAAATGATATACAATAACTTACCATATTATGCCTTCAATAGTATGATTATATTTGATTTCATTAGCAAAATTTAAACATTGTCCAAATCACACATTTCGTCCATTTTTTATATATTCTTGGAAGAATTTAGTTTTGCAATATAGAGATCACAGGCTTAGATGGTTTTTACACTCAGCATGCAACATGATAGAAATGCTTGGCAAGCCTATTTCTAACTGCCTTTTTACATCATATAAATAAACTTTGTGTGAAACATTTTCCAGTTATTCTATATTATATCTTGTCTGTTTTAATTCGTGTCTTTTTCATATAGATCAACATTTTTTTTAATAATATAACAATAAGAAGATAAATTATGATTGCCAATGAGACGAATCAACATCCAAGACCAAATGTTGTTGATGTTAGCAATTTAGGGTTACCTTATGGCCTCCAACATGGAGCATAAATCTTCAGGTGTCTTTCTTTTTCTCACATAAATAATATTAATCCTTAAATTATTTTTTCGGAAGTTGTATAAAAAACCAAAATTGTAAAGAAGACCAAATTCAGCCCAAACTGACAGCTTTACTAAATCTTTTGAAAGGTGAAATGAATCATTGACGAATAACAGATACCGGTAAGATAATATAAAGTAGCATTGAAATTTAGTTAAATTGAGCTTATTTAGCAAGTTGCTGCAAAATTTTAATTTTCAGTTCATGTTTGCTGTCTTCTTCTTCAGCAGATTTAAAATCCCCAGGTTCAGAATTCCTGTCTTTCATTGCAAGTCTTGAAAAATAGGAAGAAATTTGTTGTCCAGTCAAATATTCATTCCTTTTGAATAGGTACTGATCTTCTTCCTTCATATTTCTCATTTCCTCTGCAGCTCTAAAAGGATCTACCTTACTGCCAGTTCTTTTCCTGCGTAGAACCTATCATGCATGTATTTCCTCTGAGCCTCACTGAAAATTACTCTTTTTCTTGGTTTTCAGTGCCCATCCCTGCTGCAGCCCACTTTCTCCTGCAATTGAGGCTGATGGTATTGACACTGACTGGGTATTAATGAAAAGGCTATTTACTTTTGTGCCATACATAATTTTAGCCTTGTCATGCACAGAAATGACTTGTTCGTAGTTACAATCTCCCAGCAGAAGGTGGTTATCCAATGTATCATTAGAGCTAAATGATTTGATGCAGCCATCTTTTGGACAATCATATGAAATTTTCCTTCTCTTTGGTTTAGGGTGAGGGTCTTCATCTTTAAAAAAAGGATCAAATTGTCAAATATATTACTCAGGCCTACAATTAATTAGGCAATTAATTAAAATGAGGGTTATCACATGTTGAGCAGAAATTACCTACCCGTCCAGGAGCATTATCACTGCAGTTTTTTTATTGTTTATATTGTCAAAGCTTTAGTTTTCATAGTTGTGTATATGTGTGCATGTATCTGTCTTTTTCTTTAGGTTGTCTAAGTATTGAACATTTTAAAGGCCCACTCAAAGTTTTTTAGGCATCTTTGTCTGCTTTTATGAATAACATTAACAAGTCATCTGTATCTTTCCTCTAAGCCTTAGTTCTAGGGTCATGTTACAAATTTAATAAAGCAGGTAAATGCACTGAGGTTTCATTTTCAATCATGACATCTATTAATTAACCAATGACATTCAGTATAATAATTACAATATTAGTGCAATGCTAATCTCATCCAGTAGGAAATATTTTCCTTGTCTCATTTAATATTTTCCTAATTATAACATTATAACTGCCAGCTGAATGCAATAGGAACACTATTATATAGGGTTCCTTAATTACCTTCAGTATTCAAAGATCTGCTGACTGTTTCCTCGTTTGTTCAGTTCAGTTTCACAAGAAGTTCAGTTGCCTTTGGTGGAGACCCAAGTGATTTCCAAGGAATAAGTTGTCCTAAAATAAAGTAAAATAATTATTTTTCTACAAATAGGAGCTAAATGATAATGTACCCTTAGATATGAATGTAACACTTAGCAAAGTCATTCATGCATAAAATATTGGTCACACTTATGCTTTCAGTTATCATTTTCATGACTTGTAATGGCTTAGTGAGGGACAGATGGATGGAAAAGCAATACCTAACAGTATATTGCCTCAAAAGCTTGAATTGTTTCATGGTTAAAGTAATCAAATTATTTGGCTGAATTATAAATACTTCTTAAAACATCTACTGATAAAGCGTGATATACTTTGACCTATAATTGTTAACTTTTTATACATTGGGACTTAGATTGAGCATGTTGAGAGTTGTCTCATTGACACTCATACCACATCTTCTTATTTATACTGGTATATGAGAAAGTATTTTTATGTAATTCACAGAACCCTTTACCTTTTCCTATTGTGTAAGCTTTCCATACTCTCAATCCACCAGACTCAAACTGGAAGTTATGAAGTTGGGTAATTCCTGGAATTGATTTAGTATTGTTCTTTTCACCATCTATAACAGTTACTGTGTCCACAACTTTTACTCTAAATTGTCCATTTTGTCTTGCATCTATGGCCTAAAAAATATACATTGTTGATACATGTATTATAATGTACGTGTCTGAAAACACATTTATATACGACACATAACAATACATAGTAGGGTTTTTATTTTATGTAGTAATTTCTTAACAAGAGCAGGTAACAAAGTCGGCATCCACTTGTGTCTGTACCATAAAATAAAATGCTCCGCAGGGCGCAGCTTGATACGACCGCAGAGGTCGAACCCTGAACAGTTGGGGCAAGTATGGACACAACATTCAAGCTTGATACAGCTCTGAATTTGGATTGTGATTAAATACTTGACACAGCATAGGTTTCTGACACAGAATGAAAGTGGTCTAAGAACTTAAAAATTTTAAATTGGACATTCACCTATTATGGTCCAATATCCAAAATCTAAATACATGGTTAGATTCAACATATCAAAGAACCCCAAGAGTTCAATTTTTGATGAAATCAAACAAAAGTTTAATTTTGGACCCTTTTGACCTCAATGTGGACAAAGTTGATAACGGGGCCCAAAATCAAAAATCTAAATACATGGTTAGATTCAGCATATCAAAGAACCCCATATATTCAATTTTTGTTGAAATCAAACAAAGTTTAATTTTGGACCCCGGTTTGGACCAACTAGAAAACTGGGCCCATAATCAAAATCTAAATACATGTTTAGATTCAGCATATCAAAGAACCCTAAGAATTCAATTTTGTTAAAATCAAACTAAGTTTAATTTTGGACCCTTTGGACCTTAATGTAGACCAATTTGAAAACAGGACCAAAAATTAAGAAACTAAATACATGGTTAGATTCAGCATATCAAAGAACCCCATATATTCAATTTTTGTTCAAATCAAACAAAGTTTAATTTTGGACCTCGATTTGGACCAACTTGAAAACTGGGCCCATAATCAAAATCTAAATACATGGTTAGATTCAGCATATCAAAGAACCCTAAGAATTCAATTTTGTTAAAATCAAACTAAGTTTAATTTTTGACCCTTTGGACCTTAATGTAGACCAATTTGAAAACAGGACCAAAAATTAAGAATCTATATACACGGTTAGATTTGGCATATCAAAGAACCCCAATAATTAAATTTTGATGAAATCAAACAAAGTTTAATTTTGGACCCTTTGGACCTCAATGTGGACCAATTTAAAACAGGGCCCAAAATCCAAAAACTTAATACACGGTTAGATTCAGCATATTAAAGAACCCCAAGAATTCAAGAATAAAACCCCATTGAAATTGGTCAAGAAATCAGCAATTTATACAATGTATCTTCTTTTGCACAATACTGTGCAATTGAATATTTCTTGCAATTGCGCAATACTGTGCTATTGGATATTTCTTGCTATTGCGCAATACTGTACAATTGACAATTTCTTGCTATTGCACAATACTTATTATATAATAATTTACACATCCTGTTTGGTGTGTATCTCCTGCCATATCATTATTATTTGCTTTTAAATATAAATCAGAAATAACCAACTTAAAATGAAAAATTTTAAAGAAAAAAAAAGGAAAAAAGGAAAAAAAATCCCCCAATTTTTGAACCCCTTATGATTCATCACCCCAAACTCAATCCCAACCTTCCCTTTGAGGTATGGTACCTTGCAGTACAATTTCAGAGAGATCCATACACTTGAACACAAGTTATTGTCTGGAAACTAGAAAAATGCTTATTTTGGCCCTAATTCCTAAACGTTTAGGCAATTACCCCAAACTCAATTCCAGCTTTCCCTTTGTGATATGGAACCTTGTAGTACAATTTCAGAAAGATCCATACACTTACACACAAGTTATTGTCCTGAAACTAGAAAATGCTTATTTTTGCCCCTTTTGGCCCCTTATTCCTAAAATTTTGAGGCAATTACCCTGAAAATCAATCCCAGCATTTCCTTTGTGATATGGAACCTTGTGGTACAACGTCAGAGATCCATACACTTACACACAAGTTATTGTCTGGAAGTTACAAAATGCTTATTTTTGGCCCCTAATTCCTTAACTGTTGGTACCATAACCCCAAAATCAATCCCAACCTTCCTTTTGTGGTATTGAACCTTATGGTAAAATTTCCTAGAGATCCATCCACTTAAACTAAAGTTAGAGTGCGAAAACCAATGCGTCTTCAGACGACGACGATGACGACGACGACGCCAACGTCATACCAATATACGACCCCAAAATTTTTTGCGGTTGTATAAAACATGTCTAAACAGACAAAAATACAGGAAAAGAGAAATCACCAAACTTTTAGTACTGTTTTGTCACTGAAATGATGTCCATCAATTCATGGTTTAAAGCACTAATGAAGTCTGTTTAGTTTAAAAATTTCTTTTGCAAGCTAAACTTAATCACGCTAAACAATTTCTTTTGCATGATAAAATGATCACATTAAACAATTTCTTTTGCATGCTAAAATGATCACACTAAACAATTTATTTTGTATGCTAAAAATGATCACACTAAACAATTTCTTTTGCATGCTAAAATGATCACACTAAACAATTTTTTACCATGCTAAAATGATCACACTAAACAATTTCATTTTACATGCTAAAATGATCAGATATCAAGATGAAGGGATATATTTGCATTATCATTATATATACTTACTACTTTCATTTCTCCAGCTGAAGTGACATCATGACCTTCATTTATGTATCTCTTCACAACTGACTTGATATGGGAGGCTCTACGATCACATGGCCCTAAAATAAAGAAACAAAATGCAACTATTTTTAAGCAAATTAATTAGTATCTGCACAGAAATCTGCAGACAGTGTCATCTTTTCAACTTTAATTTAGATGTGGGTCATGTCAATGGGTTATATCAAAACATGAAATTTCATAACATTTGGAGGAAGCCAACTGAAGTAAGAGAACAGAAATGAAAAATTATGCAATTTTCCTATTTGTAAAGGGACACAACTCTAGAAAGGTAAAAGTAACAGCACCAAAATTCACACTTGATCTGTGTTTTGTAGTAATAATCATTATGTATAAGTTTCAGAACATTTGGGTAAGGCAAATTCAAGTTAGAGAACAGAAATTCTTCGCAATACTTTATTATTCATTTTTATAGGTTTTCCTATTTATTTGTCTGCTGTACTTTTTGTTCTGTATATATAATATTTAGTCAACAATGTTATGAGGACTCTTTCATTTTTGTTCTAATATCCCAAATTAAACTACTTCTTATGTCTAAGTTAAGTAGTAGTTCAATTTGCACTTTGTATTTATCCATCTAGTAAGTTCTTCCATTACGTCAAATAGTTTGAATAAGTCCAGAATATACTGGTTTATTGTGAGTCCATATAGAAAGAACATTTATTGTTTTAATTGTATAATTCCCATTTTGTAGAAAATTCATTTGCTATTTTTCCAATTTTCTGTAAGCAGTCCTCATAATGTTGAAACAAAATATTTTTGAAATGATTTACCGGTAAATTAATTATATAGATTTAGGAAGATGTGGTGTGAGTGCCAATGAGACAACTCTCCATGCATTTTTGTCAAGTATATATGTAAAAGATGCTGCATGTTATACCTTTGCCATCCTGGGCTTCTGAAAAGTTGTACGATTTGAGTTTATTTCAACATCTCTTCTGAGTGAAGCCATCATTAATGTGTTTTATAGCATCCTGCATTGTCTGAATATATGTGGATTTCTTGAATATCTGGTATCAAGGTATGAAGATCAGCAACAGTATCTTTGATCAAAGATGATGTTATAGGGAATCTTGAGATATCTGAATAACCAAAAGTTGACTAAATAAGACAAATGATAATAAGACAAATAGCTAGTTTTACAAGTATTTCTAAACTTAAATTTGAAACAAAAATATGTGCAAAATGTTAGTTTTTCTACTTTTTCTGTTTTTCTTTGCAACACATGTGCACATAAATTCTTTCTACATCCTGACAATTATTCCTACAAATTTCTCTTGTCATTGTTGTAGGGCAATTGTCCTGTAATTGACAAAAGAGTTTGTAAACATATCTTGTTAGTTATTCTGTAATTTGTTGATAGCCCTGCATCTGTGAGTAAAAGACATAGATGTAGACTAATGTTTGGTGCTTTCTTTTGTTGAAGGCCTCAAGGTTTCTTCCTAATCCAGAAAAACAATAAAAGTGCTGTTGCATGGCTTTTTTTGTTCTTGTTTCACTGTATGTGTGTTTACTTGTTGTTTTATGCACATTTACTACATAGTTTGTTGTATGCAGTGACAACATGTTCTTTACACAATATTTGAAAAGTAACATAAATAATTGATGAGTGAATTAAATGTTAATTGTTATTAAAGCAAGTCGAAATATAGAATTCGTACCTGAGCTGAAAATATATGCACATGTGTGAAGTTTTGATGTATCCCTGTTGTTTAAAACTGACACAGAAATGTGCCAGTTCATGCTCTCTTTGCAAACCAGTCGGTTTGGCCCTCTCTATATTTTCTTGGCAACATCTTCATTGCCCAATCGCAGGTCACTAATACTTGTCCATCTTTCAATTCTCGTACAAGATCTAACCTTGCATCCTCTTGGTTTCGAGATCTCATTATATGGGCTTTCCAGTCTGTAATGCTATCAACAGCTGACTCAACCTATAAGAAGATTAATAAATAAGAAGTTGCAATACTTCAAGCATATTACACTTGTAATCAAATATCAAATTATTTCATTGAGACAAATAATTTAAAGTTTGTACACATTATATCAAAAAAAAAAAAAAAAATAGACAAATAAGACCATTCACAATCCAAGCAAGTTGTCACACATTATAACTCATCAAGTCATTCTGTTTAGTTTTTTTGCAAAAGTGGACAAATCAACATGATGATTGCAATATCATATAAGAGAATTGTATCAATGACTAAAGCCCTACTCAAAGAACAGGGGTATACCAGACTGACTATGTTATGATTAAAATATCCATGTTTTCCTGTGTATTCTCATCAACCGTCTATTTACAAAAAAAATGAAAACCTCTCTCAATGAAATGGCATAATGATAACCTACTTGACTAATGGTCAAAAAGTGAGTTGTATCCTGGATACATGTACTAAGAACATGCCACAAGAACATTCTAAATCATAACTACATATTGATGCAATCATGTTATAATTCTTTTACTGTAGAAAAAACATGTATAGTACCTGAAAAAGTACTGCATCTTTGTTCTCCCAGTTGACATTCTGAACAATTGTGGAAATTTCATTCAAGATTTCATCAAGATTTCTGCATTGCAGACATATTTCTGTATGACTGTGACCACACTGGACTTCACCTTCACTCAATGCAAAAAGTCTGCAATGATCTGCTATATTTGATTCAGCTTCTATATGAACCTATCAAAATAATTTGTTCCAGTAACTCGTCTATATTTGACAATTTTGAAGGCATTACATATATCATGTATATTAACAAACATTATTTGGAATGATAGTGTCCTAGGTTACATCTGTGTTGGATGGCTGATGGCATAAAATTAACACTAGATCTTGCAAAGATCAATTATGTATGGTTGCCACTTTTGAACATATTTCCTCTAAAGTTCTATTTCATTGTTGGATGGTTGATCAGCACAAAAGCATACCTGCCAACTGTCACTATTTGTGGGGGATTTCCCCCATGAAAGCTCCCAAATGGAAATTTTGAAAGAGTAATTTTGTCCACAATTTAGAACAAAACAATCAATTTTACCATGGGTATAGGATTGTAAAAGTATGAAGGAGCAAATAAACATCATTAAACTAAATTTGAAGGCCCTTTTAATTGTTTTGTAGGACTATGAGAGCCATCTTGCATGTAAAACCCCCATGGGCATTTTGAAGTGTTGGCAGGTATGCAAAAGTAATAATTATGGCAAGCCATTTTACTATTTATTTGAACTTAAAGATATCTGATAAACTTTATAAGATATCTCATACAGTTTATAAGCTATCTCATATAATTTATAAGATATCGCATATAATTTTCTTAATATCTTACAAATTACATGAGATATCTTATAAACTATCCCTATGAGATATCTTATAAAATATCCCTATGAGATATATTATAAACTATCCCTATGAGATATCTTATAAACTATTCCTATGAGATATCTTATAAACTATATAAGATATCCTACATAAAAAATATTAACAAGTTATTTTATATAAAAGTATTTAGAAGATATCTAGATATCTTATAAAGTATATATCATATATTTTATAAAGTTAATACAATATGTCTTATAAAACTATATTGATTGAGATATTTTAAATGTTAAATGAGATATCTTACATATTATATGAGATATCTTAAAGTTAGAATAAAAAGTACAATGGCTTGCCATAAATAAATCTTAGTTTAATACGAAGTTATGAGGAACATATTGCCCATGTTTTGATTTATTAGCCATTCAAGTTTTTTTTTAACAAATTATCATTGTTCAATGTGAAACTTACATGCAGCTAGGTGGGAGTCTTACAATATTAATCAAACACTGTTGACTATTAGCAGTAAAACTCTTTAGTTCTTTTAGCACCTTAGTCAAAACATTCTGGTTTATTATCTGCATACTCTATATATATTACCTTAAAGTCTGACTTTAGATAGCTTTTACCACTAAGAAGACACGAAATCATCTCTTTCTTTTTCTCATCAGTGATCTCTAATTTTTCTATAATGTTTTCCAGGTCTAGGAAAGATCTTCCCCCTTCAGCCACATAGTAGTCTAATCCCTCAATACATTTTCGTACAGATGCAGAACAATCATTTAAAATCTTGTATAATGTTGAGGTACCTGTAATACGAAGTGTAAATTTTGAATCTTAAAGATATGTTCTGAGATAGAAATGCTTACTTTCAGTTTATAACTTACAATAGCATATTAATATTGCTAAGTTAGATCCAATTTTAAGTGGGAGGAAGATAAAATCAATGTTCTTGTGGTTATTTCATTTTAAACTATGTTCTGTGCTAGTTTTATTTAATTTGATATATATAATAGACATATTTTAAATAAAAAAAATACCAACATATATGTAACATTTACATGATTTAAGTATAAAAACTTTCGTGTGCCAAAATTTTATTTTCCTGTCCTTTTTCAATAGGAATAGGGGTCATTTTTCACTTCTGGGAAACACTGAGTATTAGGAAGGGTGCATATTGGCTTGCATTCATTTGGAGTTATACACCTAGTATTCCATTACAGCTACAAAAATTTTTTTTTACATGTAGTAGTTCAAATAATAATTTTGACCAGGTGAGCTAAGACCAATTGTTACAGTTAATATTCTATTATACCTAATGGTTTGATATCCTCTGTTTCACAATATTGTATGTACTGGGTAATCAGTGAGGATGGTGCTAAGCTTCTTATGAGGTTTGGGACTTCAACAATCTCTCCTGAAGAAAGTTTCATGGTCTTTGTACCATAAGGCAAATCCTTTATAATGTTAGATGACAGAATATAATCAATAAAATGTTCCAGTTTTTCATTATCTACCCTGTTCCTAGATTTTTCTCCTGTACAACTGGCATACCACATCCAACATCATTTGTATGGTGCTTGGCCTTATTGAACTTCAGGCTGACACATTAGGTAATAACTGAAAAAGAGATAAAGTAAAATATTTTTATTATTTTGCCAGGTAATTTATGTATTAATATAACTGAAAATCTAGAAGGTAAATTATTACCTGTCACTAATATAACATCTGAATTAAGATCTGTTAACTCCAGTTATTACATTTTTTATTGGCAAAAACAAACAAAAAATCAACAACAAAAAATCTGTTCTTTGCTAATTGACCAATAAAATGATTTTTGTAAATTAAAAAACTGTTAAAGTTTTATGGCAAACACACAAATGTAGTAACAGATGCCTATATATTATATATATATTTCACACAAAGCAGCTAGTACCAAAAAATATTTTTTTCTATTTCTGTAGGACATCCCAAAATAAAAATATCTTACTTCCTTAATCTCTCCAAAAGTCCTGTCCTTGCAAATCATAGACAGTATTTGCCTCTGTAAAGTCCAAGACTCAGCTTGTAAATATACTTCCTTCAGTATAAGGCTAGTTTGATCTAATGTTGAAATCTATAATAGTAACAATAGAAACATTTTAGAAATGTGAGTCAATATTATATACATGTATACATATATGGAGTGAGATTCACCATGAAGAACCAACACTGACTGAGCCGAGGTCAATATAGGCAATATCAACACTAAATCTATCACATCAAAACTCCATAATTATTTTATTACAGGTGCATTTAGATATATAATATAGAGTTCTAAGAAAGCAATATTTTTAATTGTATATAAATATTATCAGAGTAACGTGGTCATACATCAAAAAATAAGGACATGTGGTATAATATATATTAATTGCCAATGAGACAACTATCCACCAAATTTCAAATATAGTGGACGTAAGCAATTATAGGTAACTTTTAGGAGGCTAATTTCCATTTGATTTGTTCTGTATTCAGGGACAATTGTTTTAACTAAATATTTTAATGAATCATGTTTAACTGCCATATTTACAAATTAAATTCTTACCTTTTCATTTAGAAGAGTTTGTGTTGCTTGTAAAACCAAGTTTTCTAATTCTTCCCCTTCACCTGGGCATATTGTACTGCAAATGGCAGTAAGGCACTCAATGCTTTGGAAACACACTTTTTCTTGTTTTCTCACAGGAAGTACTTAATGGTGTTGTCTTTTCCTTCACTGGAGAAACATTTGTTATTTCAAGATAAGCATTAAGCTTCTCAAGTTTTCCAATGCCACAGACAGAAGCCTCAGCCCTTACAGAAATGAAAAGTTTGCTGCAATATTGCAACAATATAGCGGCAATATTGCGGCAAACAAATTTGTTTGCAAGAAGTGTTTGCAAGAAGGTTGCAGGTTGTTGCAGCTACCTGCAACATTCTCGCAATGTTCACTGCAACAAAATTTGTTTGCAAGAAAATTGCAGCAAGTTTGCTGCAATGTTGCAAGAAAGAATTTGTTTGCTAGAAAGTTGCAGGAACCTTTTCTTTTATTATTTAAGGAATAACTATTTGCAACAACTTTGCAAGAAAAGTTTCTTTAATAATGTCAGACATGATAGTTTACACTAATATTTCAAGCATTTTAAAATATTACATATGATTATTTGTTTTAAGATTTAAGGTTCAAATAATACACAACATATCGTTTCTTTGAACATTTGGTTATAGATACTTCTTATTATCTAAATTTGTTATCGTCATATTTTATTTTACTCAGAAATATCTGGATATTTGAATAATTTATTTTAAATAAATCTTCAAATAACAATGCTTATAAAGAATTCCTAAACTCACTGTACATCACATTTATATGATATTTTGTAAGGAAAGAATTTCAAGAATACTTTGGTATTTATTTCAACAAGTTTAATCTAAATAATTGAGTCATAATATTTTTTTGTTCTATATGTATTATTATGCCTTTTGTCACTTTTTGTGACATTTTTCTATGAACAATATGTTTAATTCTAATATTTTCCATCAAATGAATTTAGCCCCACCTGCAAGTTGCATTTTGTTTAATTTCTAGTATCATTATCTTAAAATTATGTATACACAAATTATCCTTCTCATCTCAATTAGTAATATGAGCTGGTGATAGAAATGTAATGTGCCATCTGGTTTCTATTTATCTCTGTGTAGTGGCAAAGACAGGAAGTACCATAAATTAATGTACATAGAGTTTGAGGCCAAATTAAGGGTAGAGCATTTCTTCTTTGTATATATTTCCATTATAACATCAAAGATAAAAAAAAATATATATAATTATCTTTTTATTATAATATATAACAAATATTCAAGATTTAGGCAATTGATATTTATAATTAGGGGCAAATTTCAAAGGGATCACACTGTCACAATACCCTAAGCAACCTTGATCAACATATTCAAAATTTGAACTGGACATGAACATGCATACAACAAACAAAGATGTCTTCTATCATGAACAAAGTAATATGAATTTTACAATGGATTTAGATCCAAAAGTTCCAATTAATTCTATTGACACTGGATAGTGCAGATGATAGCCTTCAGTTGACATGACTCTTGGATTTAGGAAGATTGGTGTTTACACATAATTTGGATAACATCTTTTGGTAAGTACAATGGAGTAGAATGTCCACCATTTTGAATAAGTGCATGCTCTTACAGTTCAAAATAGTGATATTTAAAGAGTCTTCTTAACTTAATAGAGTTGACGAAAGTATTAGACAATAGATTTATGCACATGAATATTATTAAAATTGTGTAAGACAGAAGATATTTTTTTAAAACTTTTTAAAACTATATGTTTTAGAAAGTACATTACTTAAATTAAAACAAGAAATCTTCTAATAAAAGCAGTTTGGTATTAAATTAGAGATCTGTGATTTGACTGCCAATAAGAGGTCTATCAACAAATGGCAACTATATATAGCTTTTATATATAATACACAACTAATCACAAAAATTAAAATTTTAAAGAATAGACAAGACCAATTATGTTATAGTTCAATGAGAAATAAATATTCAAAAAAGCAATAACAACCTAGTACTGGCATGAGGTTAAATGTATTCTATAGTAATATATATATTAATTGCTGATCAAGAAATTTGAAAAATATGCAATTTCTAGAAGGACTTGATAACTTTTAGACATTGACCCTTTAAGTGAAACAAATGCTGGAAAAATTGCTCTGTAATTATGTCTTTATAAAGATTTATTTTCATTCTACAAGTCCAGAATTTACAATATATAGTAGTAACTTATACCTTATAATGTTTAGTTATTTTTTTTATATATGCTAAATTCTTCAACTTTTATTTTGCAGTATTTGAAATCAGAAAATTCAACTTTAAGGACAGTGAGTACAGAGGAACGGAACGAAAAGATACACAGATGTAACACGGCAACCTATAGAGGACAGAGAAAAATTTATTTTATTATTAAATCATATTTTTTTAAATGCTTAGTTTTTAATTCCTAATTTTTCAACTGAAATTGTTGAAAGATTTGCTGCAATGTTGCTGCAATATTGCAAGAAATTAATTTTCCTGCAATATTGCTGCAACATTGCAGCTAATGAATTTGCCGCAATATTGCTGCAACAATTACAGCTACTGATTTTCTCGCAAACATTTGCCGCAATATTGCCGCAATTTGTTGCGGCAATGTTGCAGCAACTGTTTGCAAGAAAACTAATTTGCATACGAAAAATGAATATTTGCAGCAATATTGCCGCAAATATTTGCAGCAACATTGCCGCAAATATTTGCAAGAAGCCTTATTTTTCCATAAGGGAGAGTCTTGGCTGAATATTGGCTGGCTTTGACTATCAGCATCAGAGAAACAATTTACCTGTAAAAGTGAAAGAAAACTTGACAACTTGTCTATATGAAAGACATGGATGTCTTAATCAATCATGTTAAATTAAAAGAAGCTCACTAATATTTAAGTTAGGTCATTATTTACCATTATGTTGGTTTTCTGTTTCTTTTTGTAAAATATCCCAACAAGCAAATGGAAACTTATTGCATTGTGGGAACAACTTCAAAAGCATGTGTATATATGAATGTTATTTTTGGTGGAAAAATCTACAATATGAAGTAATCATTGATTTCAAATTTTGTTTTTGTTAACATTGATTGTAAGAGGAAATGTAACCCAGCAGTCTACTTTTGACTAGATTCTGACATAATTTCCAAGATAAAAATGTATGCAAGATACATTTCATTGTAATCAAGATATGAACTAGGAAGTAACACTTAAATAATAAAAAAATGTTAATCATCAAAGTCAGTGAAGCATAAAATATAGGTCACTGCTATTTTCTTATAGGTGAAAAAGATCAATCTAAATATAAGACTGGATATTTCTACATAAAATACATGTGCGGTATGGGCTTTGCTCATTGTTGAAGGCCGTACGGTGACCTATAGTTGTAAATTTCTGTGTCATTTGGTCTCTTGTGGAGAGTTGGTGGAGAGTTGTCTCATTGGCAATCATACCACATCTTCTTTTTTAAATGTACATGTATACAAGTCCCAATGGCAAGCATTGTTTACTGTTAAGACTGTGATTCAATTGCTTATTTGTAGCTAAATTTATATTGACCTCAACAATAGTGTGTCGTTCTCGTTTTTCTTCAGCAATTGCTGTGCATGCTGTGGCACCCTCCTACAAAAATAAAAAAATATTATATTAGTTATAGAAAATGGCCCGAATACAGCTATGTACTAGTATCCAAAAATAAATGACCAGTTTTGTTATTTCACATTATGCCTATGATTGTAAAAATTTTATAATATCACTTGAAATTGTTGAGTAATGTACAATTAATAAAACATGTACCTGTATGCTAATATTATATATATCCACAACTACAAATTGTATAAACATGATAAGCATGTTTCTTCATTTAAGCTAGTATGTTCCATCTTTTCTATTTTTGCATAAAATAAGGCAATGTGTTATGACTGCCAATGAGACAACTAACAACTAGAGTTCAAATGAAATGGATGTAATATACATGTAGGGAACCATACTGCTTTTTAGAAATGAGAAAAACCCATACCATATAGTTGAACATGTTGAATGACTTAAATGTTCCATCATGAAAAATGTGAAAAAAAAGCCAAAAAAACTGACAGCCTAATTTATAACAAAATAATTTATGAACAACAAATATGAGACACTATCCAGTAAATTTTGTAACTAGTATATATTTTTGTAAACAGTACATTTTGTAAATAACTTACTGAAAAAGATTCATGACAAATAGTCTCTAATGGTTTAACCTTTTGTAGCACTGACAACTCCTTTCTGCAGTTTGTGCAAATTGCTGTAAAAAATACAGTTAACATGATTATGTATATACTTGTGAATACATTTTGTACAACGAAATTAGAAAAAATTATAATGTGTAAGAGTAAGATTAGCAATTAGTTGGTATACATGGTATAGCGCTGAGGTCCTTTTTTTACAATATACATCTGTAAGTGTCTGTATTGCGATGACATTTTGTCCATTTACATGTACATGTATATAATTTCAACATTAGAAAATTTACAGTATGCGTGGTGTCTGTGTCTCATCCAAAATTGTTGGTCGGACTTATAACATATTGTCATCTGAGTACAAAAGAAAAAGTAAACTTGCACCAATTTTGACTCAATAAATGTATTTTAAAAATACATGTATTTCACAAATAACAAAAATCCTTCCCTTGGTTGAAGCTGTTTCTCCTAGTTCTTCTGATGTACACATTTTTCACAATAAACAAAAACCAGCCAACAGTTTGCACAGAAAAGGAAACAAGTATTAAACAGGCTTCCATACTTTGATAACCTATATATAAAATTGTGAACTTTGAATACAACTTTTCATCTCTTATTATTATAAGCTAGCATTGACAGTCATGTGAAATTATTAAAGCCAATAAAGGTGTCAAAAAACAAGAAGTAATTTACATTTGTTTATTTTTTAAGTATATTCACCATTAATGTATCTCTAAAATTGAAAGAGTAAGATTACATTAATAGATGTGTATCTGTTTTAGTACTAGATTTCACTTTTTTTCTTCATGTCAAGGAACACATTACTGGATCCCCCTTTTTTTCTCAAATTACATTTTTTCCTTCAAATAATTATAGGGAACAGGAAAAAAATATATTCAGAGGAAAATGCAGTCCTAACTGCAACCCTCCCTCTTGTATGAAATTAAAAAGCATGGCCCCTTATTCAAAAATTTAGGAAATTAATGTGTTCTTGAAATGAAGTATAGGTTATAAAACTACTTACGTGCACCAATAGGCACTACAAGGCCAGTTGTACTAAGAATTTTACACATAATATCCTTTGTAATTTTTCTGTCTCCTTTCGCTAAACCTTTGTGTGCTGATATGGATGATGGTATGCCACACTTTCTTCTGACCCAAGTTAGACGATTTTCTTCTTTTATATAGTTCAAATGATGATCACAAATGGTATACTCCTCTGTTTTATAGGTGTTAAGCAGACCGATTTCAGATAAAATAAGTTCTGCATCGTCCGATTTTAGAGATGTGAGTTGAATAAACTGTCCATTACACCCTACACCTGAATATTTACCAGTTTTGAACTTACAACTCATGCCAGTCATAGTGTGAACTTACAGATTAATGTTTTTTACTTTTGTGTCAACAGCTCCTCAAATGGCTTTTAACTATCACTTTTGAAATTTTATAAAATGTTCAGAGACATAAAGAATTAATAATGTTGCTTTAGAAAATAGTGTTCAAATTGTGTCTGCCACACACACACACTCCTTATTAATTTTTACACTGAAGAGTTCTGCAAGGGGAAATAACTCTTGTTTAAAATGAGGAAAAAAGGGGGAGTTCAATAGGCTAATGTTTCTAAATAAGCATAGACCCCACCAATTTTTGTTTTGAAATATGTAGTTTTATATTTTTTCTTCCAAATGGGTAAAAGAATTAATTCTTCTGATTTTGACAAAATTATTTTTTTGTGTTCAAAAACCGGTGAGCTGGACCGAATCCAGGTCATATTACTAAGTTTGATGGGACAGCAAACTTATTTTTATCTACATAAAGTTTTCTTTCTCCTAATTTTAGAATTATTTGAATATTACTCTGTTGTATGGAAACAGTAATGGAGATTTATTTTGTAGGGAAAGCATCATAATACGTCTTTGTATATTTTTGCTATATTTTCATAAGAAATGTGGAGTATGGAAAATGTGCATGCCGTTTCCATGGTAACCAAAGCATTTTAATAAATCAAAGTTATGTTTTTCAATATATATTAGGAGGTCCTTCAAATTTATGTTTAAATTTAAAAATCCGTAACCATGCATTTCCAGCTAATTTTGGTCTTTACAGATAATTGCTTTCATTTTACATCTTCGTATTTTAATATTAACTTAAATGTAAATTAATTGATCATATCTTGCTCTACATATTACATACTCTACACAAAGCTTAATTAGTTTCAACTCTACTCCAAGGAATCTGAACTGTCTCCCAAAATCCCCAATGAATTAAGACTGGGCTGCATAGATCAGATCAGTTCTTTTTATAATGTCGAAAACCACATAAACAGGAGAAAAAGGGTTACTAGACAATATAGAAACTAATCAAAGAACAAAGATATGGACCACAGAAATACCAGCAACCGACTAATTTGAGCAAACCAGACGTAAATATAGTTATGAATACAAACAACAACATATGGTCTAACTATCAATAATTGCAGTTGACATAGGTCTAAAATGAGATGGGGTTAAACAAAATTTGCGTGAACACAAACCTCTCATAATGTATGTACATGCAGGTTGTTTCGGTGTAATTTGTGTTGTAGCCTAACCACCATACGCAACGCAATACCGACTTGCAACCTGAATAAATGAATGGTTTCCCATGTGAAGAAACGAAGTCTTCTTTTCTAGTTTCATTTCATCCTCATTACTACATGAACTATTGGCGCCCCTCGTTCTGGTTATTTAAAGTTCTCTCACCTATTTTATGGTTGTAAACATCTAAGTACAACATTTCATAGGATCCACATGTAGCTTTCGATCTTGGATTAGGACAAGGCTGATGACAGATTTGACTAGAGGCTCTATATCTATTATACAAATCCTGCTCTTCGATACACATACATATACTCGACTATTAAAGTACATGATACTTGTATTATATTAAATGCAAGTTTTAAAATATATATAATCAGAAAACGATATAGTATAAATCCCCTATAGTATTGTATATCCATCTTATGCTATATTGTATATATATATATATATATATATATATATATATATATATATATATATATATGTTAGCGGCAAAAGTGAAATTAGACATTAGGCTTAAATCCTAGGCAATAAACTAACGCCTAGGCAGTAAATATATTGCCTAATTGATGTTAGGCATTATTCTTAAATCCTAGGATTTCAGCTTAAATCCTGAAAAATGTGTCCAGGCATTAATCTTAATGCCTAAAATGTAAATGCAAGTAAATGAAAAGACATTTATTCAAAGTTAAAATACATTTGGTACATAAAAACATGATAAGAACTGAAGTTAAAAATGTCAACTACCTGATATAAAGTAAATACTAGTTCTTGCCTCTTAAGTTTTAACTCGGATATAACCAAAGCTGTAAATTCACGACCATTGTTACTTTGGATTTTATGGGATGCACAAAAAATTGTGAAAACATCAATTAAATCGAAAGTCACCTCTGAAGCACATTTTGACGTGTAAGCTCTAATGTAACAAACTCCGTCTCTGTCGTCATGACCTGTTTATGTGCCTTTACCAAAGTACCATACATTTCCTCCAGAAAAACATTTTGTTTTAAATTTTCCTTACATTCTCCATTACTTTACCTTTTACCTTTTAAAGCCTCAAATGATAAAAATGCCATACCTTTTTAATTGTAGTAGTCTATAGTTGACGTCTTTTCTTGGTATTCATAAAGGTAAAAATTCAATCTTTCCCAAAAGGTCAATGTACTATCTTGGGTATATACTCCATGTTTTCACTGATTCAAATTTAGACCACAAAGATTCAAGAATAAAATTGAGAATGGAAATTGGGTATGTGTTAAAGAGACAACAACCCGACCAAATTTGTCTTCAGTAGACATGTCACTTACATGCTAATAATATAGATGATAAAGTGAAAAGACAAGATTTCCTGGGGGCATTTAATAAAATGTTTAACAGTAATGTTTTACATATCCAATACAATCAATAGAAAACATTTTGTGAGTAAAAAGTAATACCTACATTTGTCTACTTTTGACCAGACCAAAACCAGCTCGACCAGTTAAGTGCGAATTTTCTTTAAATAATTTTCAGATAAAATCATCAATCCTTCTCCTTCATTGGATACAATCACTTGTTTGAAACATATCAATTTTGGTAATACCACAAAGAAATACAAGTAAATTCTTTTATGAATATGTAAACATACTAAAATTTGAAGATCTGTTAAATTAATGTATATTAATATTTGCAATATTATATAAACAAAACTTGACATCAAGAATATAGTTAACCGAATGTACATTTGCATGGAAGATAAATCAAAAATCCCAAAGTTCACTTATTGCCTGAAATTATGTTTGGCAATAGGTTGAATAATCATCATCAGATTTCAGGAAATAAGCTTAATGACAATTTTAGACAAAAACTTATTATAATGCCTAGGCGTTAACTTATTGCCTATGATTAATGCTTAATGCCTATTTTTTCTTATTGCCGTTAACATATATAAACCTAAATTCAAAATGTAGTCAAAAATTCGTATTTTTCATAAAATGTAGCAATCCGACGCCAAAAATTAATTCAATTTATAAAACACAAAGCTTTGCAGCAATGCTTCAAAACAGAACATTAGGATAGCGAATATTCAACGTTTTCTTAACTTAAAACAAATAACTTGGCATTTAAGGATGTACACCTCTGAGGAGCCAAAAATTTCTTTTTCCTAACCTGATTTTTGGTTAATATGACTGTAAGAAAGTAATTGATGAAGAAAAAATCATATGGTGGTGCACTTCGGTTTTTGCTACAGTCATTTGAAAGTACCCATTTTTAATGATTTTCCCATTTTTCATCAATTTTTACCCATTTTTGGGCTATTTTCATGAAAAAAATCACAGTTTCACAATTAAACTTTTTTCATACTTTCACTAAAGATGAAGTGGACCAATCTGATTAAATTTAACTTAAAAAACTATAAGTTGGTGTTAATATTAGACAGTTTTATAAAATCTTGTTGCTTTTTTTTGTCAAATTGACCATGTTGTCAATTTTGCAAATTACAGATTGTTCACTCTTTTTTTTCTTTAGAACAAAAAGCATATTATTTCAAATTTTTTGTTATAAATGATTGAAAAAATACATATCTAAGAATTTTGAAAAGAAAGGTAAGTTCACAGTTTTTTTTCACAGAGATTAATTTGATTATGATATTTTTAAATTCATTGATATTTTCTACTTGTATCACATGTTTTGAAATAATTTCCAAACGAGATTTTTAAACTTCAGAAGAATACATCCTTAAGGGTCTGCATGTTTTTGCTTAGGTATCAATACACAGCAAGAAACAAATGAAATTCTAATTATGGAAACTACTGTGCAATTAAGTGAATGTATTTATGATAAAAGTAATATAGCCTTCAACATGTGTTGGTCATTATTCAACATATCATGACTGTGTAATCTATATTTCATTGGATTTTTTTTTTCTGTTTGACAGTCCGTATTTTTTTTTTTTTTTTTTTATCCCTACCGGACATTTGTCCAAAAACTGTTGCAAAGATATTTTATTCACCAATCATAGTGCCCAAAATTAGAGCAATACAATCAAATGAATATTACACAAAAAGCATAGTCAATGATTAGACTGATTAGAGTGATTAAAGTTCTTTAAACAAAAATATGTATACACATTTAAACAAACTAATATATAAACAATTGCTTACATCCACTTCATTTGAACTTTGGTGGACAGTTGTCCCATTGGCAATCATACCACATCTCCTTAATTTTATAATGTCATTGACAAAACATTAAGTGTTGCTAGGTTCGTGAATCTGCACTTCAACCGTTTCAACGCGAACATTGTAAACCAATCTTTTACCATACATCAGGCCGTTTGTTTTTCGTTTAAATTGTTTCAAGTTTTTGTCATGTGATTCTAAACCACCCACCAGGTCTTCGTCATATTACTAGTATATAGTGCAATAATTGGATCTGTTCATGGACAAGTACCTAGACGCGGAACGACTCTGTTTACTTTTGTTTGTTGTTCTGTATGTTGAAGAACTTACTTCAAGATATATGATTGTTATGCTAAATCTTTTATAACTTTATCAGGATCATAGCGGTTTAAAAAAAAATGAAAATAGTGCTTTATAGATACTTGGTATGCTGCGTCCAATGCGCTTTTCGTGATCTATAGCTTCATCAGGAATGCTAAACGTCTAGCATTTAGGTTGCTGTCTCATAGACGTTCACCTGAAATTATTGTATTCGTCTAAATACGTGTATATACTCGTATAATTTGCTTGTTTAGGAGACATCACATTGACGTGCACCATAGACGGTAGAATAGTGTTTAACGTCAATTGGTTCTTTTGGAAACATTCAAATGTGATTAAAATAAGAATGCTTCAAAACCGACACTCTAAGCTATGGGTTGATTTTGTGCAAGTTAGTACATGGTCAAAGTCAGTAAAAGTCTCCATATCTGGACACATAATTATAATTCAGTAATAGCTGTTCTTTCTTTCTTCTTATTCTAATTGCCATATGCGGAGTTCATAAGCCGCATATACCAATTTTCAAGTCTTTGGTTGGATCCGACGAACATCATACCATTCGTATTCAAAGCGACCAACATACCGTGAATCCACTTAGAATCAAACAAGGATATAGCATCAGCTTTCGTTTACATACATGAATTATTGTCAACTTACCTTCACAGCGAAATAGAGAGAAGATTTACAAAACAATGAGCAACGACCAGGTGAATTGTACTCTAGGTATTCCTGTTTCGTGCTGTTGACTCTTTGAGGAGAATAATAACAACCTAAAGAAAGACAAATAAAAATCATCAGGTACCAAAATTGAAACTATGTTTTGCTGTAACTCAAAAGCATAACATAAATCATGAGGAAAGAATGAATACTTGTTGCATTAATTGTTTTTTTTTTTTATGTTTTTTTATATTTCAAAGAAAGTTACCACTTCTATCTAACTTTTGAAATAATGCACTTCGTCATGGTTTTGTCCTAAAATACAAATTATACACAATCTTTCTTAATAAATAATAATTGGCTTGTAGGTTCATGGAAGCAAATAACATTTTAAAAAGAATGGTGACTGCAAAAATGGATCTGATGTTCAGTAGTTGTCGTTTGTTGGTGTGGTTCATAAGTGTTTCTCGTTTCTCGTTTTTTATATAGATTAGACCGTTAGTTTTCCCGTTTGAATTGTTTACACTAGTAATTTTGGGGCCCTTTATAGCTTGCTGTTCGGTGTGAGCCAAGACTCCGTGTTGAAGACCGTACTTTGACCTATAATGGTTTACTTTTATAAATTTTGACTTGAATGGAGAGTTGTTTCATTGGCACTCATACCACTTCTTCTTATATCTATAAGATGCATAACAAATTAACTCGATTAATGAATGAAGTGATGTCGGATTCCCAAACCGACGTGATCTCGTATTCCCAATATTTGATCTCGGATTTGTAATCCGTGATCTCAGATAAGTTATCCGTGATCTCGAATAAGTAATCCGTGATCTCGGATTTATAATTCGTTATCTCGGTTTTCTAACCTTCGATCTCGGTTTTCCAACCTGTGATCTCGGTTTAATAACCTGTGATCTCAGATTAGTAACCCGTTATCTCGGTTTCCCAAATCGTGATCTGCATTACTAATCCGTGATTTCGGATTAATAATCCGTTATCTCGGTTTCCCAGCCTGTGATCTCAGATTCCCAATCCGTCATCTCGGTTTAATAACATGTGATCCCGGATAATAATCAGTTATCTCGGTTTCCCAAATCGTGATCTTGGATTTTTAATCCGTGATTTCAGATTATTAATCCGTTATCTTGGTTTTCGAATCAGGTTACTCTGACCTTGACTTTGATCCCTATAATAGTAAAATCTTCTGGTTTCTATCCTGCGCATAACTTTTGTAACGTAGAACTTAGATTAACCAAACGTGTAACGCCGATGCATCATGGGAAAGAGATGTTTCAGATAATAAAATTAGGTCACTCTTACCTTGACTCTCACCTTTGACCCTTATTATAGTAAAACATTGTCTGATCTGTGTACGGTGCATAGCTATTATACCGTACCACTTAGATTGACAAAACTTTGTATATAGAAATACATGTCAAACACCAAAGTCACTCGGACCTTGAACATAACGTTTGACCCTATAATAGTTATTTATGCTAAGACATAACTGTTCTTTTGAGAACTTAGGTTAACTAAACTAAGCCTTTTGTGCGTTTTTCTTCTTTTTTTTTTTTTTTTTTTGCTGTGCAAGTACTGATTTTGTGTCATGGATCATGGATACTTCATAAACTTTGTTTTCAACTAATTTGACAGCAATACAAGCGCTATTCTTTTGTTTTTGTGGTTTCCTCCTTTATTTTTTATTTATTTTTTTTTTTTGCTGTGCATGTACTGATTTGTATCATGGATGGATATACCATATCTTTTCTTTTCTTTTATGTTAAACTAACTGTTCAGATGCATTTCAGGAGGTGATTTGTCAGTAAGATTATGTCATTTTGGCTTTGACATTTGACCCCAAAAGTTATTTGACCTTTAACATTGATACGGCTGAAAGCCAAAATTTTAAAATGTCATTCTCCAAATACTGAATTTTACAGCAGCATCTAACATGCATGTACGGAGGGTATAAGCCTTGCTATAGAAACATCATTAGTTTTATTTGTTAAACTATAATTAAAGATTGTTAAAATGTTCGTTTCTCTATTTCAAAATAACTAGCTTTTAAAAGATTGTTATAATTAATAGAAAAATGAGTAAATGTCCTTGGTTTTGGGATATAAGCCATTGAAAATTTGGCGGGAAACGATTCTCTGGATTCTTCATACTTTAACATTGACACCTTTTTCTTACAAAAGGTATGAAAAATACAAGGATTTTATAAGATTTCCAAAATGTCTTTTGTAAACTATATGTAATAAAATTATGAAAATATAGGGTGATTGGGCAAATAATTTACTTGCACCACATGGATAAAACCAGAGGATTCTGAATTTCTTAAAAAGTCAAAATCACTCTTTAGAAGTAAAGTGTTTTTTTCTTACATAGTCAGTTTTCAACTATCAACAACCATGCCACATGATCACTTATTGGAAACCGAGATATCGGATTGTTAATCCGAAATCATGCATTGGGAATCCAAGATCACGGATTAGAAACGAGATCACGGATCCCGGTGATTAATATTTATTGATTGTCGCTGTTAGTAATTAAACATATGTGCAAGTCTTAAGAAGAGTGACACTTCCTTCGCCTCTCGACTGAATACGTGTATTTTTCGTAATAAAAACCCTACTGAACATTTTAAAATTTTAAGATTGTTTTACATGACTAATGGAAAAGAGAGAATAAAGTCTATGTATAAATTGTTTCCTGAATGTAATATTATGCCTCAATCATTATGTCATAATATTGATATAGATCTATATTGGAGAAATCTGTTTGCGCCTAAAATGCATCTTTTGCGTCACAACCAATTTGCGCCAATTCTACCGGTTTGTTTATTAGTTTTCAAAATACAAAGATTTTGATTGTGTACTCACGTTTCGGTTTATTTTAAGCAACAATATCCCATTTATTCCATAGATTATATCTTAAAGGTACATAAACTGATTAACACTTTTTAAACAGATATTATAATAGCCCAAATGAATTCCGTATATTGGAACAATTGATACCTTTGAAAATGATATTTTGCGCAAATGATACATCTTAAAAATAACAACTGGAGTAAAAGGACTGCTGCCATTCTTATTAAGTGAGAAATTTACATTTGGTATTTGAATAGCTTTTCCTACGAAACAAGGGCGCCAGGTAAAAGTTATGTAATTTATACTCTCTGTATGATATTGTAAAATCTTTTGAAACGGAGTTTACTTTTTCTTTTGTGTAGTGACATACTCTTTTCCAGGCAATGTCGTTTTACGCTATTCTATACAGAGCTTGTGTAAAACTAGTGTATACAGATTTGACATAGTTTAATTTTGTCGTGGTCGTGGAAAAATAGTGGCTGCAGATGGCACGAGAAAAATGGCATGTTCTTAAAGTTATTATAATCTACGGAGGCGTATTAGGGACATCCTTTTTATTTTATTTTTAAATTGACGACTTTAATTTTGGAGTTACCAAATTTAATCTTTGAATTTCCAACTTTAATCTTGGAATTTCTAACTTTAATCTTGGAATTATTAACTTTAATCTTTGAATTTCCAACTTTATTCTTGGAATTATCTACTTTAATATTTGAATTATCAATATTAAACTTGGAATTTCAAACTTTAATCTCAGAATTTCCAACTTTAATCTTGGAAATATCAACTTTAATCTTGAAATTCCAACATTAAACTTGGAAATTCCAACTTTAATCTTGAAATTATCAACTTTAAACTTGGAATTATCAACATTAAACTTTCAAGGTATATCTAAAGTCTTGTATAGCTTCACGTAGCCTAATATCCATGAAGGGGGAAGTAACTTCCTATTAATGGGTATACGTGGATATGCCAAAAATATGGGTCATAATTTTACATAAATATGACACTACTTTTAATTACATTCTATATTGATAGGCATTGTTCTTTCATAACTTTATTAATTTGGGGTATGTTTGGGGTATGTTCTACATATGTTATTGGAAATTTTATATTAATGGCCAATTGTGGTATTTCAATCAATCAGGGACTTTATATTTACATAACTATAAAGTACCTGAATCTGTATTTTAAAATTCACATTCAAATTTATTCCCAAATGAACTCCGGAAATTATGAGTGATGATATACATTTAGTGCTTATATAAACATGGGTCATAATTAAAATGTTGTATATGAGTAAAGGTCATTCTTTGTATATATTTATTCAGATATAGGTACCAAATATTAGTGAATATTATATAAAAATGGGTGCAGTAAACCAAATCAAATAGAAGTGCACAGTTTGGCAGAGGCGAGAGTCTAGTTTAATATTGATAATTCCAAGATTAAAGTTGATAATTCCAAGATTAAAGTTGGAATTTCCAAGTTTAAAGTTGGAATTTCCGAGTTAATGTTTAGAATTCCAAGATTAAAGTTTATAATTCCAAGATTAATGTTGATAATTCCAAGATTAAAGTTGATAATTCCAAGATTAAAGTTGGAAATTCCAAGATTAAAGTTGATAATTCCAAGATTAAAGTCGACAATTTGGAAAAAAGTAAAAAGAATGACCCTTATACGCTTCCGTAATAATCAGAATGACTGTAACATTTGTTTAAAAGTCCCATAGTAGGTGAGATTTTGCTAAATTTGAACATTAAATGGAACATGCACTTCATCTAACGAATAACCATTATATCCTCATTCAACGTAATTTTTTTTCTCTATTCTCCTCGGGCTTTGTAACTAACAATTTAAGACAGCCTTCTTTTTACACATGATCTATATTTCATTTTAAATGATTATATTTTGGAATGTACTCAAAAATCTAAATATGCAATATCAATATGAAATATTCCTTTGGTTTTATCACGTAATGCTTGTTGTTTCATTAATCAAGCAATCTATAATATACATTTCTTTCGTACGATTCACTCGGTATATAATCAGACATCATATTTCACGATAGTGCATTTTCAATTGCTTCTAAATAAACATTTCTATCTAGCAATGTTGTGGTAACTGAGGGCAGGGGACTCTTAACAGCTTGTTTGTTTTATAAATGTTGATATGCTGTTTTTATTGTGTATGTTTCATATGTATGTATATATGTTTATTGTGTTAATACATGTTGGTCACAAACTGTAAAGTTTATACGACAATAAAATATTTGATTTGATTTGATTTGATTTGGTAACGAATGATTGAAATACATTTGAAGCCTGATAGTTTCTTAGTTATTCAGCTTTCTACTAGAGTTCTTAACTCTATCATAACTGGGACAAATTAATTATTGATTTGATTGGAATAAGGATTAACAAATCAATTCCATCTTGATAATTTTGTTGACATCACAAATCTTCAATAGTTCTGCCATTTCGAATCGTGAGTTTAACTTTGGCAGATCGGACTTGCACAGTTTTGTCACCTTTTAGTTGACATATAGTAGCTATTATGATCGAACTCGCTGTTTGTTACATTGCTGCCAGCTTTAGCTCTTACTATAAAGTCGCCGTATATGAATTTGTAATCGTGCCAGGAAAACATACTTACCTGATATCAACCCCGCGTTGTTGGGGGAGGAGTGTGGTGGAGGGGATCGTGCTACTCGGTCTTTAGGTTTATATAAAGTGTTTTGTAGACTCTTGTTTGTCTTTTCGTCGTTTGTCTTATTTTTCTATGGATTTGCCTGTTTCTCTTCAATTTATGAGTTATAAATAAAATTGAGAATGGAAATGGGGAATGTGTCAAAGAGACAACAACCCGACCATAGAACAGACAACAACAGAAGGTCACCAATAGGTCTTCAATGCAGCGAGAAATTCCGCACCCGGAGGCGTCCTTAAGCTGGCCCCTAAACAAATATATATACTAGTTCAGTGATAATGGACGTCATACTAAACTCCAAATTATACACAAGAAACTAAAAGTAAAATAATACAAGACTAACAAAGGCCAGAGGTTCCTGACTTGGGACAGGCGCAAAAATGCGGCGGGGTTAAACATGTTTATGAGATCTCAACCTCCCCTATACCTCTAGCCAATGTAGAAAAGTAAACGCATAACAATACGCACATTAAAAGTCAGTTAAAGAGAAGTCCGAGTCCGATGTCAGAAGATGTAACAAAAGAAAATAAACAAAATGACAATAATACATAGATAACAACAGACTACTAGCAGTTAACTGACATGCCAGCTCCAGACCTCAATTAAACTGATTGAATGATTATGTCTTCATCATATGAATATCAGGCACAATCCCTCCCGTTAGGGTTTAGTATCATACCATCATAAAATATATGAGAAGAGCATAACCCATGTCATGCCAACAACTGGTTTTAAATAAATGTGTTTAGTTCCGATGCAAAGACCCTATACGTGAATCAATATTAAAGCCAAAATATGCAATCTTTAATGACCTGACAACAGTATCGTAACTATATCCCTTCTTAATAAGTCTATTTAAAGGTTTTGTCAGCTTCTGAGGTGAATACTGACATTTTAGTGCTTTATAAAGAATATTACCATAAAAGATTGGATGTGAAATACCTGAACGTATTAGAAGTCTGCATGTTGAGCTATATTTACGAATGATGTCCTTGTACCGATGATAAAATTTAGTAAATGTTTTGACTAGTTTGTGATATCGAAAACCCTGGTGTAATAATTTTTCAGTAATACATAAATTTCTTTCGTTAAAATCTGAAACGTTGTTACATACACGAGCGAATCGTACAAGTTGAGATATATAAACACCGTAAGATGGTGACAAGGGAACGTCACCATCTAAAAATGGATAATTAACGATAGGAAATGAAAAATCATCTCTTTTATCATAAATTTTTGTATTAAGCTTTCCGTTAATGATATAGATATCAAGATCGAGGAAAGGGCAGTGGTCATTGTTAGTATTAGCTTTATTTAAAGTAAGTTCAACAGGATAAATTTACCATTCTCCTTTTGTCCTTTTCGGCCTCAAATTTACTAGTTTTATCACTTATTTTCTGTATCAGCATAAGCAAAAACAAAAATCACTGCCTAATCGACATAGAACGTACGGACAAGTTACAATCATTTGACTTCGGGATTTTTTCAAATTCATGTAGCGATTAATAAATAAATGCAGCATAAAAAAAATGATTGCTTTTGCATTCATTTTGGTGTCATTCAATAATTATAAAATTACTACAACCTTTATGTATCATCCATGGTGTAGAAATAAACAGTTCATAGCTTGTTACACTGCTTCTGTCTTCACTATGTGTTGTGTCGTCTTCGTTGTATTTGATATAGCAAGATATGGTACTCTGACCCAAAGCTGTCTCGTTGCGTGACAATGTGTATTCGTCCCTAAAACTAGTTTAGATGACAACATCTGTAATGCGTTCTTTTGATTTACAAAGCAGAAATCAGAGAAATACTAACAAATGTTATTATTTCGGTAACATTTTGCATTCCTTCATATGGTATTATCTAAAAAATGAAATGATGTTCTCGGTTGTTTTACCGTTTAACAAAGTGAATTTTGGTGGTTGAGCAATTTGCCTGTGTTCTATATATATCTTTGTTTACCACTGGGGAAACTTGGGGCAGGCACATACAAAATGTGGCGGGGTTAAACTAGTTTGAAGGCGCGCCAACCCTCCCTAACCTGGGACAATGGTGCAACAGTGCAACATAAGAACAAACTATAAAATCAGTTGAAAAGGGCTTAACTCATCAGATTGATAAAAGCAGAAATACATCTAACAAAAACACAGAGTTGACGTGGTAGGGTACTTATATATCCCACAACAAACAGACACAAGTACAAATCTGAGAGTACTCGCAGTTACTGACCGCTAGTTCCAAGCCAATAACAACTAATAAAAATAATCATGCATCTAAGACTTAAATATCAATCAGTACACAACCAATATCCAATGGACCTTGGCTTTATTATGGCGGACGATGCAGTTTCTTTATTGGTAGAGGAAGCTGGAGTAGCCGGAGAAAACTACCCTCTTTGGCAGCTAAGAACTGTCATATTTAAAACTAAAATACGTACAAAATGTGGTATGTTTATAAATCAATAAAAAAACTATAATACACTAGATGTAACAGAAATCTTTTGTTTAATTGTCAAACGTTAAAGAAATATATTGAATAGAAGTTCTTACTACATTTTGTAGATATACACTTACTAGTCCGTTGCCTGTTGCGGAATACATGTGTCAAATTCTGTCTTTTTCTTTTCTTGGATTTTCAAATGTTATGGTGCCTTTGGAAATTGCATTTGTGTCCTTCTTTGATTTGACGATTTTAATGGCTGCCATCTTTATGTTTTCTAATGTGTGTCATACTGGTGTCGAATTATGATCCGTGCAACTTTTATTAGAAAATCTATCTGGTAAGAATATGGCAACTTTCTTGAAACAGTGGTTTCCATTGGACAACACGATATATTTGTTTTAGAAGAGGCATGATTTATCTATTGCATGATAATTTTAACTATAAAAATGCTGGTTCCATCTTAGATGTGACAACCCGAAATATAAATTTTGTCCAAAATCTCATTTTGCATCTGAGCAGTATGATTAACGATGGGTTACGTCAATTATTAAAATACAATATGCTTCTTCCTTATTTACACTAGGCGTCTATGGATCTATAATGACAGATATCATATTCGCATTTACTTATGTTGTCCAGTTTAAACATATTAAAAGGATTGTATATTTTTCCATTCATATTCATAATTATTGTACTAACCTTTTCTACATGCACAATTAGAATTAAAACCATTTTGACCACATTTGACCAACCATATTTTTTTTAAAAAGGTTTCCGTTAATTTATGGAATAAGGAAATATTTACATCCTAACAATATAAATTTTGTTTTTATATATGCGTGGATCAAAGATCAGTTGAGAAATTGTATCGTGTTTTCTATTTTAAAACAAATTCTAATCTTAATTTATGTTTTTAACAAGGGTGTTTTCGAATTCCTTTCTAACGGATTCCGTTTAAGGAAGATTTTATTTTACAAGGTTTGTGATCCGAATAAGACAAATTCTTTGAAATATTTAAGCTACAGTTGGATAAGCTTCTCTATAATATTTGACGGATTGATAATCACGGATACCCCCCTTTTTTTTCTTGGAAACAAAATCTGATGTTTAATTAATATGAACTGAATGTCATTTATTCATACCTATCGAAAGAAATCACACATACAACAGTACATGTCATGCTTGTTTACCATGTACACTAATCGTGGTTTTTTTTAAACATACTGGATTATTTTAATTGAATTGCCAAGAAATAAAAATTAAAAAAAAAACACTCCATAATTATAAAACTATACTCAGCACTTTCTAGGAACGGGAACAATTTTAAGACATTCAACAATGGCAATGATTTAGAGTCTGTTTTAGAGCATTTTGCATTTGAAAGATCGTTTGTATATCGAGTATTCTTTGATTTTGGAGGTCCAACAATTTATTAGTGTTTGCAGTTGCATCATAGTTTTAGGCGCTAAACAATATTTACATTTACATGTCCAACTTCACCATCTGACAAGTTTACTAACGACTCAGCTATTTGAAAAGTGATTTAGAAACTCATCAAAACGGTGACATCCCATTAGTTCGACAACCATTATTCCGACATCCCATTATTCCGAGAACCCATTACCCCGACAGCCCATTATTCCGACAGCTCATTATTCCGACAATGCATCTGTCATAAGTGTATGGGTAATTTTCTCCAAAAGACCTACTCCGTTTTCGATAATATTTGTGGTTGTCCGTTTAGATTTCAATTTTTCTTCTCATGCGGGATATTTGTCTAATACTGTATAGGCCCTTCACCATCTTTGTGAACGTTTCAAACAATATTCATGACTCGAATGTAGTTTCTACTTCCTCTGGAAATTTCAGGGCTGTAGATTTATTATGAAGACCCAGAGCCCCTTTATTTTTCCTAAAAAGGCGCCGACCATTTATCTTTAGTGAGGGGCGCATGTTTTTTTCTTAATTGTTTGATTTGAAAAAAAAAAATATTTGATTCATAAATAAAGCCCCAAAAAGTGTTTAATTTGAACGCTGTGCACAGTTGAATAAATACTGTTTCTAAAAACATCTGCTGCAGAAAACGGAGATATAAGATATTCTAGGTGCGGGCTATTTCGAGCTAGGGACATCTTGGACCAAAACAAACTTGGACCATTGCAAACTTGAACTATTTCTTTATTGTCCCCCGCGTAATGCGTTGCAGGGGATATGGAAATACTGGGCGTCCGTCCGTCTGTCTGTCCGTGTGTCCGTCCGTTCGTCCCTAAGGTGGCGGGTCGAATTTGGCCATATTGTAGCCAAACAATATCCAATATACAGAATAGATTCTGTATTTTATAAAGCAAATCATATTCTGACCCCGCATAACTTGTTGAAAACAGTTTGATGAGAATCTGAAAAATATTCCTGTATAACAATTCGATTTCTGCATATATATATACGCAATTGAAATTCTCTATAGTCTGTATTTGCGTATGCAAAAATTGTTACGTCATAATTTCGCATATACGGTATTCGAAATATATGTAAAACATATTATAATACAGACATTATTTATTTTTTACCATGATACCGCGCAATAATTATTTCTAAGTTTCGAACTAGCTAACTAATAGGTTGTCGGATTATTGGGTTGTCGGATTAATGGGTTGTCGGACAAATGGGCTGTCGGAACATTTGGCTGTCGAACTAATGAGCTGTCGGACTAATGGGCTGTCGGACTAATGGACTGTCGGAATAATGGCGTGTAACCATCAAAACAGTGGAATTGAAAATACGAAAATTATGTTTAAACTTGTGTAACAACAACTGTTTTAAAATGAGTGTGTATCCCTTTTGGGAAAAGGCCCTTCAGTTTTGATTTACGAAATATGGTATCAAAGAAGCATGTTTTTAAGACAAATATAACATGACTCAGTTATCATGGCGAAAATACATTGTAGGATGTCATGAATTCCTTCCTTATGAATTCTTGTCAAACTATTTGTTGGCGTACTGATAAATATTAGATTTCGATCTGATAAAATCTTTAAAAACGGTTAACGACTATGATAATTTATAGAATGCGATATTGTATGGAAACATATTTTTCCAGACCCTGAATTGACTTAAAACGTATCCTTCATTTTCTGAAGATAGATAACTGCCTCTTGGATGTTCAATGCAGTAGATTATATCAACAAAAAAGTAAGAAATAAAAGCTCTTCACACTTTTATATGACACAAAACATCAATAATTGTCAATGACAGCATAGCATTGATAATCAATTTTGAAGAACTGTCGAAATAAAAAAGAACACCGAAAGCACCAAATGAAAAAAAAAGAACAACAAATATAGTTGGAAACATAAACAACAACACATCAATGTTTTTTAAATGATATCCAATTGGGAAGTTTGGGAAAATGTTAACGACACATCTAAATTATGTATATCAACAATTTAATCCCTTACTGACTATCTAGCAAAATATGGATGTTAAACGAAGTTTACTATTTAAGGATGGTTTTAAGTACCATACACAAAAGTCATGTAATTTTTTATGGTTTTAAGTATGTGTCAGTGAAACCTGGTATCGTGCAGGTTGCGATTTCAAAAGAATGATTTCTCGTTCTGAATTGAAGTAACTCCATATAAGTATATAAATACAGGAGAAATTTTGAAAAGTCCAAATTAAATCAGCTGCATGTATTAAGTAATTTGAAAATCACTTATTAAGTTCTGATCTGAAATCTTTCCTTATTCAATACTTTCTGAAAACAAATCTTTCTATTTTTTCTTATGAAACCATGAAAGGCGATATTACACGTGTTTCCTACCAGATATGTAGAGCTCATCAATATTAAAAATGCAAATGAAAGGAAAAAATCTAATGTGTTTCCTTAATAAAAGTTCGATAAACATAATTCAATTCACTATTGTTCTCATTAGTATTACATCAAATATTTCCTCAGTTTTTAAAAAGCCGGAAATTTTCTTTTATCAATTCAAAATGGCTGGATATATGATATCAAAAACCTTGCTGATAATGTTGATGTTGATATACCCAGGTTTGTTCACGATTTTATGAAAGTAAATAGAACTAGATTTGTAATTGCTAGCAATAACGGATGGCACCCTCGTTCCCCATTTTCAGGTGAGCGGCAGCCATTTTGAAAAAATCTAAAGTCAAAAGCGCATCTACACATGGAAAGTATCATTTTGTAAAGTTTCATTAAATTTTGAGCATTTTGAAATTTTGACATTTTGCCGTTTCCATGGTTACGGCGGCCATTTTGAAAATTCCAACTTCAAAATGCAACTCTGCCAATGCCAGTTACCATTTCTGTAAAGTTTCATCTAGTTTGCAACAATTTAATTTTTTAGAAATTTTGGACATTATTGCTGTTTCCATGGTTACGGTAAATAATTCAAAATTCTAAAAGCAGACATCAGATTGGCACATGTCATGTTATATATCAATACAGTTTCATTTACTTTAGTGCAATACTCTCTGAGAAAATGCAGATTTTATGCATTTTTCCATAGGGTCAATGCAAAACTTGCCCCCAGTTTCCATGACAACGGCGGCCATTTTGAACTATCCAAATATTGTCTTGACATCTTTGCATACTGGATAACATTTTCATAAAGTTTCATCCAGTTGGATGTTATAACGAAAGAGTTAGAATTTTGATATTTTAGCTGTTTCCATGGTAACGGCAGCCATTTTGAAAATTCCAAAGTCAAACTGCAACTCTGCCAATGCCAGTTACCATTTCTGTAAAGTTTCATCTAGTTTGCAACAATTTAATTTTTTTTAGAAATTTTGGACATTATTGCTGTTTCCATGGTTACGGTAGATAATTCAAAAATTCTAAAAGCAGACATCTCATTGGCACATGTCATGTTATATATCAATACAGTTTCATTTACTTTAGTGCAATACTCTCTGAGAAAATGCAGATTTTATGCATTTTCCATAGGGTCAATGCAAAACTTGCCCCAGTTTCCATGACAACGGCGGCCATTTTGAACTATCCAAATATTGTCTTGACATCTTTGCATACCGGATAACATTTTCATAAAGTTTCATCCAGTTGGATGTTATAACGAAAGAGTTAGAATTTTGATATTTTAGCTGTTTCCATGGTAACGGCAGCCATTTTGAAAATTCCAAAGTCAAACTGCAAGTCAGCACATGCCACTTACCATTCCTGTGGAGTTTCATCCAGTTTGGAACACTTTGATTTTTTCGCATTTTGCTGTTTCCATGGAAACGGCGGCCATCTTTACCATTCCATAGCAAGGTGCACAACTTCAAATGGGGTTCCTCATTATAGTTGAGTTCCATAAACATTGGTCCGTTCAATTCTGAGAACTCGCGCGGACAAAATGTGGAAGAAAATAAAAATAATAAGAAAAAAAGAAACGTAGAATAACAATATGTCACCCAACTCCGTTGAGGGTGCCATAACAAATGTAAATGAAAAGAGGACTTAAAATACTGTTGATAGAAAATACATTAACATCTCGTGTGATGTGTATCTGAATGTTAATATTCTTCTGACAAGTGTGAAAATTAAAAATATACCTACTATAGGAATCATATAAGATATTATCGTTACATGAAATGAAATAAAGAGCGTATCAACACAGCACTGTAAATTAGTTCATATAGTTCATATTGTCATGTTGTATTATCATAGTATATAGTTCAGGTATTGAAATACTTAAAATTTTTGACGTGTACCTTTTATTCTTTGTAATTTTGATCGAAACATATTTCCTATGATATTATAAGTAATATCTTTTATCTTTTATTTTTATTTTTGTTGCACGGTTGCTTTAGAAGATTTTTAAGATCAGAACAAATAAAGATTACAGTAATTTACCGATGTTTAAATCTCGTAAATCGATTAAACTAGTTGGCAGATCCAAGAGATACATGTAGTCCTATCAAGTCTTTGTGATATACAGTATTCATTGACGTTATGCTTGTTAGTGAGAATAACATTTACTATAACTTGAATATAGGTGTTGCTGTTTACCAGTTGGTATTGCTAGAGGTGAGTCTACCTTGATTCTACCTGTACAGATTTTATTCACCTAACCCAACCATACAGCATGCTTTTTCCTGAAGTTATTTTTACCTGGGGTAATTTATTATAAAATTGAAACGGAAGAATATATTATTGGTTTTCAACGTTTTAAATCCCTAATATAGATGATTAATCTAATTTTCATCCAAAATCGAAATCAATACAATATTCTTTTAACTGCATGTTAATATGTATGAAATTTAAAACTGTTTTACATGATAAATAAATCTTTAAATTTTACCCTTATACATAGTATTGTCCAGTTGTCAGTGAAACAATAAATAGCTGTTCACCTGTTTTCAGTTCAGTTTTCAAATAGATATGTTAAGCATTTCTTCATATATTATTTCAAACTTTTCATTTCGGAGTATCATCGCTGTGTTTGAATTCTATTGGAAATAATGTGCATAATGTATTGGAATATATTTTATTAAAATTCACTTACTAGATGCCAGTTAAGTTTGCTTTTAAAATGTGACTTGTTCTTTTTCTCTCAAATAATGGATTTTATGAATGTATCAAGGAGGAAATAATGTACTTAAAATGTTTTGTTTTGCTTTCATATCATGATGTACATGTAAAATTCAAAATAGTTTTGGAGTTCTAACATTCCTTGCAGTGTGTTTCTTTGAAATCTTTTAAGATTTTGTGCATAAAAATACTGTGTTCACTCAAGGCAATTCACATTTCATAAGATGGAATTTGGTTAATCTAATAGGTATGAATAATTCCAAACTGGAATACAAGTAGGAGAAATAAATGTATCCAACATGTTTCTGTGGCTTTTAATATGATTTTGAAAATAATCAATATAAAATTATGAATCTAAAATAAAGATGATTCACCTGTTTAAATGGGATATATATCATGGAAATGAAATAAAATATGAATACAGTGGATATAGTCAAATCTAGTGATAAAGTGAAAATAAAAGTAAAATATTCCAAAAACTCATAATGTGAGGATAACAATTTTGAATGTGATATTGGAAATAATCCTTTTAAAATTCTGGATCTAATATTGATAAATTGGGCCATATCATGGAAAATGAAATAAAAACTGAGTATTGTGGATATAGTAAAATCAAGTGATTTGTGAAAATATAAATAAAATATTCGAAAAAAATTGTTAAGTGGCAATAGTTATTTTAAGTGTGATATTGAAAATGATAAAATTCCAAATTCTAGATCTAATTTAAAGACTCTGCATCTGTTTATTTTAAATATATATTATTGGAAATTAAAAGAATATTGTGGATATAGAAAACAATCTGCAATATACCGGTAGTAAAAATGTAAGAAAATATTCCAAAAGTTAATATAATTCGGAAAATATTTTGAAATTATTTCAAATATTGAAACTGGAATACTGGATGAGACATCAAATATCAGTGACAATAAATAAATGAAATTGTTCATTCATATGTATTATTTTATATTACACCATGCATAAACTCTTTGTACAATGTTCATGTCTAAATGAAGGAATGCACACATGTGTTCTGGTGCTTATTTATTCTGGAAAATGCTGGAAACTTTAAAATAATTAAGATTTTACAACAGTAAAAAGAATTATTTTGATTTATCTCCATTAGAAAAGCAGAGATAAAAGAGGTCTTTTCAACAATATAAAAGAAGTCCAAGTACTCATGGTATTTTGAAATGAAAACATATAGAGGAAATATAGTGCATTATATAACTTGCAATTTAATACCCTACAAGAACATGAAGAAGGAAAAAACATATGCATTCTTGTTCTAGCTTGCTCAATCCTAAAATTTGAAATTACAGTAAAATAAATCTTTCGTTTTCCTTCTAAATGCTGTGGTTTACTTTGGCAATTATATGACCAATTTTGTAAGTAAAACATTTAATTGTATTATGAAACTTTTATGATTCTCTAAGAAAACATGTAGAAATGATTTTTTTTAAATCAGCAGTTTTCTTAAGCAGATATGTGAACATGACATGAGTTGGCATCTTGTGGTAATACTCTAGCTATATTCATACCATATATTCTAAATTAAACTGTATGTATGTTATGTTATGTATCAAAGATAAAATTGAAGCCTTAATGTCACATGGTTAACTTTTGAAAGACTTATCTTAGTTACACTATAACAGTTACAATTGAACAAGTGAAGTGTTGGGAGAGAATCCATGTAAACTGTAAATGCATGAGTGATCATCTCTTCATCAACTCCCAAATGTATTGTCAATTATAAAATCTGGTTGAGCAAAAGGTAAAGGTAAACAGCAACACCTATAGTTAAGTCAAAGTAAATTAAAATGACAAACAACAAACAACCGAAAATGATATGCTATATAACTTTTTATTCCACAACCTATAGTAGAATAACCCAAGCTGGAACTCAGGTGAAAAGCAAGGTGTCAGTTTTATTGTCACAGAACCAATTTTTTGTAATAAAAAGATAGGTAAAATCATATGCCATTACATCTCATCTATTATATCAAAGGGTGATGATTTCAAAATCAGACAGATTCTATACAAGGGATATAAACTTGATAAAAAGATCCATTTCAAATACATCATTTAAAGGAAAGCGGTAACAAGTAAAATAACAAAATACCGAACTCCGAGGAAAACTCTAAACGGAAATCCCTAGGCAAATGGCAAACAAAAGCTCAACACATCAAACGAATGGATAACAACTGTCATATTCCTGACTTGGTAGAGGCATTTTCTTATGTAGAAAATGGTGGATTAAACCTGGTTTTATAGCTAGCTAAACCTCTCACAGTCGCATACAATTCCATTATATTCACAACGGTGTTGAACAAAACAAACAGACTTTAATAGGTAAATATGTTTTTAAATAACAAGTATAACAAAGTAAAGCAATAGTATGATATAATAGAAAATAAATAATGCTTTAATGAATTGTTAAAGAGCAGATAATTCAATAGTATAATTTAAAATCGAAAAGAGTAACTCAACCCCAAAGGACGAATAGAAATAATCAAGATAAAAATGGCAACTTATAAAAGATTTTCAGAAAAGGTTTGGTACCATTAAAACGTTTAAACCCCTGCAATTGTTTGCTCCTGTCCTAAGTCAGGAATCTGATGTTCAGTAGTTGTCGTTTGTTGATGTGGTTCATAAGTGTTTCTCGTTTCTCGTTTTTATATAGATTGGACCGTTGGTTTTCCCGTTTGAATGGTTTTACACTAGTAATTTTGGGGCCCTTTATAGCTTGCAGTTCGGTGTGAGCCAAGGCTTCGTGTTGAAGACCGTACTTTGACCTATAATGGTTTACTTTTATAAATTTTGAGTTGGATGGAGAGTTGTCTCATTGGCACTCATACCACATCTTCTTATATCTATTAACAGTAAAAGTAATATTAATAAAGACAAATAAAAGAATACTATAACACGTTATTAAGATGATAAACAACGTCAGTACGCAGAATCTATACTTCAAGACCATCGTGTATTATTTGTGAAGTTGATACGGAATATTTATCAACAAGTTTTGGTACCTTCCGATGAACCTTTTAGAAAAGGACGAGACGTTTTTGACATACCCTGCTAATTGACAACCTACCACATCTTTTATTTTGTTATATTATAATCTTTGTAAAGATGTATTTGTATTTGCAAACTTAAGTAAATTCAATAGTTCCAGTACAGGTATTGTTTAAGTCTGTTTACATATGTTACCTATACTTTTTTTTAGATATCATCAACTCAAAATCTAAAGCATCTAATGATTTGGAATGTCCGATACTACTATACCGACGGGTTCAGAATATAAGTACATTCAACTGGAGAATACAACAGAAAGGGACTCGACCTATATGACGTTGTCAACAGAAGCTGAAAGTCAGGGATCATCAACTCACGCAGAATCAACGTTCACATATGAATCAAATACAACTGACGCCACTTTTCTCTTTGAAAAATCAGTGTTTCCCCTCCAGATTGGTACTGTAAATTCATTAACCATTTACTGCAAAGTTGTATCTATGACTTGTATAATAAACATATGACATAATGATAAATCATTAATATTTTAAATCTATTGGTACATATAACTTTTGTGTTCTCGTTTAAAATTAACTATGTGTATGTTTCATTTACTTTTCATTTCAATACTAATGCATCATTTCCGACAAGAGATAGTTATACTGTAGTTAGTATGAGGTAACAATGACAATTCATTTCTTGAATCTCATGATTTGATTAACTATTGATTCACTGTCTCTTACAGGTATTGCAGTTGGTGTGTCGTGTATGGTAATTTTGTTTGCAACTTTATCTTGTTGTATCAACAAACCAAAGAGGTATGCAATATATTTGTAAATACTACATGTTATTTATAATATTGACTGATATAACATATTAATGTGCATATCTAAATATGCATTATGCAAAGTTAACGTTGCCATGTCTTGTTTTGCCTATCAATACGTGTTCCGTGTTTTAATTTGAGATATTTCATTCTTCAATGTTAGTATTCTATTCTCTGCAAAGCATCCTTTGTTCTGCAATATCTTAACTCATCTCACAATCAGTGTTACCTATTTACCGATTTGCTTCTGCATGATGTCTTCAGATTATGACTAATCAGTGGATCTAATCAGTAGTGGATCGACGGTGCTAACTAGTTGAGCAGACAATTTTAATCTGAAGAGCATTGATGTTCTTGTGGGAATTTTAATATGGCTGATGTCGTTTACTTCTACTAGGGTAATATCTTGTTCCTCAACGTTTGATTTTGTTTTTGTTCATGGAATTTTCTTACAATTTTAGGTCATACATTAATCATATAACATCTCTTTCTTTGTACATAGTTCCTTGTTTGCTCCTCATGATACTTTTATATGAAGAACCTGATGTGGATTGCATTTCTGTTCTCTCGTTTTTCTTTGTGACTGTTTGTTTTTCATATTCCTTGATTATTCTCTCGAAACAGTATGTTCTACATTTCAATTTACATTTTAATTGATATAAAAGTTTTGCCTACGCAAATCATTTCGGAATTGTGTTTTTAAAACTCAGATCAGGATCATGATTAATGAGAAATGTTAGATTTATTATTGTAGCATTGATCATTCATTTATTCATACAATAGATTTTGATATTGCATTGGTTTTCTTTATTTTGCTTAACCCAAAATACACGTTGTATAAATGCTTATTGAGAAAAGAAGAAACTTAATTCAAAATGCTGGTCAACAGGGGAACATGACGTGATAAACCACCACTGAAGGAGGAGGGTTTGTTGAAAATGTTGAATACAAACAGAAATTTGACCTAGAAAAAACCAAACTCTGGCCTCTGATTTAATGTAGGAATAAAAGGATATGCCGTGAATGCTTGAGTGAATCATCAACATAACGGAAAAATAACAAGAGGTTTACATATAGTCTTCAGTGAGGACTTATTTATTATCTAAAGTTATAAAATACTATAGCGTCTAGTATATTTTATGTAAACATACATTCTGAAATTTATAGTTAAAGTTATGCAAAATGTTAGTTTTATTTTTCCTACTTTTAATTCAGCTGTATACTTTGAGCATCCCGCAAAATTTGTTTTCCTTTAAAGATATGTTTAAAGAGGCATTAGCTACGAGATATATGGAAACTAATAAAATGTGATTTTCGTTTTGTTCAATCATTAATGAAAGTGAATTGTAAAATAATCATTTGCTTTAGCAGTCAGTTTGGTTCAATTTTGTTAAAATAAACCAAGAAACATCTCTGATGAATTATTCACTTGCGAGTGAATAATCCGACCTCATTGAATTAGTATTCTTGTGACCTTCAATTTAACCCTCAGCTTACGCATGAATTAGTCGAGTTCAGTTATTAAAAGAAAACGAATGTCAACATTGAACGGAAAATAAGTGTATACCATTTGATTGACTGATTCGATCCAAAAAAAAAAACTCACTCTTTACAGGTACACGATTATTAACATGTAATTTTAACCTACAATATGAAATCAAACAGACCTAGAAAATCCAATTGCACGAGATCACTATCTATTAATATCTATATTTATGTTTACATCGGGTTTAATAACTGTCGGCAGTCTTCGGATGTCACCTCAATGGTTAATAAGATGGCGTCTAAACTAAAACAAATATGCAATACTGATACATATTATCGAGCTCATGCATTATACATTGTTTATTTTAGACCTTTTCATAATTTAGATATACGTTTTAGTATGTTGTTAATCTGATATGAGAATTGAAGTCAAATTGATGAGCATGAATTTGACAGCTAATGCCCCTTTAAGACGTTCCTGTATAAAATATCTGAAGATAGTATATAAAAATTGAAAACAACACGTTAAATAATTTCATGGTATGACCATATAGTGACCTACATTTTCAAAAAGATAAACCAATGTTTTCTGACCATGCACTGAGATAACGCATTCAGATGCAATATGGAGTACACATCAATTAGACAGCAACCCAACGACATATATAAATATATAAAAGTTAACATACGGAAGTATTCGATTTATTTTATATAGGGGACAATATACATTTCTTATTTCAAGGTCTGAAGAAAATGTTGGCATGGCCAAGGAAGGACCTCCACAGCACACCATGTCAACTGCTGCATTGGCAGACAATTATTCCGATCCTAAAGATAAAGCCTCCACATCTAGTGAAATGGAAGGACCGCGTTTTTGTGTAACAGCATCTTGTCAAAAGACGGAAAACGATGAATATCAACATCTTGATTTCACATTGCGATCCGAAACAACGCCACGCTTCGCAGACAACAATGAATACGACCATGTTAGAGCTAATGTGATCAGTGTTTTCGAACAGCCTTGGGACATGGCAACCTCTAAGGTGAACAAATTGTTTTCTCAGATTAGCAAAAGCGTTGTACAAAAGGTCAAAATATATGCAAATCCTTAATCAAAAGGCGCGCATCTCGAACTGGTAGTCCAAAATTAAAATGCCGAGCGAGTGATTATTGTGAAACTTGGAAAACACAATTGAACCATCAACAGTTTGTATTCGATTCTGATGTGGATAATCAAAGTAATATAAGTATAGATGAAGCTACCGTCGATTCCAACAAACATGAGTCCGAACTTAGAAGTACTGACAGTGCATTTCCGGTTTTACCATATTCAGAGAGAATAAACGTTAAAAGTACACACATTTATGACGAACCAGACGACAGAAGAATGTCTTTAAGAGGAAGACTCTTGCATATGATCTTAATAAGACCACTTAAAATGCCATTTGGTATAGAACTCGATTTAAGAGCATCCAGAAGCAAATCTAAAATTTATTCTTTAGCAACATCTATTGATGAAATAGACGAGAGTGTAGCTTAAATTGTAAAATCTTAAATAAATATGTAGTAAAACATATATTTGAGAATAAGTGTCAATTAGTGCAAGTGTCCAATAATTAACAATGACAAGAATATCAACCTTACCAACGTAAAACACTGAGCAATACGCTGCATTTTCATCAATACTGTCGGAAACATGTATTATTCGGAAAAGGAAATCAATGAAACACTGAATTTTTTTTCTTGAACTAATCAAGATATAAATTCCAATAAAAAATTTAATCACATTTTTATGTGTTTTGACCTAATTTTTGTCCGTTCTTTTCTTTTTGGTGGTGTTTTAGCATGGTTCCATTAAAAATGTTTGTTTAGTAAGTTTTGATTTTAAAAGAATCATTACTATGCGCATATATAGATACATTTTGTAATAAAGCATCACTTAATAACATCAATGAGACAACATTCCAAAAGAGTTTTGGTACGAAGAAGCAATTATAGGTCAACGTACGGCCTTCAACATTGAGAAAATATCATGCCGTATCGTCAACTATAAAATGTCCCTATCTGTGTTTTGATCAAAACTATACAAGATAATGAGATACTGTAAACAGAGAAATATTTTAGCACCCAAGATCAACAACAAAGACATTTATTTCGATCGTTAATTAAAGTCTAGTTTTCAGTGTGAGATATTATGCAATGTTGAAGATACATTTACCTATATAGGTTAGCGACATAGGGTCTTTAGAGCCTCAAGTTTATATTGTAGTATCACCAGCCCAGTAGTCAGCACTTGTGTTGACATGAATTATCACTGATATTGTCATAACTACAGCTTTAATGTTCATAAAACTTTGAGATTTTCGACATACTAAGTAACTTGCCTGGGAATAGGTATTCGAAGCTGTACTTTGTAGATTTGTTTTTCTCAATCGATTTATGACTTTTGAACACCAGTATACTACTGTTGCCTTTATATAATACTTTTAGATTGAGAACAGTATAAATGAATAGACTGAATGATTTCCACTGATATTTACTGAATTTCAAACCATTCACCTATCATTGGTTTTGTGTGGTTTCTGTGTCGGTTTCTATTTCAGTTTTTGCTTAATGTGAAGGTGTCTATTGTTTGGCCACGATAATCACTAAATGGATACTAAAAAGTAAAAACTCCAAAGAAAATTAAAAAGAAAAATTGAAATGTCAAAACAGTCACGTCAAAAGCCCAAACACATGAAACGAATGGATAACAACTGTCATATTCCTTACTTGGTAAAGACATTTCTATAATCTGAAAACGCGAATCCACTGCAGTCATATAGATACCGTTAGACGTAATCAATAAAGTATACATTAAATATCATTCATGTACATGTATGTGAATGTCTCATGAAAACTGTTCCCACGCGATGACAGGTGTGCTAGACTCTAACTTCAACATGTTCAATCGACTAGGTTTGTCAGTGTTCCTGCCAAAGGTCGATGATTTATTCAAAGTACTCTAGTTTCGTCCACACAAAAACTTACAGCCACAAAATACCACAATGGTGTTGAAAGTGGCATTCAACACTAATCCATCAATCAATTATGAAAACTGTTGGATGTCGATATTTTGTTAACTATCTGTGACTTCTTATTTTAAATTTTGAAAACATATTTTTTATTCCTTATCATATGCCATATATGACATTCAAACACATTTGAACGTTAGATGTTTAGTTCTCGTACAATAGTATCACATACATCTAGCATTGGGTTCTAGATGAAATAAAACTTCATTTAATTTATTAAAACCACATAATCAATCATAACTATTCCACAATTCAAACAAAATACGCATATAGCGGAAAGATCTAATATTTGTTAGATAAATGTCGGAGATGTTTGTTTTAGGTTTTCATAGAAATGTAAATGCAGAGTATTTTTATATGGGAGTATAAGTAATTAGCAATTTTTTTTTTTCAAATTCAACTGCCTTTTCAACATGTTCAAGTAAAATATGAAACAATCGTTTTCGTTTTCAATATTTTATTAGAAATATTTTCATCTTTCTTTTTGTAAACCTACAATTGATATAATACAAACACTATTAAAAATCTCGGATAAATATTAACAAATCGCAAATACGCTTAAACGTTAATTTGTTTCCTAAATAAGCTTTATAGAGAATAAGTGCATCCACTATAATATTATTTTAAGAATGTTATTAAATGTTTCCGTATTGTTTGTAACAACGTGAAATCTTTTATAATTCAAAATGGCTGTTGATATGTTGTCAAACACGTCTTTTGTTTTGATGTTGTTAATGGAGGCAGGTTTGTACACTTTGTTTGGTTGATAATTTGTAGACATTGACAAATATTTTAATAAATATTATGATAGAGATTTTCCTTGAAATGATGTGCTCGACATAACCAACATATGATATATCGGCCTACTTCCTTGAAGCATGAGGGAGGAGAACATGCACTGCATGAATTGTAGTTCGTTGAGTATGCACATTTTGCTGAAACGAACATATTTTAAACTTTACAAAATCTGCATTGTTTTAATTTCTACAAATGTCTTAATTAAAACAGAAGGATCTATTGACAACCATACTTTTGAAGGAAATAATTATTCCATCTACGTGTAATCAACAGAACCCATCATTACTTGGTCATTTCACTGGACCAATATATTAAATTCTTTCCAAAGTGGACATTAGTCCTCATTACGTGTAATAGAAGTATGGCAATGTGCATATCTCATACATATATTACGAAGATACAAATCAAGGAAAACCAATCTTTAAAGAAAGGATTGTTGCATATTTGTTTGTTTTTATAGCGATTAAGATTATAACACAATGTTGACTGCTGTACCCCTATTTTTGACAACTTTACCTATTATGTCTGTTTGTTTTGTTCACAAATCGTTGTCAATATAATGGATTATAATGCGACTGTCATACAAGTGAGAAGTTTAGCTAGCTATACAACTAGATTTAGTCCACCATTTTCTACATAAGAAAATGCCTGTACCAAATCAGATATATGACAGTTGTTATCCATTCGTTTAATGTGTTTGGGCTTTTGATTTTGCCATTCGGTTACGGATTTTCTGTTTTGAATTTTCCTCGGAGTTCGGTATTTTTGTTATCTACTTTTAACAACCTATGTACTTTAACCTCATGTTTATGTGTATGATTCTGAATTACATTATTATTTCAACCTGTAAATTCAGACGTAATGCTGATTTTCAACAATTAATTTTGAAATGTCATAATACAATAATGCTTTGGTTAAGAGAACAAACATACCATATCATATTAATTATCATGAAGAAGGATCGACTTATCAGGGAAGGGAAATAAATAACGTGTTTATTTCTACACATGGGATTAGATATGAAGGTAATAGCAGATGGATGTATCTTGTGCGCTTAAATGAGTAGTAAATTCACATGGTCCATCTTTCGATTCGAATATAATCCTCATTGAAATTCGTTTCTTTAAGCGATTTGGGCGCATGGGTTCATATATTTATTCTTACGAGGACGCTCAGAGCATGCTTGGAGGATACTTTGAGATTTATAGTCAAGCTCTTCTTAGCAGTTTATGTGATAATAATTATCATAACCCATTAAGATATCAGTCAAATATTTAGCACTTCTACTTCTACTTGAAAGGAAAGTAAATCATTATAGACGAAGCTCAATTAACACCTGTGTAAACATTTTGTTTAATTAAATACATCTTGCATGAAATTTTACAAAACTTGTATATAGATAAGAAAAAAGTTTTAATATTTTGCACATTAAAACTTGCAGTTGAATACTTTAATGCACGTTTCTAAGTTATGCTGTAGATATGGAAAAGAAAGGTAAGTCTATAAGTTAAGAAGAAATTATATTGCCTTTTCATTATAAGTTCATAATTTCTTATCAATCCGTTTCCATTTAATCTGTGTATGATTTTTGAAACATAAGAAATATCAACAAAAGATCTTCTCAATCATTTTCTGTTGATATCACATATTTAATAATTTAAGAAAGGAAGTGACCATGTAGACAAAAGAGATTCCAGTTTAATGTATAATTTATTGTTATATAGTTTTGGTTCACTGAATTGGTTTCATTATCATTAAAACAAAATAAAAAAAGTAATTAAAAAAGATATAGGGATTGCTGAACTATAATTAATTCATTATAACTATTTCCTTCAACCTAGCCTTCCAGTAAAGAATTACGATTTTTCCAAAGTCGCAATTAATTTCTATTAAAGAAATTTATCATCTATTCTAGTGTTTTGTTAACTTTCATGCATTATGTATTTGAATAGACCAGATGTTAACACATGTGTTAATTGAGCTACCTCTATAATGCTTACTTTCCTTAACAACATAATTCATCAGATACCATCTTGTAACGCTATTGTCTTGCTCCATTCTCAAAAATGGTTTATTATCCGAAAAAACTATTATATATTTGAATGACATGCGACTAGTGAAGTTGATTGAACTAAAATCAATCTTGTGACATATACATATATAGGAAATTATTGCACTGTAATCTCATTACAAAAAAAAAAAAATGTATGAAAGTTTGTTTTTTTTTTTTTTCATTTTCTTATTCAACGGTTTTATTGTTTAACATTCTATGCACTATAAAACAATCCAGACAGATAACCTCACAAATCCAGACAGATAACCCCACAAATCCAGACAGATAACCCCACAAATCCAGACAGATAACCCCACAAATATTGTTTGAAAACAATCCAGACAGATAACCCCACAAATATTGTTTGAAAACAATCCAGACAGATAACCCCACAAATATTGTTTGAAAACAATCCAGACAGATAACCCCACAAATATTGTTTGAAAACAATCCAGACAGATAACCCCACAAATATTGTTTGAAAAATCTCTCCATTTTTAAGCAAGCACAATAATAGCTTAATATCTTAATCTAATTTATTGGCTTATCCTTTTGATGTATTATAATTTTTTTTATCGTTTATGAAAGAGTTTTTTTTTTAATGTTAAATGAAAAGCAAGCAATATTTCAATGATCACTCTCAAAATACAAACACTTCAGCCGATAAATTTTATTACCAAACAAGCATAGATACATACATGTAAGTTATTTATAGAGAACTGTTAGAATAAATAAGCACTGGGTGATACATGAATTTGAATTTCCTTTGTTGCTATTTTTCGTACAAATATAGATAAAATCGGTCAAACAGATTTAAATTTGTATACATTGCTTCACTTTCAGGAACCAGCAATACTTTAACAAATAAAAGCGATGCTGATGCAAGCACAACCATATCGATGGGTTCTGAATATACGTTCTTTAAATTGCTACATTCAACAGAAAGCAACAAAACTACAATGACAACTGATTTTCAAAGGCTGGATATATCAACTAATGTAGATTGGACGTCTAAATATGAAACTAATGCAACGACGTCTAAATATGAAACTGATGCAACTGATGCTCCATTTATCTACGAAAACTCAGTCTTTGTTCTGCAAATAGGTACTAAATATACAAGTTTATATACCACTTTCATTCAAATTGAAAATCATTGATTTGAAAGTTTTCTAATTACATTATGTGGGAATACATTATGTATATCCATCATTCTTTTCTTTATTGAAAACAGCAGACCAAATTTCAAGTATGTTTGCCTTAAAAAACTGCATCCAAGTTGGTTCTGAACACACTATATGACATTCAAAGAATGTTCAACTTCCTTCATATCAAATGTATTTAGTGTTTTAACGATTATAATAAGTTGCGAGAAGAAAAACATTTATTGAAAGGATTTTTTTTATAAATAAGCGATACAATTATTCATTTTTGGCAACAACAGTTCTATTTTGGTAGAACTACAATTCGTATTTCATTTGGCTAGAATCCGTTTAAACTTTCTATGGTTATCTCTTACAGGCGTTGCTGTGAGTGTGTCATGTTTGGTAATTTTAATTGCAACTATAACTTGCTGTGTATACAAACCAAGGAGGTATGCATCATAATTAATGCATGTTGTTGTAAAAGATAGCTTATCAAAATGACTTAAATAAAAGGCGTTTATTAATTAAAACGTTTTTTTTTTTTTATGTAAAAACCAAATACGTTTCATTCTCAACTTTTACATTTATTCTGTTTAAGAACGTAAATTGTAGATACATAGATAGAGTTCAACAAGTATTATTTACCGATGCTAGTCTGTTTGATGCCTATGACTTATCATTTAGTTTATTAAAGTAATCAAAAATATGCGTCTGTGTACATCGGCTACTATTTTATTGAAATTTGATGTAATAAGACTGAGAAAATAAATTGAAAAATAAAGATTTCTAAAAAATAGTCATGAGTTCTTGTTTGGATCTAGCTTCAATTTCTGTCCTTTTCTATTTACATTATTTTTCAAAGATGAACCGAGTTTAGATTTATATCAATTGGCCTTTGGTCGCAATGAAGAGATAATAATTGTCGAAATGTGAATCCATATAGTAATGGTTTAGGTCAATATGGTTAGATGTGGTGTTCTGGTTATAGGTTTAATTATCATTAGTTCCATTCAATACGTAGATACTTTGTTTAGAAACTAATTATTGATAAACCAATTGATACCAGTCTAAAAGTTGTGTATGCCAGACACGCGTTAGGATCATCAGTAACGTGCTAAGTGAACAAGTTTTTAAACATGCAAAATAAAGTACGAATTTTTAGAGCATGCAGGACCAAAATTTTCGAAAGGTTTTGCCAAAACAGATAAGATCCATTTCAATACAACCTGGTATGTATTTTTATTTTCTCGTTGTATTTGCATGTCTATTTGCCTTGGTGCGTTCAGGAAATGTGTTTACATCCCATATTTAGTAAAATTTCAAAAGAGTAAGATATAGCTATAAATCAATCCAAATATAGATAAATGTATCAATTTATTTATAAACGTAACGTTTACTTATTTAGCTGTTTTGACTTATTTAACTCCAAAGCCATATCTATCATGTTATCATGCATATTCAGACACGTACACTAAATCGTACGGGAAGTAAACTCCTTTTGATGAAGAGCTGAAAATATTTACTGCCACTTAAATTAGGGTACTTTTAAATAGGAGCAAACATTTGCATTGCAACTTTACGTATGGGTACAAGGATTTTATGTGGGCGAAACGTCAACAAAATAGACACACAACGAAACAAATTAACAAATGAAATATATTGGTCATCAACTGTGTAAAATTGTTGATTACTGAAGATTACAATTACACAAAAAGACATATGGTTTTAAATGATTGCTTTTGGAAATTTGAAGGAACACATGAATTATCCGATGATAAATTTAGACATTATCATGGAAAACGTTCACGTTCTAAGAAATGTTATAGATCGTTTTCCCTAGCGCAGTAAATGATTATATTCCATTTTAAACATCTATGAAGCAATTTTTTTAAAACTATTTATTGGCTACGTGTCGAACAAATGCATCATCAGGGTTTGTAAGTTATACACTCTTATTTGTATTTCGGAAATAGTTAAGGATACAGCTAGCCGTACAAAATTATTCCGATCTTATCAACAAACAAACTAATCAGGTATTTTGTATCTATCATAGAACACAGCAACCAAATGACAAAAAAATAATACAATGGCAACTGAAGGTTAACATAATTTAGTATTCATTCATTTTTTTATATAGGGGAACATATACATTTCCTATTTCCAAGTCTGAAGAAAATGTTGGCATGGCCATGGAACGACCTTCACAGCCCACCAGTTCAACTGATGTTTTGGCTGAAAAATATTCCGATCCTATAAATAAAGCATCAACTTCAAATGAAACAGCAGGGCCACTTTTCTGTGCTACCAAAGTTTGTCAAAATGCAAATTCGCAAAAGGCAGAAAACGGTTGTGACTATCAGCATCTTGACTTCACGTTGCGATCTGAAACATCACCTCATTTTGCAGACAACAGCGAATATCACCATACCAGAGCTAATATGGTCAGTGTTTTCAATCAACCCTGGGACACGGCAAGTTCTAAAGTGAACAAATTGTTTTCCCAGATTAGCAAAAACGTTGTACAAACAGGTCAAAATATGCGCAAATCCTTTATCAAAAGGCGCGCATCACAATCTGGTAGTCCAAAATCAAAATGCCGAGTAAGTAATAATTGTGATGCTTGGGAAACACAATTTAACCATCAACAGTTTGTATTCGATTCTGATGTGGATAACCAAATAAATAAATGAACGGACGTGGCTGATTCTATTGTGGATGTCAGCAATGATGAACCCAAATTTATACATACTGCAAGTTCATTTGCAGTGTTACCCTTTTCAGAGAGAATAAAAGTTAAAAGTACACACATTTATGACGAACCAGACGACAGAAGATTGTCTTTAAGAAACAGACTGTTGCATATGCTCCCAATAAGATCAGATAAAATGCCATTTGGGATACAACTCGATTTAAGAGGATCTAGAAGACAATCTAAAATTTATTCTTTAGCAACACCTATTGATGAAATAGATGAGAGCGTAGCTTAAATTGTAGAATTTTAAATTGTAAAAACTATATCTTGAAATTAATGTAAATAAAATTAGGTTAAGCCTCTTTATTTCTTTTTCAGATAAACACATTTTAAATGAGTAAATATGTTAATTATACTGAGAACGAAGCTGCTTTTTTATTAATGAATTCTAAAATATGTATATTGTGCAACTGGAAATATACGGAAAACAGAAAGTATTTTTCCCTTTCAAAAATTAATCATCATATAAATTCTTATACAACAAGTCTTTTATTCGTTTTATCTTATTTGCTGGTGTGGTTAGCGTAGTTCAAAGATAACATATATATTTGGTTACTAAGTTTGTTTTTGTTTAAACATTTATTTGTTTCATGTATTTATAGTTTGGAGAAGGTTTGGTGCGGCCATTAAACAAGTTTCCATCTCTTAGTGCTGTCTTTAACATTAATAATGTATAAATCTAATTTAGAATACCACAACCGATATTAGTGTGAATGACAGCTATTAAGAGTTCATGAAATATTTTGGACTTCCTGTTTTGATCAATCTATATTAGTACATAGTGTCCTTATATAGTTAAGTGTCATTATATTGTTAAGTGTTTCCTTTACAAATTTATTTGGAGATGTGTGATATAGGTCAATCATACAACATTCTTTAAACCTGTGGGTACCATCGTAAAATCATCTGATACGGATAAGAAAGGAAAAGGTCGAGATCAACAAGAAAGGTTAATATATGCACATCTTTTGTACGCGCTTCATATTGATATTTTTTCTGTGGTCGTCTTAATTTATATCTAGCTTTTTGATCTTTAGGAGAAGTTACTTGGATGATTGCTCAATGAATCTCAATTTCAGCAGACAATATGCAACTTATTTAGTGAGGGGTGTACATGTACATACTAGCCTGTTTAAACACTTCATTTGTTAAGAAATTGTCTACGCCTGTGTTTTTTTTTTTTTTTTTTAAATCCAAATAACATATTTAACCACAAACCTTTTTTTAACATGTTTAACCAAAATTAGATTTGATTAATAGAAACCTGATTAGGATTCATAGTTTTAAGATTTTGCAAAAGTAGTTGGATAATTTATAGTCTCGACTTGAATATTTGTCTCCTTGGTCGTAGAAACTTCCGCTGCAGCAGGCCTTTCCCCGCTGACGACCCACTGCCTGAAAATTGAAAAATGTAAAGCTACATTCGTTCCATACTTTGGTACCTAAATTTCTTTTTTGACATGGCCAGTCAAATAAGGTTTATATAGTCTATAACTTTATTGTAGGACGGTTTCGTTTCGCATATTTTAACTAACTGGAAACGTGTAACATCCAGACTACTGTAAATTGTGATGTTACACTATTGTTTCAGAAAAAGGGTGAAGGTTTGGTACCATTAAAACGTTTAAACCCGCTGCATTTGTTTGCACCTGTCCTAAGTCAGGAATCTGATGTTCAGTAGTTGTCGTTTGTTGATGTGGTTCATAAGTGTTTCTCGTTTCTCGCTTTTATATAGATTAGACCGTTGGTTTTCCCGTTTGAATGGTTTTACACTAGTCATTTTGGGGCCCTTTATAGCTTACTGTTCGGTGTGAGCCTAGGCTACGTGTTGAAGACCGTAGTACTTTGACCTATAATGGTTTACATTTATAAATTTTGACTTGGATGGAGAGTTGTCTCATTGGCACTCATACCACATCTTCTTATATCTATTTATTAATGGTATATCTAATGTTCGAATTCCCTTTAGCTATATTTTATGAAAATAAATACATGAATATGGAAATGCAGCTTACATTCATATGAATTGTATATTGATAGATTTTTGTCTAAGCGATTATTCGACGTTAAGTTTTAGTGTATTATCCACCTAGCAGAAACGCATATTCAAAGTAAATGTAAGTAGGCTATATTGACCTTAACCATATTCTCCTGGAATAGTAAGCCCTAGGAAATAATATATATATAACTATATTAGTCTCTTAACAACAAAGTGCAGTCCATGTCTTGTAAAACTAGAATCATTGGATTTTTTTAATTGCAAATTATAGAATAACAGTCGACCACGGGTACTTTTACACTAATGAAAAAATTAACCTTTCAACTGTATGCAATCAACCCTGTGGCATATTTCATAAACGTAAGGCATGATATCATAGTTGTATCGATTCAGATGAAAAGATATAAAGACGACTTTGAACCAATGGTTTCAAGTGGAAAAGTTGTAGTCATCCCTACAAAATTTCACATACGCTAACACGAGTTGGTTGACCGTTATGCAATATCTTAGTCAGTCACATATGACTACGGATATATTCTAATTGTCGTAACCACAACCATTACCTCTTTTACGCGATTATGAAATCAGCGAATGAGACTCATTTCCGATTTTGTATTTACCAGCAGGACGGTTGCCACTAGTGGAGTAGGATCTCTTACACTACTAGTGGCAGCCATCCTGCTGTCTCTGGTAATAAAAATCGGCAATGAGTCTTACTCGCTGATTTTATATTGCAAAAAGAGGTAATTGTCGTAACCACAAATATTACCTCTTTTACGCGATTATGAAATCGGCAAATAAGACTCATTGCCGATTACGTATTTACCAGAGACAGCAGGCCGGTTGCCACTAGTAGAGTAGGATATCCTTACATTTCCGGTGCAATCATACGACATGTTCTTATTTTCATTTTATTTCGACTAAGAATAAATAGATCACTTTGCTTCGAGTAAAAGGGTAGACAAGCTGTCAAAACGTTTTTCCTTTCAATATTGGTTGATAAGCGAGATTTCCCAGTTTCAAATCAGACGTCTACATAAAAACACAGCAGGTACGTACACAAATACATTATCTTTATTATTATTTTGATTGATTGATTGATTGATTGATTGGTGTTTAAAGCAACTTTCAACACTATTGTGCTATTTCAGGGTGATCAGTTTTCAGGAGTGCTCGGAGACCACCATCATGACTATCGACCTTATTATTTAATGGACACACGTTGCGGAATAGACAAAATCATACTAATTAAAGGTAAAATTATAATATATTGTAATCATCTAGTAGAAACTACAATTTCCACACGAAATGACTAATTCCTTATCATATTTTGGTATTCTCATATTCAGGTTTGTGTCCTTTTCCGTTTCTAAAATGTTTTACTGAATGTAATGATTGAGTTGGAACCTAAGTTCTGTTGTATTTTGTTTAAGGAACTATACGTTAGAAATCATTTCTGCGTCGAAGCGCCGACAATTGTGCTCTACTCTTGCTGTCTTCTAGTCCACAGGCAGCGATATTGAACAACAAGACTAACAATAGCATCACTTTAGCTATTCATTATATTGTTATATTTCTCTTTCCTTTTGCTAATGAGAGACAATTATGCTGTACTCTCAATAGTAAAATGCTAAATTTGAGCATGTTTAAAACTCAATAAAACTATTCTTATGGCGAAACACAAGATGGCTCTATATATATATATATATATATATAGTACCTCGATTGACAGTAATCACTGAACCATCAGAGGAAAGACTGTCACTAGTTGTATCGATTTCGTACTTTGATGTCTCTTCTGCATTGTTTGAGGTACTTCGTCTTTTAACGTCTGTTTTCATTGCTGGTGATTGGTTAATGGAAGTCATTTCAAATTGTTGAAAATCGTCAATGTTTGTTGTAGTTTCATAGTTTTCTGAAGTACACAGAAAATATTTAATACATTGCCTAGGGAAAAAGGAGGGGTGTTGTACCATTTGACAAATAAGGAACGAGTTAGCATGGCATTATAAATTATACTAAACTAACCACACTAGGGGAGGGGAGATAATATTGCATTTATCTTACATATATAAAAGAAGATGTGGTATGATTGCCAATGAGACAGAATTAACAACTATAGGTCACCGTACGGCCTTCATGAATGAGCAAAGCCCATATCGCATAGTCAGCTATGAAAGGCCCTGAAATGAGAGATGTAAGACAATTCAAACGAGAAAACTAACGGCCTAATTTATGTACAAAATAATGAACGAAAACAAATATGTAACGCTGCAAATCATGTATATTTGCCAAACAAGTACATATGGTGCTATCATATAATTAATTTTTTTCTATAATTCGTAAATTTTGAATGTTGTATCTACTTCCTTTCAAAGTATAGGATCGTTAAGTAATGAAGCAAATATATACGAATAGATACAAAATATAAAAATGATATTATTAAATCAATAATAAAGAAAACATAATACTTCATTCTGTAAATTTAGAACTTGTGTGCATTTATTTTTTTAAAATTGATGAAAAATGAACACACAAATGCATGTTTAATTTCTAAGATTTCAAGAAATCTGCAAACAAGTAATGTTGTCAACATTTAAAGTGAGAGTTATAATTTTGCGACATCCATCACATTGTAATTTCCGCAATAACGAAAACATTGCAAATTGTTCTGTAATTGGAAAAAGTGTCCATACGAATACCTTCATCATCAAGCACAGCACACATCTGAAGCATTGTCAGATTACACCACAAACCAATGGTAAAATAAGTATCTTCTGCACTTTGTATGGACAGACTAACAGTACTACCATCTTCTATTTTTCCTGTAATAATAAGCGTTCATTAAAGTTAAACAAAATTTTGCAAAGTATTCTAAATAATTGATTAAGACAAATCTGTTATCAGGCAACATGTCGTTGTTTCCTTTTCTCTGATCTCTAAAAAGTGAGCAATCATGCCTTAATTAATCAACTTTGTCTTTTGACATGTTACCAAATTCGGATAACCCTTAAACGATGTTTTAGAAGCGTATCATGTATTAAACATCCATTATGATAATGATTCTTATTTTGTGACATTTCATTTATTAAAGATGATCATTTTACAGAATTTTCACTTTGCATTGTAGAAAGGAGAGCACACACTAATATTTTAACTGTTTTCTAGTATTTATGCCTGTGTCAATCAGTCGACTTAATGATAATTTGATCAGTTAGTTGTCATAAGTCTTTAAATAAACTCTCATCTTGTTCCGATTTAAAGCTAGTTATATTTACGTTGGATCATTGGTATATATTTCTTCAGATAGAATTTTCTAATACTTTGCCACAATGTAGATTTTTCCATGTTTTTTGTTCAAAAATGTAATAAAAAAGTATGGGTCCCCGTGCTATTTTTCAAGCTTCAAGTCGTGCAAAATTGCTAAAATTTGCATAGATTGTTCATGAAAAAAAACTTTTTTGTGAATAAAAATAAATCTATGAGATATAGTTTTGAAATGAAATATGAGAAGATAGGTTTTAAAATATGCTTTAAGAAAATAAAAAATAAAAAAATGGTGTCACCGACCTTGTTTTCGAAAATTTTTCTATCATTCCTTTAAAAAAACTTTACTATTTGAGTGATCTCCCCTTAAATGGCTAAGTTGACAATTTGATTCGAACAAACACAAATATTTGGTATTTTTGAAATAAATCAGTCTGAATTATGTTATAAATTATTTATTTTTCTTTATTATGATAAACAGTCTAACCAATTAATTGCCAATCCGTTTCAAAATTTGCAGATTAAAGCAAAGAGTTAGACCTATAGTGAACTGCTATTTTACAATCCAAGATGGCGATTTACAGTTAATCTACCTTAAAACGGCCTAAGTGCCTATCAACTGTTGTAGAGCATATAGATTACTTTTTTTCATTTCTTATATTTGATTAGTTTGGGTGATGCATCATGAAATATAACATTGGGCTGTTTGTTCCATTGTCTTCCGATGAGTCCTGTTATTCATGTCGATGAAAATGTCTTATTATAAATGTTTGACTTTATTTTATTTCGTTTTTCTAAGGTAGATGGGGGTCTAAATTAAAATCCATAGAAATTTTTTAATAATTTGTCAAAATGTAGTTTGGCTTTTTTTTTTTTTTTTGCGCTACAAGTTGTTCAAAATTGTCAGATTTTGTATATATCATGCATGGAAAACCTAAGTCTGTGTGATAAAAAGAAAACTACACCATAGAATTTTAACATAGAATATGAGAAGATTGCTGTAATAATATGCTTTCAGATAAGAAAAAGAAACAATGGGGTCACTGCACTCGTTTTTTTGCTACATTATAAAATAGGTAAATTCACCACACATTCTATTATAAAAGTTACTTTATCTGAGTTATCTCTCCTAATGTGGCAAAGTTGAAAAAAAATGAATCAAACAAAATATTCTGTTTTTGTAAAATACAGCCGTAAAATATGATAAAACACATAATTTTCTATATTAACATGAAAAGTCTTACACATGAATTACATAATACTCTCGAAATTTGCACATTTCAATATAGATCTAGACCTTTTGTTTTGCTGCTTTTTCAAAATCCAAGAGGGAGGAAGACACCCCAGCTACCTTAAGAAAATATCCCTTTTTGCTTGTTTTTGTTCACTTTTTTATAGCCCCGCTTCGAAGAGAGGAGAATATATTGGTGCACTTATGCACATGTCTTCCGGACGTTGGGTTTCTAGAGGGTAAAATTCCACCAAATCAAGTGACATTTCAATACAAGTCTTAATGTACCATAAGATACAAGACAAAGTCTATTTTGATAGTTTTTTTTTCCAATTGCTGTTGTAATGTCCCCTTACCACCTTAGGCGTCTGGTTTAATTCGATTTCCGTATGAAATTTAAAATACTGTTTGACATCTTTTAAAACTTGACCACAGTTTCATTGAATATAAGATACAGGTTATGTTTGATTTTGATAGTTTTGACATTTAACGTGAAGGAGTTATTCCCGTAGTTATCTAAAAGTTGATTGTTTTGGCTTCTAAGTGAAAATGGAAGTATCGTTTGATAAAATGCTTTCTACAATTAAACACAACGTTATGAAACAATCACAAAAATTGTTTTATTTTTATTTTATTTTTCGTCTTTACTTGGTCTATAATTTGTTTGTTTGCATTTGAATTTTCTGTTTTGTTTAGTTTTCTTTTGAGCGGGGAATAGGGATGATACATTTTGATATATGAAACTAAATGAAATTACCCCGTGCATACATGTATGAAAAACATACTACGGCGTGTTGTTCAGAACAAGAAACAGCCTTATATTTCACATTGAATCTGTCCATTTTCTTAGCTACTAAACAGTTCTGATCCACCTCATCTTGATCATCAGGTTTGTGTTTAATTCTTTTTGATAAAATAAAGAAAGAGCATCAATTCTAAACAATTTACAAATTTTTAATCAGATATTTGAAAATAAATTCATTGCAACGTTTACATAACTTACTTTGTCCACCAATATAGCCGCTGACGGAAATTCAAGTTATAGAAATTGATTTCAGCTTTATCGTTCTAAAGGGGCATTCGTTTGACTGAGCGGGATGTATGAATATGAAGGTAGATCCTGTCGGAATGGGGACGGAAAATATGATATGCTACATGTAAAACATGTAAAATACTTTGTAAGGTGTCTCGTTGAAAGGCAAGATTAATTCTCGAATCCAACGTACTCTAATTTTTCCAGTGGCAGTCCACATTTCTAGCTTTCATCCCGGTCTACCTATTTTGCAGAAACGTACCAATTTTTGTAGTGTTTAATTTATATTAATCCTGAAATTGCACGAAATGTTTGTCACTTGACATCAAGCAAGCGACCATCTTGATAATTATTTATTTTTTATTGTTTATTTATTGTTCAAAATATAATTGCCTATGATAACTTCTATAAACTGAATGATCAAAAATCCTGTCGACACTTACATTTTGTCATTGCACACTGTCGTGTTTTTCGCAGACTGATTATGACGCATTTACACTTAATCCAGTTGATGTAAAATTGAGAATGGAAATGGGGAATGTGTCAAAGAGACAACAACCCAACCAAAGGGCAGAAAACAGCCCAAGGCCACCAATGGGTCTTCAACACAGCGCGAAAATCCCGCACCATGAGGCGGGCTTCAGCTGGCCCCTAAACAAAATGTGAAAATGGACGTCATACTAAACTCCAAAACATATAAATTAACTAAAATTAAAAAACATACAAAACTAACAAAGGTCAGAGGCTCCTGACTTGGAACAGGCGCCAAAATGAGGCGGGTTAAACATGTTTTTGAGATCTCAACCTCCCCTATACCTCTAGCCATTCAGTGTAGAATAAACAAACACACGGCAATAGGCACAGTAAAATCAGCTTTAAAAGAAGTCCGAGTTTGATGTCAAAGTAGGTAACAGAAGAAACTAAGCAAAATGACAATGATACATAAATTAACAAAGGACTACTAGCAGTTACTGACATGTCAGCTCCTGACTTCAATTAAACTGATTGAAAGATTATGTCTTCATCATATGAAAATCAAGCACAATCCCTCCCGTTAGGGGTTTAGTATCATACCATCATAAAATATATGAGAAGAACATAGCCCGTATCATGCCAACAACTGGTTTTAGAATAAATGTGTTTATTTCCGATGCAAAGACCCTATGAGTGAATCAATATTAATTCCAAAATATGCCATCTTTAATGACCTGACAACAGTATCGTAACTATATCCTTTCTGAATAAGTCTGTTTAAAGGTTTGGTTAGCTTTAGAGGTGAATGACGACATTTTTGTGCTTTGTATAGAATATTACCATAAAGATTGGATGTGAAATACCTGAACGTATAAGATGTCTGCATGTTGATTTATATTTACGAATGATGTCCTTGTACCGATGATAAAATTTAGTAAATGTTTTGACTAGTTTTTGATATCGAAAACCCTGGTATAACAATTTTCAGTAATACAGTGATTTCTTTCGTTAAGATCAAATACGTTGTTACATACACGAGCGATTCGAACAAGTCCAGATACATAAAACCATAAGATGGTGACAAGGGAACGTCACCATCTAAAATAGATAATTAACAATAGGAAATAAAAAATCATCTCCTTTATCGTAAATTTTGGTATTACGCTTCCGGTTAAAGATATAGATATCTAGATCCTGGAAAGGAAACTGTACTTATTGATATTTTAGGAAAGTGTTCTTATTGATTTTTAAGTCTCGGAGCAGAGCTTTTCAATCAGTTGTAATTGGCTTCCAACTAGCTGTCAGTAACTGTGCGTATTCTTACATTGGTACTTTGTGTTGTTCGTCTTATTATTGTTTGCTTCATGCGGATCTGATGAGTCAAGCCATTTTCACGGTGGGTTCTTGTGTTGTGCTGTAAAACCATCGTCCTGGTTGAGGGAGGGATGAGCGCTTGCAAACTTGTTTAACCACGCCACATGCTGTGTGTTCCTGTTTTTAGTTAGTAGCCCGTAATTGAGAGGTTTTCGATGGTTGTTGTCTTATAATTTGCTTTTCGTTGATTGGGTTAAGATTAATCAGGCCGTTGTTTTACTCGTTTGAATTGTTTTACATATTAATGTTATTTCTGTATTTTATAACTTTCAATACGGTATGGGTTTTCTCATTGTTCAGCGCCGTGTGGTGATCTAGTATATTCACGTCATTTGGTCTCTGCAGGCTGATATCCAGTTGAAATTAAACAAAAGAAATGGAACTCTTTATTAGAGAAGGTAAAAGGCCAAGTTGGTATATTTGAATTGTTTACATTTGTTTTATGGGCTTAAAAAGTTTAATGTAGGCGCATTATTTAGGATTTTATGCATCTTATAAGAAATGTTGTACTTTGATATCTTAATTATGAAGGTATTTTAAACAGACACCTCACAACAATTTTTCAATTAACAGTACACTATAGGTTACAAATGTGCATTTCAAATAAATATTAAGTAAATATTTTTCAAGTGGATCTTAAAATGCATAATTTAAAAAGAAAATCATTTTTTGTATGTATTATCTATAGTAATTAATCTTCAACCTCTGAACATTTTTAGTCTGCCTTCCACGAAATATTTAATTAGAATGTTATTAGAGGTTTTTGAACTTTCAAAAATTCCCCCTGACAACCGATCAGACAATAGTTTTAAGTTGACAAAAGGCCTAAAAGTACATTAAATGATTTGTAATAGCTAGTAGATATATTTGTCTTTTTAAAATACAACTGTCATATAAGAATGGTAATGATGCTGTGTTGATATATTTATCGGTTTTCAAGAGCTAACTTGACGGCGCATCATCCTACAATGGCTTCCATTTTTACGATTGAAAAAAATCAGCGTCGTAATGGGGACATAATTTTGACGAAGTAGAATCCTGACTGTTTGGTGGATAGTAGTCTCATTTGCAATCATTTTACATCTTCGTATTTTAATATTAACTTAAATGTAAATTAATTGATCATATCTTGCTCTACATATTACATACTCTACACAAAGCTTAATTAGTTTCAACTCTACTCCAAGGAATCTGAACTGTCTCCCAAAATCCCCAATGAATTAAGACTGGGCTGCATAGATCAGATCAGCTCTTTTTATAATGTCGAAAACCACATAAACAGGAGAAAAAGGGTTACTAGACAATATAGAAACTAATCAAAGAACAAAGATATGGACCACAGAAACACCAGCAACCGACTAATTTGAGCAAACCAGACGTAAATATAGTTATGAATACAAACAACACCATATGGTCTAACTATCAATAATTGCAGTTGACATAGGTCTAAAATGAAATGGGGTTAAACAAAATTTGCGTGAACACAAACCTCTCATAATGTATGTACATGCAGGTTGTTTCGGTGTAATTTGTGTTGTAGCCTAACCACCATACACAACGCAATACCGACTTGCAACATGAATAAATGAATGGTTTCCCATGTAAAGAAACGAAGTCTTCTTTTCTAGTTTCATTTCATCCTCATTACTACATGAACTATTGGCCCCCCCTCGTTCTGTTTATTTAAAGTTCTCTCACCTATTTTATGGTTGTAAACATCTAAGTACAACATTTCATAGGATCCACATGTAGCTTTCGATCTTGGATTAGGACAAGGCTGATGACAGATTTGACTAGAGGCTCTATATCTATTATACAAATCCTGCTCTTCGATACACATACATATACTCGACTATTAAAGTACATGATACTTGTATTATATTAAATGCAAGTTTTAAAATATATATAATCAGAAAACGATATAGTATAAATCCCCTATAGTATTGTATATCCATCTTATGCTATATTGTATATATATATATATGTTAGCGGTAAAAAGTGAAATTAGACATTAGGCTTAAATCCTAGGCAATAAACTAACGCCTAGGCAGTAAATATATTGCCTAAATGATGTTAGGCATTATTCTTAAATCCTAGGATTTCAGCTTAAATCCTGAAAAATGTGTCCAGGCATTAATCTTAATGCCTAAAATGTAAATGCAAGTAAATGAAAAGACATTTATTCAAAGTTAAAATACATTTGGTACATAAAAACATGATAAGAACTGAAGTTAAAATGTCAACTACCTGATATAAAGTAAATACTAGTTCTTGCCTCTTAAGTTTTAACTCGGATATAACCAAAGCTGTAAATTCACGACCATTGTTACTTTGGATTTTATGGGATGCACAAAAAATTGTGAAAACATCAATTAAATCGAAAGTCACCTCTGAAGCACATTTTGACGTGTAAGCTCTAATGTAACAAACTCCGTCTCTGTCGTCATGACCTGTTTATGTGCCTTTACCAAAGTACCATACATTTCCTCCAGAAAAACATTTTGTTTTTAAATTTTCCTTACATTCTCCATTACTTTACCTTTTACCTTTCAAAGCCTCCAATGATAAAAATGCCATACCTTTTTTAATTGTAGTAGTCTATAGTTGACGTCTTTTCTTGGTATTCATAAAGGTAAAAATTCAATCTTTCCCAAAAGGTCAATGTACTATCTTGGGTATATACTCCATGTTTTCACTGATTCAAATTTAGACCACAAAGATTCAAGAATAAAATTGAGAATGGAAATTGGGTAGGTGTTAAAGAGACAACAACCCGACCAAATTTGTCTTCAGTAGACATGTCACTTACATGCTAATAATATAGATGATCAAGTGAAAAAGACAAGATTTCCTGGGGGCATTTAATAAAATGTTTAACAGTAATGTTTTACATATCCAATACAATCAATAGAAAACATTTTGTGAGTAAAAAAGTAATACCTACATTTGTCTACTTTTGACCAGACCAAAACCAGCTCGACCAGTTAAGTGCGAATTTTCTTTAAATAATTTTCAGATAAAATCATCAATCCTTCTCCCTTCATTGGATACAATCACTTGTTTGAAACATATCAATTTTGGTAATACCACAAAGAAATACAAGTTAATTCTTTTATGAATATGTAAAAATACTAAAATTTGAAGATCTGTTAAATTAATGTATATTAATATTTGCAATATTATATAAACAAAACTTGACATCAAGAATATAGTTAACCGAATGTACATTTGCATGGAAGATAAATCAAAATCCCAAAGTTCACTTATTGCCTGAAATTATGTTTGGCAATAGGTTGAATAATCATCATCAGATTTCAGGAAATAAGCTTAATGACAATTTTAGACAAAAACTTATTATAATGCCTAGGCGTTAACTTATTGCCTATGATTAATGCTTAATGCCTATTTTTTTCTTATTGCCGTTAACATATATAAACCTAAATTCAAAATGTAGTCAAGAAATTCGTATTTTTCATAAAATGTAGCAATCCGACGCCAAAAAATTAATTCAATTTATAAAAACACAAAGCTTTGCAGCAATGCTTCAAAACAGAACATTAGGATAGCGAATATTCAACGTTTTCTTAACTTAAAACAAGTAACTTGGCATTTAAGGATGTACACCTCTGAGGAGCCAAAAAATTTCTTTTTTCCTAACCTGATTTTTTGGTTTATATGACTGTAAGAAAGTAATTGATGAAGAAAAAATCATATGGTGGTGCACTTCGGTTTTTGCTACAGTCATTTGAAAGTACCCATTTTTAATGATTTTCCCATTTTTCATCAATTTTTACCCATTTTTGGGCTATTTTCATGAAAAAAATCACAGTTTCACAATTAAACTTTTTTTCATACTTTCACTAAAGATGAAGTGGACCAATCTGAATAAATTTAACTTAAAAAAACTATAAGTCGGTGTTAATATTAGAAAGTTTAATAAAATCTTGTTGCTTTTTTTTGTCAAATTGACCATGCTGTCAATTTTGCAAATTAGAGATTGTTCTCTCTTTTTTTTTTTTCTTTAGAACAAAAAGCATATTATTTCAAATTTTTTTGTTATAAATGATTGAAAAATACATATCTAAGAATTTTGAAAAGAAAGGTAACTTCACAGTTTTTTTTTTCACAGAGATTAATTTGATTATGATATTTTTTAAATTCATTGATATTTTCCACTTGTATCACATGTTTTGGAAATAATTTCCAAACGAGATTTTTTTAAACTTCAGAAGAATACATCCTTAAGGGTCTGCATGTTTTTGTTTAGGTATCAATACACAGCAAGAAACAAATGAAATTCTAATTATGGAAACTACTGTGCAATTAAGTGAATGTATTTATTATAAAAGTAATATAGCCTTCAACATGTGTTGGTCATTATTCAACATATCATGACTGTGTAATCTATATTTCATTGGATTTTTTTTTTTTCTGTTTGACAGTCCGTATTTTTTTTTTTTTTTTTTCTATCCCTACCGGACATTTGTCCAAAAACTGTTGCAAAGATATTTTATTCACCAATCATGGTGCCCAAAATTAGAGCAATACAATCAAATGAATATTACACAAAAAAGCATAGTCAATGATTAGACTGATTAGAGTGATTAAAGTTCTTTTAAACAAAAATATGTATACACATTTAAACAAACTAATATATAAACAATTGCTTACATCCACTTCATTTGAACTTTGGTGGACAGTTGTCCCATTGGCAATCATACCACATCTCCTTAATTTTATAATGTCATTGACAAAACATTAAGTGTTGCTAGGTTCGTGAATCTGCACTTCAACCGTTTCAACGCGAACACTGTAAACCAATCTTTTACCATACATCAGGCCGTTTGTTTTTTCGTTTAAATTGTTTCAAGTTTTTTGTCATGTGATTCTAAACCACCAACCAGGTCTTCGTCATATTACTAGTATATAGTGCAATAATTGGATCTGTTCATGGACAAGTACCTAGACGCGGAACGACTCTGTTTACTTTTGTTTGTTGTTCTGTATGTTGAAGAACTTACTTCAAGATATATGATTGTTATGCTAAATCTTTTTATAACTTTATCAGGATCATAGCGGTTTTAAAAAAATGAAAATAGTGCTTTATAGATACTTGGTATGCTGCGTCCAATGCGCTTTTCTTGATCTATAGCTTCATCAGGAATGCTAAACGTCTAGTATTTAGGTTGCTGTCTCATAGACGTTCACCTGAAATTATTGTATTCGTCTAAATACGTGTATATACTCGTATAATTTGCTTGTTTAGGAGACATCACACTGATGTGTACCATAGACGGTAGAATAGTGTTTAACGTCAATTGGTTCTTTTTGGAAACATTCAAATGTGATTAAAATAAGAATGCTTCAAAACCGACACTCTAAGCTATGGGTTGATTTTTGTGCTAGTTAGTACATGGTCAAAAGTCAGTAAAAGTCTCCTTATCTGGACACATAATTATAATTCAGTAATAGCTGTTCTTTCTTTCTTCTTATTCTAATACCCATATGCGGAGTTCATAAGCCGCATATACCAATTTTCAAGTCTTTGGTTGGATCCGACGAACATCATACCATTCGTATTCAAAGCGACCAACATACCATGAATCCACTTAGAATCAAACAAGGATATAGCATCAGCTTTCGTTTACATACATGTATTATTGTCAACTTACCTTCACAGCGAAATAGAGAGAAGATTTACAAAACAATGAGCAACGACCAGGTGAATTGTACTCTAGGTATTCCTGTTTCGTGCTGTTGACTCTTTGAGGAGAATAATAACAACCTAAAGAAAGACAAATAAAAAATCATCAGGTACCAAAATTGAAACCATGTTTTGCTGTAATTCAAAAGCATAACATAAATCATGAGGAAAGAATGAATACTTGTTGCATTAATTGTTTTTTTTTTTTTTTTTTATATTTCAAAGAAAGTTACCACTTCTATCTAACTTTTGAAATAATGCACTTCGTCATGGTTTTGTCCTAAAAATACAAATTATACACAATCTTTCTTAATAAATAATAATTGGCTTGTTGATTCATGGAAGCAAGTAACATTTTAAAAAGAATGGGGACTACAAATATGGATCTGATGTTCAGTAGTTGTCGTTTGTTGGTGTGGTTCATAAGTGTTTCTCGTTTCTCGTTTTTTTATATAGATTAGACCGTTGGTTTTCCCGTTTGAATTGTTTACACTAAGTCTGGTAATTTTTGGGGCTCTTTATAGCTTGCTGTTCGGTGTGAGCCAAGACTCCGTGTTGAAGACCGTACTTTGACCTATAATGGTTTACTTTTATAAATTTTGACTTGGATGGAGAGTTGTTTCATTGGCACTCATACCACTTCTTCTTATATCTATAAGATGCATAACAAATTAACTCGATTAATGAATGAAGTGATGTCGGATTCCCAAACCGACGTGATCTCGTATTCCCAATATGTGATCTCGGATTTATAATTCGTTATCTCGGTTTTCTAACCTTCGATCTCGGTTTTCCAACCTGTGATCTCGGTTTAATAACCTGTGATCTCAGATTAGTAACCCGTTATCTCGGTTTCTCAAATCGTGATCTGCATTACTAATCCGTGATTTCGGATTAATAATCCGTTATCTCGGTTTCCCAGCCTGTGATCTCAGATTCCCAATCCGTCATCTCGGTTTAATAACATGTGATCCCGGATAATAATCAGTTATCTCGGTTTCCCAAATCGTGATCTTGGATTTTTAATCCGTGATTTCAGATTATTAATCCGTTATCTTGGTTTTCGAATCAGGTTACTCTGACCTTGACTTTGATCCCTATAATAGTAAAATCTTCTGGTTTCTATCCTGCGCATAACTTTTGTAACGTAGAACTTAGATTAACCAAACGTGTAACGCCGATGCATCATGGAAAAGAGATGTTTCAAACAATAAAATTAGGTCACTTTTACCTTGACTCTCACCTTTGACCCTTATTATAGTAAAACATTGTCTGATCTGTGTACGGTGCATAGCTATTATACCGTAGCACTTAGATTGACAAAACTTTGTATATAGAAATACATGTCAAACACCAAAGTCACTCGGACCTTGAACATAACGTTTGACCCCTATAATAGTTATTTATGTTAAGACATAACTGTTCTTTTGAGAACTTAGGTTAACTAAACTAAGCCTTTTTGTGCGTTTTTTTTTTTTTTTTTTTTTTTTGCTGTGCATGTACTGATTTTGTGTCATGGATCATGGATACTTCATAAACTTTGTTTTTCAACTAATTTGACAGCAATACAAGCGCTATTCTTTTGTTTTTTGTGGTTTCCTCCTTTATTTTTTATTTATTTTTTTTTTGCTGTGCATGTACTGATTTGTATCATGGATGGATATACCATATCTTTTCTTTTCTTTTATGTTAAACTAAGTGTTCAGATGCATTTCAGGGAGGTGATTTGTCAGTAAGATTATGTCATTTTGGCTTTGACATTTGACCCCAAAAAGTTATTTGACCTTTAACATTGATACGGCTGAAAGCCAAAATTTTAAAAATGTCATTGTCCAAATACTGAATTTTACAGCAGCATCTAACATGCATGTACGGAGGGTATAAGCCTTGCTATAGAAACATCATTAGTTTTATTTGTTAAACTATAATTAAAGATTGTTAAAAATGTTCGTTTCTCTATTTCAAAATAACTAGCTTTTTAAAAGATTGTTATAATTAATAGAAAAATGAGTAAATGTCCTTGTTTTTGGGATATAAGCCATTGAAAATTTGGCGGGAAGCGATTCTCTGGAGTCTTCATACTTTAACATTGACACCTTTTTTCTTACAAAAGGTATGAAAAAATACAAGGATTTTATAAGATTTCCAAAAATGTCTTTTGTAAACTATATGTAATAAAATTATGAAAAATATAGGGGTGATTGGGCAAATAATTTATTTGCACCACATGGATAAAACCAGAGGATTCTGAATTTCTTAAAAAAGTCAAAATCACTCTTTAGAAGTAAAGTGGTTTTTTCTTACATAGTCAGTTTTCAACTATCAACAACCATGCCACATGATCACTTATTGGAAACCGAGATATCGGATTGTTAATCCGAAATCATGCATTGGGAATCCAAGATCACGGATTAGAAACGAGATCACGGATCCCGGTGATTAATATTTATTGATTGTCGCTGTTAGTAATTAAACATATGTGCAAGTCTTAAGAAGAGTGACACTTCCTTCGCCTCTCGACTGAATACGTGTATTTTCGTAATAAAACCCTACTGAACATTTTAAAATTTTAAGATTGTTTTACATGACTAATGGAAAGAGAGAATAAAGTCTATGTATAAATTGTTTCCTTGAATGTAATATTATGCCTCAATCATTATGTCATAGTATTGATATAGATCTATATTGGAGAAATCTGTTTGCGCCTAAAATGCATCTTTTTGCGTCACAACCAATTTGCGCCAATTCTACCGGTTTGTTTATTAGTTTTCAAAATACAAAGATTTTGATTGTGTACTCACGTTTCGGTTTATTTTTAAGCAACAATATCCCATTTATTCCATAGATTATATCTTAAAGGTACATAAACTGATTAACACTTTTTATACAGATATTATAATAGCCCAAATGAATTCCGTATATTGGAACAATTGATACCTTTGAAAAATGATATTTTGCGCAAATGATACATCTTAAAAATAACAACTGGAGTAAAAGGACTGCTGCCATTCTTATTTAGTGAGAAATTTACATTTGGTATTTGAATAGCTTTTTCCTACGAAACAAGAGCGCCAGGTAAAAAGTTATGTAATTTATACTCTCTGTATGATATTGTAAAATCTTTTGAAACGGAGTTTACTTTTTCTTTTTGTGTAGTGACATACTCTTTTCCAGGCAATGTCGTTTTACGCTATTCTATACAGAGCTTGTGTAAAACTAGTGTATACAGATTTGACATAGTTTAATTTTGTCGTGGTCGTGGAAAAATAGTGGCTGCAGATGGCACGAGAAAATATGGCATGTTCTTAAAGTTATTATAATCTACGGAGGCGTATTAGGGACATCCTTTTTTATTTTATTTTTTAAATTGACGACTTTAATTTTGGAGTTACCAAATTTAATCTTGGAATTTCCAACTTTATTCTTGGAATTATCTACTTTAATATTTGAATTATCAATATTAAACTTGGAATTTCAAACTTTAATCTCAGAATTTCCAACTTTAATCTTGGAATTATCAACTTTAGTCTTAAAATTCCAACATTTAACTTGGAAATTCCAACTTTAGTCTTGAAATTATCAGCTTTAAACTTGGCATTATCAACATTAAACGTTCAAGGTATATCTAAAGTCTTGTAGAGCTTCACGTAGCCTAATATCCATGAAAGGGGAAGTAACTTCCTATTAATGGGTATACGTGGATATGCCAAAAATATGGGTCATAATTTTACATAAATATGACACTACTTTTTAATTACATTCTATATTGATAGGCATTGTTCTTTCATAACTTTATTAATTTGGGGTATGTTTGGGGTATGTTCTACATATGTTATTGGAAATTTTATATTAATGGCCAATTGTGGTATTTCAATCAATCAGGGACTTTATATTTACATAACTATAAAGTCCCTGAATCTGTATTTTAAAATTCACATTCAAATTTATTCCCAAATGAACTCCGGAAATTATGAGTGATGATATACATTTAGTGCTTATATAAACATGGGTCATAATTAAAATGTTGTATATGAGTAAAGGTCATTCTTTGTATATATTTATTCAGATATAGGTACCAAATATTAGTGAATATTATATAAAATGGGTGCAGTAAACCAAATCAAATAGAAGTGCACAGTTTGGCAGAGGCGAGAGTCTAGTTTAATATTGATAATTCCAAGATTAAAGTTGATAATTCCAATTTTAACGTTGGAATTTCCAAGTTTAAAGTTGGAATTTCCGAGTTTAATGTTTCGAATTCCAAGATTAAAGTTTATAATTTCAAGATTAATGTTGATAATTCCAAGATTAAAGTTGATAATTCCAAGATTAAAGTTGGAAATTCCAAGATTAAAGTTGATAATTCCAAGATTAAAGTCGACAATTTGGAAAAAAAAGTAAAAAAGAATGACCCTTATACGCTTCCGTAATAATCAGAATGACTGTAACATTTGTTTAAAAGTCCCATAGTAGGTGAGATTTTGCTAAATTTGAACATTAAATGGAACATGCACTTCATCTAACGAATAACCATTATATCCTCATTCAACGTAATTTTTTTTTTCTCTATTCTCCTCGGGCTTTGTAATTAACAATTTAAGACAGCCTTCTTTTTTACACATGATCTATATTTCATTTTAAATGATTATATTTTGGAATGCACTCAAAAATCTAAATATGCAATATCAATATCAAATATTCCTTTGGTTTTATCACGTAATGCTTGTTGTTTCATTAATCAAGCAATCTATAATATACATTTCTTTCGTACGATTCACTCGGTATATAATGAGACATCATATTTCACGATAGTGCATTTTCAATTGCTTCTAAATAAAAATTTCTATCTAGCAATGTTGTGGTAACCTAGGGCAGGGGACTCTTAACAGCTTGTTTGTTTTTATAAATGTTGATATGCTGTTTTTATTGTGTATGTTTCATATGTATGTATATATGTTTATTGTGTTAATACATGTTGGTCACAAACTGTAAAGTTTATACGACAATAACATATTTGATTTGATTTGATTTGATTTGGTAACGAATGATTGAAATACATTTGAAGCCTGATAGTTTCTTAGTTATTCAGCTTTCTACTAGAGAGTTCTTAACTCTATCATAACTGGGACAAATTAATTATTGATTTGATTGGAATAAGGATTAACAAATCAATTCCATCTTGATAATTTTGTTGACATCACAAATCTTCAATAGTTCTGCCATTTCGAATCGTGAGTTTAACTTTGGCAGATCGGACTTGCACAGTTTTGTCACCTTTAGTTGACATATAGTAGCTATTATGATCGAACTCGCTGTTTGTTACATTGCTGCCAGCTTTAGCTCTTACTATAAAGTCGCCGTATATGAATTTGTAATCGTGCCAGGAAAACATACTTACCTGATATCAACCCCGCGTTGTTGGGGAGGAGTGTGGTGGAGGGATCGTGCTACTCGGTCTTTAGGTTTATATAAAGTGTTTTGTAGACTCTTGTTTGTCTTTTCGTCGTTTGTCTTATTTTCTATGGATTTGCCTGTTTCTCTTCAATTTATGAGTTATAAATAAAATTGAGAATGGAAATGGGGAATGTGTCAAAGAGACAACAACCCGACCATAGAACAGACAACAACAGAAGGTCACCAATAGGTCTTCAATGCAGCGAGAAATTCCCGCACCCGGAGGCGTCCTTAAACTGGCCCCTAAACAAATATATATACTAGTTCAGTGATAATGGACGTCATACTAAACTCCAAATTATACACAAGAAACTAAAAGTAAAAATAATACAAGACTAACAAAGGCCAGAGGCTCCTGACTTGGGACAGGCGCAAAAATGCGGCGGGGTTAAACATGTTTATGAGATCTCAACCCTCCCCCTATACCTCTAGCCAATGTAGAAAAGTAAACGCATAACAATACGCACATTAAAAGTCAGTTAAAGAGAAGTCCGAGTCCGATGTCAGAAGATGTAACAAAAGAAAATAAACAAAATGACAATAATACATAAATAACAACAGACTACTAGCAGTTAACTGACATGCCAGCTCCAGACCTCAATTAAACTGATTGAATGATTATGTCTTCATCATATGAATATCAGGCACAATCCCTCCTGTTAGGGGTTTAGTATCATACCATCATAAAATATATGAGAAGAGCATAACCCATGTCATGCCAACAACTGGTTAAATAAATGTGTTTAGTTCCGATGCAAAGACCCTATAAGTGAATCAATATTAAAGCCAAAATATGCAATCTTTAATGACCTGACAACAGTATCGTAACTATACCCCTTCTTAATTAGGTCTATTTAAAGGTTTTGTCAGCTTCTGAGGTGAATACTGACATTTTAGTGCTTTATAAAGAATATTACCATAAAAGATTGGATGTGAAATACCTGAACGTATTAGAAGTCTGCATGTTGAGCTATATTTACGAATGATGTCCTTGTACCGATGATAAAATTTAGTAAATGTTTTGACTAGTTTGTGATATCGAAAACCCTGGTGTAATAATTTTCAGTAATACATAAATTTCTTTCGTTAAAATCTGAAACGTTGTTACATACACGAGCAAATCGTACAAGTTGAGATATATAAACACCGTAAGATGGTGACAAGGAACGTCACCATCTAAAATGGATAATTAACGATAGGAAATGAAAATCATCTCTTTTATCATAAATTTTTGTATTAAGCTTTCCGTTAATGATATAGATATCAAGATCGAGGAAAGGGCAGTGGTCATTGTTAGTATTAGCTTTATTTAAAGTAAGTTCAACAGGATAAATTTACCATTCTCCTTTTGTCCTTTTCGGCCTCAAATTTACTAGTTTTATCACTTATTTTCTGTATCAGCATAAGCAAAACAAAAATCACTGCCTAATCGACATAGAACGTACGGACAAGTTACAATCATTTGACTTCGGATTTTTCAAATTCATGTAGCGATTAATAAATAAATGCAGCATAAAAAAAATGATTGCTTTTGCATTCATTTTGGTGTCATTCAATAATTATAAAATTACTACAACCTTTATGTATCATCCATGGTGTAGAAATAAACAGTTCATAGCTTGTTACACTGCTTCTGTCTTCACTATGTGTTGTGTCGTCTTCGTTGTATTTGATATAGCAAGATATGGTACTCTGACCCAAAGCTGTCTCGTTGCGTGACAATGTGTATTCGTCCCCTAAAACTAGTTTATATGACAACATCTGTAATGCGTTCTTTTTGATTTACAAAGCAGAAATCAGAGAAATACTAACAAATGTTATTATTTCGGTAACATTTTGCATTCCTTCATATGGTATTATCTAAAAAAAAAATGAAATGATGTTCTCGATTGTTTTACCGTTTAACAAAGTGAATTTTGGTGGTTGAGCAATTTGCCTGTGTTCTATATATATCTTTTGTTTACCACTGGGGAAACTTGGGGCAGGCACATACAAAATGTGGCGGGGTTAAACTAGTTTGAAGGCGCGCCAACCCTCCCCTAACCTGGGACAATGGTGCAACAATGCAACATAAGAACAAACTATAAAAATCAGTTGAAAAGGGCTTAACTCATCAGATTGATAAAAAGCAGAAATACATCTAACAAAAACACAGAGTTGACGTGGTAGGGTACTTATATATCCCCACAACAAACAGACACAAGTACAGATCTGAGAGTACTCGCAGTTACTGACCGCTAGTTCCAAGCCAATAACAACTAATAAAAATAATCATGCATCTAAGACTTAAATATCAATCAGTACACAACCAATATCCAATGAACCTTGGCTTTATTATGGCGGACGATGCAGTTTCTTTATTGGTAGAGGAAGCTGGAGTAGCCGGAGAAAACTATCCTCTTTTGGCAGCTAAGAACTGTCATATTTAAAAATAAAATACGTACAAAATGTGGTATGTTTATAAATCAATAAAAAAAACTATAATACACTAGATGTAACAGAAATCTTTTTGTTTAATTGTCAAACGTTAAAGAAATATAGTGAATAGAAGTTCTTACTACATTTTGTAGATATACACTTACTAGTCCGTTGCCTGTTGCGGAATACATGTGTCAAATTCTGTCTTTTTTCTTTTTCTTGGATTTTCAAATGTCATTGTGCCTATGGAAATTGCATTTGTGTCCTTCTTTGATTTGACGATTTTTAATGGCTGCCATCTTTTATGTTTTCTGGAATAAGGAATAAGGAAATATTTACATCCTAACAATATAAATTTTGTTTTTTATATATGCGTGGATCAAAGATCAGTTGAGAAATTGTATCGTGTTTTCTATTTTTAAAACAAATTCTAATCTTAATTTATGTTTTTAACAAGGGTGTTTTCGAATTCCTTTCTAACGGATTCCGTTTAAGGAAGATTTTATTTTACAAGGTTTGTGATCCGAATAAGACAAATTCTTTGAAATATTTAAGCTACAGCTGGATAAGCTTCTCTATAATATTTGACGGATTGATAATCACGGATACCCCCCTTTTTTTTTCTTGGAAACAAAAATCTGATGTTTAATTAATATGAACTGAATGTCATTTATTCATACCTATCAAAAGAAATAACACATGTATACAACAGTACATGTCATGCTTGTTTACAATGTACACTAATCGTGTTTTTTTTTAAACATACTGGATTATTTTAATTGAATTGCCAAGAAATAAAAATAAAAAAAAAAAACACTCCATAATTATAAAGCTTTACTCAGCACTTTCTAGGAACGGGGAACAATTTTTAAGACATTCAACAATGGCAATGATTTAGAGTCTGTTTTAGAGCATTTTGCATTTGAAAGATCGTTTGTATATCGAGTATTCTTTGATTTTTGGAGGTCCAACAATTTATTAGTGTTTGCAGTTGCATCATAGTTTTAGGCGCTAAACAATATTTACATTTACATGTCCAACTTCACCATCTGACAAGTTTACTAACGACTCAGCTATTTGAAAAGTGATTTAGAGAAACTCATCAAAACGGTGACATCCCATTAGTTCGACAACCATTATTCCGACATCCCATTATTCCGAGAACCCATTACTCCGACAGCCTATTATTCCGACAGCTCATTATTCCGACAATGCATCTGCCATAAGTGTATGGGTAATTTTCTCCAAAAGACCTACTCCGTTTTCGATAATATTTGTGGTTGTCCGTTTAGATTTCAATTTTTCTTCTCATGCGGGATATTTGTCTAATATTGTATAGGCCCTTCACCATCTTTGTGAACGTTTCAAACAATATTCATGACTCGAATGTAGTTTCTACTTCCTCTGGAAATTTCAGGGCTGTAGATTTATTATGAAGACCCAGAGCCCTTTATTTTTCCTAAAAGGCGCCGACCATTTATCTTTAGTGAGGGCGCATGTTTTTTTCTTAATTGTTTGATTTGAAAAAAAAAAATATTTGATTCATAAATAAAGCCCCAAAAAGTGTTTAATTTGAACGCTGTGCACAGTTGAATAAATACTGTTTCTATAAAAACATCTGCTGCAGAAAACGGAGATATAAGATATTCTAGGTGCGGGCTATTTCGAGCTAGGGACATCTTGGACCAAAACAAACTTGGACCATTGCAAACTTGAACTATTTCTTTATTGTCCCCGCGTAATGCGTTGCAGGGATATGGAAATACTGGGCGTCCGTCCGTCTGTCTGTCCGTGTGTCCGTCCGTTCGTCCCTAAGGTGGCGGGTCGAATTTGGCCATATTGGAGCCAAACAATATCCAATATACAGAATAGATTCTGTATTTTATAAAGCAAATCATATTCTGACCCCGCATAATTTGTTGAAAACAGTTTGATGAGAATCTGAAAAATAATTCCCTGTATAACAATTCGATTTCTGCATATATATACGCAATTGAAATTCTCTATAGTCTGTATTTGCGTATGCAAAAAATTGTTACGTCATAATTTCGCATATACGGTATTCGAAGTATATGTAAAAACATATTATAATACAGACATTATTTTTTTTTTATCATGATACCGCGCAATAACTATTTCTAAGTTTCGAACTAACTAACTAATAGGTTGTCGGATTATTGGGTTGTCGGATTAATGGGTTGTCGGACAAATGGGCTGTCGGAACATTTGGCTGTCGAACTAATGAGCTGTCGGACTAATGGGCTGTCGGACTAATGGACTGTCGGAATAATGGCGTGTAACCATCAAAACAGTGGAATTGAAAATACGAAAAATTATGTTTAAGCTTGTGTAACAACAACTGTTTTAAAAATGAGTGTGTATCCCTTTTTGGGAAAAGGCCCTTCAGTTTTGATTTACGAAATATGGTATCAAAGAAGCATGTTATTTAGACAAATATAACACGACTCAGTTATCAGGGTTGAAATACATTGTAGGATGTCATGAATTCCTTCCTTATGAATTCTTGTCAATCTATGTGTTGGCGTACTGAATGAACTACCATTGTTCGTGCACTTTGAAGATTAATTAAGTTTTTTTTTGTTAAACGTCAAGTGACAAATATTTCACTCAAATTCTTGTCCCTTTGTGTTTTCTAACCTTTTTTTTTTTAAACTCTTTTTGGAGAAAGACGTTGCGGAAAATGAAATCATGTTTGAATGTTAAGTCATTAATTGAGTTTTTTCAATTTTTGTTTTATTAAAACATTGTTTATTTTACATCCAGTGGTTAAAATTTCATATATATTTGAGATGATAAAAATGAACAAGAGCCTGTTTTTCATGGTTGTCCTTTGTTGATTTGGTTCATAAGTGTTTCTCGTTTCTCGTTTTTTTATATGGATTTGACCGTTGGTTTTCCTGTTTGAATTGGCTTACACTAGTCTTTTTGGGGCCTTTTATAGCTTGCTGTTCGGTGTGAGCCAAGGCTCCGTGTTGAAGGGCGTATTTAGACCTATAATTGTTTACTTTTTACACATTGTGACTTGGGTGGATAGTTGTCTCACTGGCACTCATACCACATCTTCTTATTTATAAGTACATCAAAAATGTATGTTCTATCGTATTTAATCGTAAGGTTTCCAGAGTGTTACATTCTTTGGAAGTTATGGATAGCTTTGCGGGTCCGTCTGTTAGTCCAGCCATGGCCTCAGTGACTTATTTTCATTTTTTGGTCCGTTTGTGGCATATTGTAATGCAGTGAATCAATCCTTAACCAACATAGTTAGTAATACTCTCTTTTTCACAAAGCTGCTAAAATCTCCATCGATACGTCTAGGTCACCCGATTCATAGAACATACATTTTTGATGTATTAATAAATAAGAAGATATGGTATGTGTGCCAGTGAGACAACTATCCATCCAAGTCACAATGTGTAAAAAGTAAACAATTAAAGGTCTAAGTACGGCCTTCAGGGAAAAATCAGATACGTAGCGTTCGAAGAGTCTGAGGAAATTGATATAACAAGGATAACTGAAGTCTCTGTCATAATCATTGGTAAGACTATTTGAGCAACAATGTTTACCCACACTGCAATGCAGTTCATTCGAATGATACATACAAATGTACCTAAATTTTTATTGCTTAGCCAAATCCCTAGCAAATAGCTTGATGTTCAACAAGCGCGCTTCCAATCCTTACCGATCATGGATTCTGTCGGCATCGTTTACATTTAGTCTGAGATTAACTTTCCCAAACACTTTTCTCTTTTATTATGATATTTTTTCTGAAGATGAAAGAACTTTTTTGTTCCAGTTTACATTTAGGATTGTCAAAATTTACAGACATCAGTGCATGTGTCAACAACGATTACCTTTTGTAAAACGTTTATAGATTTTTAAGTACGTGAAGTTTTTGGAAAGTTGAAAAATTTAAGGTCGTATTCGGATTTCTGTTCTAATTTTGGTGTTTTATAAATAAATTGACTCTGCTGTTTTAACATTCGAAATTAAGGTACATGTACATCAGTGTTTAAAAAGCACGGTCATTTACAAATCAGACGAAAGCACGACGCGAATTTAGATTTTTTAAATTTAGATTTTGTTCTGGTTATCAACATCACACTGTAACTGCTATGGCAACACTCGCTCGCGAAAAAAAAAAACCCTTAATTGGGTTTTCTTTTTATAAAAAAATATTAGAAAGGGGGATCAAATATCAATTAAAAATATTACAGAAAAATAGACAAAAAAATAACATTACCGGTATAAAAAGAAGGAAAGAAAAGACATAAACTTACAAAATACTTCACACAAAATGTACGTTTAAATAAATCGATGAAAGCCAAATTCATGGTAAATCAAGTTTGTAAACGGACCGAAACACCATGATTGATACTTCGAATTCTATATAAGTTGATTTCGTTTGATGTATTTTGATTGTGATAAATGGTTTGCATGTATTATGCATTGTTATACAGTTTACTGTTTTTCTTGAAATCATTGTTTTAGTAATTCATCTGTAATCAATTGAAATTCAGAAAGAGAGAGAACAAAATAAAGTTTTTATTGCAGGTATCACAGCATTTCTGTCTATTCTTATTACATCTGGAGCTATATTTGCATTGTATTTATTCAAACAAAAGAGGTATGTGTGTAATCAATTTCCTTTTTCATGTCCTGTTTTGCCTCATAATCATAATGCTTTGGGACATTTTGTTACATTTTGAAAATTCTCGCTTCATTCAGGTAGATGGGGTACTAAATCAAAATATATTGATTTTTTAAGAATTTGCCAAAATGCAGTTTACATCATGCTTTTTTTCAAAATTATGATAAACAGTATGGGTCACGGAGCTTTTTGCTAATTACAGGTGTGTGACAGTGCCAGATTTTGTATAGCCTATACTTAAACCTCATTTTGTGTGACAGAAAGAAAGTTAAACGATAGAATTTAAGATAAAACATGAAAAGATAGCTCTTATAGGGTGCTTTCAGAAAATAAGAAATAACTGGAGTTACGAGACTTTGTTTCTAGCTACAAATCAAAATGGGTAAATTTATTACACATTCCTTCATAAAAGTTACATTATCTGAGGTATCTCCTCTTATAGGGCAAAGTTGTAAAAATCAAACAAAATATATCCTGTATTTGTCAAAACCAGCCGTAAAATAATGACAAATCACATAATTTTCTTCCTTCAGATTAAAAGTCTTACATGTACACTTTTCATTCAAGATCTAGACCGATTGATTTCTGCTATTTTACAATACAAGATGGCGGAAGACACCCAATCTACATTAGTAGTCTCAAATTATTAAATTGTGATGATTATTAAATAATGGTTGCAACTTCCACGGGCATTTTTTTAATAATCTTTAGCTTCCAAATTTAAGCATTGACTTGCTATCTAAGGCTATATTTATTGAAAATTTTAAATTTATTTTTTTTCTGTAGGAAACAGTGCAGTTCAAAATTTGATGAAGACAAGAAGGGATATCTATTTTGCAACTGAAGTCATTTGCAGCGATGAACTTGGTTTGCAATGGATTCCAAGTGAAAGCGCTATACAGAGGTTAACCACGCCAACATTAAATATTGAAAATTCTGCATATACAGCTCTGAATTCAGTTGGACAGGATACATCAACAAACAACGTAAACACTGAAAATGTTACATATACAACACTAAAATCAACAGGCAGGGTTCATCAACAAACAAAGCAAACACTGAAAATGTTACATATACAACACTAAAATCAACAGGCAGGGTTCATCAACAAACAAAGCAAACACTGAAAATGTTACATATACAACACTAAAATCAACAGGCAGGGTTCATTAACAAACAAAGCAAACACTGAAAATGTTACATATACAACACTAAAATCAACAGGCAGGGTTCATTAACAAACAAAGCAAACACTGAAAATGTTACATATACAACACTAAAATCAACAGGCAGGGTTCATTAACAAACAAAGCAAACACTAAAATGTTACATATACAACACTAAAATCAACAGGCAGGGTTCATCAACAAACAACGTAAACACTGAAAATGTTACATATACAACACTAAAATCAACAGGCAGGGTTCATTAACAAACAAAGCAAACACTAAAATGTTACATATACAACACTAAAATTAACAGGCAGGGTTCATCAACAAACAACGTAAACACTGAAAATGTTACATATACAACACTAAAATCAACAGGCAGGGTTCATTAACAAACAAAGCAAACACTAAAATGTTACATATACAACACTAAAATTAACAGGCAGGGTTCATCAACAAACAAAGCAAACACTGAAAATGTTACATATACAACACTAAAATCAACAGGCAGGGTTCATTAACAAACAAAGCAAACACTAAAATGTTACATATACAACACTAAAATCAACAGGCAGGGTTCATTAACAAACAAAGCAAACACTAAAATGTTACATATACAACACTAAAATCAACAGGCAGGGTTCATCAACAAACAACGTAAACACTGAAAATGTTACATATACAACACTAAAATTAACAGGCAGGGTTCATTAACAAACAACGTAAACACTGAAAATGTTACATATACAACACTAAAATCAACAGGCAGGGTTCATTAACAAACAAAGCAAACACTAAAATGCTGCATAGACAGCAGCGAAATCAATCAGACAGATATATCCTCAAACACAGTACACATTAATACTGGCATTGAAACCGAAAGTGAGTATTATCACCTAGACTTTACTGCGAAATCCGACGAGAAATGTTTCAAAGACGGGAATGAGTATAATAGCACAAAGCAGAAGGTATCCGATCTGGTATATGAAGAACCATAGGAGGAAGAAACTTCAGAGTTTCAAAGAGTATTCTCGCAAATCAGGCAGGGTATGGTACACAGAGGAAAAAGTAAACGGAAATCCATACTGTGAAGACAATCACGGACACATGGAAACGATGCTTAAACTTTAACTGAATTAAATCATGAGAATTTTGTATATGATAGTCCGAAAGCGTAAAATGCGAAAGAAGATTTAGAAGAAAACATAATTGAAGGGAAAGATCAAAGCAGAAGCAAATGATGATGTTAGTCAATGCTCACTACGAAACAAAGTAAATCGACAATCGAAATGTGCTAAACAAGACACACGAAGGTCTTCTGTGAAAGCGAAAATCCAAAAGATGTTCTCATTCAAAACTTTTAAAACACCAGCATTTTTGAACAAGCCAACGATCCAAATAACCATGATAAATGTGCGTAAATCAATAACATCTTTCAACAAAATTATGAAGTGCCTTTATCATTTTAAAAAAGTCTGAAAATGGATATTGGATGACGTTTATGGTCTTGACTGAATTTATGTACTTTTCCCGTTATGTGTGCATGTCACTACAGTGTATTTTACCAAACAAAATATAGCCATGTTCAAACAATAACTGTATAACAACACTTCATTACACATATAGTATATGTCTATGCATGAAATTTTAATCATGTTCGGGCAAAATGTATCAATTAACATTGTGATTATCATATCAATTAATATTGCGATTATCATGATTATACGCAATACATTTATAGATGTTTAAACATCCTAATGTGACTACTTCGAACTGTTAGATGTATATTATCGTTTTTTATTATCTCTTTTCCCCAAGTCTCAAATCAGTCGTTAACTTTGTTTAACGTCTTGAAAAAACAGTTAATCCACAGAAATTTGCTGCTATATAATACATATTCAACGTGTACATACATATAGAGTTTATGGAATAAAATTTCAACTACATAATTATATAATTATCTGCATGTTATCACACGTATGGTTTGAACTGCTTTGCAGCTTTAATTTCCCAACAGCTATCTGCGTTTTCTTTTTATTACTCAATGAACAGTTAGGATTAGTCAAGAACGTATAAACCATAGATTGCGTTTTAAGGGGTACTAATAAACTTATTTTTACTGTTAGTATTGAATGTTTTTTATGTGTTTTTTTCGATCGAAAGTCCACAACATTAACATTTGGTCCTAAATTTTCTTCAACAGTGTACTTCATTTGGCCTTTTCACTTTTTTGATTGGAGCATCACTGAAGGGTCTTTTCTAGTAGAAAAGGGCGTCTGGTGCACTCAGTTATAAGTATGGTTGGTATCTCTGATGAGTTTATTCTGAAAATATCTTGGTAATTTGTGTCTAACTGATATATACCCATTTTTTTTTTTTTTTTCCAATATTGTGACCGTCTCGTTATAATGTATAACATCTATTCAAATGTCGGTTTTATACAGTTTGGTACTTTTCTAGACTCTTATCGTGTAGTGTTATCTTACACGTACAGCTTTGTAATTTCACTAACTGCGGCCCAAATTGGAGATTTGAGTCCTCATACAAAAAGTTTGTCCAGAGCAATTCAGAAGAATGTCTCAAGTCGACGGCTTTCTTTATATTGTATAATGTTTATTCTTTCTATATATAGATATAAGAAGATGTGGTATGGGTGCCAATGAGACAACTCTCCATCCAAGTCAAAATTTATAAAAGTAAACCATTATAGGTCAAAGTACTGTCTTCAACACGGAGCCTTGGCTCACACCGAACAGCAAGCTATAAAGGTCCCAAAAAATTACTAGTGTAAAACCATTCAAACGGGAAAACTAACGGTCTAATCTATATAAAAAACGAGAAACGAGAAACACTTATGAACCACATCAACAAACGACAACTACTGAACATCAGATTCCTACATATAACAAATAGAGGCGGAAGATATCGCAGGAATATCCGGATTGTTATAGAAATTGCACATGTTGATCCTATTTTCAAAGGAAAAGGTAGTACACATTAAGATCTTAACTATCGTCCTATTTCTGTTACTAGTATTGTTTGTAAGATTCTAGAAAAGGTTCTTTTTAAACACTTGTATAATTATATGAGGAGTAATAATCTTTTGTCAAAGTTTCACATGTTTCAATCTGTATTCCAGCCAGATGACTCTACTGATAATCAGTTAATTGAAATATATCATAAAATTATCAGTAACATGGATAGTGGGAGGGATGTAAGGTTTGTATTTTGTGATGTATCTAGAACCTTTAATAAAATTTGGCATGAAGGAATTTTTATTTAAACTTAAACAGTCTGGCATAAATGATCAGTTATTTTTTAGATCGTCAACAAAAAGTAATTTCAGAAGGCTTTTCATCAACTCTTAAAAGTATACATGCAGGAGTCCCTCGGGGATCAGTTTTTGGACCCTTTCTGTTTCTCATTTATATAAATGATATAGTAAATGACATTGTTAATGATATTAGACTTTTTGCAGATGACACTTCTTTGTCTGTTATGGTAGACGATGATCATGCTGTAGCAGCTGCTTTCTTGACTGATAACGTAGATGTTATCTTAAACTGGGCTAAATCATGATTAATTAAATAGATTTAACTCAAAGAAAACGAAAACAAAAAATGTTGTATTTACTAGAACGGAAAGGGAGCATCCACCTGTATTTTTTTGGGATTAATGGTGAAGAGGTTGCGAAAATAAAAAATCACTGCCATCTTGGGATAACATTTCAGTAATCAGCTTCATGAAAAACACATATTGATAATATGTATAAACAAAAACATGCTCTCGTTTATCTGTACTTCGTCAAGTTTAACATTTATTTGACAGGAATTCACTTAAACGTATTTACTATGCTTTTGTTAGACCTATATTATAGTGTGGCGACTTCTAAAAAACTTATTGCCCTTGAATGATGACTATTATAAAAATAAGAAGACGTGGTATGATAGATGAGAAAACTATCCACCAGAGTTCAATGAAGTGGATGTAAGCAATTATAGGCCAATGACGGATTTCAATAATTAGAAAACCCATACCTTATATGTCAGCCAAAAAAGGCCTCAACATGAAAAAATTTAAACAATCCAAACTGTAAAACTAACTGCCTAATTTATAACAAAACAATTTTTAAAAAACAAATATGACAGACATGAACCAACAACAACCACTGAACTACAGGCTCCTGACTTTGGACAGGCACATTAAGAATATGACGGGGTTAATATAACAATAAGAAGATGTGTCATAATTGCCAATGAGACAACTATCCACCAGAGACCAAATGACATAGAAACAACAACTATGGTTCTCCGTACGGCCTTCAATAATGAACAAAACCCATACCATATAGTTAGCTATAAAAGGCCCAGACATGACAAATGAAAAACAATTCAAAGGAGAAAGCTAACATCCCGGTTTATGTACAAAACAATAAACGAAAAATAAATATGATATACAGCAACAAAGGACAACTACTGAATGACAGGCGCCTGACTTGGGACAGGCACATACAAAATGTGGTGGGGTTGAACATGTTTGATGATGCCAATTTCCTCAAACCCTCCCCTAACCTGAGACAGTTGTATAAACAGTACAACATAAGAACAAACTAAATAGTATAAAGATCAGTCGAAAAAGGCTGCAAAGCAGAACTACAAGCTAACAAAAACACAGACCGGACGTGGCAGGAAATTTATACATCCCCTATAACAGAAATTAGACACAAAGTACAGATCTGTTAGTTTTCACAGTTACTGACAGCTAATTTAAAGCCAATAACAATTAATAAAAAAAAAACATGTTTGTGAGCACTCAACCTTACCCTAACCTGGGATAGTGGTTCTAACAGCACAACATAAGAATGAGCTGTAAAAAACTGTCGCAAGTGGCTCAACTAAAAATATCACTACAAGGCACAAACACAACTAATATAAAAACCGTGGACACAAAGCACTAAAATAAGAGTACTCACAAGTAAGATTCAAATGAAAGTTTCTCAAAATGTTCATAAACATGAAAAAAATAAGCTTTTTTATTGCTGTTTTTCTCTCTATTTATAACATTTTTTTTATTTTGTGTATTTATAGGTCAGACATCTTGCTTTTCATGATCATCAACAGGTCAATACTGAAGAGGAAAATCTTAAACTTGATATTTTTCTACATTGTGTGCTAATTGGATTCAAGTGAAATGAAATGTTTGCTTTCCTGCAAATAGAAATAGGAAATTTCAACATAATGGCTATAAACAAAATGGAGTACTATCATAGATGCACAAGAACACAATTGTGTAAACCCAACAACATAATTAATCATTGGAAGAAGGGAGAAATGTGGAAAAAATTAGTATTTTGTTGTTGAAATGAACACCTGCTTTGTCCACTAATTTACATCGCTCCTTCCAATCAAATATACAGAGGAAGATCTTTGGAGAACAAATTGCAAAAATGTTTTCTTCTTTAATCTGCAAATATTAAATCAATATTAAGAACAACACAAATAGTATGATATTCAAATCGGTTGCTTATTAATGTATTGTAATGAAATAACAACAAAGAAAACAAAAATCAAAAAAGTTTTCTACAAAAATATTTTATGAATCAAAATTATAATCATATGAAGTATGTACAATACATAGACCTACACAGTCAGACTGTATTGGTATTGTATGTCATGTTACTCATCAGTCATAAATTTATTAAAGTTTTGAATATCTGTTGTATCATTTATTCATACTTTTTGTATTGTTAAGAAATTTCCATAGAGGAAAAAATAGGGGAAACAATTTCCTTAGGGAAAATTTGATGTACAGAAATTTCCATGGAGGAAATTTGGAGATCAATATTTTCCTTAGAGGAAATTCGCTGTCTTGAATTTTCCCTCAAGGAAAAATGTTTGTCAAAAATTTCCTCAAAAGAAATGGTAGTTGACAAAATCTCCTCACAGGAAATAGAATTTCCTCAAAGGAAAGAATTATGCAGCAAATTTCCTCAGGGAAATCTTTTTCTTCTTAGGAAATTTGTTAAAAAAAGGGCATAACCTTTTCAACAGTGGTGCTAGAGTCAGATTTTTAGGACAAATATCAGGGAACCAATACCAACCAAGTTATCAACTTCATTTTGACCTACCTCCAAAAATTAAGGTGACAACTTTTGCACTCAGCGAAATTGCAAACTTGTCCTGGAGACTGTTTTATATTTGCATTGCATGTACACAGACACAACTATATCTGTATTATCAAATTCCCTTGTAAAGTATTGATGTTTGCGTGTATTGATGAACCTACCAAAAGCTAAATGTGCGGTAAAATTTGTTAAATTTTGTAAGTTTCCCATTCATATACATACTATAACTATTAAATTGTGCTAAGCATAATATTACGGTCACAGCCCCATATGCTATTTTCCCCGAAAAAGATTAAAATTGTCTACTTGAATTAATTTCTTTCAATGATCTGAAAATTTCATATGTTTTAATTGACTTACTATACACGTTTTATGTATTGCAAAAGAGGCACGAAAGATACCAGAGGGACAGTCAAACTCAATGTGTACATAAAATTAAAAAGATGTGGTATGATTGCCAATGAGACACTCTCCACCAGACACCAAATGCATAGAAGATGACAACTATGTGGCCGGGTTAAACATGTTTGATGGCGCTAAACCCTCCAGGTGTTTGTGTACGTATATTTTCTCTGTAGCGGACAGTACAGAAATAAAAGATCAAAATTCATAAAGACAAGAATATATATATTTTTTTTCCAGCTGAAGACATTTGCATCGATCAACTTGGTCTGTAATGGATTCCAAGTGATATAAAGAGTTATCCACACCAACGTTATGCGCTGAAAATGCTGATGTACAACACTGAAATAGGTCAGACAGGATACATCAACAAACAGCGTAATCACTGAAAATGCTGCATATACAGCACTTAAATCACTCACACAGGATATGTTAATAAAAAAATAGATTTATTCTGGCATTTGTACAGAAAGTGATTACCATCATCTCGATTGTACTTCAAAATCCAACGAGACATGTTTGGAAGAGAGGAACCAGTACGTAGGACAAAGCATGAGGTATCATATATGGTATATGAAAAACCATGGAAACCTGCATCCTTTGAACAATCAAACAATTTAAGCAGCCCGAACGACAATTTATTAGTCATTACAAACATATTTTGTGGTTATATCATTTAAAAAATAATATATATTAAGCGATTTTGGGAATGACGTCCATATTCAAGGATTTGTGCACTTTACCACAGTGTATTTGTTCAAACAAAATATATCCACATTGAAATAAATACATTTTTATTTTTCTTCTGTATATGTATTATATATCTATATGTATCAAATTAAATATCAGTAATCACGCAAATTTTATTAATAAATATTGTATATATAAGCCAAAAAAAAAAAAGATTTTAATGTGGGTTCTAATAACGTATCTACAATCTTATGAGCAACACGACGTTTGTCAAAATTGAAGCAGGATCTGCTAACCCCTCTGGTTTTGTTAGGGTTCGTGTTGCTCGATTTGTAGATCTGTGAAGTGTTTTGTACAATATTGTTCGTCTTTTCGTAGTGTTTTGTTTTTGCAATATTTATATTGTTGGTTTATCTTCGTCGTATGAATTTTAAATTTCCATTTGGAAGCTTCTGCTTTTTTTTTTTAATCATGCGTTGTTTGATAAATGTTTCCTTGTCTCTATGGTAACACACACATAAGGATTGATGAATATTTTGTAGTTTTATTTGCAATGGTTTGATGCACCATACTTTTTTCTTTCCATAATTTAACTGCAAGACACAAACATTTAGTATGATCCAGATGTGTCCTTTTTGTTATTGTTATGGACTCCGGGTAGTACTCTTGACTGCTAAAAGACTCAAATAACCATAACAATAAATATTTTTTTCTATCAGCCTCGTAATTGCTGCATGCCAGTAGAGTTAACAAAATTGAATAAGAGCTTAAAATGCAGGCGATTTAAGATAGTCACTTGTTATGAGATAACTCCTTGTGGGAGTAACCTTACATATTAAATGATGTATTGCCAACAGTGCTTTTATAGTGTCTTTCATGAAAATTTCGCATTTATGGTTTAATTGAAAAGCTACAACTGAAAAAGGAAATGCAAAGTCATGTATGTAATAAAATGAGATATAGATATAGGAAGATGTGGTGTGAGTGCCAATGAGACAACTCTCCATCCAAATAACAATTTATAAAAGTAAACCATTATAGGTCAATGTACGGCCTTCAACACGGAGCCTTGGCTCACACCGAACAACAAGCTATAAAGGGCCCCAAAAGTACTAGTATAAAACCATTCAAACGGTAAAACCAACGGTCTAGTCTATATAAAAACGAGAAACGAGAAACACGTATAAATTACATAAACAAACGACAACTACTGTACATCAGATTCCTGACTTAGGACAGGTGCAAACATTTGCAGCGGGATTAAACGTTTTAATGGTACCAAACCTTCTCCTTTTTCTGAAACAATAGTATAACATCACAACATAGAAAAACACACGATAAAACATCAATTGGAAGGCTTAACTCAATCAAAACGTAAATTAACACACTATGAACGAATAAATTCGATCTGTGATACCTGAAAGTAAATACATGTTCATTTTTATGTAGGTCGGGTTAAAGTTTTTATCAAAGTGATGGATATTGAATAAAAGGAGTAGATATCAAGGAAGCAATAAAACCTCATAACAACATTTATCGAAACACTGCATAGAAAACCAGAGAGTGATCAATAGAAACCCCGACCAGTACTGGTGATGAATTCAGCTGGTCCTGAGAGATAAGCAGTCTCTGTCCACAAGTGACAACTGTTGTTATTCTGATTACAGGTAAACATCATGTGATGTCACAAACCTAAAAATGTGTGTCTTGACAAGTGGAGTATATCTCTGGTTATCTATGAGATACTAAATCCTGACACATGTATAATAAGGTCATGTTTGTATGATTGATAAATCAGAATTCCTCCAATTATCACTTCTATGTACTCTTGAAATAATATACAGTGCACCAGATTTAAACATCCGATGTTTGGATAGTTGACTATTGTGTTGCCTCCTAATCATACTAGCTATCCCATTTAGCAGGATTATTTGAATGGTTTCTCTACACACAATAGGTCCGAGGACACAGTTATCGTCCTTAGATTTTCGTTGTCTACAAATATAGTCCCTAGTGTGGACAGTGTATAACTTGCAAATTTTGTTCATACACTTTCCAAATTTATTTCTTTATATTTTATGCATGAAATATTAAGTAAAGAGATGAAATTACATGTTAAAAAAATTGGAAGCTGTCAAACTGAATTTTAGACCCCTTGACATAGAATTGTCAATATTTTGAGTTAGAGCTGGTAGACTTTTCTATAATTTTGATATTATTTGTTCCAATAGTAGTACACTGCACTGTAAAAATTCTTTTTGAGATAGAGCAGGTGCGATTTTTTTAATTTGAATTTATTGTCTAAAAGAAATGCACTACGAAATAACTGTGTTCTCGGGCCAATACCGGAATTTGTGACTTATAAATCATATAAAATGTTTTGTAGTATCAACTAGATATTGGTTGATTTATTACAGCGCTGTATGGCAAACTGTATGAAAGATCTGATGAAGTAGTCATATTAATGTTGGGTATGTCATAGAACAAAACAAGAAGCAAAGTAGAATAAAATAAGGACCAAGTTATGATAAAACACAAAATTGTTTTTGCTCGCTTAAATATAAAATCTATTGTTATTGAAAACAATATCGCTCGCTAGCAGAAGTTCGTTAGATTTTAAAAAGAATAAATGTTTACAAGTACATTAAAAATATTGTTACTTGCTAAAGCGAAATTATTTCGACAGTCAAAATACTGGAAAGAAATGAAATTACACGTAAGTTTAAGGCTATTTGTTATGTTATACATAAATTTTTTTGGGTATATAATTACCATACACAGGTATTGTTTTTATGGCTTTAAGTACATTTCAGTGAAACCTGGTATCGTGCAGGTTGTGTCATCAAAAGAATGATCTATCGTTCTGAAATGAAATAACTCCATATAAGTATATAAATACGGAAAGAAATTATTGAAAAAGTCTACCAAATTAAATCAGCTTTTAAGTAATTTGAGAAACACTTATTACGTTCTGATCTGGGATCTTTCCTTATTCAACATTTTATAAAAAAATGTTTCTAGTTTTTCTTATGAAACCCTGAAAGGCGATATTACACGTGTTTCCTACTAGATATTTATCGCTCATCAATATTAAATATTTAAATAAAATTAAAAATCTAATGTGTTTCCATAATAAAAGTTCGATAAACATAATTTCATTCACTATTGTTCTCATGATTTTTATATTAAATATTTCCTCAGTTTTTTAAACAACCGGAAATTTGTTTTTAAATTCAAAATGGCTAGATATATGATGGCAAAAAGTTTGCTTATGATGATGCTGCTGATATACTCAGGTTTGTACACAATTTTTATTAATGTGAATCGAACACATGTTAATGAAAAAAGAGAACTTCAAATACTTTTGATAGACGATACATTAACATCTGGTGTGATATGTTTTTGCACAATGTTGAATGTATAATATATTCTTCTGACAAGATTAAAAATTAAAATAAATTCTCAAAATAATAGTTTGAAATTTCACTACCTATTGTAGAAATCTTGTTAGATATAATTGTAACATGTTATGAAATAAAGAGCGTATAAACACAGCACTGAAAAAACAGTTCATATTGTCATTTTGTATTATCATAGTATATAGTTCAGGTATTGAAATACTTTAAATCTTTTTGTACCTTTTATTCTTTGTAATTGTGATGGAAATATATTTCCTATGATATCATTAGTAATATTTCTTATTGATTTATTTTTATGTTTGTTGCTTGAGAAGATTTTAAGATCAGAACAAATAAAGGTTACAGTAATTTAACGATGTTTAAATCTTTCTGTCTTTCGTTTATGCTAATGTGCTTTGTCTATATGCTTTTTTGTTTTTCTTTGTTGACATATTTGTTTGTTTTTATAGTGATTAAGATTATAACACAATGTTGATTGTTGTATTCCTATTTTTGACATGTTTACCTATTATGTCTGTTTGTTTTGTCCACACATTGTTGTCAATATAATTGAATTTTATGCGACTGTCATAGAAGTGGCAGGTTTAGCTAGCTATAAAACCAGGTTTAATCCACCATTTTCTACATAAGAAAATGCCTGTACCAAATCAGGAATATGACAATTGTTATCCATTCGTTTGATGTGTTTTGAGCTTTAATTTTGCCATTTGATTATGGACTTTCCGATTTGAATTTTCCTCGGAGTTCGGCTATTTTTGTTATTTTACTTTTAAGGTAAAACATACATGTCAGGGCCATTTATATCCGATTATACGGTATGAGTTTTTTTTCAATGTTGAAGGCCATACGGTTGTCTATAATTGCTTACATACACTTCATGCGAACTTTGATAGATGTTTCATTTGTAAGCATACCACATCTCCTTATATTCATATAGAAGGCACGCACAGTGCTGCTACCAATAAAAACCTGGCTAAAGCTGTGTATCTTTTTATTTACAGTTTTGCATTTATTTGTCTCTGTGCTATTATGTTCCTTTTTGTTGTATAACTCTTGGCGTGACTTGGCATGTGCATCCAGCTATCTGGTTTTGTCTATGGGCGTTCCTGGTTCAGGTGTTTATCGGACGCATGCAGTTTTACAGCGTTGTTATCATTTTGTTTACCGTTTATTTATATTTTACTTAGTATGTATTTGATCGAGAAACTGTATACTATATACTGTATGTACTATCAACTTCAAAAACTTTTTTGTTGGTATCTTTGTCAAATCTACAACGATAAAGTTTGTGTTTGCGTCTTTGAAAGATTTATTTGAATGTTTACAGTAATAGCTGCCGGATTCCAATTATTGACACATTAAGCTATCATGTCTGTTTGTCCTACTTACCCAATATTGTCAGTAAATTGAAATTGTAAACAACTCTTATACAAGTGGGAGGTTTAAGTTAGCTATAAAACAAAATTAAACCCACCATTTCTTCGAAAAATCCCTATACCAAGTCACGAATATGACAGTTGTTTTTCATTCGTTCCCGATGGTAAATAAGGTATAGATTTTGATCTAGTCAGATATTATGGAATTCCCCTACTTGAATTTACCTTACAGTTCGTTTTTTTAGAAATATTTTAATTTTGGATACCGGAACAACAGATGGAACATAAAAATCAGGATTAAATGTGTACGACATTACAAGTGTTCGAATGAAATGGTGGATGACAATGTGTCTGTATTATTGATAGTAGAAAGAAAAAAAATTACGAATGACATAATTTTCAAAAAAAATTGAATATACAGAATATTTGCGAAACAGCACTAGCAAGGGCTGATTTAAAATAAATCAAAGTACTCGGAAAGGCCAGACTGATAACACAATATCAAGGAAAAGTTCAACGTCCGAGTTGCAATATTCGTATGATTACTCATTGCTCATGTTTTTACTTTGTAACTTTCATTTCGTGAAACATTTTATTTTTGCCCAGGCAATGCAACCTATTTTAGAAAATAACAGGTTTTCTGCAGTGTATATATTCATTTACGTTTGATTGTTTTTGCCGACTTGTTTTTGTACTCATATGAAGCAGAATTCATACATAACTCTAAATAGACTGAACAATAAATTGTTAAGTTAATCTAAAATTTTCAATTAATTTTTAGATTTATGCACTTCGGTTAATTCAGTACTTTTCAGACATTACGCTTGAATTCTGGTCCAATAAAACATACAAAATGAAACAATTAAGCAAAGAAAACACGTCAATATACAACTTATTTAGTCGGCCACTGCAGATGAAGCCGAATTCAGGGATTTTTAACAAACACGAAAAAACTCCGGACACAACATTTACGCTCATGTGTGAGCTCGGATGCGTTTATTTGTAACAACAAGATCTATGCAGGCTATGTTCGGACAGTTCAGTACAAATTATTTACCTGACCGCTACGAAAATATACTGAATTGTCTGAAAAGCTACTGAACATTACTGAATTGACTGCATGCGAATTGCATGCGCAGTACTGAATTTACCGCAATGGATAAGTTTGAAATTTCACTAAAAGACCGAACATGAATTAATAATTGCTTTTCAGACTTTTCAAATGACGTTTGAATCAAAATGATTGTTTAAGACAAACATTAAATGTACAGTATACATTGATTTGTTTCTTATTAACTCAATTACCGAGATTTGGCAATCGGTAACCTACTGTCATGTTAGTTTACAGCTGCCTTTGATAAATTTTATCACTGTAATTTTTCGGTATTATACCTTTTCTATTTCAGCAAAAAATGATAACATTCCTTAAATTCATCGGTAACAAAATTCTTAATACGTGAACTTATCTACAAAGGGGAGAGACCAAATTACAACTGCAAACACTTCACCACATTACAATTGAAAAAGCAACCACATTACAACTGTATGAAAGTTAGATAGAAAAGCCAACATTAGACATGCATTAGGCATCGTCATGAATAGATATACATGATATATTAATTATTTCTTTTCATTTGAATTGATTCACATTTCATCATATCAGACCTTTTATAGACGATTATTCGGTATTTAATTTCTCATTGTTGAAGGCTGTACCGCTCTAGTTGCTTACTGACATATCTTTTGGACTTTACTGGATATTTGCCTCATTGTCAATCCTACCACATTCTTTATTCTTAATATTTTACTCTTTGTAACTATGTGTCTGTTTACGCAAACTAAAGTAGATTTCATATAGTTTTAGATACCATCATCTCCAACAATATAACAACTAAAGAAAGCGAATATTCTTCACATACTACTATATCCATGGATTCAAAGAATACGTATGTTCCATTAGAGAATACAACAGAAACGAAGTCGACCTTTATAACGATGTCAACTGAGGTGGATATCCATAGATTATCAACTAGTACAGTATCAACGTCCATTCATGAATTGAATACAACTTACGCCACGTTTCTCTTTGACAAATCAGTTTTTCCTCTCCAGATAGGTACTGTAAATTTATAAATCAGTTACTGCAAAATTGTATATTGACTTGTATTATAAAAAAGGCTCACTGCATAATCATGAATATCTATAGCAATCCGTTGATACATTTTTTTTTTTTGATGTTGACTGTTTGTGTTGTACGTCTGTTATGCTTTTGAAAAGTAATTGGTGCCGAAATTAAACAAATGAATAATGTTAATAATTTGTTTGAATATCTGCCATTCTTACCTTATGGTATTAACATAGTGTTATATTTTCATTGTTTTGTATTTGTATTAATACAGCAAAACAATTTTTTCAAAGAATGAATGTGTATTCGATAAATTATATACCATATAAAATGAATATTAAACGATCCCTTATATGAGATAGTTATTGTAGTTAATTAAAAATTCGTTTGTTAAATGTCATGTTTTGATTTATTTTTATGCACTATCTCTTATAGGTATTGCTGTTAGTGTGTCGTGTATGGTAATGTTATTTGCAGCTATAGCTTGCTGTATAAACAGACCAAAGAGGTATGCAATATACTAGTAATGATTACATTTTTTTTCAAATGTTGACTGATAATTCTGTCCATATCTAACGATATAAAGTTTCCATGTCTTGCTTTGGCTTTGAATAAGTCTTCCGTGTTTCAATTTGTGATATTTCATTCTTTTTTTCATATCTTTTTGCAATTGTCTTGTGCATTCTTTGTTCTAAAATATTTTTTTTTGCATCAAGGGTAAACATAAAACTGGCTATTTATAATTAAAATAATGAATGTTTTTTCTTTCATTTTCATCCATTAAATGTTTATATTGCTGTGGCTTAACAGTGACAAACACTTCCAAAAAAGATAAATGTGTTTTCGGACCAAAGCGATAAGACATACACATGTGATATGAAGTATACATTGATAAGACAGCAATCAAACGACACAAAATTGTAAAGATTATCATACAGAAATCTTCAATTTATTTTAAATAGGGGACATTATACATTTCCTATTTCAAGGTCTGAAGAAAATATTGTCATGGCCATGGAAGGACCTCCACAGCCTACCAGATCTACTGCTGCTTTGGCCGACAACTATTTCGATCCTATAGATAAGGCCTCAACATCTTATGAAATAGAAGGACCGCGTTTCTGTGCAACCGAATCTTGTCAAAACACAAATTGTCAAAAGACAGAAAACGGTGAATATCAGCATCTTGATTTCACGTTGCGATCTGAAACAACGCCACGCTTTGCAGACAAAAGTGAATATGACCATGTCAGAGCTAATGTAGTCAGTGTTTTCGAACAGCCATGGGACACGGCAACGTCTAAAGTGAACAAACTGTTTTCTCAGATTAGCAAAGGCGTTGTACAAAAAGGTCAAAATATGCGTAAATCATTAAACAAGAGGCGCGAATCACGATCTGGTAGTCCAAAATTAAAATGCCGAGCAAGTGATTATTGTGATGCTTGGAAAGCACAATTGAACAATCAACAGTTTGTATTCGACTCTGATGTGGATAATCAAAGTAATACAAGTATAGTCGTAGCGAATTCTACCGTCGATTCAAACAAAGATGAGCCCAAATTTAGAAGGAATGACAGTGCATTTCCGGTTTTACCATATTCAGAGAGAATAAACGTTAAAAGTACACACATTTATGACGAACCAGACGACAGAAGAATGTCTTTAAGAGAAAGACTCTTGCATATGATCTCAATAAGACCACTTAAAATGCCATTTGGTATAGAACTCGATTTAAGAGGATCTAGAAGCAAATCTAAAATTTATTCTTTAGCAACACCTATTGATGAAATAGACGAGAGTGTAGCTTAAGTTGTATAATTTTAAATAGTAAAAGATGTATCTGGGAGTCTGTGTAAATTAGTACAATTTTCCAATGATTAATTATGTCAAGAATACCAACCTTACTAACATATTACACTGAACAAAACGTTACATGTTCATCAATGCAGTCTAAAACATGTATAATCCTGAAATGGAACTCAACGAAACACAAAATGATGTTTTTTATTTAACTAATTAAGATAAAAAATTGCAATAAAAAAATTCTAATCACATTATTACGTGTTTTGACCTGTTTTTGTCCTTTCTTTTTCTTTTTTTGTTGGTGTTCTTAGCGTAGTTCCATTAAAAATGTTTGTTTAATTAGGTTTGATTTTTATATGAACAATACTTTGCGAATATAGAGATACATTTTTGTAATAATGCATCACTTAATAACTTTTTATTACTTTCTGCATTAAATATGTTGTTATTACATCATATTAGTTGCAGGTTTTTTGTTGCCATTTCACAAGTTTGCGTCACCCAATACCAACTATAACAATACTGTATGGATCTAATCTAGAATACAACAACCGATATAAATGTGTAGTACGTCATAAGTTCATCATATCATATTAGATTTTTCTTTCCTGTTTCGATCCATTAGCATTTATAAGCTCATCTGGCCCTATGGCCAGTGTGAAAATTTCATTTACTAAGCGTCAATTGCATATTATCGTCAGCTATTGGTGTCAATTGTCATCCGTCGTCCGTTATCTTTTACAAAATCTCTCCTCTGAAAGTACTTGGCTAATTGGAACTTGGCTAACATCATTGAGGTAACTCGTTTTAAAAAGTGTTCGATGATCTCGGCTGTTAACCAACATATTGTGTGCTTTTGCTTTCAATTTTTTATCTCATAAAACTATTACAAAGATACAAATCAAGGTAACATAAGTCTTAACGAAAGGATCACAACCTATGTACTTTAATCTCTTCTGTATGTGTATGATTATGAATTACATAATGTTCATTTCACTCTGGAAATTAGGACGCAATGCTGCTAGCAAACAATTAATTTTGAAATGTCAGAAAACAATATTGTTTTGGGTAAGAGTACAACAATACCATGTCTTATTATTTATCATATAGAAGGATCGACTTATAAGGGAAGGGAAAGATATGACGTGTTTATTTCTACACATTGGATGAGATATGAAGGTAATTTATAGTTAATTGCAGATGGATGTGTCTTGTGCGCTTTAATGTGTAGCAAATGTAACCCCCCCCCACACACACACACACACTTGGCTGTATTGGTTTCATTTGGTTAATCCTTCGATCCGAATATAAGCCCATTGATATTCGACTCTTTAAGCGATTTGAACGCATTAGATCATAGATTTATTCTTACGAGGAAGCTCCGAGCATATTTAATAAGAAAATATTTTAATGACTTTTACTTTTTGTGGAGACTTGATGTTTATTTCCAAGCATTACACTTTACTATTGAAGAATTTCTTGTCTATTTCATAGTTCTGTAAAATGTCAATCAAGATGTATTTGAATAGACCAGATGTTTACACAAGCGTTAATTGAGCTTCCTCTTAATCTTGTTGATTGTCTTATACTTTTGATGTATCATAATTTTTTTTTTTATCGTTTATGAAAGAGTTTTTTTAACTTCTTTAACATGTTGAATAAAAAGCAATTTCTCAATGATCACTACCAAAATACAGACACATCAGCACATAACTCTTGTTACCAAAAAAATCATGGATACATACATGTAAGATATTTATAGAGAATTGATAGAATACATATGCATTGGGTGATACATGAATTTGAATTTCCTTTGTTGCTTTTACTCGTAGCAATATAGATAAAATCGGTATTCAATTGCTCAAGCAGATTGAAATTTGTTTACATTGCTTCACTTTCAGAAACCAGCAATACTGTAACAAATTAAGACGATGATAATGCAAGCCCAACCATATCGATGGGTTCAGAATATACGTCAGTTAAATTGCTACATTCAACAGAAAGCAACATAACTACAATGACAACAGATTTTCAAAGGCTGGATATATCAACTCATATAGATTGGACGTCTAAATATGAAACTAATGCAACTGATGCCCCATTTCTCTACGAAAACACAGTCTTTGTTCTGCAAATAGGTACTAAATATACAAGTTTTTATACCACTTTCATTTCATTTGAAAACAATTGGTGTGAAAGTTTTTTTAAATTACGTGTTGTGTCAATACATTATGTATATCCATCATTCTTATCTTTATTCAAAACAGCAGAGCAAATTTCAACTACTGTGGATTAATTTATTTTCGTGGGTACCAATTTTCGTGGATTGAGGAAAACTTGCTTTTTTGTGGATATTTGATTTCGTGGTTTTGCCAAAGTCTGCATATAAGACTATAGAATATTTGCTATTCGTTGAACATTTGATTTCGTGGTTCACCTTTACCCACGAAATCCACGAAAATTGGTATCCAACGAATAATAATGAATCCACAGTATGTTTGCCTTTAACAAAAAAACTGCATCAAATTTGATGCTAATCACACTATATATCATTCAAAGAATGATCAACCTTAATTTAAATTTTATATAAAACAAAAGCATCAAGTTTAGTCTAATTTTTTCTCAATAACTAAAAATAATGATTTCTGAAATTTTCTATCAAAGTTTAAACGGACAATCTGTTCCATGTCTTTGGATTTCAGATTCATCGTTCAGCAATTTCTCTTCAAATAACAGATATATTTGAACACTTGAAAGAGCTCAGTTTAATTTCTCGCCAACTTTTAAAACAAAGCATAAAGTTAAGTCGATTTTAACTCGATAACTAAATAAAACAGCTTTCTTAAATTTGAAAGCAAGGTTCAATTGACAAGCTGTTTCATGTGTCTGAATTTCAGATTCATCGCATAACAACTGTCTCTTCAAAGTACTTTTTTATATTTTTACACTTGATAGACCTGATTTTCTTTTCTCGACAACTATATAAAACAAAAGCATAAAGTTAAGTCAATGTTTCTAAGGAACTAAGTAAAGAGTTTTCTGAAATTTAGTATCAAAGTTTGAATGAACAAGCAGTACCATATGCATTATGATTCATTGATCTACAACTGTATAGATAGACCTGATTTTATTTCGAATCGCCAACTTCATTAATAAAAGCATAAAATTAAGTCAAATTTTCTCGGGAACTAAATACAAGAGCATTCTGAAATTTTGAACCAAGGTTTAAATGGACATGCGTGTAATACCCTCTAGGAGTAAACCTCCACAGCAGCGGCGTCCACCAAGTCGTTTTAAATAAAATTAATCATAGATAGATACATGTCTAAACAATTTTTCACACCTGACACGCATTTCTTCTCTATAAAACTCTTCAGTGATGCTCTATGTAAAATAGCCAAAAAGCCAAATCAAGTTTAAAGTTGAAGAGAACGAGGACCGAAAATTCCCAAAAAAGATAATACCCACGGAGGCTAATTCATCATATATATCTATTTTCCCTTGCAATATAGCCCTGACCGTGAAACAAATTCAAAGAAAAATACAAGATAGTTGTTCAGTTGATATATTAAATGAGATGTTATGTCCTGAATCAACCTAAACCTGAAGAGTAGACGCAATCAGAATCAGCATTTTTATAGTCTATCTCCCATTCACATGTATTGTTAACTCCCTTTTCACATCTTCCATATTTTTGTCGGCAAACTGAGAATCCAGGCTGACACTGAACTTCAAACACATGAAAACATTCACAGGTGTAACCTCCTCTAAGGCCTTTTAACTGAAAAGGTGTTAGACCGCTTCCATCTATGTAACTACACATACCAAATGTAAGTTGACCATCCCTGTTAACTTCACCTGAATAAAAAGAAAATAAACGTATGTATTACGAAGGTGTGTCTTCTAATACGGTATGAGTGATTACTATCTGTTTTACATAGGCATGGAAAAATATGTAAAGTATATGATGTCCAATACTCTTTTATTGTTGTGCATTGTTTAAAGAGACGTTTGCCTTTTTAAAAAAGTCATCCAACTGATTTTTGCTCATCTGTCTCAATATTTTTACACTGCTATACTACTACGTACATACATGGGGATACATCAATGATAACAGGTTTCAAATTTTGCACGTCTTCATAAGACTCAAGTGACGCTAGTTTAAAAGCCAAATCAAATATAAAGTTGAAGAGCATTGAGAATCAATATTTGATTAGAGATTTTAAGATTTCAAATATTGCTAGAAGAAATAATGGAAAAAGTAAATAAACTGAGAAGGATTGCAGAAGCTGTATCTATAGTCGTATTTGTTGGTGAAAGGTTTTTAAAAGGAAATTCGAAATATTTGAAAGAAAAAAATATGTGATCTTTGGAACTCTAAATGCACGTAATTAACAATGATGTCTATTTGACCAAAACTCATTTATTATGCAAGGAAGTTGAATACTAAACGATCACGTGCTGATTATCGTAAAGGAAAAGTTGACCGTCAACCAAAAATGTGTGTACAGATTTATAGTATAGATTTATGAGGCACAGATGGATTTTTTTTTTCATAGAACCCGGGACTACAAAAGTTAGAACTAGCTGAAGCGTCTTATAATTTAAATAATCTAGTGAATTTTGATGTACATTTCAGTATTTATGATTATCAATTTATTTTTTTACTATCAAATCATAAAATTATATGATTAATTTAAAGATTTATCCTTATTACTTGTCACCGAATAAGTACTTGTCATCAGCAACACGACGGGTTCCACATGAGAGTAAAATATGATAACCCTTACAGATCATATGTGACTATCACAAATTTTGGGTTTGGATAGTATAGGTCCGAATTTGGTTACTATGTAGTTTTTGAAGACTTTTATTTGTACGTTTGTCGTTTTTCGTTTGTTGCCATGGTTTTTCTTCGACTTGTGATAAGTTTTTTATCGTCCTTTTTCTACTCATATGATGCATTTTGGGTGATTCTATTTGGGTTGTTGAGGTGACATCCTATTGACGCGTAACGGGCATAATTATTTCCGACCCTCACACGGACAAATGGAGATGAAACACAAAATCAGATGAAATGTATCTATGGTTTTTCTTGTTTCTGTCCTTGATTGTTGTTAAACATAAATTGTACATTTGTACATCTACTAACCCGAAGAAAGACAACATTGCTTAGTAATAGAAGAGATTTGTTTTGGTCATGTATCTCCAAATCAACAGAAACATGATATACATTTGTATCAGTGATTGGTTTTTTTCCTTGATGTAAATATTTTCTAGCTAAATTATCAGTTTGATTTTCAATATAACGTTTCATATAAATTAATCATTTTTGCACTTTTACTTTTGTTCAGTAAATACAGAGTTAATAATATGTCTTCGTCTGAAACATTGATCTCTTCTTTGAATTAATATTGAAGGCAACCCATAGCATCGGAAATTAATTTATCGTTAATTAATTATTTACAGATGTTCTTAAATGTCTAGTTATAAATTGCTTATATAAATGATGTTTCACTGACCTTCGTCTTGATGTTCAAAACATGACTTCCGGTGCCATTAAAGTGCAAATTTTGAAATGTGGTAAATCGTAAACTTCATATCACAAAGAAATACGTTTAATTGAACCAGGTTTTGGTTTTGATATTATAGTAAAACGCAATTGAAATACAAGGTTTTTTTCTAATCGTTTATTTTAATAATAAAAAAAAAAAACAGATGACATTGACATATTATTAACTCTGTATATTCTGAACATTAGCTACGAATTCGACAAAAAAAATTTAAAAACCGATTTTTTTTGTATTGCAAACATTTATTAAAGCGGAATAAAGACTTAGTACTTCTCCATTATCAGTCAGTTTGGTTTAATTTCGTAAAAATAAACAAAAAACATCACTGATGTATTATTGAATTTCAAGTCAATAATTCAACCTATTTAAATCCGTATTCATGCAATCTTTAGTTTGGTCTTTTTTACGCATGTATTCAGCGTGTGGTAGTTAGCATCCATTCCAAAGTGGAAAAGGGGAGACATTAGAAATAACCATTTCGTTGACTGATCCTCCCCAAAAAAATTATTCGTATACAGGTAAAACTATGAATTACAAATATTTTTTTACCTAAAACATGAAATCAAACAGACCAAGAAAAATACGATTACACGTGCTCGCTATCTATCTATGTTTATATTTATATCGGGTTGTATTATTGTCGGGAGTCTTAGGAGGTCATCTCGTTAGATAATCAGATGTCGTTTGGTCTAAAATACGCACAAAAGGCTGATATATTATAACAATCTCATGTATTGTTAAATTGTTTCTTTTAGACGGTGAGTAATTTGGAAATACATTTCGGTATGTTATAAATAGATTGTGAGAATTTAGGTTAAATAGGTGAACATGAGTTTGACAGCGTATGCTCCTTTAAAGAAAAAACAACTCAAAAATACATTACAAGAAAAGACATTCAGAGTTCAACATATGTGTGACTACCCACGAGAATTTAAGATTTATGGGGGGCCTCGTCTAAAATGGACTCGTCGCATATTAATCCTGTTCATACGACAAGAAAACATACACTCTGTCAGGTTATTATGACAGATAATGATTTTGTAAATAAAAGTGTTATGTTTTTTATTTTGCATTTCGGCATATGGAGTATGCGATTTTTTATTTAAAAAACATTAATTCATAAAGTACAAAATTGTATTACATTGATTGGCGCTGAGCAATCTCCAACAACGTATCGGAAGTATACTAATTTTACTAACAATATTAACAGTCATTTGCTGTTTTTAACAAAATGCAAATTTAACTTGTTGAAATGAAGTAAGGATAAAATGTGTCTCAATATAAACACAAGTAGTAGCTTTTAGTAGTGTTTTTTGTCTTTAAAGCTTGATTAAGATTTATGATGTTGATGCATGACTCTATCGTACATAGTATGCAAAACGTAAAAGTTTGTCAGTAGTTTACAAAATGACACATATATACCTTTGGTACGGTGCATTTAACTTGGTGGTACCATTTGAATTATTGATTTTAACTAGAGGCTATTAAAAAATAATAGCCTGAATCGCTCACCTGTCAACATATATTTTGTATTGCTTATCATTTTTGCAGTTTCTATCTATCAAGCATTGTGTTTGAGATAATACGCAAAACTTCGAACATGAGTCCAAATCGTAATTTTCAGGCCATTGATTCTTAAAAGGAGTCATCTAATGGTTTCAGTTATATTGGCATTTTTTAAGGAATTGTATTGCAGATAAATTTCTTTCGTCTACAATTTCCTTCTATATTTTTTACATGACATGTGGTTTTCAAGGTATATGTGTAATAGGCAACATAAGAAAATAAGAAAAAAAATCATATCAGGGCAATTACTCCTATGAGAAGTCATCTGATAATTTTGGGATGAAGGCAGATCTTGAAAAACTGAGCCTTTTGGCGTCAGTAGGACTGTCTCTATCTTCTACGGTTTACACGATATAAAACAATGAATACATTTTACCCAAATGTTTTTTTTCAGCCATTACGGTCATGTTGGTTGCTTGGCAAGAACAAATTACACCTACTTGATACCTTAAGAATCATGCAGTTAAAGTTTATTTAAAATTGGTCTAGTGGTTTCAAAGAGAAAACTTTTGAACATATTTACTACTACGGACACCAAATGACGGCAATAGATCACATGAACCATAGAGCCAGGTGAGCTATAAACTCTATAGAGCAGATTATTGTAGATTTGTGAAGGTAGGAATATTTTTCACTTTCAAAAGACACGTAAAACTTCTGTTTGCAATGATGTAAAAAGGCAAAAGTAAAATAAATATGTTATATAAACATGATAAATGTGTTTTGAAGATGTTTACACTGTCGATTCATCCGGTCTCGCTCCTTTTTAAATTCAAACGATTCCTTCGGGTTTTGTTTGTTACGTTGATTTGTCTCTTCCTAAATCAATTTCAATATTTGAACATCGGTAAACTACAGTCGTCTTGATTTATACCTTTTTCACAAACGCTTCGAAACGAGAATCTAATAGCATTCAATTAAATCTTGAGGAAATTGAAGAAACTATGTGAAAACAGTTAAACGATTGTACGAATCTGATTTACCTTCAGTTGGTGAATTTTATTTACCAACATTCAACTTATGAAGTAAATTATAGTTGACATCTACCATGCAAACATATCCTGCGACCTCTTTGGACTTCTATAATAAATATCTGATACTGTTTCTTTCTAATTCAATAAATTATTATTGTATGCATGGATATGCATGGATATTTTGAGGATTTAAAATGATTATATATGTACAATATCAGGTCAATGTCAGAAAAATATCAACTGTTTTGTATGAGGCTTAGAAACTGGGGAAGGGCAAGTGCCGATTGTTAGATGTAGGGTAGCGCAATCTGCCGAGGTTTGCCGATAGGAACATGAGGAACGAATGTGTGATCTCTTTATTTTCCTACGCGTTATAACATACATTTACGCTTCCACATTATAAAATTACGTATTTAGCATTTGCTATGCAGAATTGTGTATCGTCCAATAACTTCTCCGTAGTTATCGTATAATTACCCTGGAAAGTGGCGAATTTGAGGTGGAGCCGTAAACCGCAAAGGCCTCTGCTTTGAGTTGAAAACAATACTTTTGTGCATAAAATCGTAAATAAAATGCTCATTTGTTACGCTAGGTTGGATTTTTACCACGTACTCACCCTTTCGTCGGACCGTTGAATCGCCCCTGCTTGAGGCAGTACAATAGCATTTAATACATAAAGAAGACATTTTTGTTAAATCTACTGAATGTGATTTTTTTTCAGTTTGAAATGCTGGTAATTTCAAGCATTACTGTCAAGTTTTGTCATAATCTGTTGAAATGGTTTAAGAGAAATTTGGTATGAAGTAAGACGACATCTACAGCGATTTGAGCAAAATATCTTCGAAAAATCCAAATCACGCCGCATCATGATAGACTATTAGGTGGAGCAATAAATGATCAAATATTGATCCCATCTGAATAAAAAAACAGTTATATATGATACAAAAGAGTACTCTTAGATGATAAACACCACTAATGTACATCTTTGTCTTCGTTATAAGGTTCATTTTGGTCCATGTATACCTCTAATTCACTCCAAATTTTAACTTTTAGTTTATATAAATCAAAATTTTGGGGTAGTTATCACACATTTATATTAGAAATGTGATAATAAATGAATAATTGAAGTGTTCAAGCTGAATGAACTATCCATATAAAAGTTTACTGACTCCATGAAGGTTTCAATAAGTCCTTACGTAAAACTTAAGTTTACGCTGCGTTCCAAAGAGCGACATATAATGGTTCCCTTTTGGTTAATAATTTGTTGTCAATGTTTCAAAAATCATTTCATTTACTTGTTACTGTATATTTCTCAATGAAGTTTTCTTGTATAGCCAAATATAGGAAATAAGGTGACAAATTCAGACAAAGCTCCCAAAACGCAGAGCATGATTTGGTCTGCCTACTAATATTCATGGTAGAGCCCTATTTTAGGGCAATGTTTCCTCAAATGTTTTTTTGAGACTCAATCCATTCAGAATATTTAATTCGCAATATTTCAGTGAAATAGCATGAAATTTTAAAAAATGGGAGTACATACAAGGTCATTAGTGCATGTGCAGCTTCCCTAAATAGGGTAATACCACCATTGTTTTCCCCCTATTAGTTTGTTAAATAGGCAATTTCCAGAAAACTTTGCAGAATTTATCTAAGTTTCAAATAAGGAAATACTTGACATGAGTAAAGTTTTATTGTGTCCAATTCTACAAACAAAATTCCACATCATATTTTATTGCATATAAAATTATAACCATCACTGGATTTTAACCAATTAAATGTTCACCTTTTTTTTCCCCTGTTAGCAAGCTTTAGTAACCATGTAACCTCAAGTTTCCAAAATATTTTAAAGAAACACCAAATAAAAAAAGGACGGTGCTTTAAAACACCCAAGATATATGTTTATGACTTAGAATTTTTATTCTGTGATAAAATGCAGGGTTAATTTCCTACAACTGTCAAATTCAAGGACGTTTTGTTTTACCCTTTTTCGTATGAAACCGGATGTGACCATATTTTGGTGGTATTACACCTAAAATACGAAGATATTTATTATATATATGTTTTAAAGTAGCAATCTACTGGATTCAATTTTCAAATTATACTACCATGTCTGGTTCAAAGCCTTGTGTATGGTATACAATAACATGGCCAAAGGCGTGGCATTTGATATTTGAACTATAAATAAAACTTTATTATATAAGATAAAATGAACAAATAGAATTGAAAATTAGTCTATGAAAAAGGCTTAATCACATCTATATATGTACATCAAACATATATTGATTTCAGTTATTAATGAACACCTACACGTTTTGATAATCTGTAATAAAAAACTTGCACTTTTACATTTAACATTTCGGTTTTTCAGAAATCACCTAGTTACAGTCTTTTATTTTTAATCTTTTATATCTCGTTTTGAAGACACATGTAGTTTTCATTAATTGAAGAATTTTGTTCATTTAGTTTGCTGCTTCCTCTGTTTATTCAATAAAATGTTTGTATTCTTATTGTTTCATTATTTTCATTTTCATTTTATTTATCATTTAAGAAAAAAATGTTTCTAATTTTATTATTGATGTTTCAGTGATTGTTATTTTACCTTGATGTAAAATATTTCTAACAAAATGACTACATTTATTTGCTCTATATAACTATTTATATGTTGGCCCTTCTTTTTTTTGTTCTTAATAAATATAGATGTAATATGTCTTCTGAAACATTGATCTGTCTTGTCTTGTTTTTAAATTATTTGTTATCCACATAAGAAGGCCTGCATGGAATGTCCTTCATTTTTTTATTCTTTAACTTTTTTGACCATTTTTCTCTATTCATTATTTATTTAGACCATTTTTCTCTATTCTTTAACCATTTTCTCTATTTTACCATTCTTTTTGTATTCTTTATATTTCAGCACCGAGTTATTCTGTATTCTTTTTCTTTTGCCTTTTTTTCTCTATTCCTTAATGGTTTACCCTTCATCCTGCAATTTTGCCCTTTTTTCTTTATTCTGTAAACCTAATCCAACCCTCATATAAATGAATTGCTTATATAACTGATTTTTCACTGACCTTCATATTGATGTTCAAAACATGACTTCTTGTGCCATTAAAGTGCAAATTTTATAACATGTATAATGTGGTATATAATAAACTTCATATCACAAAACAATATGTTTAATTGGACCAGTTTGGTTTCAAAATTGACACAGTTTAAAGAAAAAGTCACTCAAAAATGCAAAAACAAGAAAAGACATACAGAGGTCATCATGATTAAATGTGACTTACCACGAGATTTCTAGAATTATGGGAGACATTATCTAAAATGGACTGATTGCATATTTATTCAGTTAAAAATGAAGAAAAAAACATGCACCCTGTCAAGTTATTGTGACTAATTCTTTTTAAATAGAGTGTTATTTTTTTTTTATTTGTATATCGGCATATTAGGATTATGAGAATGTTTTATTTACAAACGCGTTTAGTACAAAATTGTATTCCATCGGCACGGAAGCCGGTCAGTGACAGATATGGTGTAGTTTTACGAACACATTTAATTCATAAAGTTCAAAATTGTATAATATTGGCACGGAAGCTTGTTAGTGTCAATGGGTAGTTTTATTTTAAGTCGTTATCACGACTAAGTTACTCGTTTTAACGACCCAGGAACACTTTATAACGACTAAGCTAATTTGTTATAACGACTCAACTAACTCGTTATAACTTAGGTAACTCGTTATTAGGGCTAAGTTACTCGTTATAACGACTTAGTTTAGTCATGTTAACGATTTAAAATAACAACTAAATTATGACACTAACAGGCTTCCGTACACGACTCTACCACACATAATATGCAAAGAATATAAGTTAGGAAGTAGTTTACGAAATGATATATCAATATGCATTTGATATGGTGAATTTACTTTGATTATGCCATGTTAGTTGTTGATTTTAACTATAACAAGAGGCTCCTAGGAGCCTGAATCGATTACCAGTTAACATATATCTTGTATTGCTGATCATTATTGTGATTTCCTTCTATCAATCATAGTGTTTGAGATAATAAGCGAAACTTCGAAAATAGGGTCAAAATCGTCATTTTAGGGTATTTATTCTTAAAAAGAGTCAGCCGATATTCCGGTTATATTGACATATTTTAAGGCAACACAAGAAAATTAGTAAAGTAAACTCATCATTTTACGGGAAATTACACCGAGGAGAAGTCATCTGATATTTTTTTGTAGAAATACGATGATAGTAGATCTTGAAATACTAAAGCATTTTGGCGTCATTTGGATTGTCTCTATCTTCTTTGATTTACAAGATATAAAATAATGAATGCATTTTACCAAAATGTTTATTTTCAGCCTTTGTGGTCATGTTGGTTGCCTGGCAAGAACAAACTAAACGTACTTTATACTAGATACATTAAGAATCATTCAGTTAAAGTTTGTTTGAAATTGGTCTAGTGGTTTCAAACGAGAACACTTTCTGAGGACACCAAATGACGGAAATAGATCACATGAACCATAGAGCCAGGTGAGCTATAAACTCTATAGAGTAGATATTTTGAAAACTTTATCGATATGTGAAGGTACGAATAATTTCCATTTTCAAAAGACACGTAAATCTTCTTTTTGCATTTATGTAAAAACCAAGAGTAAAATGAAAATGTTATATAAATGTGTTAAGGGGACGTTAACGCTGTCGATTCATTCGATCTCACTCCTTTTTAAATTCTTGCGATTCCTTGTAGGGTAACGAAATCTGATGTTTGTCGAATTTTAGATGTAGGGTAGCGATCTGCAGAGGTTTGCCGATTGGAACGAATGTGTGATCTCTTTACCTATCTACGCTATATAACATACATTTACGCTTCCATGGGATATAAAATTACGTATTCAGCATGCAGAGTTATATATTGCCCATTTACTTGTCCATCGTTATTTTATGGTTACCCTGGACAGTGGTGGATTTGAGGAGGAGCCGTAGAGGGCAAATGCCTCCCTTTTGATCGGAAAACAATACTTTTTGTGCATAAAATTGTACACACTCGGTGGTAGACTTGTCCTCTGACATTTGAAGAAATAACTTAATTTTCTATTATCTGATAAATGTATGTATTATATATTCATGATATTGTCATCGTCTTCTTGTACACAAGTGTGTCTTGTAAGATAATGAACAAATAAAATTGAATAGTAGTCTGTAAAAAGGGCTTAATGAGATGTATATCTGCACATCAAAAATGTATTGATTTTTGCTAAATAACACCCACATGGAGTTTTAAAATGATACTCTGTATAAATTTTTTTGCCATTTTACATGTAAGCCTTATTCCAGAAATCATTACTGTCACGTGACTAGTGTAGTTTCATTCATTGAAGAATTTTGTTCGTTTAATTTAATGCTTCCTCTGTTTTTCCAATTTATTTTGTTATTCTTATATTTTTTTCAGTATTTTTATTTTTATGTTTTCAATTTAGAAAAAAAAATCTTTATTAATGTTATTGGTGTTCTAATGCTTGTTATTTTACCTTGATGTAATTTTTTTTTTTTCTGACAAATTAAAGCTTTAAGGGACCACAGTTATTTGCTATATATAACTACATGTATTCATACGTTCAACGTCCTTCTTTTTTTTTTTTTTTTTTTTTTGTTCTTAATAAATATATATTTAATATGTCTTTTTCTGAAACATTGATCTGTCTTGTCTTTAAATTAAATCATTTGTTATCAACATGAGAGGGCCTGCATGGAGTGTCCCTCATTTATTTATTTATTTATTTTATCACAATTTTTCTCTATTCTTTATTTATTATGACCATTTTTGGTTTTAATCTTTAACCATTTTCTCAATTTTTACCATTTGTTTTTGCTTATTTCAACACCGAGATATTCTGTATTCTCTTTTTTTTTTTTTTTGCCTTTTTCTCTATTCCTTAATTTTTTCTCATTCATTCAGCACTTTTTGTTCTTTATTTTCTATTCTGTAAAACTCATCCATACCCTCATATAAATTGAAGAAACCCGAAGCATCAAATATTAATAAGTCGTTAATAGCTGTTTACAGATATTCTTAATAATGAAATGTCTAGTAATAAATTGCTTATATAAATGATTTTTCACTGACCTTCATATTGATGTTCAAAACATGGCTTCTTGTGCCATTAAAATGTAAATTTTATAATGTGGTATATAATAAACTTCATATCACAAAGAAATACGTTTAGTTGGACCAGTTTGATTTTATAATTCGACAAAGTTTGAACAAAAGGTAACTCAAAAATGCAAAAACAAGAAAAGACATTCAAAGGTCATCATAATTAAATGTGACTTACCACGAGATTTCTAGAATTGTGGGGGACCTTATGTAAAATGAACTGATTGCATATTTATCCAGTACATACTGAAAAATACATGCACCCTGTCAAGTTATTGTGACAGATATTTTAAAAATAAATATCGGCATATTAAGGAGTATGCGAAATTTTTATTTACAAACACATTAATTCATACTTACATGTAGTTTAGTCGTGGTAGGAACCTGATGTTCAGTGGTTGGCGTTTGTTGATGTGGTTCATAAGTGTTTCTCGTTTCTCGTTTTTAGCTCACCTGGCCCGGAGGGCCAAGTGAGCTTTTCTCATCACTTGGCGTCCGTCGTCCGTCGTCGTCCGTCGTCGTCGTTGTCGCCGTCGTTAACTTTTACATTTTGAATTTCTTCTAGAGAACCACTGAATGGAATAAACCCAAACATGACATGAATGTTCCTTATGAGACGCTGACCAAGTGTTGTTACCTTGAAACCGGTCCATCATCTTAGATGGCCGCCAGCGGGGGACTTAGTTTAACATAGGACCCTATGGGAAATACATACAAATGTCTTCTTTTAGAGAACCACTGAATTGAATGAAACCAAACATGGCATCAATGTTCCTTATGAGGTGTTGACCAAGTGTTGTTACTTTGAAGCCGATCCATAATCCAAGATGGCCGCCTGCGGAGGACTTAGTTTAACATAGGACCCTATGGTAAATATTTACAAATGTCTTCTTTTAGAGAACCATTGAATGAAATCAAACCAAACATAGCATGAATGTTCCTTATGAGGTGCTGACCAAGTTTTGTTACTTTGAAGCCGATCCATCATCCAAGATGGCCGCCAGCGGGGGACTTAGTTTAACATAGGACCCTATGGGAAATACATACAAATGTCTTCTTTTAGAGAACCACTGAATGGAATGAAACCAAACATAGCATGAATGTTCCTTATGAGGTGCTGACCAAGTGTTGTTACTTTGAAGTCGATCCATTATCCAAGATGGCCGCCAGCGGGGGACTTAATTTAACATAGGACCCTATGGAAAATACATACGAATGTCTTCTTTTAGAAAACCACTGAATGGAATGAAACCAAACATGGCATGAATGTTCCTTATGAAGTGCTGACCAAGTGTTGTTACTTTGAAGCCGATCCATCATCCAAGATGGCCACCAGCTGGGGACAGTGTTTAACAAAGGACCCTATGGACAATACATACAAATGTCTACTTTTAGAGAACCACTGAATGGATTGAAACCAAACATGGCATGAATGTTCCTTATGAGGTGTTGACTAAGTGTTGTTACTTTGAAGCTGATCCTTCATCCAAGATGGCCGCCAGCGGGGGACTTAGTTTAACATAGGACCCTATGGGAAATACATACAAATGTCTTCTTTTAGAGAACCACTGAATTGAATGAAACCAAACATGGCATGAATGTTCCTTATGAGGTGTTGACTAAGTGTTGTTACTTTGAAGCTGATCCTTCATCTAAGATGGCCGCCAGCGGGGGACTTAGTTTAACATAGGACCCTATGGGAAATACATACAAATGTCTTCTTTTAGAGAACCACTGAATTGAATGAAACCAAACATGGCATCAATGTTCCTTATGAGGTGTTGACCAAGTGTTGTTACTTTGAAGCCGATCCATAATCCAAGATGGCCGCCTGCGGAGGACTTAGTTTAACATAGGACCCTATGGAAAATATTTACAAATGTCTTCTTTTAGAGAACCATTGAATGGAATGAAACCAAACATAGCATGAATGTTCCTTATGAGGTGCTGACCAAGTTTTGTTACTTTGAAGCCGATCCATAATCCAAGATGGCTGCAAGCGGGGGACTTAGTTTAACATAGGACCCTATAGGAAATACATACAAATGTCTTCTTTTAGAGAACCACTGAATGGAATGAAACCAAACATAGCATGAATGTTCCTTATAAGGTGCTGACCAAGTGTTGTTACTTTGAAGCCGATCCATTATCCAAGATGGCCGCCAGCGGGGGACTTAATTTAACATAGGACCCTATGGAAAATACATACGAATGTCTTCTTTTAGAAAACCACTGAATGGAATGAAACCAAACATGGCATGAATGTTCCTTATGAAGTGCTGACCAAGTGTTGTTACTTTGAAGCCGATCCATCATCCAAGATGGCCACCAGCTGGGGACAGTGTTTAACAAAGGACCCTATGGACAATACATACATCTCTGGCCTTTGTTAGTCTTGTATTATTTTTACTTTTAGTTTCTTGTGTATAATTTGGAGTTTAGTATGAGGTCCATTATCACTGAACTAGTATATATATTTGTTTAGGGGCCAGCTTAAACGCCTCCGGGTGCGGAATTTCTCGCTGTATTGAAGACCTATTGGTGACCTTCTGTTGTTGTCTGTTCTGTGGTCGGGTTGTTGTCTCTTTGACATTTCCATTCTCAATTTTAAATGTCTACTTTTAGAGAACCACTGAATGGATTGAAACCAAACATGGCATGAATGTTCCTTATGAGGTGTTGACTAAGTGTTGTTACTTTGAAGCTGATCCTTCATCCAAGATGGCCGCCACCGGGGGGACTTCCTTTAACATAAGACCCTATTGGAAATACATACAAATGCTTCTTCTAGAGGTGCACTGAATGGACTGAAACCAAACATGGCATAAATGTTTCTTATGAGGTGCTGATGAAGTGTTGCTACTTTGTTGCTGATTTACTGTTCAAGATGGCCACCAGGATTTTTTATTAAATTACAGGGCCAATATTAAACCAAATTTGGCCTCACTCATTAATAGGGTATCTGTTATGATTTCAATCTATTTTAACATGATTTCCAAAACCAAAGTAGAATCAGGTGAGCGACACAGGCTCGTGAGAGCCTCTAGTTTTATATAGATTAGACCGCTGGTTTTCCTGTTTGAATGGTTTTACACTAGTCAATTTTGGGGCCCTTTATAGCTTGCTGTTCAGTGTGAGTCAAGGCTCCGTGTCGATGGCCGTACTTTGACCTATAATGGTTTACTTTTACAAATTGTGACATGGATGGAGAGTTGTCTCATTGGCACTCATACCACATCTTCTTATATCTTTTAACGATTTGAAATAAAAACTAACCCTCACACTGGCTTCCGTACATGACTCTGCCACATATAATATGCAAAGAATATAAGTAAGAAGTAGTCTACAAAATGATATATCATATATACGTTTGATAAGGTGCATTTACTTTGATGATGCCATTTTAATTGTTGATTTTAACTTTAACAAGAAACTCCTATGAGTCTCAATCGCTCCCCTGTCAACATATATCTTGTATTGCTGATCATTATTGTAATTTCTATCTATCAATCATAGTGTTTGAGATAATAAGCAAAACTTCGAAAATAAGTCAAAATCGTCATTTTAGGGTATTTATTCCTAAAAGGAGTCATCCGATATTTCGGTTATATTGGCATTTTTTAAGGCATCACAAGAAAATTGATAAAATAAAATCGTCATTTAAGGGCAATAACTCCTATGAAAAGTCATCTAAAATTTTTAGTAGAAACGGGATGAAGTTAAATCTTGAAATAGTCAAGTTGTCAGTTGGAGAGTCTCTATCTTCTATGGTTTACAAGATATAAACCAATGAATTTAACCCAAATGTCGTTTTCAGCCACTATGGTCATGTCAGTTGCTTGGCAAGAACAAAATACACGACCGTTCTATATACTATATACCTAAAGAAACAATTAGTTAAAGTTTGTTTCATATTGGTCTAGTGGTTTGAAAGGAGAACACTTTTGAAAATGTTTACGACTAAGGACACCAAATGACGGCAATAGCTCACATGGCTTATAGAGCCAGGTGATCTATAAATTTTATAGAGCAGATAAATTTGGAAATTTTATCGATTTGTGTTTGAATTATTTCCACTTTCAAAAGAAACATTAAACTTCTTTTTTTCATTTATGTAAAAAAGGAAAAGTAAAATAAATATTTTATATAAATGTGTTATGGAGACGCATACCCTGTCGATGCACTTTTAGAATGCTTGCAATTCCCTCGGTTTTTGTTTGTCACCTTGATTTTGTCTCTTCCTAATCGATTTACTATATTTGATCATTGGTAAACTACTGTTGCCTTAAATTAAACTTTTTTTCACAAATACTTCTTAACTGACAATTTAACATCATTCAATTAAATCTAAAGGAAACTGAAGAAACTTTATGAAAACAGTTAAAAATTGTAAACGTCTGAACCACTGTTAATTTGTGATTCATAATTTACATATACCTATTTTTTCTTTTTGTTGTAGCGCCATCTCTTGTAGTCGAATATACCAATTACGAAAAACAAGTCAAGTTGATGACACAACAGTAACATATATAATGGTATTCCCATTAAAAATTGTGTTCTAGCGACATACCTACTGTACCCCTATTTATTCAAGTAAAACAAAATTAACTACAATCAGTTTGTAAAATTAAAACCTGTTTTTTTCTAATTAATTTAGAACAATTGCCATTCGGCACAACTCGGCATTTCAAGCATTCTGCAATTTGTGTAGGGTAGCGTAATCTGACAAGTTTTGCTGATTGTTAGATGTAGAATAGCGGAATCTTCCGAAAATTGCCGATTGCTAGATACAGGGTAGCGGAATCTGCCAGGATTTGCCGATTGGAACGAATGTGAGATCTTTTTACTTACCTACGCGTTTTAACATACATTCAAGCTTCCACAGGATCTATAATTACGTATTTAGCATGATACTTGCATATATATATATATATATGCAGAATTGTGGATTGGCAATGAACTTGTCCATCGTTATCGTATGGTTACCATGGACAGTGGCGGATTCGAGAGGGGTCATAGAGGGCGAATGCCTCCCTTTGATCGGAAAACAATACTTTGGTGCATGAAATCGTTATAAAATGTTCACTTGCTATGTTCGGTGGTAATTTTACCATAATGGACAATAAAGCACCCTTTGTTCGGACCTTTGATTCGCCCTCCTTCATGCTGTACAATTACATGTACTACAATACGAAGATACATATTATATTTATGTTTTCAAGCTGCAAACTACTGGATTCATCTTTCAAATCATACTACCGTCTTATGTTTGGTATATAATAATATGTTCAAGGGCTTGTCATCTGAAATGTGAAGTAATAATTAAACTTTCTGTTATCTGATGAATGTACACTCTTTACACTACACTTCCACAAAATCTTATCAAACAAAATTTGTCCTATTTAATTGAATGGTCTTTTGCAAAATCTGATTGCAAATACATTTGCTGCAATTCACTTAAAGCCTTCTTCTCTAATGAAAAAGGTAAATATGCTAAATATACTTACTGGAGGTGTGATAAGATGATTGAAGCTGCTAATTTTCTCCCTGACAACAGTTATGTACGTTTCGGCAAAAAAGTTTATCGACCGGTTGTACAGATTAGGAATTTCTATGGCCACCAAATGCGCCCCTTAAATAGTAGACTTGTTCCTGTACTGTTATGAAACACAGTTCATTGCCAAACTCAGTCTAAATTGCATTTAATCGATAAATTCAGCAACACTCACCGTTATCTTGCTGATATTTTTTCGTTAAATAATCAAGAATTTTCTTAATACATTGCCGAAATTTACCCAATAGAACTTATTTTAAATAAATCAAATAGTAACGGTAATAACTGTCCTTTCCTAGATTTAGATATTTTAGTTTGATACAAGAAAATCTACAAAAACATTTACGAAAAAAGGGACGATTTTACTTTCCCTATTGTTAATTTTCCTTTTTTGGACAGTGATTATCCTTTGGAACCATCTTACGGTGTTTATAAATCACAACTCGTTCGCTATTCTTTTGTCTGTAGTGACGTTTTGGGTTTCAATGAACGTAATCTATTTATTAATGGTAAATCATTAAGTAAGGGATTTCGTTATCACAAATTACTTAAAACTATTACTAAACTTTTCCATAAATACAAAGATTTGGTTTGGAAGTTGTAATGTACCTGTAGAAAATTTATTTCAAATGGGATAGCAATTTTGACGGAGATGTTGTTTACCGAGTCTGGAAATTTTGATAAGATCCGTTCAATCTTGTCGGTCCTTTAAATAAACTTATTCTGGAAGGATACCAATTCAACACTGTAATTAGATCTTTGAATTTGTTTTATTGGTATAAATATTGAATTTGTCAACAGTAAATCAAAACCAGTTTTAATAGTATTGTTATATACATATGTACATTTACGGTTCTACAATCTGTCGATACCCGTATCTTGGCATTGCATAAGGTCATGTTTTTCTCTGACTGCTTATGACGTCTTTACACTAAATCCATTAGATGTTGGATGTGTCTAATTGATATTTTAGTCTCAGATACATGATTATTTTATTAGTTGTAATTGGCTTTGAACTAGCTGTCAGTAACTGCAAGTACTCTCAGACCTGTTCTTAGTATCTTTTTTGTTTTGGGGATGTATAAATTCACTGCCACGTCCGGCCTGTGTTTTTGATGGTTGTTTTTCTGCTTTGTATCGATCTAATGAGTTACGCTCTTTTCAATTGATTTTTATAGTTTGTTCTTATGTTGTACTGTTACGCCACTGTCCCAGATTAGAGGGAGGGTTGGCGCCACATTCTGTAAGTGCCTGTCCCAAGTCAGGAGCCTGTAATTCAGTGGTTGTCGTTTGTTGCTGTATATCATATTTGTTTTTCGTTTATTGTTTTGTACATGAATCAGGCCGTTAGTTTTCTCGTTTTAATTGTTTTACATTTGTCACTTCGGGGCCTTTTATAGCTGACTAGGCGGTATGGGTTTTGCTCATTGTTGAAGGCCGTACGGTGACTTATAATTGTTAACTTCTATGTCATTTGGTCTCTGGTGGAGAGTTGTCGCATTGCCAATCATATCATATCTTTTTATTTATATGTATTGTCATCGTCCTCTTGTACACATGTGTGTCTGAGGTTTAATGTAGTATTGTCTTGTCTTATCTTGTATGATAATGAACAAAAAATATTGAAAAGTAGTCTTTGAAAAAGGCTTAATTAGATGTATATCTGTACATTAACCATTTATTGATTTTTGCTAAAGAACACCTACAGGGAGTGTGATACTCTGTATAAAACACCTGCAATTTAACATGTAAGCCTTATTCCAGAAATCCCCAAGTTACTGTAACAGTCGGTTTATCTTGTTACGTAAGTACAACTGTTTTTTAGACGCATGCAAGTTTCATTCATTGAAGAATTTTGTTCAGTTAATTTGCTACTTTATCTGTTTTTTTAAATATATTTTTAATTTTTATTTTTATCATTATTTTACTCATTTTTATCATTTTAGAAAAAATAAATTTATTATTGTTATTATCATTTTTAGTACTATTGTTTATTCTCGGCATAAAATGTCAGTTTATTCGTAGCAGCAAATAATAAAAACAAAACTTCGTAAATTAAATGAATCCAAAGCGCTTTTCTGGGTATACCTTCATCAGGAACAAGCAAAGCCGAATATTTGATAGCCAAAGATGTATAAGAACCGGAACAGTTGAAGAGCTATATGACCAAAAAGGACTTAAAATTGATAGCCAAATCTTTGCCTGAGGGAGTTGAAACCTTAGTTTCTTAATAATTTCTAAATTTATAAACGGACAATTTAAGAAAGGTTTGCTGCAATCTCATTAACTGTATGCCATGTCTGTTCAAGATAATAAATAGGTCAGTCTGTAGTATTTTCGAGACCCGGCACATCAAAGTTTAAACTAGTATTGTGAGTATTCAACTTCCGCTTTTAGGTCAATTAAAAAGGTGTAGAAATATACCAGAGAACCACTGGTTTCTGACTTAAGAAAGGTACAACAAATGTGGCTGGTTCTACGTGATCATATTTCAGTAGATAAATAGAATTAAAAGATGGTATCAATGCAGATTCTACTCCACAGTCACGTTGATGACGATATTTTTCCACTTGATATTTAATAGTTTAATTTAAAATAACCAAATGAATTTGGCGGGAAATTATATGATACAAACTTAATCAATTTACCAAACTGGACTGAGTCTGTTAAAATGCATACAAAAATAAATCATCATCTTCTTGTCGTTAAGCATATAAAGTACAGCTTGTGACAAACAAAATACAAATTACAACGTAATATAAAACAAATTTTATAGCAATCAGTTAATCAAGAGTCCCTTATCAGGTGCGGGTCCAGGATTTTAAAAAAAGGGAGGACCCCTGTCAAGCCAGCGTTTGGAGTGATACTTGTCAAAAGTCTATAAAATTGAGAATGGAAATGGGGAATGTGTCAAAGAGACAACAATCCGACCACAGAACAGACAACAACAGAAGGTCACCAATAGGTCTTCAATGCAGGAGAAATTCCCGCACCCGGAGGCGTCCTTAAGCTGGCCCCTAAACAAATATATATACTAGTTCAGTGATAATGGATTTATATGCATTTATCATATATGAAGCTCCATATAGGAGGTCTCGGTCACACTGCCCCCCCCCCCTCTTAAATCTGCCTCTGTTTGTCCTCGTTTCCATTGACTGTTTTAAAAAAGAACCTATTATACTTTGTATCTGTTGAAAATTTGTTGGATTGATTATATAATTGTACATGTAGCTTCAATATGCTTATATTAAAAAAAACAGCTGTACAAATGACTACAAAAGTATGCTTATTGGAAATATACATGTATCAATATTATAGGTTATAATTACGATAATAAGATACATATAGTCAATTGTTACATCTGCAAAATCAATCCTTGGCAAAATCAAGACAAAGATATATAATTATTTTTTAATAATAATAATAATTGTATTTGAAAATAACACTCATATGGGTGAAGCAACAAAATTAATAAACACAAAATATAACACAATATATTACAAAATATAACACAATATTAACACAACAGTCAAGATTACAAGTTGAAAAATAAAACAAAAACATACTGTAATGTTTATGTAACTTTTGATGGACATGGACCTCATTCTCACTCAACTCTAAAGATTGCTTTATAAAGTCACCAACTTCTGTCAAAAGTTCAAATTCAGGATTTAAAAGTTATTTTAGCTTAAACAGTGGTTGAGAATTTGTAAAACCAGGTTTTATATTATCTATTTTTAATCATTTGACAAACTTATAATTAATTCTTAATGTGCCTGTCCCAAGTCAGGAACCTGTAGTCCAGTAGTTGTCTTTGGTTCATGTCTGTCATAATTGATTTTCGTAAATTGTTTTGTTATAAATTAGGCCGTTTGTTTTCTCAATTGACTTGTTTCATATTTTTCATGTCGGGGCCTTTTATAGCCGACTATACGGTATGGGTTTTCTCATTGTTGAAGGCCGTACGGTTGCCTATAATTGCTTACTTTCACTTCATTTGAACTTTGTTGGATAGTTGTCTCATTGGCAATCATACCACATCTCCTTATTTTCATATTGTAAATAAATAATAATGATATAAAAAGCCCCAGCAGTCGAAATTGGGAGGATATTTTTATTACTTAAAAGTTTACTAGACTATTTGTTTGTAGTTATACACATCACATTTTATTTGCATGGTATTGCATTCGAATATTTGGTGATATATTGTAAAATGATTATTGCAAGCTCGTGCAATATAATATTATCAGTGCTCGGAACACTGTTCCTTAATCATGTTAATATTATATTAGTGCAATAACATTGACCATCAGGAAAAAAAAACAACAAAAAAGCTTTCCATACATCGCTCCTCTGTATTCAACTGAAACAAATGTACCCAGATCGATTTGCAAGGCCAGTTTGTTTACAATATTTAATACCTTGTGTTCGAATCTATAGAGCGACTGGGGTGAAACACCCCCTATTGTCCTTCGAATATGGATACTATTTAATAACATGCAATGTGATCATGTGACACATACACAGGATTCTCGTATCGCTATATATATCGTGAACTGACAATTTATCTCATGTGGTATTCCTTATGGATTCAAACAAAGCCGTTTATCAGGTAAAAAAGTCTAATAGCCTGTCATTGAACATTTGAACTCTCGGGTAGTTCACACAATTTCTTAATGTGAGAAAATCAAGGTATGTACAAGTGTGTGGATTCTATATCAATTATAGGCTAATTAGAATTGTATTGATTTTGTTTGATTACATACGTACATGTAATTTGATGCAAGGTATATTTTTTTCAAACTGTATGGATTTTTTTATTAACTATTATCCAGAACTCTTTATTGGATAAAGGTACGTACGTTAATGATCTATTTCCTTTCTTTTATTGATCATATAATATGCATTATTAATTAAAAACATCAGTGTCAATTACAATGGAAAAGAAAATATGGTACAGTAATTCATCTCGCATTCATTTACCTAAAAAGAGCAATGTATTTTGTACATTATTTGTTTTCTTAACACATAAAAATAAATTGGCAGTTTCCATCCAGTATTCACAGAAGCATCTAACTTGATATATTGCAACTATTATAGTCATTTTTAAAAATTAATATGCACCTTGTTGTTACATTAATCAATTAAGAAGTTTTCATAAAGGAGGACGAACTGCACACCCGCATAGCAGTTCTTTGGTTATGTTCATGCTTATTTCATGAGTGTATGCAGGATATACGTTTGTTCATATGCTATCAACTCCTCGGGTATAGATGCACATTCATGAATAATTAAAACAAATTAATAGATAAAAAAAATGTGCAATCAGTCTGGAAGAAAATTATAATTTTTAAAATCTATAAAATAGGTAAATCAAGTTTGCTTCTTTATAAACTCTAACCCTAGCTGTGATAGTATACATTAAACTGAGTTTTACTGTGCGTACTGTTGTACGTTTGTTTTTTCTACATTGGCTAGAGGTATAGGGGGAGGGTTGAGATCTCAAAAAACATGTTTAACCCCGCCGCATTTTTGCGCCTGTCCCAAGTCAGGAGCCTCTGGCCTTTGTTAGTCTTGTATCATTTTTAATTTTAGTTTCTTGTGTACAATTTGGAGTTTAGTATGACGTCCATTATCACTGAACTAGTATACATATTTGTTTAGGGGCCAGCTGAAGGACGCCTCCGGGTGCGGGAGTTTCTCGCTGCATTGAAGACCCATTGGTGGCCTTCGACACATTCCCCATTTCCATTCTCAATTTTATTAACTCCAAATGTTTGAGAGAGCTGCTTAAAGAACGAGTACGTGATAAATTTTAACCCTGACACTATCGCGCAATAATATTTTCAAATTGCACTACCATCTGAATAGCTCATATCACTACATGTTATAATCTAATTGAAATTGAAGGATTCATGATTATTTTGTTCTTTTTATACCTCCCCCATATAAAATAAAACTATTTTGAGTAGTCAGTCAAGTTCTGTCGAACGTAAAGTTTTGCGAATTATCCATCATTATAAAAGGAACAATTACTGAGTCACATGTATATGCTCTTGATTAGGACAGGTACATATAGAATGTGACGGGGTTAAACATGTTTTTGAACATCCAACTCTACTATAACTAGGGACAGTGGTGTAATAGCACAACATGAAAACAAACTGAAAAAATTAGTCTGAAAATGCTTGCTCGACCCATCAGTTCGGCATTAAGCGCAAACAACAATCTTCTCAGTTGGACTCTGTTGGAAAGATGTTGCATTGACAATCATACCACATCTCTTTATATTATTACACCTGCATGTAACAAAAAGACTAAAGACATAAAGTATCGATCTAAGAGTACTTGCAGTTATTGAAAGCTCGTTCAAAGCCAATTTCAACTAATATCCCAGATTAAAATATTAATCCGTACACATCCAACGGATTTAGTGTAACGACGTTATTTTAAACAGTATGAGAAAAGCATGACTTGTGATTAAGTATTGACAGAATGAATTGTCAATCACGGACTCGTATATCAGCTGGGGGTGATAGCTTGGGATTTGATATCGTGTTTATGGAGAGTACAAATGTTTCTAGGCGTGGTAGACAAATTGAATAGAGGATACGGGGAAATGCAATCATAGCGACTATCTGAACAACTGGAGATTCCTAACATGGCGAAGGTGAATCTAGAGAATGCCAGATTTTTTTTATCAAAATTGTCAACTACTGTAAAAAGATATTTATTGCATTTGGTTAATTGAATATATTGAAGTTTATTAAATCCATTTCTATTCATTGTATACCGCCGTGGTGATCTCGTGGTAGCGGGTTTGCCCCAGCTCGAGTATTGGAGGTCGAGGGTTCAATCTTTGTCTTTTTCGTGAATGACATGAATGTTCTTATTGAGTATGAAAACAAAGAAATTTTGCATGATTGGCAATTATCCGCCAAACAATAAAGCCTTTGGGCAAGGATTTAAACAAGGTCAACGTACGGCCTTCAAAATTTATCGAAAACCATACAGTCAAGTAAGCTTTAAAGGGCACCGCGGTATGGTCTATTTGTTCCGAATCATAGTTTAACTTCGGTCAGTGACATTTTCCTTGTGTAATTGGATAAGATATTTACCCCCTTACTGAATAATTAAATCAAAATATTTTCAAAATTTTTCTTTCAAGGTCGAACATGTATGTTTATACCAACTTGGCAAGTTGCAAGGACAATACATATGTTATTAATTAAATGTCATTGTTAGCAGAATAGACTGTTTCAGTAGGGCAATTTTTCAACTTCTTTCAATCTTTACTGAAATAAACATAAACTTGAGAATGGAAACGGGGAATGTCTCAAAGAGACAACAACCTGACCAAATAGCAGAAAACAGCCCAAGGCCACCAATGGGTCTTCAACACAGCGAGAAAATCCCGCACTCGGAGGCAGGTTTCAGCTGGCCCCTTAAACAAAAATGTGTACTAGTTCAGAGAACATGGACGTCACACTAAACTCCGAACATATAGATGAACCAAAATTAAAAAACATACAAGACTAACAAAGGCTATAGGTTCCTGACTTGGGACAGTCGCAAAAATGCGGCGGGGTTAAACATGTTTTGTGAGTTCTCAACCCTCCCCCTATACCTCTAGCCAATGTAGAATGAATAAACAAACAAATAGCAATACGCACAGTAAAACTCAGTTTAAAGGAAGTCCGAGTCCGATGTTAGAATATGTAACAGAAGAAACTAAGCAAAATGACAATGATGACATAAATCAATAGAGGGCTACTAGCAGTTACTGACATGCCAGCTCCAAACCTCAATGAAACTGATTGAAAGATTATGCCTTCATCATATGAAAATCAAGCACAATCCCTCCCGTTAGGGGTTTAGTATCATGCCATCATGAAATATATGAGAAGAACATAACCCGTATCATGTACAGTTCACAGCTTTATGTATGTACTTTTTGGGTTTAAACTAAATAATATTGTACAATGTCTATTTGAATATTCAACAAAATAATAAATTCGGATTTAGATATATGAGTTGGCTTCAAGATACAGATATATGATCCCAGTTACAGGATAACAGTTCAGTACTCACGAATGAAGTCCCTTAATAAATCTACCATCTTTTAAATGGGATATTGTACCGAGATGAAAATTATGTAAAGATGCTTAACTTTTTAATATATTTAAAGGGTATTCATTTAACTTTGAACTTCTGATAAATTTTGTTTGATTCTGAAATGTATAGGGTGGATAATTGTCTGAGTAAATGGTTCAAATTTTTATTTTCGATTTTTATCAAGAAGTGAATAAAATCACCCTATCAATACTCAGAACAGTATTGGTCTCTTAGATGCCAGTCATGACCCTTCAAGAATTCTCCACGAAACCATGATGGGGGCTACTAGTATGAGAAAGTAATTGACATTTGACAGTCAAATATTATAGAGAATACCCTGCAATTATGATCAAATTGAATTGAAGTAATGGGGAAAATAATTGGGTCCCTGTTCCAACAATGGCCTCGTGCAAATAAATTCACTTGGTTAACAATACCGTTCTATGCAAAATAAAAAAAAACATTTTCAGTTTGGTTAACAATGCCTTTCGATGCAAATCAATTCACTTTGATTAACAATATCCGTTGATGAAAGTTTAAAATAAACCTGTAGAATTTGCAACAAATGTTACATTGTTTCAAAATTGCATGCTACAGCAACATGATTGCTGATTTTTTTTTAAATTTTATTGAATCGTATTAAGTTACAATGACACATTAGGCTTTTTATTGCTGTCCTTGGTTAGACCATTCCCGTTTAAGAGGGTACAGAACACCCAAGGGAGTTAACTCTTTAAAAATCAGCCGAACGTTTTAATCACGTACGATTAGTAAAGAGAAATGATCAAGCTTCTCAATGATCAAAATTGGTGTCAAACTGCTGTATATCCAATACAATTATTCCTGTTGATTGTGTGGTTCAAATTTCTTGATTTTTTAATATTTTTGCCAACAGGTCAAAAATAAATTTATATTTTGTCAAAATTTAATGAAAATTAAACGAGCCAAATATATTTTAGTAAATGTGTTGGGTACTTCCTTAAATGAATCATTTAACAGTGACCAGATGGTGAACAGACACAAGACATTGTTACGATTTTGATCCGATTCAGCAGAATCTGTTCGACATAGTTACGATACAGCAGAATATGTTACGACATAGTCACGATACAGCAGAATCTGTTACGACATAGTAATGATACCGCAGAGTCTGTTACGACATAGACACGATACTGTAGAATCTGTTACGACATAGCCACGATACATCAGAATATGTTACGACATAGCCACGATACAGCAGAATTTGGTACGACATAGTCACGATACAGCAGAATCTGTTACGACATAGTCACGATACAGCAGAATCTGTAACGACATGGTCACGATACAGCAGAATCTGGTACGACATAGTCACGATAGACATAATCGATTGAGTTTCCCGAATGTAACAGGACGCACCATAATTGTATGAGTGCTTGGTCGACCTCTAGAGACCATTACAGACTCATAAGCGCATTTTTCACTTATCGTGTTGTAGCGCTGTCTGATCTCAAACGGTGATCCATAATCAGTTATATGTGTGAACGCAGCATTAAGTTGGTGAAAAATCTTTCAAGTATCATAATCTTTAAACTCTGCATAATTTAAATTCCGCTACGCTTCAACAACTTCCCACAATGTTGCCCCTGTAAGTGAAACATAGTCAGGGGGGATTGTCCGTACCCCTTTATTTCTCACCGGTTGTAATATGGAAATAAAGAAGTACCAAAAGTTGAAGGTATGACATTAAAGTTGTATTGTATAAGACTCGCCATTTTCAATGGCTTAAACATATAAAATTAATAATAACTCTGCTATCAATAAAAAAAAATACTAAAAGAATGTCTTTATTGTTAACATTTATTTTTGTTTGTCATTGGCATAATTTATAGTGAACTTAAACTGTTAAAGGTGTATGGTGAAGGGCATTTAAAGTCCAAGGTTATAAGTCGGTTGTTATTGTCACGGGTCTTTAATTTAATGTTAAAAACCTAATCAAAGACTATTTTTAAAAACGCATGTCATTTAGTCTTCCATAATTAATTTGTTTAACGGGTTTCATTTGCCTACTGATATATATATATATATAGTGTAGGTAAGAAAATATTCTATTTTGAGTAATCAATGTAATAAGCATAAACATTGAATTTAATTTCTAATACATAAACCGTGCGGTTGAGGAATATATAGAATAAATTATAGAATAAACTAATAAAACAATATCATGCAGAGTTCGCGAAAAGTGTTGGTCCGAAGGATTTGACCAACAAAAGTTTGCAAAGGACCGACACAGTTTTGGTATTTTGCAATAGAAATAAAAGTGAGAACAAGAAGATTTTCGTCAAGGACCACCAGGGGAAAAGAGATTTCGCAAACGTGTTTTTCGTCCAATTGATATATAAATTGAAGATTTGGATGGGAAATCATCATCTATTGTTACAAGCCTTAGGGACTTTAAATGGGTTTAGAAACAGCAATGGTCGATAACGTATAATTATCCGATTTGAATTTCATAGTATTAACATATATATGGGTTTATTAAAAGTAATTGGAAATAACGTTAAATTATACGTCTTTGATTTCATAGCTGTTTTGTGAATAACACATTTATTCGGACAATTAACTGTCCGATTACACAAGTGAGAAAAAAGGGGAAAACTTAATGTAGTTCAAGACTTTACTACCATACGGGAAATAAGAAAATTGAATATTGTTTTTGTAGTTAATTCTCAAACCATATGAGATATACAGCCCCCTTTTTTTCCCGCGCTAATTCTTCACAAAATTTAAGTTACGTTAAGATAATTTCCAACACGCAGTTGAAAATTATTAAAAGGAAGGTCATATTTTTCATATTATATTCAAAGTATACCATTTTTAAACTCTTCCAATCTTTGTTGAAATTTACATAATTACAGCTTTCTGTAAATACTGTATGTCAAAATTACCAAGGCTCTTACAAGATATATGACAAAAGTATCAATCATTATTTATAAAGATGACTTAAAACTGTAACTTGATAGAATTTTGGCAAAAGAAAGGCATTCTTGACCGTAAGTTAAAATTCAATTGGAAAAAGTTTATATATTGTGGTTCATATTCAAATTAAATCATTTTTTGGTTGAAAATGTCTTTTGTTGCATAATTTCACAAAACATGTAACGTTTGCAAATTTTTATGAGCTATTATAAAGTGTTATTGGTTTGCTGCCTGATATTGACGTACATTTAATTGTTGTTGGTTTACTGTCTAATATTGTACATTTAATTGTTATTGGTTTGCTGCCTGATATTGACGTACATTTAATTGTTGTTGGTTTACTGTCTAATATTGTACATTTAATTGTTGTTGGTTTACTGTCAGATATTGTTGTATATTTAATTGTTGTTGGTTTGCTGTCTGATATTGACGTACATTTAATTGTTGTTGGTTTACTGTCTAATATTGTAAATTCAATTGTTGTTGGTTTGCTGTCTGATATTGGCGTACATTTAATCAACATAGTTCATGACCAAGTTCATAGATACTATGATGAAATATGCGCGTGCGCGTTAATTTGTAGCTTTATATTGACTTTTCCGGTAAACTTTAATCAAACAGTAGGTTATTCATTTGTTTCATCATAATGCCTCGGTTTTCTGAGCTTTAAGATAAAACATAGAATATATATATTATTTATTACTCACTTTTAGACAATCCGTATTCAAGAGGGGTGTTTAGCTGAGCGGGATGCATCTATACGCATCACCGACCAATCGGAATGGAGACGGTAAATCCGATGACTCGTGTAGGTAGAGTGCACGCTCGTTGCACGTTTAAAGAATCTTTCATAAACATATAAGATGATTCTGAGGTGGTATGTTGCATGGCAAAATTTGTGCCCATTGTCCAACATGACCTTCATCCTGGTTGACCACTGCAGATCCTATATATTAGTATTATTGTAAATCTATTATCGTCCTGAATATGCAAAATGAAATATTTGCCACCTGACGCTATGGAAATCACAATCTCTCAATTCATCAAACAATTCGAAATTACTGTACTGGACCCACATCCAGACCCTCATAAAAACATTAAAAAAATTCCTGTTAACGTCGATTACAAGCGGATAAGAATACCGTATAAAACATTAAAAATACTTCCACAAAAACCGGCTGTTTGGATTTATTTCAAAGGATTGTCAAAAGGTAATACCGTTAATTTTACCCTATTTGATGTTGATTTAACATATTGTGGTAGCATCACAGAGGCCTATAGGCATGTATAAATAACTGTAGTTTAGGTACTTGTCTACAGTTTTGTATGTTCACTTACCGTTTTGTATTCTTTAATATATATATATATATATAGAGAGAGAGAGAGAGAGAGAGAGAGAGAGAGAGAGAGAGAGAGAGAGAGAGAGAGAGAGAGAGAGAGAGGTTTAGAGAAATTAAATTTAATCCCGCTGTATGTTCATGTGGTTTTACCAGGTCATGAACTTTGTCAGTGGTTGTCTACTGTAATATAATACTTTAATGTGTATTTCATCACTTAGGAACAAGGTCAGATTAAAAGGGAGGAAGGGGTGCCGCAATCATAAAAAAATAATTGTTGGCCTGATAAATATTACAATAAAAGCCTGGCCAGTGGCGGATCCAGAAATGTTCATAAAGGGTGGGGGCCTGACTGCCCTAAGAGGGCCCCCTCCAGTCATGCTTCAGTGATTCCCTATATAATCAATCAAATTTTTCCCCATGCTGGCGTCCCTCCCCTATGCTGGCTACGCGTGACAATTTTACTACGATTGCTCTCCCCTATCCGCATACTATGAATCAGAGCGAAGTATGGTAAAGCGTACGTGACCGAAAACCTGTATAAAGTTCAAGGCCATTACAATGGTAATCAGTATAGATTAATTTTCTTTTTTTATTTGTGTCGTTTAGTTGCTGTCTCATTGACAAATGAACTTCGTCTCCATTTATTCATATCATGTCCCTCAGTTACCATGGGAATAAGATTATGAGTATGTATAGGACATAAAAATAAAATCAAGCTATCGAATTTACTATATTTGTTGTCACGAATACTCATTATCTTTTCTTCATAAATCTTTATTGAGTATGCTATTATTTTAATATTGAAAACAGCATCTTTTTCAGTTACCATGGGAATAAAATTACATGCACGTATGATTTAAAAGGAACTTCCGACTGTTGATAAATTTTCCTTGAGCTATAACAATGTCTGTAAGTATTATTTACTTCTAATATTCTGGGAGGTGGGTTAGGAGGATTTTTTTCAGATTGACTATTCATTTTCATCTGTTGCTATGCATGCTTATTTTGGGAGGGCAGCTTTGCCGCACGGAAATTTATCTGCACTTTTGTACACGATTGATTCTGAATTTTGTGTTGCAGAATATTCATTTTCATCCTGTCTTATTCAAGGTTATTTATTTTCAGCTGTTACCAGGATATTCATTTTCAAATTCCTCCTGCCCCATTTTCCTTGGCCCTGAAAAGCAATTGGTCGTCCCCTAGCAAGATATCAAAAGATTTTGGCATGCAAATATTTAGATGTTGAAGTTGTATTTCTTGCCAGTCAAATAGTAGTGATCCGAAAATATTAAACTTGTACAGCTAATAAATCCAAATAGTTCCGAATAGGGCATCAATACTTTTTCATCGGAAAAATATAACTAATTTTGCTGTGTACATGTTTAGTCATATTGGTATGTAATGTATGCCCTGCTGGGAATATATATATATTTTTTAATTATGATTTATTTTATCTTTTTTAAATAATGTTTTCAACTTTGTTTTTATGTTATATTCAGAGGAATAAAAGAGGTTATTAGAGATAAATTTCGTTAATGATTTTTTTTTTTTTTTTTTTGCAGTGTTTCTATGATCTCCATCTGAAAGTAGAAGCGTTTTTTGGTGGTGCTTTTGAGAAATATGGTAAATTTGTGTCGAGACATCCTTGGAAGGCCATTATATTTGTTGTTATAGTAGACATAGGATTTGGCATCGGTCTCATCAACTTGACTCAAGATACAAGTTTAGAACAGTATGCTCCGACAGACAGTACTGCAATGAAACAACGGGAGCTTGTAAGGATATTTTTTTAGCAAAATCTGGTATCATTTAATTACAAATATATGGACGATTAAATGTCCAAGGTATAGTATTGAATAGGGGACACTACAGGTCATTATTAAATTGTAAATAAAGAGGCTGGTGATACCAAGCGGACATTCAAACTCATAAGTCGAAGAGAAACTGACAAAAAGAGCAAACAAGTCCACAAAACATTACATAGAAAACTAAAGACTGAGCAACACAAACCCCACCAAAACCACAACAAAACACTACATTGAAAACTAAAGACTGAGCAACACAAACCCCACCAAAACACAACAAAACACTACATTGAATACTAAAGACTGAGCAACACAAACCCCACCAAAACACAACAAAACACTACATTGAAAACTAAAGACTGAGCAACACAAACCCCACAAAAACACAACAAAACACTACATAGAAAACTAAAGACTGAGCAACACAAACCCCACCAAAACACAACAAAACACTACATAGAAAACTAAAGACTGAGCAACACAAACCCCACCAAAACACAACAAAACACTACATTGAAAACGAAAGACTGAGCAACACAAACACCACCAAAACACAACAAAACACTACATAGAAAACTAAAGACTGAGCAACACAAACCCCATCAAAAACACAAGAAAACACTACATAGAAAACTAAAGACTGAGCAACACAAACCCCAACAAAAACTGGGTGGGGGATGATCTCAGGTACTTCGGAAGGGTAAATAAATCTTCTTTGACATGTGTCACCCCTTCATGTTTTGTTTATTGTTAGTACAAATTCGATGATTGATCTCCCACAATGATGACACAATCGAGGAAAAGAGCTAAATGTAGGAAAATCATAAAAAAAAATCAAATTAATCAGAATATCGCCGAGTCGTTTATTGTAATAATAAATGAAAAATAGAATTTAAAAAATCTGTAGGACGAAGAAAATAGACAAAATCAGTCATAGCATTTATAGACTCGTGACAATTTATAAGTGTTTGACGATTATGTTGGTATAGACACCTGTCTTATTATAAAGACTGTATGGTGCTCTCTAGATGTCTTTTTGGGGTAGTATTATTGTTGGGTTGGTATCTCGTTTTATTGATAAATATAGCATTGACAATTAATCATCTGAATGGTCGTGCATGTAACATGAAGAAGAATTTGAAAATTAGAATGTATAACAAAGTCAAATCTATCAAACTGTTAACTAGATCGCAGTCAGCTAGATATCAATATTAATATTTTTTTGTCGTATATATATTTACTTCGAAATTTCAAATTTTCTGCATTTAATGCAAAACTGCCAAAATAACCTTACTTTGACCTTTTTCGTTGATATTTATATATGAGCCTAGTATGATAAAAACCAAAAAGATATGTTGATTCAGGATGTCTTATACAAATATGCTTATGTTTTTGGTTGAGCCTTTGCTCGGATAAAATTTTGTCAAATACTACAAGTAAAATGCTAATTTTAAATCAAATTTTAAATTTCCAAAATGTTTATAGGGCGTCATAGTGATGTCAGATTTGAAACTTCTGAACTAAATGCACAGTCATATTCCTCTATAAAATGATAAACATTATCAACAGAATTTTGAAATGATTGAAGAATTACTTGCATTACAATTTAATTGGTGATTTTCAATTTACTTTAATCTCCAAAAAGCAGGCAATTTTAAATATTCTGCATGAGTTTTCAACAATGGTTTCAAGAATCGTTATGATTTTTTCATAATGTTAAGTTTGGTATAGACTAAGTATTTCAAGATAACGTAAGTATGCTTTTACTTATCCTATTGAAACGTTTACACACTGTTTTTTGTTATTTTAATCAAATGTATTTTATCTAAAAAAACAATATGCACTGTCATTAATGTTTATCAAGCGTTCCTGATGTACCTGTTAATTTCTTTTATCCTGAAATATTTTTCAGGTTAAAAGTATGTTTACGGTGGACACGTCTACAAATTACTACGCACAAAGTCTAGTGAACCTCGGTAGTTTTGCTGTTGTCATAATACAGAAGAAAAATGGTGGCAACATGATTGATTCTGCAATATGGAGCGATCTAACCACCTTGAGGGATTATGTTATTGATACAACAATATCCTCGTCTGGTACATCATACAATTTCACTCACCTCTGTGCGAAACGATTTTCATCATGCGTAATAGACGGAAATTATATTCTCGATTCCGACTTTACCACTGCCCTTGCTGGCGGAACTATTTCTTTCCCACAATTTACGACTTCCGGTGAGACTTTTACCATAGACAACACATTTGCCGGAACCGTATCGTCAGGGGGATATCTCACATCAGCAACAGCTGTTAAATTAAAATTTAACCTTGCCAATACCAACTCAAAACTCGCTGATGCTTGGGAGGATGCTTTTTTGGACCGAATTAAAACGTACAGCAGTAGTAATTTGAATTTCGAATTTGCTCACTCTAGAAGTACAGACGAAGAACTGAATGCCAATGTTGCAGGAGACATCGCATTCTTTTCTATCACGTTTACATTAATGATAACATTTAGTGGTTTCGTTTTGTTTGGTGGCAATTGTGTATCGAACCGATATAATATTGCAATGGCTGGAGTGTTGTCTACTGGAATGGCTATTGTCGCGGCATTAGGATTCGTAAGTGCTGTTGGTGTACTCTTTGCCAGCATTGTTGGAACAATGCCTTTTTTAATCTTAGGTAAGTAAATGTTAGTATACGTAATTCTAAAGTTTGCCTCGGGAAAACTGTTCCATTATTGTGTAGACATTGATTTTAAATAAACAGACATGCATGAGTTAAATGGATGTGAAACGCCAACGTCCATTTTCAAATGAACAACTTTGTTTACAATTAATTATTTTAAATTTTTGAAAAGGGGAACGAATTCTATGTAGGAAACACTTAATCTCTGCTTATACAAATCTTATGTTTTGATTTACTTAAGTTGTTATGAATTTTCATTGCGTAATCCCCTATTTTGCAATGCAAACCCAGTTTTACCATAAATGTACTTACGAAGTCAGTAGTGTTGTAATAAAGATTCCGTATATAACACCATACTCTTGCATAAGGTTTGTAAATGTAGGGATAAAGAACGTTCAAGCAGTCATTATAGAAATCTTTAAAAACTTGAGAGTCTAGAGGGGGTTAAAATAAAAGAAAATAATTGGCGAAAAAATAAAGGATAGAGAAAATGGGCATAAAGAAGAATACAGACTCATGGGGGATTTATTGTAAAGAATAAAGATTAAAAAACTAACGGGAGACAAAATAAAGAATAGAGTCAAATTACCCTAAGAATTAAAGAATACAGAAATGACGCTCCTCTCCGCCTAGAATTTAACCTCAAATAATTCCTTTAAAGGACTAATTGAAAAAAATGAAAATGTATAACTTTTTTGCTGCATTAAAATTGTAGATTAATAGACGTTTGACGTAAAATTATGCTGTAATTATATTTGCAGGAATCGGTGTAGATGATATGTTTATCTTACTGTCTGGTTTAGCAGCAACATCACCAGATCTAGACACTGAAACACGCATTGGACTGACAATGAAATCAAGTGGTGTCGCAATTACTATTACATCACTAACTGACGTCATCGCTTTCTGTGCAGGTGCCTCGTCTGTGTTTCCAGCAGTTCGAAACTTTTCTTGGTTTACGGGTATGTATGTGTTTAGTCATACTTTAATTTTCACTGAAAAAATGGGTTTCTATATTCCAATATCAGGTAATTATCAATAACAGCTTTCAAGTCAACAACAACTTTATTGAAACAGCATATATACAAGGCATGTCCACTGATAAATTGTTGCTTGCTTAACGCCAAATAAAAAAATGTTAATGCATATTCAGGTCAAGAACAAAATAAACTATGGCCAATGATCAGTCCAAGTTTCAACGCAGTCGGTTAAAACAATAAGAAAATGTCAAGGGACATTCACAAGGCAAAAGTCAACGGACAGACTTTATTGAATCAAAAGTAAAAAGTAAAGTGGAAAATGCAGTTTACAAAACACTCCACACAAAACTTCAGGTTAAGCAACATTTACTTTAGCTAAATCGCAGTGTTCGAAACCGCAATTTGCAAATCCAACATTATCTGACGTGGATCGAAGATTAAAAAAAACCAAATAACGTAGTCAAGAAGCACACATGAGCATCAGCTGTATTATACAAATGAAATATCGATTTCAGGATACAATTTAACGTAAATAGATTTATTTATAGCCTTGTTTGAGTATTGTTATTAACAAAAATTCAAAGAAAAATTCATCTATTACATGCGAAATAAGAATTTTAAACAAATATTAGGTTACATGATGAGTTTGTCATCAGATTTCAATAACAGTCTTCAAAAAACATTATAATAACGGCAATTGTTAGCAAATTTTATTACATTATTTTGCTCGTGAATAACCGACAGAATGCAATTTGAACAATTACAGTAAAGTTAAAGTTTAACAATCTACCTTCTATAGTTTCAAAATATCACTACAATTCATCAAAGAGTATTATGGAAATTTAAAAATATAAAAGAAGACGGAATGATATAAGTCGATATGTAATCCTTTCCGTTCATCATCCTGTTTGCTACTACTGTCAAATGCCATTCACCATTATCATCAACATCGTTGTCATCGTCGCCGTAGTCATCGTCATTATAATCATCATCATCGTCGTCGATGTCGTCGTCATTATCATAATCATCGTCATCATCATCGTCATCATCGTCATCATCATCATAATCATCGTCGTCATCATCATCATCATCATTGTCGTCGACATCATTATTGTCATCATAGTCGTCGTCAACTTCCTCGTGGTCATGGTCATAAACGTTTATATATATTGTTTCGTCCTTTTCAGGTGCAGCCATACTTTTTAGCTACCTTAACTACATCACGTTTTATCTCGGGTGTATGACAATCAACGAGAAAAGAATTGAACAGAATAGACACTACTTTACATGTCAAATAATAAAATCAAAGGATGCAATGCAGAAATCAGGCAAATCAAAAGCAGACATTTTCTGTTGTTCCGGATCTCCCCATAAGCACAGAAATGAAGTTGAAGGTCCTATAGAGAAATACCCAAAGAAGTTTGTTACAAAAGTTGTGCTTTTTACTCCTGCAAAAATTATAATTTTATTATTGTTTGCCGGATTCGTTGCCATATCAATATATGGTGCTGTCCATTTTGAACAAGATTTTAATCGGAGGGATCTAGTGACCACCGATTCATACTTTTATACATATTATGATACCGAAACTAAATTATATGACCAAAGCCTCATAATATCATTGAACGTACAAGCCGGTGTAGACTATCTATCCGGGACAACTCTTGATATGATTAATTCTCTTCGCGATAACGTTAGAAACGACACTGATATCGATGACACGTTTTTTCTCTCGTGGTTGCATGCATATATTGATTCAGCTAGTTATGATGATTCGTCTCTGTCAAACTTCATTTCCGGTTTGCAGACATATCTAGGAACAACAGCTGGTAACTTGTATATCAATGACGTCACAATCGATGGAACGTCAATAACAGCGTCACGTTTTCATGTACTTACAGAAAACCTTGCATCCTCGACACAACAAGGGAACATGATGAACCGAATAAGGGATATAGTTGGTAGTTCGTCCTTGCCCGTGTTTGCATACGCGCCTGCGTTCATTTTTATTGAACAGTATGTGGTTATTTTGTCGCAGACAATGCAAACACTTGGTATTTGTGTTGCTGTAGTTTTTATAATAATAACAATTTTCTTACCCCTGCCCGTCATGATTCTTTTAATAACAATCACAGTTGTCCTCATTATGACGTCAGTGATTGGATTCATGCATTTATGGGGACTAACTTTAAGCTCCATTACAATGATCCATATTATCATGTGTATAGGCTTTTGTGTTGACTTTGCTACTCATGTTTGCCATGCGTATGTGCAAGCTAAAGGGGAAACTAGAAACGAGCGAGTAGCAATTGCTATTGACCATGCTGGCGGGCCAATACTGAACGGAGCGCTTTCAACTATAATCGGCGTGTTAATGTTGGCTTTTTCGAAGTCCTTTATTTTCTTCTCTTTTTTCAAAGTAATGTTTATGGTAATGGTATTTGGGCTTCTGTATTCCGTATTTCTTTTGCCTGTCGTGTTGTCGTTTGTTGGTCCACACTACAATCATGAAATGAAAATCGCGGAAGTAAAGGACGAAAAAGCATTACCCGAGAAAAGCTACGAGACAATCACTTAACCTGCTGCACTAAATGGTGACAGAAAGGAAGAGAAACTAAATGATGTGTAATAACTTAATCTAAAAACTATTCGTGAGCCTTTAAATGACAAATACAAATATATTCAAATAGCATTAAAAGAACCATTTTTACAGCACTAGAAGCACATTTCGACATTTAATGTCTCTTGAGTGATGCTTTTTTCCAATTATCGATTTGATTCCGTTGTTACTACACACCTTCATCATAAGATGTTTCCCTTTGCCATTTGTAGACTCCGTCTGGTTCTAACCGGACACCATGGGCGTCTGCCTATGCAAAGCATGATATAATAAAGTGGAAAATTATATATAGGTGTTTAAACCAATTTTGAATGAAAAATAACTATCGATATCAAAAGTTTTTAGCTTAACCAAAAATAACATAATCAAATTGGTCATTGGCAAATATATTAATTTTCATAAAATTTTGACAAAATATTTACTTTGACCCTTTGACAAAAATATAAAAATTTCAAAAAACTTGAACCACACACTTTACCGGAAAAATTTCATTGGATATATAGCAGTTTGACAAACACTACTTTTGATCATCGAGATGCTTTATATTTCCTTAACAATAGAACATAATTATCTCCCTGTAGTCCCCCCCCCCCAAAGGGTGACTGGGGAAAAGAAATATGGTCACCATTGGTCTTCCTCCGACCGGCGGTAAAACCCTCGTCAAAGTGGGGCGTCCGTTTGGCTGTGCGGGATGTACAAATTTGCAGCCACGTCCGGTCAGAATGGGGACGTTAAATCCGATGCCTCGTGTAAAGAGAGTGCCACGCTCTTTGCACGTTAAGAACCCTTGCAACAACTCTTTGAGGGGTCCGTAGGTGACCTGTTGCAAGGCTAAATTTCTGTCCCTATCCAATATACCCTCATTTCCCGTGGCGGTCTACATTTTCCGACCTCAATCCCAGACGCCTCTATTACAGAACCTACCTATTGTATTTATTGTTAATTTGTTCTCGTCCTGAATATGCATGAAATATTTGCCACTGGACGTTAAGCAACCAACAATCAATCAATCAATCTCCCTGTAGTGTTATGTACCACCTTAACATTACATTACCAACACACAATTAATTGCATCGATAATTTGATTAAGAAATAATTCTTTCATGCCATGCTCTATGCTCATTTTAACATGGGTAGGCATTATATTTGTCAATATCTTAATACCGAGCGTATAATGCCTACCCATGTTAAAATGAGCATAGAGCATGGCATGATAGAATTATTTCGATTCTAATAGGAAAAATTTGAACGTTTGTACTTCGAAGCGGATCTATAATACACGCTCGAAAGGCAGCCATTTTGATTTGATGAACAAAAACGTTATAGAAAATCATCAGTTTAACGATAAAAATGAACATATACATGTAAACTTACTTTTAGAATGATTTTATTTAATTTCCTAGCGAACAACACCAACACAAATGTCCATTTTGATCTCCGGCGTTGTTCAAAATTCAACTGACGTTGCACTTTCAATTGTGACGTCAATCACGTGCAGCCCATGTTTTATTGAAATTAGAACATGGCTTTGTATTCAAAGCCTAGGAAGAAGAACGTCATATTAGAATTTCCGATTATGACTTTAAACAAAACACTTTTCATGTGGTGAAACCATTGACCTTAAATCTTCCTTCATGCTCCCCACAGGATAATCAATCCTTTATATAAATGTGTGTGTGTATATGAATTATGTAACTACTAACATCATTTATATATACTTTGATTATAAGTTCGTTAACCTAACTTTGTAATGATTGGTAGAAATTATTGATGTTTTAGTTTATACTTATAGGATTTGAAATCATTTTTAATTTTTAAACTCTTATTTGAGAATTAAGTATATAGAAAGAAATAGTTAGGTAAATGCATGTTTCTCTGTTAAAGAAAGACCTTGATATCAAACCCCACGAGTTGACTAGGGTATAGCTATGAGGTTATATCTGGAGTCCTCTAATCCGGTCATATAACCCATGCTAATTAGGGGTGTTCGTTCGGCTGCTCGTGATGTATAAATACGCAGCAACGTCCGGTTTGAATATGGAACGTTAAATCCGATGTTTCGTGTATGAAGAGTGCCACGCTCTATACATGTTTAGAACGTTTGCATCTACTGTTTCATGGTTCCGAACGTGGCTTGTTGCGGGTCCGATATAACATTTTCTCTTTTATCAGTGGTGGTCAAAATTCCAACCATTCACCCCCAGTAGACCAACTTTGCGTACTGAACTATTTGTTTTATTGTTAATATTTACATGTTCTGAATATACAAGAAAAACAACAATCATTGGATAAATCTATGCATCTTCAAAAGATACTTGACTTCATATACTAGTATGAGGATGTGGCCATGGATGGGGGTCCTTCGTTTCTATATTCTTTAATTTTTTCTCTATTCTTTATACATTTTGCCTGTTATTCTCTATTCTTTATATTTTATCACCCTATTATTCTCTCTATTCTTTATTTTTGTTGGCCTATTTTTCTCTATTTTTTATTTTCTAGCCCTTTATTCTGCATATTTTGCCCATTATTCTCTATTCTGTAAACCCCATCCAGACCCTTATATATGCATTCACCTCAACATTTCTTACATCAGACTGTACTTGTGTTATTGTAGTTGGGGACTTGAAACGAATAGTTTGTTACATGTACGATTTCTTGAAAACTTTTTTACCATTCTTGTTTTATATTGAAACATATATTATATGTATATTGTTATTAAAATATGATTTGAAAATTTTTCTATTCATTTAACCTTTCACTGACAATATGGATATTTGAACTATTGTCATTATGTTATGGTCTTACAGAAAGGCTATGTGAACTATTGTCATATATGTTACGGTCTTACAGAAAGGCTATGTGAACTATTGTCCTATATGTTATGGTCTTACAGAAAAGCTATGTGAACTATTGTCATATATGTTACGGTCTTACAGAAAGGCTATGTGAACTATTGTCATATATGTTACGGTCTTACAGAAAGGCTATGTGAACTATTGTCATAAATGTTACGGTCTTACAGAAAGGCTATGTGGACTATTGTCATATATGTTACGGTCTTACAGAAAGGCTATGTGAACTATTGTCATATATGTTACGGTCTTACAGAAGCTATGTGAACTATTGGAATTATTTAACATTCTGACTGAAGACCATATGTAAACTTTAATTGTCATTATTTTGCATTTGTCTCCCTTCCTACCCTTGTCGAACTGTTAACATTCCTCTCCAATATTATGGTCGTCTTTCATAACCTAGCTTAAAGGGATACTTATTTTATTTCTTTAGAAGAAGCGATCAGATGTTAACATTATTTTCCGTTGGCAATTTTTCAAATATTTTCTATTCTGTGTTTGTACTTTTTGCATATAGTGACTGGATGGTAAACGATAGATATCATAACTGTCATTAATATACAATCTGTTAGTCAAAAAGAATATTGATTTTATTAATTTCAAAGCTAAGCATTCGAACTTGGTTCGTTAAAAAGTTACATTGAGCCCTGTGGTATCTTTTTACGAGACCAATGCCTATCCATTAGCGTCTCTAATTCAAATTATAATGTTGTTACGTATTTCATAATAACAATTGTGTTTCTTGATAAGACCCTAGGCCTGTATATAGATATATATATAATCAATAAACTAAAAAAAAAAACACATTATCGTCTTAAATTTTACATTAACGAAACATTATATAAATAACACATAGCTGAGAAGGTGATAGAGCAGATTGTTACCCCGAGAAAACATTGTCAACTGAGGCGAAGCCAAGGTTGACAATGTCTTTTCGAGGGGTAACAATCTGCTCTATCACCCTCTCAGATATGTGTTATTTAATTTATAATTATACTGAATGTTCTGTTATTACTGTCGATTAAATTTCAAATTCAAAGTAATAAACTATGACGTCTTGTACATAACAACCATCCGTATTTAATAAAGCGCACACTTGATCAAGCGTCTCCGTGAAGGGTAATAGAGTATTTGACATAGGATAGAATCGTATTTAATAAAGCGCACAATTGATCAAGCGTCTCCGTGAAGGGTAATAGAGTATTTACCATAGAATAGAGTAAATTGTCTCCCTCGTATTAACCAATCAAAATCTGGCATTTTGACATGAAGTATAATAATAGTTAATTATTAGTATACGCGCACATGTTGTAGTTTTGTATCATTAAAAATTCTAATATTTATACAAAAACGCACGCACTTAGTTTTCTGTTCTTAAATTTCCGTAACATGATTATGATTTGGAAACTCCAAGGTAAATTCACAAAGGGGAAAGTCCATAAAAACTTACAAAATCATATGTTATCAATCAACGGAACAAGTGGAAAACAAATGTCATATTCCTGATTTGGTACAGGCATTTTCAGAAATAAGTAAATCAAGAAAAAGACAAGAAAGGTGGAACAGAGAATCAAACATATTGCTACAAACTTTACTCCAAACGTCAATTCTAAAACTCGTCTTACACGTGATCTCGCAGCTACTACCTAACTGTTTACGAATGTCATGTTTACACAAGCCCGGACCCTATGTATCAATTGTACAGGTGTTCTGTTATTTCTTAAAACAATTTCCGTAACTGAATTGGAAATAATGTATTCATTGAAGCCATTGCACTGATCATGGAATCAGGTTTTAAATTCTTTGTTTTATCCAAAATCCCCTAAAACTACACGTCCTATTTGCTTAGAAAACAGACATCATGATATACAAATGATATTATATATCCCCCACTCATTTATATGTATTTAAAATACGCCAAAGAAATCCCAACTGAAAACAACTGCTGTATGGTTAGCTTTATATACAAATAAAAGACGTTTTATGTATTAGCGCCATTCACTACGTTAATGTTGTTACATTTTGTGTAATTCAGAAATTTAAAGCAAATTGACCAGCATTTAATCATTGATACATGTAATTGCCCATTAATAAATAAATCACACCTTGCTCATTAACATACAAATGTACTTTACGTGCATTAAAAACGTTAATTAGTAAATATCATCTCATTAGATACAAAGCTGCTTATATGGTATTTACATCTGTGAGATACTAGTAGGCATATGTGATTGAATTTGCCTGTTTCTTTAATCTCCCGACGGGTGATTGCACCAATTAACCGTTTTAACACGAAATTTGCCAAATAGAAGTTTCTCGATTTGCTTAGAATATGTCACGTTTGGTAAGTATCAAAACGGTAAGTATGTTTATATTAAATCGTGATATATAAATGTACCTTCTACATAGTCACTAGGTAACATGGCCGGGTCAATCTAAAACCTAGAAAATTAGTATTTCTTAAAGAAAACCGGCATTTAGGATTATGAGGAGAGACCGATTGGCTTGTGGTCTGAAAAATGTGTCTGGGTAAGGTAAATTGTCTTCATACGGACTGTTACTTTGTGAACTAACATGTTATAGTAATTAGCCCTGGCATGTCTGTTTAGTGCAAAGCAAGGTTCATATTGATTGATTGATTGTTGGTGTTTAACGCCATGCACTGTCAGCACTATTGGCTATATCGTAGCGGTCAGTTATTTTTTGGTGAGGAAGCAGGAGAAGACCACCTACCTTCGGCAGGAGAACTGACAATCGTAGTCAATTAAGGTTGGAGTCGAGCGCACCTGTCACGTACGGAGAGCGAACTCACAACCTCAGTGTAGACAGGCTTGTCATAGTAGATGAACTCCGTTTTTTTTTTTATAAATTTCTATTCAAATATGTACACTAAAAAATCACCAGACAGTACCTGATTTAACAAACAACAAGTTACATGTACCTTTAATCAATTAAAACGATATCAAAAAGATATCTTCAACATAACACATCAAATTCATACAAAAAAAATCTTTCAGAAATTCAGCAAAGTGTAAAGCCGGGGTCACACATTCACGATTTTTACTGCCGTCCTTGACAGGACCATTCCCGAATAAAATTTGTCAAAAGTCTGATCAAGATCCTGGAATTTGAAACTTTAATCAAAATTTGTAAAACATTTATTTGATCACGACAACAATCAGATATTGTTCAGGAAGCGTCTAAATTCAACCGTTTCCAGCCAATTTGTCCCGATTATACGGTTCTCAATCCGATATTAATCCAATTTGTATCTCTCACATAGTAAAAAACGACAGAATCTGTCCCGACAGTGCCCCGATTATACCGAATGTGATCCGACGGAGATCAGACAGTGACCAGACAATGAACCGACGCTGACGGAAGATATCAGTTAGAAAACTGTCGCCATATTCGGGAAGATCAGGTAGTATCGGAACGCAATCCTATCACAGTCTGCTGTACCGCATTGCAAACGGCTTGGTCTGGACTCAGTCGTATTGTGTTCTGTAATTGTCGAGACCCTGACGTGGGTATTATTGCCGAATTTCGTATTAAATACGGGACTGTTCCGGAACGGTTTCGGAAAAGACGGTTCGCAAGATCTGGTTGCAATCTGGAATCAATCGGCAAAAAAACAGCAATGACAAATTTCTTCAGATCATGACGGTTCCACATGGACACCGCCCAGAAAACACAGAACATTGTTACGATTTTGATCCGATACAGCAGAATCTGTCACGACATAGTCACGACTGTAATCCGACTAGGCAAAATCGGCCGAGTCTCCCCGAATGTTACGGGACGCACCTAACTGTCGGGGTGCTTGGCCGACCTCTCCGGACCATTCCCGATCCGTAGGAATCTGTTACGAACGTATACGACTGTGTTCAGACAATGATAGGACATTCCAGGTCATTGAGGATAGTAATCCAACTTTTTCACTTTTCTTGTCTTATCGCTGTCTGATCTCAAACGGGAGCTATAATCGGCACTGTGTGAACGCCGCATTACAGAGTGACACATTTAATAAACATAATTATGTTCTATATATGTACTACTTAGACCACTCGGCCACGGTGACCGAGGCCCCCAAGGTTCATATTCATATAACATTAACATGGTCCTGTATACACGTTACATTTGTCATTCGACGTAAAACACCGATCCATCATCAAATCATCCCTAATCTTGAAAATCTTAAAAGTATATTGTAAAGATATGTAGAATAGATAAACATAAACTTGTATAGATAGTTGTGTACAATGTAAAACCATTCCCTAAGCATTACGTCAAAGATTTTGCATCACACTATGTAATTGAAATGGGACAAAAGTACGAATTTACATACTAGGTACTTGGGGTAAAGGACATTTTTTAGCTATATATATATATAAGTACGTCTAAACAAGTGACAAATCTACGACGATCCATCCATTGGATCACCAGTGAAGGTGATACACGCCTGAAAACACATATTATATTCATAATTACTCTAAATATCAGCACAACGATGTTAAGTCTGCAAATTTGCGGAAGCAAATTTTTGTTCTTCCCTCGCCGGGATTCGAACTCATGCTATTGGGATATCGAGACAACACCGCCTGAACTATATGTTCAGTGCTCTAGACCACTCGGCCACCTAGACTGAACTTTAAAATTCAGCATTCGGTGGCATAGTGTTAATGTTCCTCGTCAGTAAAATCTAGAGTTGTAACACAGTACATGATATATTAGGCATGAAGATGAAAGTGATTGCAGATTAGCTAAATTATCTGTCGTAAAGGATCGTAAGATGCAGTCAAAGAAATAATAAGTACGTCTAAACAAGTGACAACTCTACAATAGATCCATCCGTTGGAGCATGATTATATTATCAGTAACCGCTAATAAAGTCCTGTACCATTTCTTTTTTTTTTTTTTTTTTTTTATTTATGATAATTTTGCAATAATGCAGATTTTTATGATCATTTATAATCAGTTTCCAGGAAACTTGGGAAGTTTTTACAGATAATTGTTTTTATCTATATTTAAGTACATATACAAAATTAATCCTTGATATAAGATAAGATTTTACTTCCCTATATATCATGTAAAACTATATGATTCACTGTTGATCCGTATACATGGTATACTTTAGGGAACTAGCTTCCACCTAGGTACAGTGTTTCCTGATTTCTTTTAATAGAGAAAGTGCAAACTGGTTATGCAATTACATGGAAAGCAGATTTTCTGTATTCGGAGAACAAGTGAAAAGAAACTGTTCGTGTTTTATAATTGAGGTAAAAAAAGAAATTTTCTTTTCATTTACATTCAGAAATTGTAATCTTACTTGCCTTTTGTAAAATATATTTGGACGTGCAATGCAACATTGTTTTTGTTGTTGTTGCATTTTAACATTTAATCTGTTCAAAAATAATCAAATCGAACAATCCTGTAATATGTCATAAAACTGATTTGTCATAATTTTACTAAAATATAACAGAATAGACATGAACTGCATCTTTTGTGCTGATTCACTTCTAGAAATTTGGCATAGATATGAAGAAAATTATATGTGGGGTATCCAACCCAGCCAATCTAATTAAGATATAGATCTCTGATCGATTTCGCTATGGCCTACAAATCTTTTCACAAAAAATCTGAAGGTTATTCGTCTGCATAAGACTCGAAGCAAAACAGGTAGAAGGCGAAATAAAAGACGAAGTTGAGCATTTTAAAACGAAAATTCCGAAAAGTTTTGTAAAATCAGGCTAAGGCAATCTGGGACTGGGGTAGAAAAGTAGAAAAGTCATCGTGATTCGATTATTTCAACATTTTATAAATAGACTAAGTGTTACAATCCCATTGACGTGTACCCAACATCTTTATTTATTCCTATTTTTAAAGTTATATGCTCTATTATAATGCCGTCAATTATAATGCCGTCAATTGTCGGGTTATAATTGCGAATTAATTAATAAACTGATTAATTTCATAATTCCTTTTTGCCATACACACACAAAATAAATAAAAGACAATTGCTCGTCCTTGTTGGTTAATAAACTGTTTAATTTTATCATTCATTCATTTTTTTCACACACACAAAAATAATAATAAACACAACAAAATTACTCTTCCTTTTTAAATTGATTGTTCAAAGCTAGACAATTACTATTTTGAGAAGATACGATCTTGATAACATGAAATAAAGTCACTGCTAACAATATAACAACTTGAAAAGGATAATAAATAGATTCCACCAAGGAATTACGGAATCATATAAAAAGATAGATTGCAACTACTTCTATCGTCATTTGATATCATGTAGTTAAACTGTTTGCTGTTGTTCATTACAAAGTCATTTGCACGTAGGGAGTGGACACCACACCTGCATAATTATTAATACTTATTTTCTTACTACAAATGATATGTTTTGATATTTCATATAATTTTTTGCCTTGTATATAATTTTGTATTGCTCAAATGCCTTCAACCCCTCGGGGTATACATTTGCATTTCTTTATAAAAATATTCGGAATTATACATTATTGTAATAAAACGGTGATTCTGATGTCATGGTTGATGCTATGCTAGCACTTATCGATATTTCATTAGTAATTAAGTCAGTTCACCTGTAGACACTGATATATAATTATTAATATACATTTGACATAAAGTCAGCCACCTGTAAAAGTGTAATCCGTCATGAAATCGAAGTTGCATTTAATCAAAAGTATGTCGGAATGACTATAAATAGTTTTTTGTGTGTATTTTATAAATATAACACAAACATGACGTAGTTCCTTGGATATCCTGTGTTATTGTTTTCCGGTTGCTGAAAACTATAACAATGATCGGTAAGTTATTTTTAACAACCATGTGTGTATGTTATTAAACTATAATCTTTTCATGTACAGTTATAACGAGTGATATTTGTATAGCTCTGTATTTGGAAATTATGCCCATGGCAATGAATAACTGTTGACGAGTTATTAATTATCAATTATATCTATGATAAATGTACGTTATGTACTGTCGATCGATATTCATAATTATTAAGGGGAAGCAATCTATATATATTTTGTACTGTTAAGTAAGATTGTATACTAACGACACACATAATGTACATTTTCCCTCCATATACATATGTAAGGGTCGAGATGGAGGAGGGGGGTCTTGATATGTATTCTGTAATTTTTAGGCCAGTTTCTCTATTCCGTACGGATCAGTATGGTCAATATTGATGCTTATTCTGTAAAATCTTCGTTTTCAAGCCTTAATTCATATATATACAAACTTCCTGTTACTAATACATGTAAGAGGGTCTGGATGGGGGTCCTTCATTTCTGTATTCTTTTATTTTTATGCCATTTTTCTCTATTCTGTATACATTTTTGCCCATTATTCTCTATTCTTTATAGTTTAGCTACTCATTATTTTCTATTCTTTATTTTTTGGTCCACATTTTTTCTCTATTCTTTATAATTATTGCCCATTATTCTGTAAACCCCCACCATACCCATCCCCCACCTTCATATACTATTTTTGTTTACATGACATATCTTTTTCTTGTCTGTTTCAACCACCAGCAGATTGGAAGTATTGATAAGTGATGGTTGCTTGCGTGTACTCCGCGAATCGTGTCTTAAATAGAGTTAACCTTCAACTCGACGACGCAAAAGGGGACGAAGTTCCCGAAAACAGTATAGATACCACAGAGCGGAGCGAGGCGACATTTTTTTTTTTTTTTTTTTGACGAGTGTATGCTAAAATGATATGTTTACCAATCAAAGGGGGGTATTGCGCGCGTACTCTTAATATGTTAAAAGTTTGGATGTGGCGACCATACACCACCTTCCCCAACCCACCCCGTGAATCCGTCACTACACTACATAAAGGACACCATTTATCCATTTTAATTAATATCTAATTAAAACCAAACACGGAAAAGTTTAAATTATTTTAATTTCTTTGTAATAATTTGAATATGCGCTTTATTGGATAATAAGCAGGAGATGATTTTACATAAGCTATATTTGATCATATTTGGTTTGTGAAATGAGGTACTAGTATTGAGAAGATGGACATCGTACCTAGGTCAGTTTTACAACAGAAACTGTAGTTAGCCGACATTAGAGACAACTGGAATCGGACAGTTAGAGATTACAGAAATCAATACAAACCCTAAATTTTATCAATTTACATCACTCAATAAAGTTTGAGAACCACACAAACAAGTATGCAGTGTCAATTTGTATAATTATTTGTTCTGATAATAAAAATTCGTTCACCTTGACTAGATTTTATCTTTGGGAGTAGCCTAACTGTTCAAAAATATCCAAAAATTGTCTATCAATCAATTATTACACGAAGGGAGAAGATTTAGATATGTTGAACATTTATTGGTAATGAAAAAAAAAATATGCACACTCATTTATGAGGCACGGATTTTGTCAAAACTATTGTATTTAAGGAGATTCTGAAATAACTCATGACATCCATAATTCAAATTCAGTATATCTATAAATCATTGATGACTTCCCGTATTATTTCAGGACCTCTATAAATCATTGATGACTTCCCGTATTATTTCAGGACCTCTATAAATCATTGATGACTTCCCGTATTATTTCAGGACCTCTATAAATCATTGATGACTTCCCGTATTATTTCAGGACCTCTATAAATCATTGATGACTTCCCGTATTATTTCAGGACCTCTATAAATCATTGATGACTTCCCGTATTATTTCAGGACCTCTATAATTCATTGATGACTTCCGTATTATTTCAGGACCTCTATAAATCATTGATGACTTCCCGTATTATTTCAGGACCTCTATAAATCATTGATGACTTCCCGTATTATTTCAGGACCTCTATAAATCATTGATGACTTCCGTATTATTTCAGGACCTCTATAAATCATTGATGACTTCCCGTATTATTTCAGGACCTCTATAAATCATTGATGACTTCCCGTATTATTTCAGGACCTCTATAATTCATTGATGACTTCCCGTATTATTTCAGGACCTCTATAATTCATTGATGACTTCCGTATTATTTCAGGACCTCTATAATTCATTTTTAGGAATCATGGATGTCCTGAATCAAATTTTAGAGGTCCTGTAATATTGCAGGATATCATGAAATCGAATTATGGAGGTCCTGAAAAATTTTAGGATATTGTTTATTATTATTTTGGGTAGATTTTGATATTTGCAACAACAAATCAGGATTTCCTTAGATACAATATTTTTGGTTAAATCCGTGCCTCATATTCATTATGATGAAAGAGAGGATGAAGTTACCAAAGGAGTGTTCTAACTCAAAAGTCGAAATGAACTGACAATGCCATGGCAAAAAATGAACTGACAATGCCATGGCAAAAAATGAACTGACAATGCCATGGCAAAAAATGAAAAACAACAAAGAGACAAACAAGTTTACAAAACACAACAGAAATAACTGACAAAAAGATCCGATCCCAAAAACCCGATACAATATTGCTACTACTATCTCAAAGTGAATACATGAAGCTGAGATACGGAAAATGTAATTAATGATTAAAACACTGTTAAGCTCACCTGGCCCTATATGCTAACTATTGCCATCACTTATCGTCCTATATCGGCCATAGTCGCCATTAAGTATTTTAAAAAAATATTCTCCTCTGAAACAAATGGACCAATGTCTACCAAACTTGGGTTGAATATCCGCATGGTATCTAGTGTAGACAATGTTTTTATGCCCCCGCCGTGGCGGAGGGGGCATAAAGTTTTACCCTTGTCCGTCCGTACGTCCGTCCGTACGTCCCAAAGTTGGTTTCCGTTCTCTAAATTAAGTTAACCTCACCCAAATGTTATGAAACTTATACACAATACTTATTACCACAAAACTCAGATCAAGTATAAATTTGGGTAGCATCACTTTTACCGTTCTTGATCAGTTATCACCCTTTATAACTTTATATGATATGCAAGTGGGGGGCATCATCTGTGTCCCATGGATACATTCCCCATTTATTTATTTTTTTGCCTACCAATCAACCAACATGTCTTGCATGATTAAAAATAGGGCTAAAACATAAAATGCAAATATATTGTTGTAATTGTGAAATATCTTGGAAACCATGAGAGATAAGAAATTTTAGAGGGGCAAAAGTCTCATAATGTTAAGACATTCCTACATAATCTCTCCTCCCCCACAATTTATCAGACTACTTCGTATAGGAGTTATTGTTCTTAAAAGATGATTGTTACCCAATTTTGCCTTTGTCGCAAACAACTTGAAATAATATTAGAAGGAAAGAGAAACTGTAGTTAACTATGATAATCAAATTATGATCCACAAATAAGTCTACATGACCGAAATCCATCAATCGACTACTTATATTAATAGGAGTTATTACAGTAACTCATAAATGTAAATGAATATGTAAAGCAATATTGAAAAATGCGTTTTGCCAATTTATTAGTCCCCTACCGACGAAGTCGAAGGGGACTGTAGATATAAAAAAGAAGATGTGGTATGATTGCCAATGAGACAACTGTCCACAAGAGACCAAAATGACATAGAAATTAACAACTATAGGTCACCGTACGGCCTTCAACAATGAGCAAAGCCCATACCGCATAGTCAGCTATAAAAGGCCCCGAAATGACAATGTAAAACAATTCAAACGAGAAAACTAACGGCCTTATTTATGTACAAAAAATGAACGAAAAACAAATATGTAACACATAAACAAACGACAACCACTGAACTACAGGCTCCTGACTTGGGACAGGCACATACATACATAATGTGGCGGGGTTAAACATGTTAGCGGGATCCCAACCCTCCCCCTAACCTGGGACAGTGATATAACAGTACAACATAAGAACGAACTATAAAAATCAGTTGAAAAAGGCTTAACTCATCAGATGGACAAAAATACAAGTGGACGTGGCAGGGTACTTGTACATCCAAACAACAAAAAGACACTAGGAACAGATCTGAGAGTACTCGCAGTTATCTGACAGCTAGTTCAAAGCCACTAACAACTGATAAAAAAATCATGCATCTAAGACTAAATTATCAATCCGTACACATCCAACATCCAATGGATTTAGTGTAAAGACGTCATAAACAGTCAGAGAAAAACATGACCTTGTGCAATGCCAAGATACAGGTATCGACAAATTGTAGATCCATGAATGTGTATATGTATAAAACATACTAGTAATATTTAGTTTGCTTTTAATTTACTGATAACAAAATCAATATTTATACCAATAAAACAATATTCAATGATCTTATTACAGTTTTGAATTGGTAACCTTTTAGAATAAGTTTATTTAAAGGAGCGATAAGTTTACAAGGATCATTTCTAAATTTCCGGGCACGGTTAACAACATTTCCGTAAAATGAGGATGTGCTATCCCGTTTGAAATAAGTTTTCTACAGGTACAACCAAACTTTAAAACCAAATCTTTATATCTTTGGAAAAATTTAGTAAAGGTTTTAAGTAATTTATGGTAACGATATCCCTGGTTTAATAATTTACCAGTAATACATAGATTACGTTCGTTAAAATCAAAACGTGCTTGAAGATATTGATTTGATATTTGGTGTATTGTATTATCCTGACAAGTTACAGATCAAGTTCGAACTTTGTTCCGGTCTGATGATTTGGTGCAGAGTTATGGTCCTTGGACTTAGAAAATTCACTCAAATAATCAGTTTTCCGCACTTTTTTTTCGTCATGCTGGAAGATATTGACTAGATATTTTTTATATAGTTACACCATGACAAGTTATAGTTCACGTTAGCATTTTGTTCCTATACAATGAACATTTTTAACCGGTAGGGGACTATGTATTGCATGCAATACTCTCAGAATGCTTGTTAAAAACTATAAAAGAAAGAGAAATTTTCACCCGCAAAATAATCAGCAAATCAATATCTACAAATAATTCAGTTGTAACACCACTAATTCGGGCCCGGTCAGAAAGCACATACCAGAAAGTAGTACATATTTAACATAAAATAGTTCCTACGCATGGGTATAACTTTCAAAATATGTAGAATATTTAGATAATTTTGGTATCAAATGAAGCTGAATGACTGGTGATTATTGTAGAACACTTTTGACTTATAATTTTGAATAATAAAAAAATTGCATGAAATTTAAAAAACAGGGTACATTTTGCCTGTTTGTCAGATTTGAAGTACCTGTTTTGGTAATCCGAAGTTCCAGGAACCAGTCCTTTCTTATATGCCATTAAAGGTATGTTGATTTTTACAGTACAAGAAACCATAAAGTGTTGCTTTGACATGCAATGATTGTCACTTTATTTGAACTTAAAACAAAAGAGCTGTGCCTGCTTGAAATTGAGGAATTTAACATAGAAAGCAATGGGGCCACGAATTAGTGGTGTACTTCCTTCAGTGTCACTGAGCATTTTCAATCGTACATGGGTTGATGCCCTTGAATGGCAATGTTTATCTTTTCATTATGCAGTTTTAGCTATATTCTTGAAAAGTATGATGAATGAGAGAATCTCCGAACAACAAAATTGATCAGCAAGATATTTACGAGCGAGTAAATAAGGATACACAAAATTATCAATTAACTCACTCCTAGTAAATATTCAGTCCCTTAAATGGCGATTTTTACTTGAAAACTATTACATACAGACAGAAACTGTAGATGACATAAAAGATCTGAAGAGGCATTTATTGTCGAAATACGCGTTTGGTGCATTTAACGTTTGAACGGTAATAATGTTAGGACCACTTGGTCGATACCTATGCTGGTGGACTGTTAGTGCCTGAGGGTATCAAAAGCCCAGTAAACATTACTTCGGTATTCGTATGAAAATACGGATATTGTTTTACTGAAATTTGTTGTTAATCAAATTTCGGAAATTATTCTAAATAAATATACAATATATGTACATTGTCGGAAAATATAAAATTATTTGTATAGGACGAAAAGCGAGGCTTGCCGAGCTTTTCTCCTGTTTCGTAGCGAGTACAAATAAATTTTATATTTTCCGACAATGTACATATATTGTTTTTATCCTGCAATTTACACCCGATGCTTTAAACTTTAGTTGTTAAAATCAAAATCATTGTCTTTATTTTTTCAAAGAAATCGACATAGTTTAAACGCTGACCGCGAAGAGGACCCCAAAATGAACTGTTACGCAAAAAGAAATATCCACATTACCGCTTGCTCAACATGGAAGCGGGGTAACAGGAGACTTTATTTGTACAAGTACAAATAAAGCAAAAATTTATTTGTGTACCTGTTATTTGTACAATAGTTGGCTGATTGCAGGATAAAGGGATATACATGTATCTCTCATATATACAATGTAGCTTTGATTCCTTGTTTGGCTTTACTTTTGGTCAGTTTCGATTTTATCAGCTCTTCAACGTTTGTATTAGTTTCGGATTTGAAAATATTTTTGCATCGAACATCATTGAAGAAATATAAATTGTCGAAAAGCGTATATATTGCGGTAAACTTGTTGCCGTTAATTTTGCTATCAGTGTCAACGTATATTTGTTCCGCCTAACAGTTGTTCCCCTGGATACTTTATTATTAACAGTGCCATACGGTATCTGTTTCTGTTGGAGCACACATTCTATACCTTTTATTCCGTTAGGAACAAACACTGTAATATTTGTTTCAGTCGAAATAATATTACATGATATTTCTTTTCTATTTGGAACTTCTATCTCATGATACTACACATAAGTCAAAAAAAAGGCAGGACAGGAGTTTTGAGTAAAAAAAAAGGCAGGATGAGCAACTTGGCAAAAAAAAAAAGGCAGGATGACAATTTATGTAAAAAAAAGTCAGGATAAACTAATAAAAAAAAAGGCAGGACCGAATAGAGTGAAAAATAAAAAGGCAGGACAAAGATTACAACTAAAAAAAAAATGCAGGATAAAAGTTTTCATCCTAGCCCCCCCCCATAAAAATCAAATGGAAGCTCCCTTATAGTTAATACTATCTTAGGATACTGTCTCGTGCGCATCCACCGGTTATCCATTTTCTTAATAACATTGGTGTTTCGTGGTAGCGTGTTCCACGACTGGTTCAACCCATATATATCATGTATATTGTGCAGGGATTTGCTGCTCCTCTGCTAAACATGGTGCTTTGAAGATGATTAAAACACCGGCTCAGCGCATTGGTCATATTCCATGCATACCTCACAGGGTCGCTCATCTGGTGAAAATATGACATTTTGATAATAATTTTCAACTAAATTGCAATCAGTCATGTTTGCTTTTTGTAGTTCTTATCAAGTTTATCAAATATGCAGTTCTTTCTTTTAATGTCATGCGATTTTGACCAATCAGAAACATTTCTTAAAGTTAATAGTATAATTTGATAGTATTCCTTGTGTTGTCGTGCGCTTCTAAATTTGATGTGTTCTGTTTTGAAACAAATAAAAGATTCTTCTTTTTTATGCCCCCGCCGTAGCGGAGGGGGCATTAAGTTTTACCCTTGTCCGTCTGTACGTCCGTCCGTCCGTCCGTACGTACGTCCCAAAGTTGGTTTCCGTTCTCTAACTTTAGTTTGCCTCAACCAAATGTTATGAAACTTATACACAATGCTTATTACCACTAAATACAGATCAAGTTTGAATTTTGGTGGCGTCACTTTTACCGTTCTAGAGTTATGCCCCATTACAAATGGGAAAATTGCTAAATTTTTTGTTTCCGTTCTCTAACTTAAGTTTGCCTGAACCAAATGTTATGAAACTTATACACAATGCTTATTACCACAATATACAGATCAAGTTTGAATTTTGGTGCCGTCACTTTTACTGTTCTAGAGTTATGCCCTTTACAAATGGAAAAAATGCTAAATTTTTCATTTTTTTCTTCTAAAAATATCAATCCAGTAATTTTTAAAATTGGAGTTATCTTCCTTTGTCCATGATTATAGTTGAAACAACTACAATCAATGCTTTATACAATGCAATGTTTAATGTTGCCTTCCTGTTCCACTGATAAATTAAAGCAATTTTTACCCTTCATTTCTAAAGATATTTTACCCTTCCGAACCTGAGATCACCCCAGTTTTTGGTGGGGTTCTTGTTAAAGTTTTCTATGTTGTGTCATCTGTACTATTATTTGTCTGTTTGTCTTTTATTTTGGCCATGGCGTTGTCAGTTTGTTTTCGATCTACGAGTTTGACTGTCCTCTGTATCTTGTCTTCTTTTAATTGGAGTTAACTTTCTTTGTCCAGAATGGTAGTTGAATCAACTACAACCAATACTTTATACAATGCAATATTCAATTTTACTTCCTACTGATAAATTAAAGCAATCTTTACCATTCAGTGCTTACAAGCACTTTGATTACCGTTCTAGGGTTATGCCCTTTACAAATGAAAAAATTGCTGAATTTTTCGTTTCCGTTCTCTAACTTGAGTTTGTCTCAACTAAATGTAATGAAATGTATATATAATGCTTTTTACCACAAAACTCAGTTTAAGTTCAATTTTTGGAAGCGTCACTTTTACAGTTCTTGAGTTATGTCCCTTTATAGCATTATATGCTAGCGGGGGCATCATCTGTGTCCCTATGGACACATTCCCCATTTATTTCGTTTTAATATGATATTCCATATTTTACATCCTAAACAATAAATGGTTTTTCGTTGTTAGTAATGTGTCATTACGGTTGCTATGGTTACTTAACACTGAGTTAGAATTATATTTCTATGTAATTGATTTGTATACCTGGAAAACATATGCGACTCTAGAAAAGTAAACACCTTAGTCTCTATGACGGGAGTCAAAAACTATTGCATTGAATAGAACACAAGTTCAACCATTTGCAATTGAACTTATACTAAAGTCAGCCTGGTTCTTAAATTGGAAAAAAATTCTGTTTCAGGAGTTACAGCAATTGACACCGAAAATGATGAGTTAGTAAAAGATCTAGTGGAGAAATGAATGTAAGTTATTCAAAATTTGTAAACTTATTTGAAACATATTTTGTTAAATAGAAATGAAGTCCAACAAAAAAAATAATGTATCGCAAAACCTTTAAAAAATTACCAACATAGCAATACTGATAACAAGGAAAACATATTCTTGAAAAAAAAACTATTAGGTGGTGGCTATTTAACGTTCAGCGACAAATATCATATGCGAATTTAGGACTAGACATATCAGTGTCACATTTTTATGCCCCCTCCGTAGCGGAGGAGGCATTAAGTTTAACCCTTGTCCATCTGTACGTCCGTCCGTCCCGAAATTGGTTTTCGTTCTCTAACTAAAGTTTGCCTCAACCAAATGTCATAAAAAAATCCACATTAAAGTAGCAGCGCGTACAATACCAAAACTAGTCATAATCTTTCAATCAGTTTAATTGAAGTCTGGAGCTGGCATGTCAGTTAACTGCTAGTAGTCCTTTGTTAATGTATGTATTATTGTCATTTTGTTTATTTCTTTTGTTACATCTTCTGACATCGGACTCGGACTTCTCTTTAACTGACTTTTAATGTGCGTATTGTTATGCGTTTACTTTTCTACATTGGCTAGAGGTATAGGGGGAGGGTTGAGATCTCATAAACATGTTTAACCCCGCCGCATTTTTGCGCCTGTCCCAAGTCAGGAGCCTCTGGCCTTTGTTAGTCTTGTATTATTTTTACTTTTAGTTTCTTGTGTATAATTTGGAGTTTAGTATGACGTCCATTATCACTGAACTAGTATATATATTTGTTTAGGGGCCAGCTTAAGGACGCCTCCGGGTGCGGGAATTTCTCGCTGTATTGAAGACCTATTGGTGACCTTCTGTTGTTGTCTGTTCTGTGGTCGGGTTGTTGTCTCTTTGACACATTCCCCATTTCCATTCTCAATTTTATAAATGCAGATGCTTCGGAAGAATAGACAATTCCTGCACTGCTAGTAACTCCTTTGTTCGATCTTTCGTTGGTGAATTGAAACCGTGTACGAGTCAGTAACATACAAATATCACAAGATGAAAAGGCAACCACTGGAACATAGTCACCTTGTGTTGATAATACCCATTATAAAAATTGTGAAAAATAATTCCTTTTAGATAGCGCTCAAAATTCCCTTTATTCTATGACATGCACTTGTGTAATAACAAAATTGCGCACCAAGCTGTAAAAACTTATTGAAGCTTATATCTGTAAAGCCGAAAAAATACATAACGGAATGTATTGTCTTAACGAATCACAATTTATATTATCATGATTATTATCTGATGAATTTATATGCCTTTTTCGTAATCAAGAAAAACATGGAATTCGTGAAAGGATTTTGGGCTTACAGCTGATACATGCACAGACAATTGTCTAAGTTTTTGAAGACAATACGTTAACCTCTATAGATGCCATTGTGAGGATGAAAAATACGTTTACACAACACACACCAACACTTTTCTATATTTTAGATATTCTACCGGCTGCATATAAAAGTAGAGGAGTTTTTCGGAGGTTTATTTGAAAAGCATGGACGTTTTGTTGCCAGACATCCATGGACGGTTATCATAGGCGTGGCTTTAATAGATATAGGACTAGGTTTCGGTCTTCTGAAGATTCAGACGGATAACAGTATAGAACAGTATGCCCCGAAAGACAGCACAGCGAGTAAACATAGGAAGAGGTATGCACATTTACCATATATGAATATTTATTCTGTACTATTAATGCAGTCAAAATGCACTGACGGTAAAAAGTCGGACACATTATTCTGACTCCAAGCCGACCACTTGTGTTTGCTCTTACTCCTTAATGCGGAGAAGCACCAAATACCAATTTTAAAGTCTTTGGTTTGACCCGGCCGGGGTTTGAACCAAATACCTCCCGTACTCTTAAAGTTACTAAAGTTGCTTTATACATATATTACATTTGAAAGACTGCAAACATATCACAGTATACAATATTAAACAACTCCCTGTCTCGTTTGAATATTTTTAGCATGCATGTCCTCAGAGTTCTTTTAAGTACATGGAAGTATGTGTAAATTTTAGAATTAAACCATGACAAATACTTTCTCAAACGACGTATTACGTTGTTTTTTTTTTTAATTTCTTTACAAATAAAGTCGTTTATATCTGATATGAAATAAAAGTACATTACAACATTTTTTTGTACCTAAATCCTTTTTGTGTTAAATGCATATACTCTTTGAAACACACGGATATCTATTGATCACAATTTCAATTAAACACACGACTGCCCATTTATGACATAACTTTACAATAATTGTTAAGTTTCATTAGGAATACATTGTATAATTTTGACTGCAATAAAACATACAAATTTCGCCAACGCATAATTGACTAGAAGACTAAACAAAATCTGTGTTTATATGCATTTTTCCATAGTTTGAAAGTAGTTCTTTTCTGTATGTCTTCTGTTTAAGTATGTGATAAAAAGATCATAACATGTCATTCGTTCATGATATCATCCCTCGAGCCTTTGGGCTCTTGGGCTGATATCATGACCTAGGACCGATAAAGGGTCTGATATGAAAAATACCATGTAATAATCTATACTTCTCATACGAATCGACCGAGAAAACTGAGAAAATTGAGATGGAAAATAATCACACGTAAAAATCAAAGAACAATTTAAGAAAATGTTCTTGTATATAACGTCCTTCAATATAACCATAGTTGTAAACATTAGCTTCATCGAACATTGTGTGGATCATATAATTATCCTTACCGGCAGGCGTGTTCAATTAGCAATTCTTAAATCCTAATCATATTGTTTTTATTGTTCAAGGTGTACAGCATGTTCCCAAATGTTGACACAGCAAACAACTTTTACCAACATAGTTTAATATCCTACAGCCAGTATGCTATAGTTATTGCTCAAAGAAAAGATGGCAGCAACATTGTTGATTTATCCAGTTTAAGTGATGTCGAGTCTCTTTACAATTACATCGTATCTATTTCTATAAATTCCAGTGGATCCACGTATAAGTACAATGATGTTTGCGCCCGACGATTTTCATCGTGTGTGATAGATGGCAATTACATTTTCAGTAGTGATTTTAAGAATGACCTTTCAACCGGAAACATATCATATCCTTCATATACAACTTCCGGTCAGACGTTTAACATTAGAGACACTTTTGGAAAATCTGTAGCTAGTGGCGGCTTTCTTGAATCTGCAGCTGCAATCAGGCTTACATTCTCTGTGGCTGGAAACAGTGTATCTGATGACTGGCAAGATGCATTTATAAATAAAATGAAGTCCTATTCTAGTAATACTCTGAACATAGATTTTGCTCACGGAAGTAGTCTTGATGAAGAACTGAATGCTAACATATCTGGTGATATTACCCTTTTTATAGTGACCTTCAGCTTGATGATCACATTTTCAGGATTAGTATTATTTGGTGGAAACTCGGTATCAAACAGATGGTTTCTAGGCACAGCAGGGGTTGTTTCAACAGCTCTTGCAATTGTTGCAGCTTTAGGATTTGTCTGTCTTTGTGGAGTATTGTTTGCCAGTATTGTTGGGACAATGCCGTTTTTAGTCATAGGCAAGTATTCTAGACATATTCATTGTGTATTTTTTTAATGATTGCCATTGATGGACATTGATGAACTTTTACGTCATTTGGTCTCTGGTGGAGAAGTATCCTTTTTGCAATGCTTTTTGATGAACAGTGAATTGCTGTTTGATTATTTAAAACCGTTGTGAAAGCAACACGTTATATATCACAAATAATGATATAGCATTCGTAAACATATTTGTTGTGCATTCGCAAATCTTATTATCAGTTCTGCATTTTTAAATGTCACAGTCATATATTTTCGTTCCATGTTTTGTTCTACTGTTTTTGTGACAACCTGTTTATTTCGAATATTTTCCTTAATATTTTGAAAAGCAATTATAATATTAATGGCTTTATTATACTTCACGTTAAAATGCCAGATTTTGATTGGCTAATACGAGGTAGACAATTTACTCTATCCAATGGCTGAGCGGGAGACAATTTTTTGAAAGTCACCCTCTCGTGCAGACCAATCAAATTTCGATAATTTAAAGAACAATGAATTGAATTTACATCAAATAATTAATTGAAATGCTCAATTTCTACGTTTTGGCTCAGAACTTTTTCATAGAATTTCAAAATAAATAAAAAAACCATCTTGCTTCACTTCTGTTAATTTTTCTAATATCTGTAACGTTGTTATGTACGTGACGTCATGGTTAAATACTTTATATTTAAAATTCAACAGTAAAAGACAATAATAATAGGACATTCAGTATAATAAATTAAATAACACATAGCTGAGAGGTTGATAAAGCAGATTGGTACCCCTCGAAAAAAAACATTATCAAACTTGGCTTCGCCTCAGTTGACAATGTTTTCTCGGGGTAACAATCTGCTCTATCACCCTCTCAGCTTTGTATTATTTATATATTGTCATAAAAAGGGGGCAATATTATCTAAACATTAGATTGAATAGTAATCAACATTCACTCCGTCCTTCATGCTTTCAAATATTTTTTATTCAATGATATCAATATCATTTGAATGGCAGCTCTACTTAGACAAAAAAAAATCATACCGGGCCTGCGTTACCACTTACATACTTAAAATGGGTCGGTAGGTAGACAAGTTTTTATCTGTTTTCAACAGCGGCAAACAGTTTGATTTAAATAATGGTTGTTAAAAATCTACAATGTTACTAGGATAGGCACTTGAAATTGGCCATGGGTAGATCGGGTTAACTGAAACGCATACATTTTTTGATGTCTCAATGCCAACATTTAGGATTTAATCATGTCAGGTTTAGGTTTTTTTTCAGATGGTCGATCTCCTTGTTTTTTTTCCCTACGATAAAATATTTTGCCCCATATCACCCACTTTTCTTTTCATTGAGGGACTTCAATAGTTCAATAGCTCATAAAAAGGTCATTACTAAAAATTAAGCAGATCATAGATTTTTTTTTTACGATTTGAGACTCAAATAGTGCCAATGCTAAACATACTAAATATAAAGTAATAGTCCAAGTCAGCCTTTTCCCGCCATTTTTTTTTAATTAATAAAAATATCTCAATGTTCCATAAACCTATCAATATCTTTAGCTTATTGTGATCATTGAGTAGTGCTCTTCTGATTTATTAATATCAATTTTAAATTCTAGAATTTAATTTCACCTAACTTCATCCTAAAGGATATGTTTTTATTTTACAGGGATCGGTGTCGACGATATGTTTATTCTTTTGTCTGGTTTAGCACAGACTTCAAACATTGATGATATTGAAACACGTATTGGTAAGACCATGCGAACTAGTGGTATTGCTGTAACTATCACATCACTTACTGACGTCATCGCTTTCTGTGCAGGTGCCTCATCACTATTTCCAGCAGTAAAACATTTCTCTTTATATACAGGTATGAATTTTGAAAAACTAATACAAATTAAGGATGTTCGCTACTCTTAAAAATTGAAAATTGAAAATTTGGCGGGAAATGATTCTCTCTAGAGTTTTAACCGGATTTTCGAAGGAAAAATCGTTATTGATTTGGGGATGTAGGGCGGGCGGGCGGGCGGCTGCCAAACAGTGTCCGTTCATTATCATGAAAACGCTTTGACGAAATTTTTTCAAATTAAGATATGTTGTTTCCTGTGACTAAATGAAGGTCAAGTTGAATTTTCGCGACTTTAGCTTTTCCCGTACTTGAAATTTGGACCCTTTCAGAAATGAAAAGTTATACTTATTTGTGAATGAGTTATTGCCCTTTGAACAGAAATTAATAAGTTTTTGTATAGATAGTCTATCTGTTCAATTGATTAGTCAGGAGTTGTCAAAAATTTCTTTATAACTATTTTTTTTTAAGTCATGTGTGTTTTGAAGATAGGTGTCACAGTTGTTATGTGGTATTTTATTTTCGTTGTGTGTGTTAATGTTAAATTTTTACTTGATCCTGTTTGTTGGTCCAGATTTGCAAATATCATTTTCATTAGATAATAATCTATCTTTATTAAAGGATATATTTCATTACATTACATTGTGTAGATAAAGTTGTTGACATTGATAGATAAGTTGCAGATCTATATTAGTTTGTGACAAATGAAAGAAAAATATTGGGAACTATTAATTATATTTGATTATAATTTGAAAACATCATATCTAATTTTAGAGAAGTGGTTAAATCATATCTAATTTTAGATTTACATTACTGGTTCATGTAAATAAGTTTGAGTTATTTCCCTTTGAACAGAAATAGTTTAATTTAGAAGTATTTCATCAAAAATTGAATTTTTGGGGTTCTTTGATATGCTGATTCTAACAATGTACTTAGATTTTGGATATTGGACCATAATAGGTAAATATCAAATTTCAAATTTTTCAGTTCTTTGACCACATTCATTTCGTGTCACAAACCTATGCTGTATCAAATATTCAATCACAATCCAAATTCAGAGCTGTTTAAAGCTAAAATGTTGTGTCCATACTTGCTCAACTGTTCAGGGTTCGACCTCTGCAGGAAAATCCGGTTTGCTGTCACTCTGACATTCTCTTGTTCATACTTTATCATTGGCACCTTTTGTCTTTCAAAAACAATTAAAAGTAACAAGGATATTATAGGATTTTCAAATATGGCTTTTTAAAATATATGTAATAAAATTATGAAAAAAAAATAAGGGTTAATGAGTAAAATTTTTAAATGCACTACATGGATAAAACCAGAGGATTCCGAATATCTGACAAAAATTTAAAAATAAGAGGAGCGAACATTCTTAAGAGGCGGAAGATACAAAGGAGATTTTCAAAAATCATAAATCGAAGAGAAATTGACAACGTCATGGCAAAAAAAACCCCGAATTTCGACGAAAAGACAAACTCATCTACAAATCACAACATATAAATCAAAAGACTTAGCAACATGGACCCCACCAAAAACTGTGCCTACAGATTTCAATTCATAGCAACATGGACGCCATCTCTAAAAGAGCGTAGTATAATTATGATTTGACTTAGCAATAACACCGATCGATCTTTAATTCTGGTCAACTATTTATTCAAACAGATAAGACTTAGTAAAGAATGGTAAAGATTGGTTCACTTGCAGTGATTAATTTAATAAAATTAAATCACTAGTATTGATATATAAAACATTGATGGAGCAACGGTCAGATCTTCGTGTGGGAAGTAAATCATGCATATTTATGGCGGCATGACAAATCTTTATCTGCTAGTGTATGATAAGCTTACAAAGGTCAAGCTCAATGCAGGGTAAGTGCATATGTCTCAAAAACATATTTTCTTTCCAAATATGCATGTAATTTTACGACAATCTAATTAAAATACAGAGCCTGTCAAGGATTGATCTCACAATGCTCCGTTCTACATTCTGTTTGAATGTCCTTTCGGATCCTCTGGAATTGTCACCACTTGAAAAAAAAAATTCTGATGTACAAGATACTTTTAATAGTGAATAAAGATAAACAAAATATTTTAAAATCCTATCAATTAAGAAAAGGATGATGTAAATGACAAAATCTAAAATCAGTGTTATCTTGTTTCAGGAACCGCCATTTTGTTTTGTTATTTGAACTATATGACGTTTTTCGTTAGCTGTATGACTTTAAATGAGAAACGAGTTTCACAGAATAGACATTTCTTTACATGTCGACGAGTTAAAACTAAAAATACCATGATGAGAGAAGAAAAGTCAAAGGCTTTAATTCTATGCTGTTCTGGATCACCATCAAAACATCGAGATGAAGTTGAAGGTCCGCTTGAAAAGTATCCAAAAAAGCTTCTGAAGATAATTTTGCGATTTACTCCTTCAAAAATTATAATTTTACTTCTATTTGCTGGATTTGTAGGAATATCAATATATGGAGCAGTCCATTTCAAAGAAGGGTTAGATTTGAAAGATTTAGTGTCATCAGACTCTTACTTCTACAGTTTCCAGGAATCTTTGACGGCATTTTATGATCAAAGTATAACTATAGGCTTGTATGTAAAATCAGATGTTGATTACAGATCAAGTGAGACACTGCATGCTATAAATAGTTTACGGGATAATCTTCAGAAAGACCCCGATATAAGCGACACATTTTTCATATCATGGTTACATGCCTATATAAGTTCAAGACACTTCGATAATACATCCAATTCGAATTTCGTCTCCGGGCTACAGGCTTTTTCAGCAACGACAGAAGGAAATATGTATCTCAACGATGTTTCTTTTGACGATGGGAATATATCCGCTTCTCGATTCCATATTTTAACTGAAAGTATTGTATCGTCCGGTGGTCAAGGTAACATGATGTTACGGGTACGAGATATCGCAGGTAATTCACCGTTACCGGTTTTCCCCTACGCGGGAACATTCATTTACATGGAAGGATTTGTAGCTATATACTCTCAAACATTACAAACTATTGGTATTTGCGTTGCCGCCGTTTTCATCGTCACCTCCGTATTCCTTCCACTACCGGTGATGATTCTTTTCATTACAATAACTGTTATACTAATTATGGTATCGATTTTAGGCTTTATGCATTTTTGGGGACTGACTCTCAGTTCTGTAACAATGATTCACATTATAATGTGTATTGGATTTTGTGTAGACTTTGCTACCCATATTTGTCATGCGTTTGCACAGGCAGAAAGCACAAATCGAGACGACCGCGTAGGCATGGCTTTAGACACAGCTGGAGGTCCAATTTTGAATGGTGCTCTTTCAACAGTTATAGGGGTGATAATGCTTGCCCCGTCTAAGTCGTTCATATTTTTCTCTTTTTTCAAGGTCATGTTCATGGTCATGTCGTTTGGTCTGATTTATTCAATTTTTCTTCTGCCAGTTTTACTTTCCTTTTTCGGACCAAAATATGTAACAAAACGGTCTGACAAAAAGGACGAGAGGTCAGTGGATACTGAGATTGGAATGATAAGAAATTCAAAATGTTCAAATGGCAACGAACATACAAAAGATACAGTTATAACGAAGAAAGAATCAGAAATAAACATTAGTCAAGGGGACAATACAGAAAAGGCTTCTAGGACCAAGAAAAAGAAGAAAAAGAAAAACAAGAAGAAAAGAAGAAAACACGAAGATCAAACCGAAGAGGAAGAAGGAAGGAGTGAAAGCAGTCGGAGAACAACAAAAGACTTGCCGCCTTTAAAATTACACACGAAAAATGAAATAACTCATACAAATAGATCATTCACAAACGATGAACCTGTAGTCTGATATTCAAAGTATTCTAACCGTCAAGATCCTTTCGAACGTACTTCAGTTTTGAAAATGAACAGTTTTAGACGATATGAAGATTTAGATTTTGTATAGAAACTTTTTTTTTGTTGAAGATTCTGTTTGTATTGTGAGATTGTTGTCTCATTTACGTATACCCCATATCTAATTTTATTCATACATTCGACTCAATATATTTGTATAAAATGTGTTGACCACGTGCTACTTTTTTAATTGTAAACCACAGTCATTTAGTATTGGTTTAGAAGGGGGGGTAATACATGTAATAGTAACACGTTTTAGATTATTAAGATGTGTGCGTCCGATTTTTTTATACCTTCATCAGAACGGTCGAACATCCCAAAAAAGAAAATATAGGATGTATAAGTATTTATGTTGCTATGTGACTATAACTAAACAGAAAAACCAAAACTGTCTAAGGTCGTCAACTTTGTATAACGGTTCTATTTAGTACATTTTGTTTTTATGCATGTAAAAACAATCATATTATATATTTTTTTTTTAAGTCGAGTTTCCGTTGTTTATGGTTATTGATGTTATTGTTATAGTAATAGTCATGACCTTTTGCAAGCCCTCTCTTGGGTATGCCAATATTAATATACTTAACAACACAAATAACGCAGCATATCATACCATACATGTAGTAGTTTCATAATTTCTTGTTTTCACAACAAATTTGTAGAAATCTAGTATACTTTAAGCATAAATTTGAAATTAATTTCTTATTTTCAGAGAACTTTGAACTTTTCCTTTTAGTGACCATAATGGAGATTTCAACATGTTCAACCACAATAGTCAAAATCAAAAATCTGAGATAAGTCATTTCTAATTGGTCATGGAGCAAGATTTCGATTAAGATTTTGTTGTTTTCAAGTGAAAAGACATGTGATTTTAGTTTTCACAAATGCGACATATTTGTTTTTTTTTGGTTAAAAATGTTTTTTTTTTTTTGATTTGTCAAAAATTGAAATTAAGAAAATTCTCATTTTCACAGAATTTTGTGTTGATGACTTAAGAAATATTGTGTCAAAATTTTGACTCATTTCATTCGCTTTTGAAAAAGTTATATTCAATAGAATGTTTAACTCCATAGAAATTAACGGAGGTGGTGCGTTTCTTTTGTTGTTGATTACATATTAATAATATATTTTTAATTATGAAATCTAACATTTGTTTTAATATTAGACGTGTTACGAAATGATATATACTCGACGCTGAGGTTGACAAATTAGACTTTAAATGCGGGTATCGTATCAAAACACAAAAAGTGACTTAAAGATTTTAATTACCTGTGAATCATAATCATTTGAATCTTGTGTTTAAACCGCATTGTACTGATGTCCACGTATATTTTTTTCCTTATATTAAACAGACGTCCCTTTGAAAACTTTATTATAAATAGTCCTTATTGAACAAATCTTCCATACTAATTATTTCGTGGGGAATAGATAACATTGACGGTACCAATTTTCTGCACCAGATGCGCATTTCGACAATAAATGTGTCTTCAGTGATGCTCGATAAATAAAAATGATAAATCCCTAATTATTTCTTCCTTTTGGAACACTGACAGGAGGCAAGAGTATTGCAGAAAAGATATAAAATCCAGAAGAAAGCCATGGAAAAGGAGTAACGGATAAGAGAAACAAATCCCCCGCCAACCCTAAAAACTTAAAGCAATATGTACTTGCCAATTTTAATTTTGCGAGTTCGAAATCTATAGCGACGTGTGTTTACCCGAGGTCAGAACTTTTGGACGGCTTGCACACAATGCAGAATCGACTTATTATATAATATGATGAAATCCAGCTGGCGGAATTTTTTGCAATTGTACATGAGGATGTAGATGGGGGTTTACAGAATACAGAATATTGGGCAAAAAATATAAAGAATAGAGGAAAATGGACCAAAAAAAAAAGAATATAGGAAAATGAGGTTTTAAATTATAGAGAATGGGCAAAAATTATAAAGAATAGAGAAAAATGGCATAAAAAATTAAAGAATACAGAAATAAGAATACAGAAATGAAGGACCCCCCAAAAAAAAAATCCAGACCATTGATCATATGACCAACATGACACCTCTGGGGCCTTGCTAGCCCTTGTTAGACCTTTGAAATGATTTTATACATAATAATCTGTTAATACTTACTCAGGAATAGTGTATTTCCCTTGTATCATTTTCATGTAAAATGTGACTTGTTCGACCCAACAAAATACGGATACTTGGAAAAAGACATCCTATTCATATTCATGCAAAGATTCAAAACATTTCGCATTGTAATATCTGAGGTATGAAATTGTTTTACCCGTTTAACCATCCTCTCAAATAGTCAGAAAAGTACTCCCTGTCATATACCTTCTAATTAATGTATGTAAAATGTGACTCATTTTTCGCCGGTTTGACATCCTATATACATATTCCTGCATATTTCTCTTTGAAGTTTCTGTTCATGCTGCGAGTGCACAAATAGATGCTTAGATACCGATTCTTTGCTTTGTGAAACCTATGCACTAAATATTTCTTGGTCGACAATAGAAAATTGGCGACAACTACGTGGAGGGTGGCATAATATACCCACAGCGTTAGCGGATATTGACAGCAATTTTCGTGCCATTTACAGACCACAAACTGAGCCTTGGGAACAATTTTATCCTAAATACCGGCATTCCATACTTACGCAAGTTTTTGTGAACAATAGGAATCATATAGAATTCACACTCAGTAGTTTCCTAGGACAACAGGATGATGATCAACAGTTTAATTTACTGCCTTCAATTAGCCATGTATAGAATTAGATTTCCCCAGGATTTTGTCATTTTAGGAAAAAATATATACCGCATGTCGTTCTCCGTTCGTTACCCTCTATAGGCGTCATAAACTTAGAGCTAAACGTAGACCCAGAGCAGAAGGAATATAATGTAAAAAATGAAATTGTGATTATCCTTCGGGCGTCTGGTATATGAGGAAGGCGCTTAAAAACTTTCAAAGTTAATGGAAGCGTATGGAGACATACGAAAAACAAATCAACCAGACTGTAGAGCTTTGTGCGGGTTTAGTAGAGATTGATTGATAGTTGTTTGTTTTTCGTCCAGTGACAAGTATTTCATACATTTTTAGGACGAGGTTCAATATAGTGGAGTGACAAATTGATATGTTCGAAGAACAGTAATTAATATACAAAAATCAAACTAGCTCATTTTGTGATTTTTTTTTAAATCTAGAAGTGGATAATTGATAAACCATCAACCCCCTGCCCCGCACACACTTACACCTCTCCCGTCCTATAATCACAAGTATTGATATCAGAAAATGATAATTCTAAATTTATTTAATTTCAAAAGAACCAAGAAGTGTGTAGGATACATGGTTAACATCACGCATATTGATATTTACCGGTTTTAATCGATAATCAATGTTTTGAAACAGTCCCCACATTTAAAGTCTAATTTGTCAACCTCAGCGTCGAGTATATACCTTTTCGTAACACGTCTATTAAATACCTGTTAGCGTTATGTATTTTTTTATACAAGACAAAATTGTATTTGATGAAAAATACTGCCAGTTTGAATACCCCGTCGAAAATTCATCACCTGAATAAAAATAATAGAGAACGACATTTTAATTTTTAGAATGATTTTGTCACGATAAGATTAAACCAGTTACGTTATAAATAGTTCATTAACATGTGATCAAAAGAAGTATCTCGTGCAACAAGAATCACGTGAATCGATAGAACGTCTGTCAATCGACTAAGTAAAGGAAAGGAAAAGCTCGTAGAAAAAAAAACTTTCTTGAAGTTGTGATTATACTTGGAAAAGAGGGGGTTATTGATTATGAACATTCTGTGGTATTTTTATACTGTATATGTTACAGGCATTTTCTTAATTTAGGCATTTTGTAAAATGCCTGAAAACTTTAGGCATTTTCTAAAATGCCTGTAGATTAAGGCAATTAATATATTGACTATTTTTTCAGGCATTTTACATAATGCCTAGAAAAACTGAAATTATTTTATAGAATAAAATGTACACAAAAACTGAGCCATTGAAAGTATAGAACAACACAACAGTTTTATCTATTATAATAACTGAATTTTAACGCTTGTATTTAAAGAGATTTAATTATCAAAAATAAATTCAACTGTATTATTTAAAATTCCCACAAGTATTGAACTCGATAATTATTTGTTATTTCATAAAATATTTGGATGGCAGATTATGTTGCACATTTGTCCTGGCAAATATATCGTTTGGCGTTAAATCTGATCTACAACCACATTTGGTGAAACCCGGACCATGACTCTTTCAGCTCTGTCAACATTTAAACTTTTGAAAAACATGGTGTTTCGCAAACTGCACACACATGAATATCTTCTTTTCATATGTTTTCAAAAGATTTGAAGTATTATAAGCGTGATTCGGTTAATAAGGTTGACTTACATCTTTTGTGTTACCAGAGCATTCACTAGAATGAATCAGATTCATCGCATAGTGAGTGATGCATGTAAAGCAGGAGAAGCTTACGCTTGGACACACCTTGATTTGTCTCTTCTTGGCTCATGGCCACAGACCACAATTAATTTCCCTATCATTTCTTAATAGCGTTTTTTCACATAAAAAAAAAAATTACCCTTTGAATTTGCAAAATATTTAGTATGTGTAATGTACAGTACAAGTCTCACATTATATCCAACTTTTAGGAAAATCCCTTCAGTTTAGATCATTTAATTAGCCAAAACACATCCATACTGGTAGGACAAGTCAAGAGATGTTCCGAAAACTATAAATGTTACCTTTTGCAACTGGCCTAATCACTCATTCCCACTACTGAATAGTTAAAATAGTGCATCTAAAAATTTATTTCAACTCTCTTCTTTCATTTCCACCCTATAAGAAATGAATCAGGAAGACAGAGAACAAAAATAAAGAAAAAAAGACACTATAACTATATTCGTGGACAACTTTGGTCTGTGGCCTCATTGTTTTATTCTAGCATCAGTACACTACTGTCGCCTTAATTTGTTGGATTTTAAAGACCTAAGAATTCCTTCTGGCAGTGACGATGAAGATACTCATATCTTTACTTTACAACCAAACACGACCTTGTATGATGAAACCGATGCTTAAGAGATAAAATCGTTTGCTGTAACATCCGTCCCTATCCAACATACTTTCTTTTCAAGCGGCAGTCAAAATTCTTGGCCTTTATCCAATAAATCCATTGCAGAACTTACCTATTTGATTTATTATCACTTGGTTCTCGTCCCAAATAAGCATCAAATATTTGCCACTGAACGCAAACAAACAACAATCAGTCAATCAAACAACATCCTTCTTTTTCCCTGCTTCATAGTTCACACTTTTTTTTTTGAATGTATAGATTTTCTAAAAAAATATTGGTAAATTTTGTTTTATTGAAAGAATAATTTGTCCATCTGTCACCATGACAAGAAAGTCATATCACTATCTGAAATACAAAGTAAAAACAAACTTAGTAGTTTCACTAAAACAAAAACTATAACATACATACAAACTTTCCTAGTTGGTTTTTACATTTTACATTTTACAAAATGACTAAGTATTTTTAGTCGTTTTATATAATGCCTGTCAAGGTAAGGCATTTTGTAAATTGCCTGAAAATGCAGTCATTTTACAAAATGCCTAAATTAAAAAAATGCCTGTAACATATACAGACCTTCTAAAATTCAAACTGACCATTATTCCGTGCGTTCATCGTGTATCGTGCGTGTTGCGTGCGTGTACCAATCGTGCGCTCATCATTCATCGTTCCGTGTATTTTCCGTGTAACGTGCGTGCATCGTGTATTCTTAATCGTGTATGGTGCGTGTATCGTGCGTGTATCGTGCGTTCATCAATCATTCATTCTTAACCGTGTATCGTGCGTTCGTCAATCGTTTATAACTGTGTACATCAGATAACGTGCATTTGTCAAACGTTCATATCTAATCGGGTAATGTTCATTCATTGCGGTTTTTATATGATAGTCGGTTATAGAGCTCATCAAAGCTTATATTTTATCTCACGGTTAAAGTGAATATATAAGTTCCGACTTTAAATAAAATTTACATTCATACTTACTTTCTTGTGAACACTTAATTAACTTCATCGTACATAACGTTCATACAGATTCATGAATTTTTGTGTAAAATTTATTTATCATCTGTAAACATTTCGTGGTTATTCAGTGAATCTTGGCTGTCTGACACATTTTAATATAATGATACATGTTCTACGTACAAACAATAACATGATGACATTTCTACGACAGAACAGTTAAAATTGGAATTTCTATTCAACTGAGCGAAATGGGCTTAAAATATACTGTTGGCCAACTGTTATTTGTTAAAAATATTCCGCCAATTAAAACAACAGTGCTTTTGCAAAATTTAGATGTGGGTAGCTCCACTAAAAATAGAAACTGGAAAGTTTGAAAGAAAAGAAGTCCACGAGATGACATGTGTTGTAGCTCTACTATTGAAGATGAACTTCATGTCATTTTAAAATGCCCATTATATGTAGATTTAAGACAAATTATGATACATTAAGCTAAACATTTTAATGAACATTTTAACCTTTAATTATCAGATAACGAAAAATTTATATTTTTATTTAATAACGGCAATGTTACTGCTATAGTTGCCAAAAACAGCAACAATATTTCATTGAAAAGAAACGGCATTTTATTTCCTAGTTCTCAAAGAAAAAACGTTTTATTTTCATATAGTACAGGTGGACACTGTAAATTTTAAATGTAAATGAGTAAATATATTGTGTCTTAAAAGTCTCTCATTATTCTTTTTAAGATTGGTACATACAATGCAAATGTTTTAATGTTTTATGTTTATTTCTGTGATTCTCATTTTATGTTTGTATGTGGTGAGACTATAATAAAATATTGAATCAGTATTAACATGATTAATGTTCAACTTGAGTCATTTCTCCAATGTTGAACAATGCAAGATTATAATTCTTCGCTTATTTGGCAAATTCATATTCTACTAAATATTCAAACATTTAAGTTTTGATAAATACCATTACAAATATAATTTTTGTCTTCGTTTCTGATGGTCACGTGCACGTAAGGTTATTCCATTGAGAAAATACAATATACAAGATTGTCGGGTAAATGTGGATTGCGGATTAAGATTTTAGATGTCAAACTTGAATTAACAAACTAAACTGAGGCGAATTTAACACGAATATGTATTTTCTCTTCAACAGTGTTTTTATTCTCTGTTCTTTAATTTCATTTAAAATAAGCTAAAATATGTTTTGTGGAAAATTGAATACAAATAAACATAGTATTTGAAGGCATTTTTTTAATTAAACAAGTATAAGATCACGCAAATATATCCCGTATTCCTTAAGAAGGATTTTAAATTGAGGAACTTTTTAAACTTGAAATTGTGTTTACGAGTTTAAGATATTCTTTTTTATTTAAATTTTTTGATAAAATAGTTAAATATATTGTATTATCACAACAAGTCTTTTTTGTCTGTTCTATGGTCGGGTTGTTGTCTCTTTGACACATTCCCCATTCCCATTCTCAATTTTATTTATTTAATGAAATAAACATGGAACACTTTCACAGATTCACTTTTCATTGTGTTCATGGTTGCATATCAAGGACACCGTTTTTAATGTATGTCTAAAAGATTAATATCCGAAAAAATAATTCACAATAGTACTTTGTATTAGAGAATGACGGATTATTTTACCATGGGGGTATTTTTTGTTCCGTTACTGAGGACATTTTTTTGTCCTTTATGAATCCAATGACAAATGTGACTCCAATAAGGATAAATTTTATCTTATAGAAAAATCGGTAGTTTTTATCCGATAGATTTTGTGTTCATCTTTATCGGATATAAAAGATTGAAAAATACAAACAATTAATCGAAGTTTCGTATGCATCTATCACGATCCAGCAACTTTTGACTAGTATAAAGGGTTGCCTTGGTTTTATAGCTCAAAACGGTATTATTTGTTTTGCTTTACATTGGGTTAAATAATGAAATGTATGTTTCAGAAATTTACACAAGTTTGATTTCGGCTTTGACTCCCGGGGACACTGTCGTTTACAGTAAAAGACGAAAATCTACACATGTACGTTCTTATAAAAAAGAATTTGTGGTATGATTGCCAATGTTCATCATTATATCATAATTATTGTACTCCCCCTAATAATGAATCTATAATATATGCCACTGGACGTTAAACGATCAACTCTTAATTCATCTATCTTATCCTTTTAGTTTTGTGATAATTTGCATATCAAATACATGAAACAACAGGGGCGGATCCAGCCATTTTAAAAAGGGGGGTTCCCAACCCAGGGCAAAAGGAGGGGGGGGGGGTTCCAACTACGTCCCCATTCAAATGCATTGATCGTCCAAATAAAGGGGGGTTCCAACCCCCTGAACCCTCCCCCTGATTCCGTCACTGAACAACTGCAGAGTTTTACTAAAGTTAGAAGGCCGATATTATTGCACATATAAAACAGACATTAACATCGATCCCTACGTTTTGATCCCTTCACAAAACAACACTTTATAAATTTCATGCATCTATAACGCTTTCCTGGATTTACTTTCACTAGGAACGCTAAATGCTAAATATTTGAAAGCCAAAGAATGTATGAAATAGATAGGAGTGTAGAGCTATATGACCGATAAAGGGCCTATACACATTCACAACATTCTGTGTATTTATGTGTCTGTCCAAAGTCAAAAGCACGTAGTTCAGTGGTTTTCGTAACATCAATTCTGTTATATACATGTATTTGGGCTTTTTTTGTGGCAAGATACATGTAGCTTTGAAATAAAGAAGGCCGTTAGTTTGCTCAATTGAATTATTTCATATTTTTTTCATGTCGGGGCGGGGCCTTTAATAACCGACTTTACAGTTCCCGTATTTTTTCATTATTGAAGGTCGTATAGATATAACTGCTAGCATTCCTCTTGATTTGAACTTTCTTGAATAGTTGACTCACTAGCAATTATACCACATTTTCTTATTTTTACATAAGCCTTCAATCCATCAAAAGCCAATTAGTCTGCTCTAGCTGAAACCTGCATTAATTTTCTTTAAAAAAAATCTAAATTTATATACTGACAATTTAAGAAAATCAAACCAGAAACAAAAAGCAAATATGAACTGCACCAAAAAAGAACCACAACCACTACACAACATGCTTCTGACTTGGGGCGTGTGCTTATGAATACACCTGGTTTAAAAGAGTTTACATACATACCATAAGACGGAAGTGTAACTTTACCATGTAAAAAACACCCTTTAAAAGTTAATGAAAAAATTGTGTTCAGATAAAAAAAATTCCAATAAAAACAGCTATTTTACAGGTTCACGTATTGAATTTCTTAAACACAAATAATCATTAATTGATTAAATTTCTTCACATTTGCATTTGAACTTTAGCCAAAACACTAACTCTTATCTAAAAAAAATAAAAAACAGCACCTTAGAACGGAACATCCAGTGGGTGACTTAATTTTTTAACATGTTGTCTTTCGGGGGAGAGGAGAGAGAAAAAAATATTCCTTTAAAAAGAATATTTCACCCCACATTGAAAAGTAGTTACTTTAAGTAAACGATCATTGTCAGTTTCTAATTCTTATACTGTAACAACAAAAATAATATAAAACAATACATCTTTATTAAACAATTATCTAATATTTAATGCCAAACAAGCATTTGGGTTAACGATTGCATTTCTTTTTTTAAAGAAAGCAACTTGTTGATTACATTGTTAACAGTCAATTAATTTCTACTTATAATTGATTGATTGATTGTTGGTTGTTTAACGTCCACTGGCAAATATTTCATGCATGTTCAGGACGATCTACTTATAAAGGTGAATGTACAAAATTAATTTAATTTATAAGTCCTTAAATATTTTAAGGTTTTATCCGTGTACAGTGAATCTATTTTTTTTTTTAGTTATTTGTGGCAAACTTTTAGTGAGTACTATTTAACATGTTTAAGTTTTAATTTTAAAACTCCCCACTTGGATAATATCCATTGAGGAGGTGTTCCATAATTGGAAAGATATACATATAGAAGAAGAAGAAGTTGCGACATAATAATGTAGACGTATTATATAAACTGAATAAGCTTTTAAAATGAAATCCGTAACGGTTTGTTATTTATTTGTTACAAGTTAAATATAGATCAGATCTACTTTCTAAAAATATTTCTAGTTTCACTTTAGATAATGATTTCCGGTACAGTGGTGTCTTTCCGGTATACTAGTGGACGGGTCTGCTGATGCCTGTACGCTGACTGATGCCTCTCTTTTTATACGACCGCAAAAAAATTTTGTGGTCGTATATTGGTATGACGTTGGCGTCGTCGTCGTCGTCGTCGGCGTCGTCGTCGTCGTCGTCCGGCGTCGTCGTCGTCGTCCGAAGACGCATTGGTTTTCGCACTCTAACTTTAGTTTAAGTGAATGGATCTCTAGGAAATTTTACCATAAGGTTCAATATCACAAAAGGAAGGTTGGGATGGTTTTTGGGGGTTATGGTACCAACAGTTAAGGAATTAGGGGCCAAAAGGGCCAAAATAAACATTTTGTAACTTCCAGACATAACTTGTGTTTTAGTGTATGGATCTCTGACATTGTACCACAAGGTTCCATATCACAAAGGGAATGCTGGGATTGATTTTGGGGTAATTGCCTCAAAATTTTAGGAATTAGGGGCCAAAAAGGGGCAAAAACAAGCATTTTTCTAGTTTCATGACAATAACTTGTGTGTAAGTGTATGATTCTTTCTGAAATTGTACTACAAGGTTCCATATCACAAAGGAAAGCTGGAATTGAGTTTGGGGTAATTGCCTGAAACGTTTAGGAATTAGGGGCCAAAAGGGCCAAAATAAGCATTTTCTAGTTTCAGACAATAACTTGTGTTCAAGTGTATGGATCTCTGAAATTGTACTGCAAGGTACCATACCTCAAAGGAAGGCTTGGATTGAGTTTGGGGTGATGAATCATAAGGGGTTCAAAAATTTGGGGGATTTTTTTTTCCTATTTTTCCTTTTTTTTCTTTAAAATTTTCCATTTTAAGTTGGTTATTTCTGATTTATATTTAAAAGCAAATAATAATGATATGGCAGGAGATACACACCAAACAGGATGTGTAAATTATTATTATATATAATAAGTATTGTGCAATAGCAAGAAATTTTCAATTGCACAGTATTGCGCAATAGCAAGAAATCTTCAATTGCACAGTATTGCGCAATAGCAAGAAATATCCAATAGCACAATATTGCGCAATAGCAAGAAATTGTCAATTGTACAGTATTGCGCAATTGCAAGAAATATTCAATTGCACAGTATTGCGCAATTGCAAGAAATATTCAATTGCACAGTATTGTGCAAAAGAAGATACTTTGTATAAATTGCTTATTTCTTGACCAATTTCAATGGGGTTTTATTCTTGAACTCTTGGGGTTCTTTAATATGCTGAATCTAACCGTGTATTAAGTTTTTGGATTTTGAGCCCTGTTTTTAAATTGGTCCACATTGAGGTCCAAAGGGTCCAAAATTAAACTTAGTTTGATTTTAACAAAAATTGAATTCTTAGGGTTCTTTGATATGCTGAATCTAGACATGTATTTAGATTTTTGATTATGGGCCCAGTTTTCAAGTTGGTCCAAATCGGGGTCCAAAATTAAACTTTGTTTGATTTCAACAAAAATTGAATATATGGGGTTCTTCGATATGCTGAATCTAACCATGTATTTAGATTTTTGATTTTTGGGCCCCGTTATCACCTTTGTCAACATTGAGGTCAAAAGGGTCCAAAATTAAACTTTGTTTGATTTCATCAAAAATTGAATTATTGGGGTTCTTTGATATGCCGAATCTAACCGTGTATTTAGATTCTTAATTTTTGGTCCCGTTTTCAAATTGGTCTACATTAAGGTCCAAAGGGTCCAAAATTAAACTTAGTTTGATTTTAACAAAAATTGAATTCTTAGGGTTCTTTGATATGCTGAATTTTAACATGTATTTAGATTTTTGATTATGGGCCCAGTTTTCAAGTTGGTCCAAATCGGGGTCCAAAATTAAACTTTGTTTGATTTCAACAAAAATTGAATATATGGGGTTCTTTGATATGCTGAATCTAACCATGTATTTAGATTTTTGATTTTTGGGCCCTGTTATCAACTTTGTCCACATTGAGGTCAAAAGGGTCCAAAATGAAACTTTGTTTGATTTCATCAAAAATTGAATTATTGGGGTTCTTTGATATGCCGAATCTAGCCGTGTATTTAGATTCTTAATTTTTGGTCCCGTTTTCAAATTGGTCTACATTAAGGTCCAAAGGGTCCAAAATTAAACTTAGTTTGATTTTAACAAAAATTGAATTCTTAGGGTTCTTTGATATGCTGAATCTAGACATGTATTTAGATTTTTATACGACCGCAAACAATTTTTGTGGTCGTATATTGGTATGACGTTGGCGTCGTCGTCGTCGTCGTCCGGCGTCGTCGTCCGAAGACACATTGGTTTTCGCACTCTAACTTTAGTTTAAGTGAATGGATCTCTAGGAAATTTTACCATAAGGTTCAATACCACAAAAGGAAGGTTGGGATTGATTTTGGGGGTTATGGTACCAACAGTTAAGGAATTAGGGGCAAAAGGGGCCAAAATAAGCATTTTGTAACTTCCAGACAATAACTTGTGTGTAAGTGTATGGATCTCTCTGACATTGTACCACAAGGTTCCATATCACAAAGGGAATGCTGGGATTGATTTTGGGGGTAATTGCCTCAAAATTTTAGGAATTAGGGGCCAAAAAGGGCAAAAACAAGCATTTTCTAGTTTCAGGACAATAACTTGTGTGTAAGTGTATGGATCTTTCTGAAATTGTACTAAAAGGTTCCATATCACAAAGGGAAAGCTGGAATTGAGTTTGGGGGTAATTGCCTAAACGTTTAGGAATAAGGGGCCAAAAGGGGCCAAAATAAGCATTTTCTAGTTTCCAGACAATAACTTGTGTTCAAGTGTATGGATCTCTCTGAAATTGTACTGCAAGGTACCATACCTCAAAGGAAGGCTGGGATTGAGTTTGGGGTAATGAATCATAAGGGGTTCAAAAATGGGGGCGGATTTTTTTTTTTTTTTTTTTCTTTAAAATTTTCCATTTTAAGTTGGTTATTTCTGATTTATATTTAAAAGCAAATAATAATGATATGGTAGGAGATACACACCAAACAGGATGTGTAAATTATTATATAATAAGTATTGTGCAATAGCAAGAAATTTTCAATTGCACAGTATTGCGCAATAGCAAGAAATCTTCAATTGCACAGTATTGCCCAATAGCAAGAAATATCCAATAGCACAGTATTGCACAATAGCAAGATATTGTCAATTGTACAGTATTGCACAATAGCAAGAAATATTCAGTTGCACTGTATTGCGCAATTGCAAGAAATATTCAATTGCACAGTATTGTGCAAAAGAAGATACTTTGTATAAATTGCTTATTTCTTGACCAATTTCAATGGGGTTTTATTTTTGAATTCTTGGGGTTCTTTAATATGCTGAATCTAAACATGTATTAAGTTTTTGGATTTTGGGCCCCGTTTTTAAATTGGTCCGCATTGAGGTCCAAAGGGTCCAAAATTAAACTTTGTTTGATTTCATCAAAAATTGAATTATTGGGGTTCTTTGATATGCCGAATCTAACCGTGTATTTAGATTCTTAATTTTTGGTCCCGTTTTCAAATTGGTCTACATTAAGGTCCAAAGGGTCCAAAATTAAACTTAGTTTGATTTTAACAAAAATTGAATTCTTAGGGTTCTTTGATATGCTGAATCTAAACATGTATTTAGATTTTTGATTATGGGCCCAGTTTTCAAGTTGGTCCAAATCGGGGTCCAAAATTAAACTTTGTTTGATTTCAACAAAAATTGAATATATGGGGTTCTTTGATATGCTGAATCTAACCGTGTATTTAGATTCTTAATTTTTGGTCCTGTTTTCAAATTGGTCTACATTAAGGTCCAAAGGGTCCAAAATTAAACTTAGTTTGATTTTAACAAAATTGAATACTTAGGGTTCTTTGATATGTTGAATCTAAACATGTATTTAGATTTTTGATTATGAGCCCAGTTTTGAAGTTGGTCCAAATCGGGGTCCAAAATTAAACTTTGTTTGATTTCAACAAAATTGAATACATGGGGTTCTTTGATATGCTGAATCTAACCGTGTATTTAGATTCTTAATTTTGGTCCCGTTTTCAAATTGGTCTACATTAAGGTCCAAAGGGTCCAAAATTAAACTTGGTTTGATTTTAACAAAATTGAATTCTTAGGGTTCTTTGATATGCTGAATCTAAACATGTATTTAGATTTTGATTATGGGCCCAGTTTTTAAGTTGGTCCAAATCGGGGTCCAAAATTAAACTCTGTTTGATTTCAACAAAATTGAATATATGGGGTTCTTTGATATGCTGAATCTAACCGTGTATATAGATTCTTAATTTTGGTCCTGTTTTCAAATTGGTCTACATTAAGGTCCAAAGGGTCCAAAATTAAACTTAGTTTGATTTTAACAAAATTGAATTCTTCGGGTTCTTTGATATGCTGAATCTAAACATGTATTTAGATTTTGATTATGGGCCCAGTTTTCAAGTTGGTCCAAATCCAAAGGGTCCAAAATTAAACTTTGTTTGATTTCAACAAAATTGAATATATGGGGTTCTTTGATATGCTGAATCTAACCATGTATTTAGATTCTTAATTTTGGTCCCGTTTTCAAATTGGTCTACATTAAGGTGCAAAGGGTCCAAAATTAAACTTAGTTTGATTTTAACAAAATTGAATTCTTAGGGTTCTTTGATATGCTGAATCTAAACATGTATTTAGATTTTTGATTATGGGCCCAGTTTTCAAGTTGGTCCAAATCGGGGTCCAAAATTAGACTTTGTTTGATTTCAACAAAATTGAATATATGGGGTCCTTTGATATGCTGAATCTAACCATGTATTTAGATTTTTGATTTTTGGTCCTTGTTATCAACTTTGTCCACACTGAGGTTAAAAGGGTCCAAAATTAAACTTTGTTTGATTTCATCAAAATTGAACTCTTAGGGTTCTTTTATATGCTGAATCTAACCATGTATTTAAATTTTGGATTATGAGCCCAGTTTTGAAGTTGGTCCAAATCAGGGTCCAAAATTAAACTTTGTTTGATTTCAACAAAATTGAATACATGGGGTTCTTTGATATGCTGAATCTAACCGTGTATTTAGATTCTTAATTTTGGTCCCGTTTTCAAATTGGTCTACATTAAGGTCCAAAGGGTCCAAATTAAACTTGGTTTGATTTTAACAAAATTGAATTCTTAGGGTTCTTTGATATGCTGAATCTAAACATGTATTTAGATTTTGATTATGGGCCCAGTTTTTAAGTTGGTCCAAATCAGGGGTCCAAAATTAAACTCTGTTTGATTTCAACAAAATTGAATATATGGGGTTCTTTGATATGCTGAATCTAACCGTGTATATAGATTCTTAATTTTTGGTCCCGTTTTCAAATTGGTCTACATTAAGGTCCAAAGGGTCCAAAATTAAACTTAGTTTGATTTTAACAAAAATTGAATTCTTCGGGTTCTTTGATATGCTGAATCTAAACATGTATTTAGATTTTTGATTATGGGCCCAGTTTTCAAGTTGGTCCAAATCGGGGTCCAAAATTAAACTTTTGTTTGATTTCAACAAAAATTGAATATATGGGGTTCTTTGATATGCTGAATCTAACCATGTATTTAGATTCTTAATTTTTGGTCCCGTTTTCAAATTGGTCTACATTAAGGTGCAAAAGGTCCAAAATTAAACTTAGTTTGATTTTAACAAAATTGAATTCTTAGGGTTCTTTGATATGCTGAATCTAAACATGTATTTAGATTTTGATTATGGGCCCAGTTTTCAAGTTGGTCCAAATCAGGGTCCAAAATTAGACTTTGTTTGATTTCAACAAAATTGAATATATGGGGTCCTTTGATATGCTGAATCTAACCATGTATTTAGATTTTTGATTTTTGGGCCTTGTTATCAACTTTGTCCACACTGAGGTTAAAAGGGTCCAAAATTAAACTTTGTTTGATTTCATCAAAATTGAACTCTTGGGGTTCATTTATATGCTGAATCTAACCATGTATTTAAATTTTGGATATTGGACCATAATAGGTAAATTAAAAAATTAAGTTCTTAGACTACATTCATTCTGTGTCAGAAACCTATGCTGAAAAAAATTAAGTTCTTAGATTACATTCATTCTGTGTCAGAAACCTATGCTGTGTCAAATATTTAATCACAATCCAAATTCAGAGCTGTATCAAGCTTGAATGTTGTGTCCATACTTGCCCCAACTGTTCAGGGTTCGACCTCTGCGGTCGTATCAAGCTGCGCCCTGCGGAGCATTTTATTCACGGCTGCAAGTGCAATAAAAATGGCAAAACACGTTGCACAAAAACAACTATTTACCGCCCTCCTATAATAATGAATAAGATCAGATACTGTACTGTTTTTCAATTATTGATTTATCAATAGAGTTGTTCAGGTACACATTATACATACATTAATAACAACATAATTTTAATGACTACAATAAAATATATGAAGTCATTTAGTATATTTATTATTTTCCTCGAAGAGCAGGTGTTCTGTATCGATCATTTTGTGCAATATCTATTTTTAGAAATTTATAGACACTGTTTCAATGAGTCACGTCAAGTTTGAAACTACATGGTGTGACAATTGTTTGTTAAAATATTTGCATTCAAATCAATTCGTTTTATCTTATTAGATAAAGGAGATGTGGGATAAACGTCGATGAGACAGTTACCCAACGACAAAAACAACCAAAGGTTTCAAAAGTCTTCAGTGATAGACAAGTGTCTATACACAATGTACACATCGCCCAAAGTTTTTCAAAAGTAATGAAAAAGTATCCAGGGTGACCTATAGTTGCTAACTTCTACGTCATTTTGATCTCTGGTGAAAAGTTGTCTCATTGGCAATCAGCTTCTAATGTGTATGGGTCAATACAATATGTTAAGATCATAATCGTTTGATTACCACGCAAAGACATATTTATGAACAAGATATTAGGACAAACAGTTACTGTAGATAGCAAAATAAACTAAGGAAAAACGTACTAACTTGTATGGCTAACTGGCAGATTGTAAAAGTTCATATACAAATTAAATTCAAGGGCTTAATTTGAAACAACACAAAAATAGTAATGATTTCAACCAACAGAAATATCATGAAACATAGTATTCATATGATTGTCCAAAAATAAAAATTAGGAGACAAATACATGAAATATGTGACAATTTATTAAAGTTTCACGAGGAAAGATAGATTGATTAGTGCTATGGAATTAGAAATTTTTTGTTCCGGATTGATTTTTCATTTTAATCTGTCACTACGCATGCTTCGATTATTCGCACGAAATTTTTTTTTCACTTTTGTACACGTTAGTTTCCTTTATTTTGTGTTTCATAATATTCATTTTCATCCTGACTTGTGCAAATATATTTATTTTCAGTTCTCGAGAGTGATACATTTTACAACTTTTATTCGATACACGTGACTAGACAAAACCACTTTTACATACCAGGAAATATATACTTATAAGGCAGATGTTACCTGTTTACGTGCATGATTAAAGATGATGTCTGTTTTAGAAGATAGAATGTATAGTGAAACATTTATTTTTTGTTTCAAAAGGGCGGGGGGAAGTATGCACTTCATACTGTTTTTCTTAAAAACATAAGCAAACTATTTGAAGTTTCCCTAATGTCTCATTGTTACTTATGTGCACACTGCGCATCCGGAAGTCCAGTAAGGAAAATTATCAAAATAGATGTTTTTTTAAATGTTCTACTGTTATAAAGCGTCGGTCCTCGAATATTGATTTAAATATGTTACAAATTGTAAGATGAAATGAAAAGGTTATCCTAGCTATTAAGATTTACTTTCAATTAAACTATCAAATTAAAAAATAATGTGCATCTCAACCGTACGACTACCCATTTCCGTATTTTCTTGTGAAATTGCAAAGAATTTGCATATCTGACTAATAAAATAGAAACCTAATCCAGCGGCATGTCTGTGTATTTCTTTAATAGGAAGAAGGCCCTCCTCTGTGACCCCTACAAAAAGGGGGAAAGACTGTGGTAAAGTCAAAACAGATGCCCGGAAATGGCAAGGATTGCCGATCCTCTAGTAGAGAGTAAAGGAATGTCTTCTCGTTGTTCATGAGCTTGTTGTCCTTACAGTAGATTTTAGAAATTGTAATGGTTGCCAATTAAATTACTGTGTCAGGAATATATTAATCTTTGGCTGACAGTATTACTGCAAACATTTTAAGGTCGCCATCAATCATTAATCAATCGTTATCAGAACTTTAATTGTGTCATCAATGAATATAGTCAATGTGAATCATGAATTGAAACCCATTTAGCAAAATATACACGAATACTTTGTTTCCCTCCCTTTTCATCACCAAATAATAAACTTTGTTTCAGTAACTCCAAATGTATTCACAAAAGTAACTGGTCAGGAGATATATATGTCTCTTTGAAATAATTGAATACAAGTTCCAACCCCTTATATTTGTTTTCAATATATCGAACACATATCTATTTTTAGTAGCTTTTAGTGTGCGAGTGTGTTTCTTGTAAGGTTGTACATGTATCTATTTTTGATCGCGTTCATGATAAAATTTAACAGAATGTTGTCCGTATACATTATGAAACTGAAATGTTGCAAAGCAATTTAGAAATAGTTAATGAAAATGTATATCTCAGTGGAATATTTTGAAAACAAACGGAACAATTATGATTTTTTTTCCTCCAAATTTGGTCCGTTTTGGCGCATCATTTATTTAAATACTTATGGCGCGATTGATCGCGATCGGTTCGATTGTCAATGAGACAACTACATATCCACCATAGCCCATACAAAGAAACAATCAACGAAAACAAATTTGACAGACGGGTGTCGATGCAAGTCTTGAATTACGGACTCCTGACTTGAAACAGGGAAACATAAAATGTCATAGTTTAAACATGTTTATGAACGAGCATTCATCCACAAAACTGTGACAAAGTTGAAACAGCACAAAAAAAAGAATAACTTGTAAAAATAGTTGAAAATGGGTTTATTCATCAAATGAAGAAAAGGCACAAAACTTATAATTCAAAAAAAAAAAAAAAAAAAAAAACAAGGTATCGCTGTTCGAGTACTGGAAGCTAGTGTAAATTCCATTGCAAAAATGGAAATCATTTTCCTGGTCTAGGATATTATCAATAAATACACATCCAATTGACTTCTCATACAATTGACTTCTGAAAAAAACAAGAGTGGACACACCGAAACGTCTCGCCTGTTCTTGTGTTCACAATGGAATTTATTTTGAAAGTAAAAAAGGAAGTTTATACCCCAAGCATTACATTAAATTAAAAGAAATAATCCACAATGCTTTTCAATATCGAAATGGTAGCATACTCTATAAATTTATTACTTTGGGATACAAAACGGCATATTTTGTTAAAAGTGAACAAAAGGGTAAAACATGCTACACAGAGGAGCAAGTGATCAGTATGCTGGAGTTTCTTATTGACAACATATTTGTTGAATTTGGAGGTAGACTTTTTCAACAAATTGTCGGCATTCCTATGGGAACGAACTGTGCGCCTCTACTTGCCGACCTTTTCTTATTTTCATAAGCGTCGGAGTTCCTTCAGACACTTGTCAAAAACAAGAATATCAAAGAAGCCAGATCATTTTATTTCACATTCAGATATATTGATGATGTTCTTTCCATTAACAATCCAAACTTTTCTGATTGGGTTCCATTAATATCTCCTCCAGAACTAGAAATTAAAGAAACAACAGACACGGTTTCTCTGCCTCATTTTTAGACTTATACCTCAAATTTGACATAAGCGGTCATCTCTCTGTACCAGAATCTATGACAAACGAGACGATATTAATTTTGAAATTATCAATTTCCCCCACCTTAGTAGCAATATACCAACTTCACCTGCATATGGGATATACATTTCCTTACTCATTCGGTATTCAAGAGCTTGCAACTGCTACTCAGACTTTGTTAAACGTCATCAGTGTCTGAGCAGAAAGTTGATGAACCAAGGGTATGTCAAAGAACGTCTCGTCCTTTTTCTAAAAAAGTTCATCGGAAGATACCAAGACCTTGTTGATAAATATTCCGTTTCAACTTTACAAATAATACACGATGGTCTTGAAGTATAGATTTTAGGTACTGGCGTTGTTTATCATCTTAATAACGTGTTATAGTATTATTTTATTTGTCTTTGTAATTTATTACTTTTACTGTTAGCCTATTTTTGGCAGTATCCATTTGACGTGGCTAGGTACTTGTACATCCCGTCATTGTGTTGTTGTGCTATTGTAAATTTTTGTATTCTTGTCTTTCGTTTTTGCTAATGTGCTTTGTCTATGTGCCTTTTTGTTTGTCTTTGTTGACATATTTGCTTGTTTTTGTAGTGATTCATTTGACGTTGCTCGGTACTTGTACATCCCGTCATTGTGTTCTTGTGCTATGGTAAATTTTTGTATTCTTGTCTTTCGTTTTTGCTAATGTGCTTTGTCTATATCTTTGTTGACATATTTGCTTGTTTTTGTAGTGATTAAGATTATAACACAATGTTGATTGCTGTACCCCTGTTTTTGACATTTTTACCTTTTATGTCTGTTTGTTTTGTTCACATATCGTTGTCAATATAATGGAATTTTATGCGACTGTCATACAAGTGAGAGGTTTAGCTAGCTATAAAACCAGGTTTAATCCACCATTTTCTACATAAGAAAATGCCTGTACCAAGTCAAGAATATGACAGATGTTATCCATTCGTTTGATGTGTTTGAGCATTTGATTTTGCCATTTGCTTAGGGACTTTCCATTTAGAATTTTCCTCGGAGTTCGGTATTTTTGTTATTTTACTTTTTAACACTATGTTCAATCAACATTTAATGTTCAATGTACATGGTGTCAAGGTGAGATAAAACCCTTTCAGACAGCCATGTAGGCCATACAATCATTGCGAACAACAAATGTAGTTAACCAATAGCTAAAGGTATCTCAGAAACAAACCTTATACGACATACGCGCCTTATATTTATTTTATTCATAAAATACAGTTCTACTATACCTTTATTATCGTATCTGAAAAACAGACCAAATCTGAGATATTTAAAATTGACCAATAAACCATGAAATAAGGTCAAGGTCAGATGATACCGACCAGACAAATATTTGTACCTTATAATCAATCCATAAACAAAATATAGTTCACTTATTCTTTATAGTATCTGAAAAAACATACAAAACAAGAATCAAATAACATGGACCAATGAACCATGAAAATGAGATCAAGGTCAGATGATTACTGCCAGACAGACAAGTACACCTTACAAACATTCAAAACACCACAATTTTAAACTAAATGCTCATAGTATCCGAGAAATAGACCAAAACACAAAAAGTTAACTTTGCCGGACCACTGAACCATGAAAATGAGATCAAGGTCAGAAGATGACACCTGCCAGTTGGACATGTACACCTTAAAATCATTCAAAACAATCAAATATAGAAGACCTATTGCATATAGTATCTGAGATGTCGACTTAACCACGAGAACTTAACCTTGGTCAATGATCCATGAAATGAGGTCAAGGTCAAGTGAAAACTCTTTGACAGGCTTACATGAGGAACTTTTTTTTAACAAATATTAACGCTTTATTCCTAATATTTCCTATATATAATTACCTTAGTCGTCCAGGTAACAGACTAAGGGTCTCTGTTTACAAAATGAGCCATCTATCCAGGGGTAATAGAGGGCCAAAAATGTAGTCCACTTTTTACCTTGTATATACAATTAGTTTCAAAAATATATTCACATGATGTTAGAAGCATCTTACTCTACACCTGAAATTTTAACATAGCACTAAGTAATTAATAAGATAACCATACAAAAAGATGTGCATTGAAAGCAACACACATAAGGCTAACACTTTTATATCATTTATATATATATATATATGTATATATTGATAAGATCTATAGTCTTATATAATAAACCATAAAAAGAAACTTCGTTTAAAGCTTATATTATATTTTTTGTCTAAATTTTCATTATCACTGACTTCAATTTTGTCTTATTGATGCAGTTTATGCCTTTAATTGAAGAACAAATTTCAAATTAATTTTGAAGTTATATTTCCAAATACTATAAATATCTTGTGGTGCTATAGGCGTTTTGTTTTATTTTATTGAATTCCTGATTTTCCATAGAGTCAATTTAGAATATGTAATAATTGTGTTTAGAAAATTGTCATATTTGAATATTCCTGTGTTTATTCCTAACATCATGTCCTTTTCAACAATAGAATTATTTATTCCTATGTTTAATTGGATATTAAGTATTTCTTGAAGCGTGTTTACAATTAACTTTGATGTACTACAACTAAAAAATAAGTGTTGCAGGGTTTCTATGTTTCTGTCATTTTGACAAATATGGCAGTTTCCATTTGATAGTTTCATTTTTTGTAATCTACATTCAGTATATAAAATATTGTGCATTGATCTCCATTGAAATTCTTTTACTTTATTTTCAATTATCATTTGTTTTAATCCCGACCACAAATTTTCCCAAAGTAAATTGCTTCCAAATATTTCCTCCCACTTAATTTGATGTTTTGGAGATACGTCTTTATTTAATAGCGTACGAATATTTTTGAGTTTTAACTTTGACGGTTTTATTATTTGGTTGTTTAAGATCATAATCTCAAGGTCATTTGATATCTTTAATTTCAATTCATTATGCAGATTCTGGTTTCCGCAAGATTTCAAAATTTGCATGAAATCTTTAGGAATTGCCTGTTTAATTCTAGAAAATTCGGAAATACAATTTCTCCGATCAATGCGCTTCCTATAAATTTCATTGCAGCTGATAAAATCAGAATTTTCTGAACACTAAATGCCCTTGATAGTTTTGATATCGCTTTTTAAAAATGAAGGGTATAACAATAGTTTGTTTTTGAACAAAATAGAAGAGTTCCCAAATACTCTTGTATTTAAAACATCTTTTATTGAATGATATATCAATACTTTGTATGAAACCTGACCAAGTATTTATAATTTTCTGATAAAATTGTGGTAGTTGGTTCATATCTAAACCATTCAAATTTGAACATGTACATACAAAAAAGGTATCATTATATTTTTCATCAAATTTCCGTAGCCAATACATACCAATCGCATTCCAGCTTTCCAATGGTTTCTGCAGTCAGCGATGTAAAAGTTTTATTTGTTTACTTTTTATGAACATATCTATACTTACCATACCCATCCCCCCTTTTATTTCATGCAAGCAGCAGACATTTCTGTCTACCTGGTTAACTTTTCCATCCCATATACAATTTCAAATTATATTATTTAGCTCTTCAGCGAATTTATTCGGAATTCCTCGTATTTCAATCTCATATGCACAGAGAGAAAGTATCATATTTTGAACTATTAAGTGTTTTACCTGTAAATGTAAGTTTCCTACTTTTCCATACGTGTATACAATTTTTAACTTTATCAGTTACATTTCTCCATATATCATCGTCATTTATTTCATAACCATGGCACACACCTAATGTTTTAACGTTACTTTTGATCCATTTGACTTTATTAAATTTTGGTCTTTTTCTTTTCGAAGCCCCTAGAAGTAAGCCTTTTGTTTTGTCATAATTTATTCTAGAGCCCGAAGCTTTTTCATATAAGGACAAAATCTTGAATGAGTTTTCTGTAGATTTTTCGTTCTTATTAAATACCTGGGTGTCATCTGTAAACATACATACGGTGTGAGCCAAGGCTCCGTGTTGAAGGCCGTACATTGACCTATAATGGTTTACTTTTATAAATTGTTATTTGGATGGAGAGTTGTCTCATTGGCACTCACACCACATCTTCCTATATCTATAATTTAGTTTCTATAAAATCCCCCCCTTTTCTCCTAGTAATTTTAAACCTTCTATTTCAATGTTACCCCTAATCGCACATGCCATGGGTTCAGCCTGTATGATGTACACAAGACACGCTATTGGACATCATTGCCTAGTTGAGCGAGTGATCGAAAAGTATCGTGATACAAATCCATTGGTTTTAATACACGACGTAGCATTATATAATAGCATTTTGATCCACGCTCTAAATTTACTCAAAATTCTCCAAAACAAAATCTATCCATTCCCATTCAATTCTATCAAACGCTTTTTGTTGATCTAAAAATAAAATAATTCCTTCTTCATCTTCATTGTCAATATATTCTATAATGTCCTGAATCATTCGGTTAGCCGCGCTTATATTTCTACCTTTAACAAATCCTTTCTGATCTGTATGAATAATTTTTGGTAATACTATTTTTAGCCTTTCAGATAAAATCTTTGCAATAATTTTATAATCACAATTTAGTAAAGTAAGCGGCCTCCAATTTTTTATGTTTTCCCTTTCTCCTCCTTTATGTAGTAAGGTCAAGACCCCCTTATGTTGAGAATTACTCAATACTTTATCATTAAAGATTTCTTGTAGTAAAGTAAAGAAATCGTTTTTTATTATGTTCCTGTACAAAATTTAAATTCTGATATTATACCATCTTCGCCAGGTGATTTGTTCTGTTTAAGTAATTTAAGTACTTTTCCTTCTTCGCAGATATTTATATCTCTATATAACATTTTTTTGTCCTCTATACTTACCTTATTTATTATGAACTGACAGAGTTTTTTTTTTTTTTTTTGAATATTTATACCTTACAATAATTCCATAAACCAAATATAGTTCACTTATTCTTTATAGTATCTAAAAAAAAAGACCAAACAAGAATCAAATAACAAGGACCAATGAACCATGAAAATAAGATCAAGGTCAGATGATTACTACCAGACAGACAAGTACACCTTACAAACATTCCATACACCAAATATTTTAACTAAATGCTCATAGTATCCGAGAAATAGACAAAAACACAAAAAGTTAAATTTGCCCGACCACTGAACCATAAAAATGAGGTCAAGGCCAGAGGATGACACCTGCCAGTTGGACATGTACACCTTAAAATCATCCAATACAACCAAATATAGAATACCTATTGCATATAGTATCTGAAATGTTGACTTAACCACGAAAACTTAACCTTGGTCAATGATCCATGAAATGAGGTCAAGGTCAAGTGAAAACTGTTTGACAGGCTACCGTTTGAATGGTTTTACACTAGTACTTTTGGGGCCCTTTATAGCTTGTTGTTCGGTGTGAGCCAAGGCTCCGTGTTGAAGGCCGTACATTGACCTATAATGGTTTACTTTTATAAATTGTTATTTGGATGGAGAGTTGTCTCATTGGTACTCACACCACATCTTCCTATATCTAACATGAGGACCTTGATAGGTATGCACATACCAAATATAGTTATCTTATTTCTTATAATAAGAGAGAAATTAACATAACAAAATGTTTTTTCTGACTATTGTAAGCGGGGCCCATTCATGTTGAGGATAAGCTAAGTTAAGTTCCGATTGCCTATTTTCAGTGAACTCGTTACCTGAGATCACAACCAGCGTCACGCAAATAGCAACATTTACCAGGGAGACACGAGCTTGTGTGACAGAAGTATAAATACAAGTGCAATAAAGTTTTCTCCAACCATGGTATTCACATCTGCCATCCAGGAAATGGTCAGAGCAAATCAAATAGGCCACAGTCGATACAAACCGTAAATTGCAATTACCATATCATTGAGAATGTTTGCATCCCCGTTAAATAAATTGACCAAACCGTGATTGGCCTAGTTATTTAACAACCTTCATTAAAAAGGTGGCATTACAGTAAGAAATTATGCCATTGTGACAACAAGGCTTTCAATAATGAGCAAAGTCTATATCGTAAATTAGAAGTCATTCGTGTCCTGTTTAAATTTACTTAATCATAGACAGGTTGATTGCTCAATTCCCCTCCACATTGTTTTGATAGACTTAGATATGGTGATCCATATTACGCCAGAATTTTTTTCTTTGAAGAGATTATAAAAACTGAACCATATCAAATGGAAAACTTGATCTAAGTGACCATATAAATAGTGCATATTAAATTTGTTTATTCCACATACATTTCTTTTGATCAAATATTGAGATTTTTGTTCATGTTAACCTCTACATGTATCTTGAGATTTTAATTTAATGTTAGCTGCTTAAATCAATTTCTATCTTGTGAATACATTTGTAATTGTGTCAATGGCAATCATATCAAATGTCTTTTATTTGTTTTTTTTTCTTTACATCAATCAAGTTGCTCATGTAAGGAACTTTGGTAAAGTGTTGTTGCTTACTTTGAATGACACAAAAGTTAACAAAAGTTAACGAAGCTCATGTTGAAAGAATGTATTTGACAAGACAAGACAACACAACACAAATGACCAGACAGACAGACAAATGACCAGACATACAGACAGATGACCAGACAGACAGACAAAAAACCCAGATATATATATATGAATCTAAACAAACTGACATGTTTGTGGTCTAGTCATAAAAAACATATCTCACTGAAATTATTTATTTCAAATTTAATAAAATATTTAAATATGTTGAATATACAATCACAAAAGTTGCATTTCAGCAACCAATAATTAAAAATAACAATTCAAAACTCCTTAAATAAGTACAATCTTTTCTATAAAGCTGTATTTCACAAAAAATACTCTTCTTTGTCATACCTAGTTTTTATGTTCTTTGGCTCTAGTTTGTTTATTTTACGTTCATGAAATAACAACACAGTTGTATGTTTGAGTATGAAACTGAAAATACTGAACACTCAATGATAAAATTGAAATGATTTTTTCCAGTTGTGATTATGTTAACAAATGCAATTATACAATGTCTATCACACATACATAAGTATTTAAAATGCTGTCTAAAAATTCACCACAAGTAATGACTACTGTTTAACGTCCAAAACTTTTTAAAACAAAGTGTACACAAATCAGATATTGTGGAAAATCTTTGAAATAAAATTAAAAAAAACTTATACAAGTTAGGCCAACTTCCTTATTTAAGGGTACTATGTATAGCTACATGTAATAAAAGAAGTTGCACTTCAGCAACAAACAGTTCAATAACAAAATTAAAACTGTACATATATATATATATATGAACTAAAAAATCAGTTGCATTTCAGCTACTAATTAAAAACAATCAAATCCCCATAAAAATGTTAAATCTGATCTAAAAAGCTGTATTTCACCAAAAAAGTTTTTAATGAATAAAACCAACATCTTATTTCCATTCATCAGACGCTTTATCATACCTAATGTGTAAGTTCTTTGGGTAGTTTTATTTTATTTTCATGTAAAAAAAAACAGGAAATACTGAACATGATACAAAGGCACTCAATGAAAAAATCCTGCTAAATATATTTCCAGATGTGATAATGTTAATTAATGCAATTATGCAATGTCCATGACCCATACAGAAGTATTTAAACTGTTGTTGAATTCACTATGGAAAATAGTAAAATTTTCATAATTTCTGGGTATTCTGAGAACACGACCACATGTATGGGCGATTGGTTGACGCCCAAAACCATCTGGAACTACAAATTCAACAGTGATTTTATCCTTCTTATCCAGAATCAAATCTGATCCTGTGCAAAATCTAAGAAATTTGTTCATCAATACTTTATCAAGTTCTCTAACATACCGCTGAACGTGGTTCATGACTTCACATTCTAAATAAGACAAATAATCCGGAAAATGCAGCATTTTGGTAAGTTTGCGATGGCTGGGTTCCATCGTACAGTAGATTGGTTTTAAATTCTCGTAAGAAAGAGACTGTTCTATTTCCATAAACACCTTCGCCCAAGCATCAGTTATGAAGTTGCATTCTTGAACCATAATTGTTCATTATATATTTCTCCAGGATCATTGGCAATATTACTATTCTCTGGCTGACAGACTGAGTGTTGATATCATTCAGAGGAAATGTTGAGTCATAGATATCATCGATATTAGCCAATATGGGTCGGAACTGAATTTCAGCATCACTACACATGTTCAAACCGGTATGATCATTACAAGAATTACTTTTAACTACATTTTGAGGTGAACATTCCATTGAAATGTTACTATCCTTTGATTCTACTTGACATGAAGTTGTTTCTACTTAAGCCTCCACGTAGTTTTACTAGACTTGGTAAAGAATCATGAGAACTGTTATTTTCATGATTTTCTAACCTAAACAGCTGTGAAACACTTTCTTGGTCCTCATTTTCTTTAGTCATTAATGTTGAATTCTTTTGGTACAGTTTATAAATAAAATCTTAACAGCCTCATTTTTCTTCGGTCATAAATATTCTCTACAGACAAATCTAAGTTAACTGACTGGTGTTTAAAATCCATGATGTCAACCACAAAATCTTCAATCTTACCCATAGGTGATAATCCTTGTGGAAAGTAAATTGTTCAAACTGTTTCTTTTATGGAACTCATTAGACTTCTGATTCGACAATAATATTTCTTGTCCCCCCTCCAGTTGGCCCTCTAACTTGTTTTGTCCTATCTTCTTCGTTCATCGGCCAACCAAGTTCTATACGCCTTTTGAATTTGAAACAAAAATTGCTTACGGTGGCAATGTTTGTTGCCCTGTAAGAACAAACTGAGAAAACCTCTCATAGATGCTTCCTGTCAAATGTTGTTCAATAACTTGGCCAAGTTATTCTATACAAGAAGATTACTTATATCCACCAACCAGAAATAAGAACTGGTCCTTGCAGCTGTGTCATAACTTGAAACTAAGGTTTCAACTCCCTCAGGCAAAGTTGACCTTAGATGAATTTGGCTCTTTGTTTTATGTATTTTTGTCACATAGCTCTTCAACTGTTTCGGTACTTATACATCCCTCGGATTTCAAATGTTTGGCTTTGAGCGTTCCTGATGAAGGTAAATCCAGAAAAGCGCTTCGGACGCATGAAATTATTAAACGTGTTGTTTTCAATTTTTTACATCACTGGGTCGATACCTCTGCTGGTGGACTATCAGTCCCCGAGGGTATCATCAGCTCAGTAGTCAGTACTTCGGTACTGACATGATTTATAACAAACCTTTCCAAAATTGTCCGTTTATAAATTTTGAAATTAAAAAGAAACTAAAGTTTCAACTCCCTCAGGCAAAGTTGACCTTAGATGAATTTAACAACCTTCATTAAAAAGGTGGCATTACAGTAAGAAATTATGCCATTGTGACAACAAGGCTTTCAATAATGAGCAAAGTCTATATCGTACATTAGAAGTCATTCGTGTCCTGTTTAAATTTACTTAATCATAGACAGGTTGATTGCTCAATTCCCCTCCACATTGTTTTGATAGACTTAGATATAGTGATCCATATTACACCAGAATTTTTTTCTTTGAAGAGATTATAAAAACTGAACAATATCAAATGGAAAACTTGATCTAAGTGACCATATAAATAGTGCACATTAAATTTGTTTATTCCACATACATTTCTTTTGATCAAATATTGAGATTTTTTTCATGTTAACCTCTACATGTATCTTGAGATTTTAATTTAATGGTAGCTGCTTAAATCAATTTCTATCTTGTGAATACATTTGTAATTGTCTCAATGGCAATCATATCAAATGTCTTTTGTTTGTTTTTTTTTTTTCTTTACATCAATCAAGTTGCTCATGTAAGGAACTTTGGTAAAGTGTTGTTGCTTACTTTGAACGACACAAAAGTTAACAAAAGTTAACGAAGCTCATGTTGAAAGAATGTATTTGACAAGACAAGACAACACAAATGACCAGACAGACAGACAAATGACCAGACATACAGACAGATGACCAGACAGACAGACAAAAAACCCAGATATATATATATGAATCTAAACACACTGACATGTTTGTGGTCTAGTCATAAAAAACATATCTCACTGAAATTATTTATTTCAAATTTAATAAAATATTTAAATATGTTGAATATACAATCACAAAAGTTGCATTTCAGCAACCAATAATTAAAAATAACAATTCAAAACTCCTTAAATAAGTACAATCTTTTCTATAAAGCTGTATTTCACAAAAAATACTCTTCTTTGTCATACCTAGTTTTTATGTTCTTTGGCTCTAGTTTGTTTATTTTACGTTCATGAAATAACAACACAGTTGTATGTTTGAGTATGAAACTGAAAATACTGAACATGATACAGTAGGCCCTCAAGATAAAATTGAAATGATTTTTCCAGTTGTGATTATGTTAACTAATGCAATTATACAATGTCTATCACACATACATAAGTATTTAAACTGCTGCTAAATTCACCACAAGTAATGACTTCTGTTCAACGTCTAAACCATTTTAGAACAAAGTCTACACAAATCAGATATTGCGGAAAATCTTTGAAATAAAATAAAAAAACTTATACAAGTAAGGCCAACTTCCTTATTTAATGGTACTTTGTATAGCTACATGTAATAAAAGAAGTTGCACTTCAGCAACAAACAGTTCAGTAACAAAATTAGAACTGTATGAAATAAAAAATCAGTTGCATTTCAGCTACTAATTAAAAACAATTCAAATCCCCATAAAAATTTTAAATCTCGTCTAAAAAGCTGTATTTCACTCAAAAAATCTTTAATGAATAAAACCAACATCTTATTTCCATTCATCAGAAGCTTTATCATACCTAATTTGTAAGTTCTTTGGGTAGTTTTATTTTATTTTCATGTAAAAAAACAGGAAATATTGAACATGATACAATGATTTTTCCAGGTGTGATAATGTAAATCAATGCAATTATACAATGTCCATGACCCATACAGAAGTATTTAAAATATTGTTGAATTCACTATGGAAAATAGTAAAATTTTCATAATTCTTTGGTATTCTGAGAACACGACCACATGTATGGGCGATTGGTTGACCCCCAAAACCATCTGGAACTACAAATTCAACAGTGATTTTATCCTTCTTATCCAGAATCAAATCTGATCCTGTGCAAAATCTAAGAAATTTTTTCAACAATACTTTATCAAGTTCTCTAACATCCCGCTGAACGTGGTTCATGACTTCACATTCTAAATAAGACAAATAATCCGGAAAATGCAGCATTTTGGTAAGTTTGCGATGGCTGGGTTCCATCGTACAGTAGATTGGTTTTAAATTCTCGTAAGAAAGAGACTGTTCTATTTCCATAAACACCTTCGCCCAAGCATCAGTTATGAAGTTGCATTCTTGAACCATAATTGTTCATTATGTATTTCTCCAGGATCATTGGCAATATTACTATTCTCTGGCTGACAGACTGAGTGTTGATATCATTCAGAGGAAATGTTGAGTCATAGATATCATCAATATTAGCCAATATGGGTCGGAACTGAATTTCATCACCACTACACATGTTCAAACCGGTATGATCATTACAAGAATTACTTTTAACTACATTTTGAGGTGAACATTCCATTGAAATGTTACTATCCTTTGATTCTACTTGACATGAAGTTGTTTCTACTTAAGCCTCCACGTAGTTTTACTAGACTTGGTAAAGAATCATGAGAACTGTTATTTTCATGATTTTCTAACCTAAACAGCTGTGAAACACTTTCTTGGTCCTCATTTTCTTTAGTCATTAATGTTGAATTCTTTTGGTACAGTTAATAAATAAAATCTTAACAGCCTCATTTTTCTTCGGTCATAAATATTCTCTACAGACAAATCTAAGTTAACTGACTGGTGTTTAAAATCCATGATGTCAACCACAAAATCTTCAATCTTACCCATAGGTGATATTCCTTGTGGAAAGTAAATGTTAAAACTGTTTCTTTTATGGAACTCATTAGACTTCTGATTCGACAATAATATTTCTTGTCCCCCCTCCAGTTGGCCCTCTAACTTGTTTTGTCCTATCTTCTTCGTTCATCGGCCAACCAAGTTCTATACGCCTTTTGAATTTGAAACAAAAATTGCTTACAGTGGCAATGTTTGTTGCCCTGTAAGAATAAACTGAGAAAACCTCTCATAGATGCTTCCTGTCAAATGTTGTTCAATAACTTGGCCAAGTTATTCTATACAAGAAGATTACTTATATCCACCAACCAGAAATAAGAACTGGTCCTTGCAGCTGTGTCATAACTTGAAACTAAGGTTTCAACTCCCTCAGGCAAAGTTGACCTTAGATGAATTTGGCTCTTTGTTTTATGTATTTTTGTCATATAGCTCTTCAACTGTTTCGGTACTTATACATCCCTCGGATTTCAAATGTTTGGCTTTGAGCGTTCCTGATGAAGGTAAATCCAGAAAAGCGCTTCGGACGCATGAAATTATTAAACGTGTTGTTTTCAATTTTTTACATCACTGGGTCGATACCTCTGCTGGTGGACTATCAGTCCCCGAGGGTATCATCAGCTCAGTAGTCAGTACTTCGGTACTGACATGATTTATAACAAACCTTTCCAAAATTGTCCGTTTATAAATTTTGAAATTAAAAAGAAACTAGGGTTTCAACTCCCTCAGGCAAAGTTGACCTTAGATGAATTTGGCTCTTTGTTTTATGTATTTTTGTCATATAGCTCTTCAACTGTTTCGGTACTTATACATCCCTCGGATTTCAAATGTTTGGCTTTGAGCGTTCCTGATGAAGGTAAATCCAGAAAAGCGCTTCGGACGCATGAAATTATTAAACGTGTTGTTTTCAATTTTTTTGTAGTCAAATCTGGACAAAAAAATAAGGAAACTGTAAAAAGGACCTCACATATATACTAATCTATTAATTTTAGATCCATTTGAACCAATCAAACTTTTAGGGAAGAAGATTTTTGAAACAACATTCAATCAGAAACAACAATTACTCATGGTGAACATGTTCGTGTCCAATCAGGAAAAAATAAACAATCTTGACAAAGGATCTTACATAGAAGCTTCCTTCTTAATGTAATTATATTTGGTCTAGTGGTTTCGAGGATACGATTGATATATGAAAAGTTAAGAGACGGACGGACAGACAGAGAAATAAAGGACAGAGGATGTCAAGTGATGACAAATGCTCACATATCCTCCAGGCTAGGTATATGTACCTGCACCAAGTTAGGAGCTTGTTATTAAGTGGATATTATTTTATATTTTATCTTAATTCAGTGGGAAAGTTTGAAACTTGTCTTTGTTCAGTGGGATGAAACTCCTTTTCGTAAGTCAGAGGTATGAAGCCTTATCCCGCGTGCTCGGCTTACCTGAATGCCCCTTAGATCCATTATTTTGGTTGTCTGTCAAAAGTTGTTTGTCTTATACTGTTTTCTTCACTGCCTTCGATTTTTGTTGCAACACCTTGGCTACATAATCCGTAAAGTTATAGGGGCCACTATTTTTGTAAGGGTGCTGCCACTTGGGTAGGATCTTTAGATCTTTCGGACATTTAATTGTTAAGTTTTTATGGTCAAGTGATTGTTTTCTACACTACATTGATTCTGATAGTGATACATACCAGCGCCTCAATGGCTTGGCATCTTTCTGTTCTTTATTACCACCCTTTTAACATCCCCCTTTTCTTGTTTAGGTTTGGGATTATATTTTATATATGTCGTATGTCATGTACAAAAGGGGGCGGCTTGGGGTTACGTAGTCCAAATAATTATGACGTCTTGAAAGGCTATTATATTTTTTCCATGACGCCTTACATCGACGCAGGAAGGCGTCAAAGGAAAATTTAAAATAGTCTTCCAAGACGTCATAATTATTTGGACTAGGGGTTGCCATAAAGCTAATAAAATTGCCATTATGATTATTATTGTTTTTATCGTAGAGTTAAATATCTAGCACTGTCTCACATCTGTTTGATGAGTGAGATATATAAAATAATATGGGAATATTGGTCAAATTCAGTCTGCCTTTTAGTTTATGGACATACACATGATGTGACATAAATTACCTTTTCATTGTACGAGCTTTGGGATCAGTTATCAGATTTAATTGAGTTCCAAAGATGGGCGGGGAAAGAAACGGTTGCTACTGTGGGTTACCATAACGGCGGTACTAACTTCGGTATTCTTTGTTAGGGATGTGCCTAAATACCCTGAGATTTTGTACCCATATTTATATAAATATTAACAAAGATTGACCTGTACTTATATATACATATATATATAAGTGCCTAGAAAATCAACCTAACGATGTTAGAGTAGATTTGATTCGTAACTTCCTCCCCGGCGCCGGGGCTGGAACCTGTACTTTTATTTCTAACTTCTACGACAACACCGCCTAGCATTGCGCAGAGACCTTATCCCTCCTTTAACTCTAGCTTATAAAAAATAAGCTTTCGTTTCGGGAGGTGTTACCTTCTTGTAGGAATTAAATAAGGATCTCTGATACAATACACGAAGTATTCTTATTAGTGTACAGAAATGATCATCTACTCATCTCTTCAGTATAATTACAGGATGCTAATCTATTTTAGAAGCATACAATCACTGTAAATAAATATATGTATATGTCTGCCTGTGTGTAGTGACAACTGCAAATTATACCTTGTCCATCGGATTTCTTATGATTAAGAAATACCAGGCCTAAGAATATGTATAAAGTGCCTAGAAAATCAACCTAACGATGTTAGAGTAGATTTGATTCGTAACTTCCTCCCCGGCGCCGGGGCTGGAACCTGTACTTATATATATATATATATACATTTACTTACAATATTGTAAACATGGTATATATGATCCATAATTGAACAACTCTAAATTGAAAACAACGTTCAAACCTATGATTGCGTTGGATAAAAACCGCAATTTTTATACGTGTGCATGTAAAACAAATTTTTTGGGTAGAGGGGTCTAAATACAGCACAAACAACACTTTCCAAAAGACCAAAAAGTGAAAAGTATATTTTAACAAAACGCATTTGACTAACAGGTCGAACAACTGATGTTCCTAAACCCTGCTGACTGCCATTGGCGATTGCCAAATAAATTGATCACCAGATGTTACATGGATCTTAATTATTAATTTTAATACCAAACAGAAAACAATAAACTTGCGAAAAGATGGTATATCGCAAACATGAGGTGCAAACAAAATTTATACACCATATCCGAATTTCGACAATAAATGTCTCTTCAGTGATGTTATGGATCGAAACGGTATTTGGAAGGCCACATAATTTACCTCAATTTAGGATAGACTCTTGAATTTTAAAGAGTCGAAATATGATGAACGGATTATATTAACCCGAAGGAAAAAATAATACAAGCCCAAACGAAAAAATATAAACAACTCTAAATTGAAAACAACGTTCAAACCTATGATTGCGTTGGATAAAAAACGCAATTTTTATAAACTGTGCATGTAAAACAAATTTCTTGGTAGAGGGGTCTAAATACAGCACAAACAAAACTTTCCAAAAGACCAAAAAGTGAAAAGTATATTTTAACAAAACGCATTTGACTAACAGGTCGAACAACTGATGTTCTTAAACCCTGCTGACTGCCATTGGCGATTGCCAAATAAATTGATTACCAGATGTTACATGGATCTTAATTATTAATTTTAATACCAAACAGAAAACAATAAACTTGCAAAAAGATGGAATATCGCAAACATGAGGTGCATAATTGTACACACACCCAAAAATGCCACTTTGTTTGCTCCAGAGAAAAAAATCTAAAATTTTACCACATCTGAACATTTATATAAAATTTCCAATAGCATATCTACATATAAGTTATCAAACCCCATGCATTTTAATCACGTGATTTTAATATAAAATATAAAATCATGACCCATATTTTTTGCAAATCCCCGTATAGCCATTTTAAAATAGGAATTACCCCTCATCCCCCCGTTGTTGCCAACATCCCCCACACACACACATAAACTTCTTTCAAATTGGTCTTCTTTTTAAAACATGGTAATGCCGCTTTATCCTTTTAAATGGTCATGTAGTGCGTGTGCGACAACAAGCGGTTACCTGTTTTTACTTATTTTGTGCGCACAGTATATTATTTTGTGCGCTCATTATATTATTTTGTGCGCACTGTATATTATTTATTGCGCACAATATATATTTTTTTTTCTTTGCATGTCCCTAGCGGGGCTCCGTACAAATGTATAGGATGTACGTAAATATAGAAAAAAATATTGAAAAAAATGAGATTAAATTGCCTTTTCTCAAAAACGTGTCCTACGCATTTTCTTTAAAATTGAAAATTGATATGTTATTGCCATTAAAATTTCCGTTTTATTGGTATGAAAGTAATAGGGGGTCATGGAATTTGTGTTTGCTGTATAAATCAATCAAGTGTCTCTGTAATATCTTAAAACGTCGAAAAATAACATTTCTAGCGACGACATCACGATTACTTTTGCCTTTTTGAACGCTTTTCCAACGCTGTACAGAAGAATCAACTATTCGTACTCAAATCTTATATCAACAAAACGGAAATTTCAGTAGCAAAAACATATCATTTTTAAAGAAAACTCGTAGGACATGATTTCGAGAAAAACATCTGAACTTTTTTATGATATTTACGTGTATTCTATACATTTGTACTACTATTTTCCGAATATTTGATTTGCTATATCTCGGAGTATAAAGTTATATATTATATATATATTTGTTTCGATGTTCATGTGCAGTCCCTCTTGTTTTAGTTCTATGCCAAAATTCATAAAATTCCGCGAGATCATTCATTTACGTACCTGTAGGTCAATGATATTTGGTATGCAGATGTATTAGAATTGGGACATCTCATTTCCATGAAGATTATTTGGCCCCGCCTCTAAGTAATGGTCTATTGACTTTGAATTTTTTGTTTAGTTTACATGTATAAGTTTGTGATTAGGTCAGTTTATGGGGAACCATTAGTGGTAGTTCAATGATATTTGGTATGCATATGTATAAGCATTTGTAAGTATCATTACCATGGAGTTTATATGGCCAGCTCTCTTATCATAGTTCATTGACAAAAGTTTTGTATAGTTTCCATGTAAATGTTTGTGTTTTAGGTTAGTTTAAAGGGGATCACTTTTGATAAGTCAATGCTAGTTGGTATGCAGTTTTATAAGCATTCGCATTTCTAATTTCCTCTGAAGTTATGTAATCTTGTCATTTTAATGTTATATTTAACATTGCCATAAAAGCGGGAGGTTTGGCTAGCCACAAAACCAGGTTCAACTCACCATTTTTTCTAAAAATGTCCTGTACCAAGTCAGGAAAATAGCAATTGTTATTGTATAGTTTGTTTCTGTGTGTTTTGCATTATCGTTTGCTTTTTGGTCACTTCAGTGTTTCTGTTGTTTTATTGTCGTAATGTACTATATTGTATTGTTTATTTGCGTAATTCTCTGTCCTGAATGTTCTTACATTTATTTGTACTGTCATGTAATGGTGTCATTTCAGTGTTATATTTAACATTGCCATAAAAGTGCGAGGTTTGGCTAGCCACAAAACCAGGTTCAATTCACCATTTTTTTTTTCTTAAAATGTCCTGTACCAAGTCAGGAAAATGGCCATTGTTATATTATAGTTCGTTTCTGTGTGTGTGGCATTTTGGTGTTGAGTTTCTGTTGTGTCGTTGTTCTCCTCTTATATTTGATGTGTTTCCCTCAGTTTTAGTTTGTAACCCGGATTTTTTTTTTTTTTTTTCAATCGATTTATGAATTTCGAATAGCGGTATACTACTGTTGCCTTTATTTGGCCCTGCACCTTCAGTCGTGGTTTGTTGACTTTGAATGTGTTTGCATATTTTACCTGTTAAAATATTGCCATTTCAATTTCAACAAATGCTTTTTTTGCATTATCCTATCAAAATTTAAAAAATAACAGACATATCTCTGTTTCAGCAGATTATTATGTCAGGCTATGCTAACTGCCAAATACTACATGAAATGTTGCAATAATATAATAGACAAAAACAAATGATTTTATATTTTGATAGTGAATAACCTATGTTTCACTGTTAAATACTACAGAAACGACTTATTGTGCATTGACTGCAATTTCAGAAATTGTTTCGTATGTATACATATGGTAAGACTGGAAAAAGCTGAAAATACTACAAATTTAGATTTAGGGCTGTTATTTTACAATATGTGACTTTTTTGCCAAAAAATGTTGTAATGGTCTTCTGTGAATTGGTGGTGTGGCACCTTCAGCCACGAAATGTGTAACATAGGCACAAATATCCCTTTCGCCAAATGAAACCTCCACTTTCACCTCTGAGATATACATTGAGACATATATGAAATATGATGACGTTTCGATGAAACTGCTTAAATCGTATATATTGAAATAAACATTATTTGCTTTCGTTCAATATTAAAACTACGTGATTAAATTTTACATGCATGGTTTATCGTTGTCTATGTGTAACAGATGGTAGAAAAATAAAGAACGTCACAAGATTCATTCGGTAGAACACTAGGTTTCTTGTCAGTTTCTTCAAGATTGTTGAAGGGTCTTCATTGTATATCCGCGCTACGTATATCATTATAAATTTAGACAAAATGTACACGAAGGAACTGATACTCATCGCTATATCAGTATTTGTTACTGAAGGTAAGAAACTAATAAATACTTCCGTATTCCATATCATAGAGAAAAAAAATCGGGGGATTGAAAATATCTAAAATGATTATTATCACTATTTGAACTTATCAATTGCAAGACAATTTCATATATTCAATATCGTATAGTGAATTCTACAGTATAGATATTTAAGAAAAACTACATCAATGTTCAGAACAGAATATCTGATTTTATCGTGCTTATATTGTTCAGAGTTTGTGTTTTTGAAGCCAAAAAAAAAAACTTGCTTTTTTGAGTGGCGACATATCTCCAATAAGCCAAACATAGAAACATATTTATCTTTAGGGAGCTACCATTTGATTTTTATGGGGGCGGGGGGCTAGGATGAAATTTGAAAAAAAAGGCAGGACAGGAATTTTGAGTTAAAAAAAAGGCAGGATGAGCAACTTGGCAAAAAAAAAAGGCAGGATGACAATTTATGTAAAAAAAGTCAGGATAAACTAAAAAAAAAGATAGGCAGGACTGAATAGAGTGAAAAATAAAAAGGCAGGACCAAAATTACAACTAAAAAAAATGCAGGACAAAATTATTCATCCTAGCCCCCATAGAAATCAAATGGTTACTCCCTTAGAAACGATAGTTAATGAAACTAGATTGTTAAGGACACAAAGATTGAATCATCATGGGTAGTTATGCACCCCATAAGTTATATAAATTAGTGTGTTGTATATACAATTAGAGAAAAGATGGTTAGTGCCAACTTTTTATGTATTTGTGTCGACCGCACTTTCAACTTCGGAGGATTTTTTTTTTAATCTGTTGGAAGTTGAAGGGCCAGTTTTCTATGAATTAATTTCACATCAGAATCATAAAAATTTTCAATCTTTTACTAACATATCACACGTAACGCGAAATAATACCTACATGTGTGTTACTTGAGTTAATAAAAGCATTTGTATGTGTGCATGAAACAAAAATTGAATGCATGAAGATTGATCAAAACTGCGGTTTTGTAAGATATTGAAAAAGAGGAAGGGCCAATTTTCCCTGCATAGGTTTCACTCACAGGGTCGTAATCTAAAAGTTTACTGGAATAGGTTTATATTTTTTTTTTCAACTATTTGACATATTTCCACAAACAATTTATTCAGGGCTACATGATGTTGTTGACAGCATTGTGATACAAAGTGAAAATTCTATATATTCAATATAATATTTTTAAATGAATGAACGTGACTAACTAAAACTATTTGGTTTGGAATGTCATTTTTTTTTTACATTTTTGGGATAAAAGCAAAACAATTGCCAAAATCAAAATTGCTGTAATTGGCAATATCTTGGCGGTTACAATTTGGTGATTAGTTTAGATATTGTAAGAACCTCGTGGACAAACATAAAACTAGAATACTGGGAAATTACTTCAGTGACGCATTATACTAGAGTTGAATTACATTTTCCTTTTCAAGGATATGTGTAAAAGTATTGTTATCTTCAGGATGTATTTTTTTGATGTTTCAGTCTCGTTGAAATCTGGTTCGGGAATTATTTCCAAAACATGTGATACAAGTGGAAAATATCAATGAATTTTAAAAATATTATAATCAAACTAAACTCTATGAAAAAATGTGTACTTACAATAAGTAGTTTTTGAGTAATAAAATTCTAAAATTTTATAACCAATCCGGCCAGTATCATCAGTCAAAATGTTGAGAATAGGGTGAGGGTACAAAGAAATGATTTTTCCGAACATATGTACACCCCATATCAATTTTTTTTTCTTTTCAAAATTTTTATAGACTTATTTCTTCAGCCATTTATAAGAAAGAAGTTGAAATAATATGTTTTTGTTCTAAAAAAAAAAGAAAAATCCCAATTTTACAAAACCGACAGCATGGTTAATTTGACACGAAAAAGCAACAACATTTTATAAAACTTTCTAATATTAACACCAACCTATAGTTTTTAAGTTAAATTTATTCAGATTGGTCCACGTCATCTTTAGTGAAAGTATGAAAAAAAGTTTAATTGTGAAACTGATTTTTTCATTGATAATAGCCCACAAATGGGTAAAAATTGATGAAAATGTAAAAATCATCACTACCATATGATTTTTTCTTCATCAATTACTTTCTTACAATCATATAAACCCAAAAATCAGGTTAAGAAAAAAAGTTTAATTCTAGAAATTTTTGGCTCCTCAGAGGTGTACATCCTTAAAATCTTTAAAATCTAATAAATCGAGTTCATGGGATCCCCACCCCCACCCCATTTTTTTTTTTTGTTTGTTACCGAATAATTTAATTTTGGATGTAACACGTCTTCTGATTGGCTTAAAGTTTTCTGTCTATCAGCTCATAGACATAATTTTGTAATCTGACAGTCATCAACGTTTTTCATGATTTACTCGTTAAAAATGGAATTTAGAATTGAATTAGAAGGAACGACTGTAATATTTTTTTTCTGTCTATTCGAAATAACCTCAAAAAATGTGGTGCACACTTTTAAATAACCTTTTACGAGGGTTATTCAGTGTGCACCATATTTTTTTATGTTATTTCGTCATAGACAGGAAAAATATTAGAGTCATTCCTTAAATAAACTACTGTTGCCCTAAAATATTAAAATTCCATAAGGTATAAAAATCTGTCGGATTTTGACTTTTTAAGATAAAAAAATATCAGGGCAATTTGGCACTACCACTTTAAATACTATATATATTCTACATTATATATGATATATGATCCTAGTATAGACCTTTGCTTAACAATAAGACAGCTATCCTAATATAGACATATTACCTAGAATAGACCTATGATTAACAATAAGACAGCTATCCTAATATAGACCTATGATTAACAATAAGACAGCTATCCTCATATAGACATATGACCTAGAATAGACCTATGATTAACAATAAGACAGCTACTGGTATCTTAAATTAGACCTATGACCTAAAATAGACCTATGATTATCAATAAGACAGTTACTAGTATCCTAAATTAGGCCTATGACCTAAAATAGACCTATGATTAACAATAAGACAGCTACTAGTATCCTGAATTAGACCTATGACCTAAAATAGACCTATGATTAACAATAAGACAGCTACTATTATCATAAATTAGACCTACGAGGGTATGATCAGTAACAGGTCATCGCATGTCTTCAACAAACAACAACCAAGGGGTTGTGAGAACAAAAAATGTCTGACTTGCAACCAAATACTGAATACCCAGACTACCCAGTCACTCCACTGGTACGGAATACACTACATATTGCAATGTTAATCAAAAATTATTAAAAACCTTAAAATATGCATGATCTATAACCGAAATATTTATAAATACTTATATTTATTGTTATCTATGTGTGTGTGTGACAAGAAACGAAATTGACATTTGCAGGTCAAGATGGTCAAGATGGCTCTACATGTGAGTTTCCATGTGAGTGGAGAGGTAAAATGGTGGACATTATCGATGAACAAAAAAATGTTCTCGGAAGGTGGTCGTTTCTGAACAACGGAATCACAATTGTATTTACCAGTGAGGGACAAATAGTTAATCTTGATTGCCATAGAGTTGTAGAACGATTCCTCATTGTAAGGTATCATTTACAAATAATTATTCTGTTTTATCATTAATAATTATATCTATGTTTCTTAAATGTATATTAAAGACACTGTGTAAATTGATAAAGATAATCAACAGAGACTGATTGTGTATATATATGTTTGAAGTACGTAAAGGCGCTTTGATACAGGATTTCGATATTCTATATGTCTGTTCTTGAACTGAAAATAAAATTGATTATTTTTTACCAAATACTTGATATGCGTGCCTTACCTGGTTTTAGGTAATTTATCAACTGTGATAATAACCCCATATTTTTCTATTCAAATTAAAATCAACATGGCATGCTAGTAACGACGCGTTAATCTTCAAATATTCACGCCCGTAAGTTTTACTAACTAAGGGAGGAAGTTTTTCGAATAAAAATGTTTGTATAAAAGAATTAGGATTTTTTATTTATTTTTATGTCTTCAGATATAACGACATTGACGCATTTCAATGTATCATTTTTGACTACAATGCTGGTATGCAACCAATTGAATTCAGCTTTGGAGTTGGAGGTTAGTAATGAATAATACTTAGAGCGTGTCAGCCTCGGATTTGCTTATTGCTCAGGATAATCACGTTAGAAATTGTGGGGACGATCCCTGGTCGTGTCGAAACAAACACCGACTAATAAATGGTCATTTGCTATTTCAAAGATGACCAATAATTTGTTCGGAAGAATGGAAATTCTGACAGACCTTGGTTTGATTAATGTGTCCAGTTTTTTTATACGGAGTGGTTTATCTTGGACTGGATTATCCTGGAGAGGCTTATCGATCGTTGACTGCATAATTGGTAAAACCATTGGGAATTACAATCTAATCATGATAAACTAGAATAAGTTTTTTTCTATAGAAATGTTGAAAATTATACAATTTTCTACTTTTGAATTTATCATTTTCAAAGGGTTTGGAGACTTCTACATAATTTGTGTTTTCGTTCTTTAAGTGTTATCTCAATCCAAATTTTGTCTTTGACTATTGACTTTTATTTCTAATTAATCCTTGGTGCTTTACTTTCATTAGAAAGTGTAGCTTTGTACATTTGTATACATATAAAACAGTATAGGTGACGACAAACCACACAGCAACAAATATATTAATTTCTTCAAAAGCTAGTTGCAATACCACCGGGTAATTTAGTTCTAACAAAATTATGCAGAAGACTAAATAATCGAAATTGGTTGAAGTTTCAAGTGTCGAGGACAGATCTGATTGATAACTACAATTTGATACTTCCTGTTGTAGAGTGTGTAGTAGTAGAGTGTGTAGATATTGTTTGGATTTTTTTATGCCAATAAACCAAAAAGTAATCAAAAAGAAGCAGATAAAAGTATAACATAATTGTAAAAATCAAAGTGGTTTGAGAAACTTGGATATGCACTTTAATATTTGAATACAAAAGTGTAATATTATTAGCTGTTATCTAAGTGTAGTAATTAATGGCTGTTATCTAAGTGTAATAATTATAAGCTGTTATCTAAGTGGAGTAATTAATGGATGTAATACAAAAATGTAATATTAATGGCTGTTATCTAAATGCAGTAATTAATGGCTGATATCTAAGTTCAGTAATTAATGGCTGTTATCTAAGCGTAGTAATAAATAGCTGTTATATAAGTGTAGTAATTAATGGTTGTTATCTAAGTGCAGTAATAAATGGCTGTTATCTAAATGCAGTAATTAATGGCTGTTATCCAAGTGTAGTAATTAATGGCTGTTACCAAATATTATTAGCTATTTTGATAATCATAATCTATCGAAACGCATGCGCAAAGGTTTAAAATTTTATATTTTCACAGTTTACTGTATATTTACTTTGAGATGATTAATATTATGTGTACTACTTTCTTTCTCCCTGATGCACAGCTTTAAAAGACCAGTTTCGAGTTATGTACTTTACCGGAAAAGTTCGTCAATTATGCGCGCCTTTATGACGTTATTTACCAGATACAGGGGACCGCCTGTATCCTTGCACTATTAAAGTTAATCTAAAAGTAAAATAGCATAAATACCGAACTCCAAGGAAAATTCAAATCGACAAGTCCCTTTAATATCAAATGGCAAAATCAAAAGCTCAAACGCATAAAGCGTCTTCGTGATCGTCATTATGCAGGATAAACTAGAAATATCGTTTGTTCCGTACTAGGTACTTAATCATTATTCCCTAATGACAGCAGTGTTGATTATCAATTATATGAGAATTTAATTGTTTTCTATTCTTCATATTGTAGTACCTTAATATAATTCTCTTCTTTATATTTTTGTCAATTATGATATATTCTTCGTTTTCTTGGATCCATTATTATCTTTCTTGACGGGTTTCGGTGTATTATTTATTTTTATCCTGCAATAATATAGAGCCAAAATGATCTGTCATTATTTGAATGTGCCGTAAACTGTATTTTCCTACATTACCCTTCACTCAACATGGAGGTATGATAACAGGAAACTTTATTTACAAGAAATAAAAATGTATAAACTAATGTTATCTGAAAATATAATCTTTTATTACATACAGACTATTTCTTTACAGAAGCTGTTTATGGAACCGAGTTTGATTTATGTGATGTTTGTGGTGGAAAAAAGATATATTTTTAGCTATAGGTAAACACAGTATATTTTTAGCTATAGGTAAACACAGTATATTTTTAGCTATAGGTAAACACAATATATTTTTAGCTATAGGTAAACACAGTATATTTTTAGCTATAGGTAAACACAGTATATTTTTAGCTATAGGTAAACACAATATATTTTAGCTATAGGTGAACACAGTATATTTTTAGCTATAGGTAAACACAGTATATTTTTAGCTATAGGTAAACACAGTATATTTTTAGCTATAGGTAAACACAGTATATTTTTAGCTATAGGTAAACACAGTATATTTTTAGCTATAGGTAAACACAGTATATTTTTAGCTAAAGGTAAACACAGTATATTTTTAGCTATAGGTAAACACAGTACATGTATATTTTTAGCTATAGGTAAACACAGTATATTTTTAGCTATAGGTAAACACAGTATATTTTTAGCTATAGGTAAACACAGTATATATTTAGCTATAGGTAAACACAGTATACTTTTAGCTATAGGTAAACACAGTATATTTTCAATATTTTACTGTCTAAATACTACTATCAAATTGAATCAGTCCCAACACCGTCTAATGTATTGAAATACACATGATCGTTTTAACCTTAGATTCCTTTTGTTGCCGGCACTTATCATAATCCTTGAATCGAAATCCATAAAGACAATTATTTTTTTTAAGATGGCCGTACTTCGGTCAAAATAATGTGTTTTCCATAAAAAGTATTAATGTTTGTTTCTTTTCTATATAACATTAAAACAATCACTTGTAAGGTAAATTTTATGATAATTATTATACTATCAAGTAATACATGTAATATATATTTATAATATTCACAAGTATACCTACCGTTGGTTTTGCCGTTTGAATGGTTTTACACTAGTCATTTTGGGGCCCTTTATAGCTTGCTGTTTGGTGTGAGCCAAGGCTCCGTGTTGAAGACCGTACTTTTGACCTATAATGGTTTACTTTTACATATTGTGATTTGGATGGAGAGTTGTCTCATTGGCACTCATACCACATCTTCTTATATCTAGATACACATCATTATATAAATAGCACATAACTAAGAGGGTGATAGAGCAGATTGTTACCCGAGCAAACATTGTCAACTGAGGCGAAATTATTATACTGATTGTTCTGTTATTATAACTTTATTAAGCACAAATTACACCCATAAGAGGGTCAAAGGCATAAAATTACATGTATAAACAACAATAAATGATGACATTTACATTTACGTCAAAATAAAACAAAATATTAAACACATAACAAAACAAATGACCTGAAGTGCCCCATGTCCTCAGTTCCATAGACTGTTTAATAAAGGAGCCTAAAGATTTCACTTGCTGACTAGTAATTGGATTTAGAATATATTTCATTTTATTATCAGAAAAATCTTGTATTGGGTTTTTGTGTCGTTAAAAATTTAAGACATGTCTTAAATCATTATTTATTTTACATAATAAAAAGAAATGGGATTCATCATCCAGAACTTTGGACTTATTACAAAGTTTTTGAAGGCGTGGAATATTTTTATATCTTGCAGTTTCAATAGCGAGGGAATGGTCACTAATTCTAAATTTGCATATAAGTTTTCTAGTATGAAGATTAGGGTATGTCCAATAAAATTTTTGTTTATATTCAGTTTTTATATGCTTATAATTCTTATATGATTTGTATATCTACAAATACTTGAATCAGATTGGTCCGTTAGAATATTTTGCTTTGGTTTACACTTCGATAAACCATGTTGCCGAAACTACTTTCGTAACCTACACTGTGATCTATTCATGCGCGATACTCATGCAAGGGATCCAGGGGTTCTAAGAAAATTGAGATTAAAAAAACAAATACATAACTGTTATTTCTTTTTTAACACATAACAAAAAGAAATAATGTATTAAAGCTTGGAAATTATATGAAATTAAAATTAAATGAAATTCCGCGAAATATCTTGGCGCGTTAACGTCATGGCAAAACATGGCGTCATACGAATGAAAACTCTCAAGATGATGATTTTTCCGTTACTTGTACGCTCCAAATTCGGATAATATCCCATTAAAATGAAGTTTTTGAGGTAGGTCTTATTTCATTTTAGATTCTATAGCATTAATCCAACAGTTATGGATGTCACAAAGTCAATATGGCGGCTAACTCCTTAGTAAAAACATGTCAATTGTGCATTTGATGGTTAATAGTAGCCAATAAACAAAACATTGTTCATAAAAAATACGAATGTTTGGCTTAAGAATTCTAAGGATTATACACATTTTTGTAGAGGTTATTGATGTGTAAACTGGGTCGCTTACTCACAAACTTTACATAAAAGTAATTCGGACTTTTATTTAGTTTGTGAGTTAATCGCCCCAGTTTACACATCAATAACCTCTAGAAAAAATGTGTTTAATCCTATAAAATAACAACAATCTGTTACTAATTACATTGCATGCAATTTTGATTAGCTGACAACCATCGGGAAACACTCTAATATCATATTTTATTGCCGTATAAAATACAATTTTGTTATATAATTACCAGCTATGACTGCATGCGCTACCCTTGACAATGTTGGAACTATCCATAGAAAAAAATAAAGAAAAGCTTGACTGTAACTCGTAATTCCATGGTTGTAGCATACAAATTTACAAAATGTAATTATAAGTATTGAATGATTATTTTTATTATTTTACAGGATTGTAAGAGCGTTGGTCGCGCGAACATTTTTATTATGCAGCGCTTCGCTTCCGCGCTTCATAAAAAATGTGCTTCGGTCAACGCTTTTACATCCCAATAACATTATAATAATTAAATTTCAAATTCAAAGTAGGAAACTATGGCGTCTTGTATATAACAACTATCCGTATCTAATAAAGCGCACAATTGATCAATAGTCTCCGTGAAGGGTAATAGAAAGGGTAGAGTAAAATTATCACTCTCGGATTAACCAATCAAATCTGGCATTTTAACATGAAGTATAATACATTTCATTATTTTACAGAATCAGGAGAAGCAGGCAAGTATACATTTCAATATATGACAATAAAAATGTTTAAAGTGATAATCTTTTTTATTCTTTATTTTTTTTTTTTTTTTAAATTGTAGTTTAATCGACAGCAGTTTTATAAGATGACGTTGAAGCAAAAGTAAGTTTATGAAATTTTTTCCCGAAAGACAAACATATATTTTCTATAAGACACAAATCCTTCGGTATGTTAATGATTTGCTGTTTCATAACTTGGCTTTTTACAAAGTAATGGGCTGTTGGGCAGGTGATACCATCGGGGACACTAAAAGTTCACAAGCAAAAATACAGACCCGAAGGAAATTATAATTGTATTGAATGGTATCGATTTTTCTGTCGAATTTTGTGTATATTTGACAAACAATGTGTCTTCAATGAAGCTTGGGGCCACAAATAATAATTACTTTATTGCAAAACATGAAACCCTGGCGGGTTAAAATGCAAACATAGTACATTGTATACACGAAACAAGAAATATAATATTCTAAAGATAAATGTTTTAAACAATTCAAGTTGATATTAATAATATATATATATATATATATATATATATATAATATATATATATATATATATAATAATTGACCAATGTAATTCCATGGTTGTAGCATACAAATTTACAAAATGTAATTATAAGTATTAAATGATTATTTTTATTATTTTACAGGATTGTAAGAGCGTTGGTCGCGCGAACATTTTTATTATGCAGCGCTTCGCTTCCGCGCTTCATAAAAAATGTGCTTCGGTCAACGCTTTTACATCCCAATAACATTATAATAATTAAATTTCAAATTCAAAGTAGGAAACTATGACATCTTGTATATAACAACAATCCGTATCTAATAAAGCGCACAATTGATCAATCGTCTCCTTGAAGGGTAATAGAAAGGGGTAGAGTAAAATTGTCACTCTCGGATTAACCAATCAAATCTTGCATTTTAAAATGAAGTATAATACATTTCATTATTTTACAGAATCAGGGGAAGCAGGCAAGTATACATTTCAATATATGACAATAAAAATGTTAAAAGTGATAACCTTTTTTATTCTTTATTTTTTTTTTTAAATTATAGTTTAATCGACAGCAGTTTTATAAGATGACGTTGAAGCAAAAGTTAGTTTATGAATTTTTTCCCGAAAGACAAACATATATTTTCTATAAGACACAAATCCTTCGGTATGTTAATGATTTGCTGTTTCATAACTTGGCTTTTTACAAAATAATGGGCTGTTGGGCAGGTGATACCATCGGGGACACTAAACGTTCACAAGCAAAAATACAGACCCGAAGGAAATTATAATTGTATTGAATGATATCGATTTTTCGGTCCAATTTTGTGTATATTTTGACAAACAATGTGTCTTCAATGAAGCTTGGGGCCACAAATAATGAAATTTGAAACTTCAAAGAATATTAGAGATCTGATATATGACAGAAAAGAATTAAAAATTAAAGTCACCCACTGACAAGGAATATGCTTAATGGAGATATATGATTCCTTAATTTCAAATGATTTCTTAAACCTTTACTTTCATAACATTTATTTTATATGACCATCTTGTTTGCTTCGAAGCATCCTTGTACTTGAGGGTTGGGTTTCAGAAAACGGGTTGGGTATATGTCTGCATTTGTTTTAGTCTATGTTTGTTTAAGGGTCAGAGCTAGAATTAGGGAACATTATTGGGATGGGTTGTATTAGGGTTTGTGTTTGTTTAGTACAGCTCTGGGATACTTTAGAGGTCTGTCCTGAAATAAAAGAAGATACATAATATCCGTGTTTTCTTATTTGTTTAGATATACTGAGTTATTAGTAGTGGCTTTCCGTAAAACAGTATATTAGAATATACTTTTGCTTAATATGTTTGTGTGCTATCACTGAATAATACAATGATGCATGTGGCTCAGTATATCTTCATTCAACCAGCTATGGACAGTATTGATTGATTGTTGGATGCTGAACGTCCAGTGGCAAATATTTCATGCATGTTCAGGACGAGAGCAAGTTAACAATAGTACAATAGGTAGGTCTTGTAATTAAGGCCGTCCGGGATAAGGTCGGAGAAAGTTCGACTGCCACTGGAAAATGAGAGGATATTGGATATGGACAGAAATTTGGCCTCGCAACAGGCCACCTACAGACCTCTCAATGAGTTGTTACAAGGGTTCTTAACGTGCATAGAGCCAGGTACTCTCTTTACACGAGGCATCGGAGTTAACGTCCCCATTCTGACCGGAAGTGGCTGCGTACTTGATACATCCCTAACAGCCAAACGGACACTCCACTTTAGCGAGGGTTTTTCTTTCTGCAGGTCTGAAGAAGACCAAAGTGACCATCGGGGAAAAAGGGGGTGGGGATGGGGGGCTATGACCAGTATAAAGTCTTGTCGAAAAATTCACGATACATTGTATTTATAGTTTCCATTTTGCTATCTTTAATCACCTCTCTTCAAGTCAGAAATATGACAGTTGTTTTCCATTTGTTTGATGTGTTTGAGCTTTTGATTTTGCCATTTTATAAAGGATTTTCCGTTTTAAATTTCCCTTGGAGTTTGGTATTTTTGTTATTTTACTTTTCAATGATGTACTTATATTGGTCTATAATTTTAGTCTATAATTGTATTAATTCTTATGTATTTTATTTCATTTTATTTTTAATTTCAGCGTCGGACACAGGCTCACTTCCATGCACTGTACCATCGACTTGTGCAGGTGATTCTTGCAATGCAACTGACACGTTGCCTGCAGGATGCCCAACAACTACTTCCACCTCAACAACAACTGCTGAGGCAACAACTACACACAGAAAACGTTGTAATAGAAGGAGACACAATCATTAAAACCCATAATAAAGTTTTTGATTGATTACATGAAAATACTTTGTTATTTTCTTAGTATTGAATAATTTAATTTTTATTTTGTTTTCTTTGCAATCTCTATTTCCACTTCTTCTGTCTTGAGCAACTTCATCTGATGAAAGATAATTTGTCTCCTATTTCAATACATAACTAATAAACAAATGACTCTGCTTCGTGGCGTGTTTGTTTATAATGATGATTAATCGATTGGCTTTAATTTATCACGTGTAACATTATGAGACTCAGTGGTAATTATCACGTGTAACATATCGAGACTCACTAGTGATTATCACATGTAAATAAACTCTTCATAGATACCAGGATTAAAATTTTTAACATACTGAGACTCACTTGTGATTACGTGTAAAATATCGATACTCACTAATGATTATCACGTGTAACATATCGATACTCACTAGTGATTATCACGTGTAACATATCGATACTCACTAGTGATTATCACGTGAAACATATCGATACTAACTAGTGATTATCATGCTAGTCTTACTCTTAAAATTGCTTACTCTTCCAGGGCATGTTACTTTGACACTATTTATGTTGTTTTAGCTATGGTCGATCTTAAAGTGTCAAAGCACTGTTTGTCTTTTGTGTTTTTGTCTTCCGTTATTGTGTTGCAAGTCTTTCTTTAATTTTTTAAGCATCTCCCCAAAAAGTCACATTTTTAAATCTTGAATTTCCTTTCCTTAATCAAAACGAAATTTATGCCAACGGAAAAGGAAATAGCCTGTTATTTATTTTAATCAATGTCAGTGTTTCTAAAATTGAAATTCTTTTGATATTTTCCGGATGATATCCTGATTCCTCCTTGCCTAATTTGAATGAAACGTATAGCAATGTTACTAATGAAAATAAATCATTGGATGTCAACTTCAGTTTTCTTCATGGAAAAGATCATTATCGATCAAATAAAAATAAAAAGACGAGACAACTAAGAAAGATCAAACGTCAGCATCGAAAGTTCATCACGGCCTTCAATGAACAAAACCCATACCGAATAGCAAGCTATAAAAGAGCCCGAAATGACAAGTGTAAAATAATTGAAACGAGAAAACTAACGGCCTTATTTATGTACAAATCAATAAACGAAAAACAAGTATGATATACAGCAACAAAGGATAACCACTGAATCACAGGCGCCTGACTTGGGACAGGCACATACAGAACGTGGCGGGGTCAAACATGTTTGCAGGCGCGCCAACCCACCCCTAACCTCAGACAGTGGTGTAACAGAACAACATAAGAAAAACTATAAAAATCTGTTGAAAAGGTCTTAACTCATCAGATCGATACAAAGCACAAAAACAACAAACAAAAACACAAAAGTCACAAAGTACAGATCTGAGAGTACTCGCATTTTCTGAAAGCTAGTCCAAAGCCATTAACAAATAACAAGAAATTTATGTATCTAAGACTAAAATATCAATCAGTACACATCCAACTTCCAATGGATTTAGTGTAAAGACGTCATTTACAGTCTAGATAAAAATCATGACCTTATGCAATGCCAAAATATAGGTATCGACAGATTGTAGGACTGTGAACGTACATAATTATGTGTATACAATAAATGTATAGTTGGGTTTTAATTTATTGATTACAAGATCAATATTTATACCAATAAAAACAATATTCAAAGATCTAATAACAGTGTAAAACTCATTTAAAGGATCGATAAGTTTGCTCGGATCGTATGTTAATATACGGGCTAGGTAAACAACATCATCGTAAAAATTAAGGTGTGCTATCCAGTTTGTAATAAGTTTTCTACAGCTACAGCCAAACTTCAAAACAAAATCTGTGTATTTATGAAAAAAGTAAACATTTTGTTTTAGTTTGGTTTGGGGTGTAACTTTCGGTTGCTTTAGACCAATTTATAGAGATTGTGATGGGAAACGACTATAAAGGTGTTGAAGAGGAGACATTGGCAAGTCGTCTATGTTCAACTGCAAAATGGTTTATGATTGAAAATCTGAAATTAGGATAAAAAAAAAAAAAAAAAAAAAAAAAAAAAAAAACTGACAAAATGATATTAGAGGGGTCACTTTAAGTATTATGTGATCTTGTGGTTAAGTCTAGGTCACAGGTGTTTAAAATACAACAAAGAAAAAAGAAAAAAATGAAATTAACAAAATGATATCAGGGGGGTCACTTTAAGTATTATGTGATGGTGTGGTTATGTCTAGTTCACAGGTGCTTAAAATAGACTCTTGATATAGAGTAATTTTTCTGTATACTTGCTGGATTTTAAACTATAGGAAAAGGACAGACCTGATGTAGGTCAAACTTGAAGGTCATAGTTATACAACTAAAGAAAGCTTTAATGCATATGGTCAAAAGTTGCTTAAAATGTTTCTTTTTAATAAAATCTCAATATTAAGGCGATTTTTTTCAGGGATTTTTTTTCATCGGCATGTGATTCTAAAATTTCGCACAGTTGCACATTACCCAGGGTCAGTCGAACCTCTGCTTATTTTCAAGGAGCCTTACAATCAGTTTTGTATAAAAAAGATCTCGAGCAAGCATTTCAATACATCAAATCTGTTTTAAAAAAGATAGATTTTACCAAAAACAAAATATAACAATATTCTCGTCTTAATGGATGTTAGGGACAATCCCTCCCCATAAACCTGGGAACTCCTGCCCAATTTGTTTAATGGAACTTTAACAGATTTTTCTTCTTAAAAAGGGCTTTAACATCACATAAGACGAAAATTTCAACTTAAAGTGACCCCCTCCCCCATATAATTCGTCAATTTGATTTATGTGCCCGTATTTCCCATTTTCGAACATAAACCATTCTGCAGCTGTACCTAGACGATCCGCCAATGTCTCCTCTACAACACTATATAGTCGTTGTCCGTCACAATCTCTATAAAATGATCTTAATCAACTTAAAGTGACCTCACCCTTAAAAACATTTTTGATTATAGATCAAACGAGACTGAGTTATATAAACAGTTTACGAAATATTCTCCAGAAAGACCACGTCGAGATAAGCGACACATTTTTCATATCATGGTTACATGCCTATAAAAGTTCAACACATTCCGATAATTCATCTGATGCTAATTTCGTATCCGGCTTCCAGGCCTTTTCAGTAATTGCAGACGATAATATGTACATTAACGATGTAGCTACATTTATAAACAATGGAAATATATCCTCTTCTCAATTCTATTTCTGAGGCCCCACATGGGGGTGTCCAAGTAATCACATAATCACAATTTATTTGCCAAATTGAATATAATCGCATAATCATGAATTATTTTTTTAAACAAGATAATCAAATAATCAAAAATATAGTCCCAGATTATCAAATAATCAAATAATCATGAAATATTTGGTCTGGTTATCAAATAATCACTATAAAAACGGCCATGCAAGTAATCGCATAATCAAAAACCCCATGATGATGTTTCCTTTTGATTCTACATGTACACGACTTAAGAATTTAGTTATGACAAAATGTGTATATATCATAATATTAGTGAGAAAATTTGTTTGCATTAAAACTTTTTAAATTATGTTTTATTTTTATAGGAGGATTTTTTTAAGAACACTTAGTTTTATAAAAACATACAGGCAGTTTGAATACAAAGGCGAAAATTAATCATCTGATTTAAGTTTACAACAAAAGTCTTTCTGCCACTCTTTTCACGATAATTATGAAACAAGTTTCTGTTTTACATAATATTGACAGATATGTTCTTTCTTTTCGCTTTCGAAATGCATGAAATATTTTCTACTGGACAATCAAACCTTTTGTTGCTGTACAACAGTAATTCACATAACTCTGATAGAACATCTATCAATCAATTGAGCAAAAGAAAAACTCGTGGCTAGTATATATGAGGGTGTGAATGGGGGTTCACAGAATAGAGAATAAAGGGCGAAAATATAAAGAATGGAGAAAAATGGACCAAAAATTACGAGTAGGGAATAATTAGGTGCTAAAATATAAAGAATAGAGAAGAATGGGCAAAAAGTATAAAGAATAGAGAACAATGGGCAAAAAGTATTAGAGAAGAATGGGCAAAAAGTATTAGAGAAGAATGGGCAAAAAGTATAAAGAATAGAGAACAATGGGCAAAAAGTATTAGAGAAGAATGGGCAAAAAGTATAAAGAATAGAGAACAATGGGCAAAAGGTATTAGAGAAGAATGGGCAAAAAGTATTAGAGAAGAATGGGCAAAAAGTATAAAGAATAGAGAACAATGGGCAAAACGTATAAAGAATAGGGAATAATGGCCTAAGAAGATACAGAATACAAAAATGAAGGAACCCCAATCCAGACCCTCATGACTTGTAAAGTGGTCGTTATTTATTCGATGATGACATCTATTATGAAGTCCTCAGCGATAATCAATAGGCTCAACATTAAAACAAAGTGAAGACAGTCTAGCAATATACACACATAACCGCTAAACAAGTTCACAAACAAGATGCAAAACTATTATACAATTGTTATCGGGAATAGTATTTCAAAGAACTCTATCAGGAGAAGAACTACCTCAAGCAAAGCCATATTGTCGATTTAATGTTAAACGCATATTTTCTATGTTGTAGGAGAAATATACCTTTGCTGGGTTTATGTCGGATTTTGGACTTGTGTCAAGCTATCCAGCAATTCTCATCCTGCAATTCTCGTTATAAAAATCTATCCTGCAATTCGTCATCCTGCAATTGCGTTTGAAAAACTACTTGAGCGACAATTTTCTTTTTCTTTAAAATCATAGTTTTTGACTTTTTTTGTTCGAAAACAAGATTTATATAGAAAATTAAAGATTTTTATATCCCATTAACAAAATTCTAAATTTAGTTTGCAAATTTCTAACTCATATTTACGGTTTTGCAATTAGCATTTACAATAATATCATGATGACCATTCAAACAAAGTATTATCTGTTAAGTCCAGGATGTGATTCGTATAAACGCATGTTTAACCCGCATTTGCGATTTTCGAAACTCATATCAACGACCAAAAATATAGAATTTTGATGTAAAATAATTCTTTTCATGGTATACCTACAACACAATTTCTATTTGAAACTGGGTCTCCCACTTGTTCAAACCCATTGCCTCGGCTGTTCTTTATGTCTAGGGATTATAGACTCTGCTCTAATAAATAGCTATTGGGTAGTATTACAACGAGGGGGCAAAGAATTTCTGGGGCAAGCATAACTAGAGGACGAAAATTGCGTCCGAAACATGGAAATAAAGCCAAATTCGATAAAATACGCATTAGGGGCACCCACTTTCCGACCCATTGTCTCGGTAGTTCTTTATAGCTAGGCATTATAGACGCTGCCCTAAGGAATAGCTATTTTATAGTATTACAACGTGAGGGTAAAGAATTTCTGGGGTAAGCATTACTAGAGGACGAAAATTGCGTCCGAAACATGGAAATAAAGCCAAATTCGATAAAATACGCATTGGGGGCACCCACTTTCCGACCCATTGTCTCGGTGGTTCTTTATGGCTAGGCATTATAGACGCTGCCCTAAGGAATAGCTATTGGATGGTACTACAACGTGAGGGTAAAGAATTTCTGGGGTAGGCATTCTTAAAGGCCAAAATTTTCATCCGTAACACAGAAGAAAAGTCATATTTGATAAAATATGCACTGGGGTCACCCACTTGTTCAAACCCATTGCCCCGGCAGTTCTTTATGGCTATGAATTATAGACTCTGCTATAATAAATAGCTATTGGGAAGTAATACAACGAGGGGGCAAAGAATTTCTGGGGTAAGCATTAATAGAGGACGAAAATTGCGTCCGAAACATGGAAATAAAGCCAAATTCGATAAAATACGCATAGGGGGCACCCACTTTCCGACCCATTGTCTCGGTAGTTCTTTATGGCTAGGCATTATAAACGCTGCCCTGAGGAATAGCTATTGGATAGTACTACAACGTGAGGGTAAGGAATTTCTTGGGTAAGCATTCTTAAAGGCCAAATATTTCGTACGTAACACGGAAAAAAGTCATATTTGATAAAATATGCACTACTGTGGTCACCCACTTGTTCAAACCCATTGCCACGGCAATTCTGTATGGCTAGAAATTATAGACTCTGCTCTAATAAATAGCTATTGGGTAGTACTACAACGAGGGGCAAAGAATTTATGGGGTAAGTATTACTAGAGGACGAAAATTGCGTCCGAAACATGGAAATAAAGCCAATTCGATAAAATACGCATTGGGTGCACCCACTTTCCGACCCATTGTCTCGGTAGTTCTTTATGGCTAAGCATTATAGACGCTGCCCTAAGGAATGGCTATTGGATAGTACTACAACGTGAGGGTAAAGAATTTCTGGGGTAAGCATTCTTAAATGCCAAAAATTTCGTCCGTAACACGGAAAGAAAGTCTTATTTGATAAAATATGCACTGGAGTCACCCACTTGTTCAAACCCATTGCCCCGGCTGTTCTGTATGGCTAGGAATTATAGACTCTGCTCTAATAAATAGCTATTGAGTAGTACTACAACGAGGGGGCAAAGAATTTCTGGGGTAAGCATTACTAGAGGACGAAAATTGCGTCCGAAACATGGAAATAAAGCCAAATTCGATAAAAATACGCATTGGGGGCATCCAATTTCCGACCCATTGTCTCTTTATGGCTAGGCATTATAGACGCTGCTCTAAGGAATAATAAAATACGCATTATGGACACCCTCTGTCCGACCCATTAACGCTGGAGTTCTTTATGGCTAGGGGTTAAAGATGCTGCCCTAAGGAATAGCTATTGGATAATACTACACCATGAGGGTAAAGAATTTCTGGGGTAAGCATTTTAAAAGGCCGAAAACTTCGTCCGTAACACGGAGGAAAAAAGTCAATTTTAGTAAAATAAGCAGTGGAGTCACCCACCTTCCAACCCATTGCCTCGGCAGTTCTGTATGGCTAGGGATTATAGACTCTGCTCTGTTAAATACCTATTGGATAGTACTACAGCGTGAGGGTAAAGAATTTCTTGGGTAAGCATCCTGAAAGGTCGAAAATTTCGTCCGAAACATGGAAATAAGGTCAAATTTGATAAAATACGCATTTGGGACACCCACTTTCCGACCCATAGTCGCTGGAGTTCTTTATAGCTAGGGACTATAAACGCTGCCCTAAGGAATAGCTATTGGATATTACTACACTATGGGGGTAAAGAATTTCTGGGTTAAGCATTTTAAAAAGCCGAAAACTTCGTCCGTAACACGGTGAAAAAAAAGTCAAATTTGATAAAATAAATAAAGAATTTCTGGGGTAAGCATCCTGAAAGGTCGAAAATTTCGTCCGAAACATGGAAATAAGGCCAAATCCGATAAAATACGCATTTGGGACACCCACTTTCCGACCCATAGTCGCTGGAGTTCTTTATTGCTAGGGACTATAAACGCTGCCCTAAGGAATAGCTATTGAATATTATTACAACGTGAGGGTAAAGAATTTCTGGGGTAAGCATTCTTAAAGGCCAAAAATTTCGTCCTTAACACAGAAAAAAAGTCATATTTGATAAAATATGCACTGGGGTCACCCACTTATTCAAACCCATTGCCCCGGCAGTTCTGTATGGCTAGGAATTATAGACTCTGTTCTAATAAATAGCTATTGGGTAGTAATACAACGAAGGGGTACAGAATTTCTGGGGTAAGCATTACTAGAGGACGAAAATTGCGTCCGAAACATGGAAATAAAGCCAAATTCGATAAAATACGGATAGGGGGCACCCACTTTCCGACCCATTGTTTCGGTAGTTTTTTATGGCTAGGCATTATAGACGCTGCCCTAAGGAATAGCTATTGGATAGTACTACAACGTGAGGGTAAAGAATTTCTGGGGTAAGCATTCTTAAATGTCAAAAATTTCGTCCGTAACACGGAAAAAAAGTCATATTTGATAAAATATGCACTGGGGTCACCCACTTGTTCAAACCCATTGCCCCGGCTGTTCTGTATGGCTAGGAATTATAGACTCTGCTCTAATAAATAGCTATTGAGTAGTACTACAACGAGGGGGCAAAGAATTTCTGGGGTAAGCATTACTAGAGGACGAAAATTGCGTCCGAAACATGGAAATAAAGCCAAATTCGATAAAAATACGCATTGGGGGCAACCAATTTCCGACCCATTGTCTCGGTAGTTCTTTATGGCTAGGCATTATAGACGCTGCTCTAAGGAATAATAAAATACGCATTATGGACACCCTCTGTCCGACCCATTATCGCTGGAGTTCTTTATGGCTAGGGGTTAAAGATGCTGCCCTAAGGAATAGCTATTGGATAATACTACACCATGAGGGTAAAGAATTTCTGGGGTAAGCATTTTTTAAAACCGAAAACTTCATCCGTAACACGGAGGAAAAAAAGTCAATTTTAGTAAAATAAGCAGTGGAGTCACCCACCTTCCAACCCATTGCCTCGGCAGTTCTGTATGGCTAGGGATTATAGACTCTGCTCTGTTAAATACCTATTGGATAGTACTACAGCGTGAGGGTAAAGAATTTCTTGGGTAAGCATCCTGAAAGGTCGAAAATTTCGTCCGAAACATGGAAATAAGGTCAAATTTGATAAAATACGCATTTGGGACACCCACTTTCCGACCCATAGTCGCTGGAGTTCTTTATTGCTAGGGACTATAAACGCTGCCCTAAGGAATAGCTATTGAATATTATTACAACGTGAGGGTAAAGAATTTCTGGGTTAAGCATTTTAAAAGGCCGAAAACTTCGTCCGTAACACGGTGAAAAAAAAAGTCAAATTTGATAAAATAAATAAAGAATTTCTGGGGTAAGCATCCTGAAAGGTCGAAAATTTTGTACGAAACATGGAAATAAGGCCAAATCCGATACAATACGCATTTGGGACACCCACTTTCCGACCCATTGTCTCGGTAGTTCTTTATGGCTAGGGATTATAGCTTTTTAAAGGCCGGAAATTTAGTCCGAAACATAAAAATAAAGCCAAATTCGATTAAATAAACATAAGGGTCAACCATTGTCAATTGCAACGGAAATAAGATTAATCTATGATTTCTTTGCTTGCCATACATTGATTACAAAAAAATAAACCCACTATCTTATTAAATTCAAGCGCAAGCCACTGACACAAAACATGCATTATACACTCGTTCAGATTTGTTTTACGAGACATTTGCTATAATACAGATAATATCAGGTGCTCATTTAACTTAGACATATTTTTGGGAACTACTTTACAAGACCGATCGTGCATCTCATATCTGTACTTTAATGTCTTTTGTGTGGTTGATCTTCATCAAGCACATACTATATTTCAAAGATTCGAATGTTCGCATCTTACATGTAGGAATATTTACGCCAAAAAATCTATAATATCTGAATGTAGTATTATCTAATAACTTTTTAATGATAAATTTTTTGGCAGTCATACTGTGAAATGGCCTTCCATATGCATACTCTCGGCATCCTGTAAAGTAGTTCCTTAAAAATAGCAATATGTCTAAGTTAAATGAGCAACTGATATTATCTGTATTACAGCAAATGTCTCGTAAAACAAAACTGAAAGAGCGTATTATCATCTTTTGTGTAAGTAGCTTGTGCTTGATATAAATAAGATGGTAGGTTTATTTTTTGTAATCAATGTATGGCAAACAAAGAAATCATAAATTAATTTTACTTCCGTTGCAGATGACCCCAATGCGTATTTTATCGAATTTGGCTTGATTTCTATGTTTCGAGCAAATTTTTCGGCCTTTAAGAATGCTAACCCCAGAAATTCTTTACCCTCCCGCTGTAGTACTAACCAATAGATATTTATAAGAGCAGAGTCTATAATCCCTAGCCATACAGAACTGCCGAGGCAATGGGTCGGAAAGCGGGTGTCCCCAACGCGTATTTTATCGAATTTGGCTTGATTTCTATGTTACGAGCGAAATTTTCGGCCTTTAAGAATGCTTACCCCAGAAATTCTTTACCCTCCTGCTGTAGTACTATCCAATAGCTATTTATTAGAGCAGAGTCTATAATCCCTAGCCATACAGAACTGCCGAGGCAATAGGTTGGAAATTGCCCAATGCGTATTTTATCAAATTTGACTTTTTTCCGTGTTACGGACGAAATTTTCGGCCTTTCAGAATGCTTACCCCAGAAATTCTTTATTCTCACATTGTAGTACTATCCAATTGCTATGCATTAGGACAGCGTCTATAATCCCTAGCCATAAAGAACAACCGAGACAATGGGTCGGAAAGTGGGTGACCCCAACGCGTATTTTATCGAATTTGGCTTGATTTCTATGTTTCGAGCGTAATTTTCGGCCTTTAAGAATGCTTACCCCAGAAATTCTTTACCCTCCCGCTGTAATACTATCCAATAGCTATTTGTTAGAGCAGAGTCTATAATCCCAAGCCGTACAAAACAGCCGAGGCAATAGGTTGGAAATTGCAGAATGCGTATTTTATCAAATTTGACTTTTTTCCGTGTTACGGACGAAATTTTCGGCCTTTCAGAATGCTTACCCCAGAAATTCTTTATCCTCAGGTTGTATTACTATCCAATTGCTATGCATTAGGGCAGCGTCTATAATCCCTAGCCATAAAGAACAACCGAGACATTAGATCGGAAAGTGGGTGTCCCCAACGCGTATTTTATCGAATTTGGCTTGATTTCTATGTTTCGAGCGAAATTTTCGGCTTTTAAGAATGCTTACCCTAGAAATTCTTTACCCTCCCGCTGTAGTATCATCCAATAGCTATCTATTAGAGCAGAGTTTATAATCCCTAGCCATACAGAACTGCCGAGGCAATAGGTTGGAAGGTGTGATACCCAGTTTCAAATAGAAGTTTTTAAGTCGGTATGCCATGAAAAAATTATTTTACTTCAAAATTCTTTATTTTTAATCGTTTATATGAGTTTTGGAAAAAAATGCAAATGTTGATTAAACATGCCTTAATACGAATCACAGCCTGGACTTGACAGATAATACTTTATTTGAATCGTCATAATGATTTTTTTTTATTGTAAATATACTTATTACAAAACCGGAAATATGAGTTAGAAATCGGCAAAACTAAAGTTAAAATTTTGTTAATCGGATATACAAATCTTTTATTTTCTATATTAATCTTCTTTTCGAACAAAGAAGTCAAAAACTATGATTTTAAAGAAAAATAAAATTGTCGCTCAAGTAGTTTTCCAAACGCAATTGCAGGATGACGAATTGCAGGATAGCTTTTTATAAAGAGAATTGCAGGATGAGAATTGCTGGATAGCTTGACGCTAGTGGATTTTGGGGGTCATGTATTCCCTGGATTGCCACTTCGACTGAAGTTATAAGACAGATAAATAACATAATAATCACAGAAAAATAATAAAATACACTATCGGGACTATATCTGACGATTTATGTAAATAAATATCTACATAGATGAAAACAAGATTGATTGATAGATTGTTGCTATCTTAACATCAAGTGGTAATCATGTCATTCATATTCAGGACGAGGAACCGTTAACAATATTAGAATACCAGATGTGTGTTATGTCAAGTAGGCTGACCTAGATTTATTAATAAGGGCTATTGAATAGGGACTGAAAGTTAGTTCCTCAAAATTAATGCAAATGCTTGAGACGGGTCTAGCTAGATCACCCATCTGCTGATACGGCACCTGCTGATTTTGCACCATTAACCTGCTAATTTTGCCCCTATGTAGAACAACTAAAGTTGATTCCCTTTGAACATTAACCGATTTTAAATTGAAAATTAATGTCATGTTACTTTATTAATTGAATTAAGATAAATAACAGCTAGAAACTAATTATGTAAGATCGCAGGAACGTGTAATCTAAATGGTTTATAAAATTTTGAATACACTGTTTAAAAATTTGTTTTTTTATAGTCCACAATAAGAATACATAAATTAACTGTGTTGTTTTCATGACTTTTGTATGTGTGTAGATATAAGAAGATGTGGTATGAGTGCCAATGAGACAACTCTCCATCCAAGTCAAAATTTATGAATGTAAACCATTATAGGTCAAAGTACGGTCTTCAACACGGAGCCTAGGCTCACACCGAACAGTAAGCTATAAAGGGCCCCAAAATTACTAGTGTAAAACCATTCAAACGGGAAAACCAACGGTCTAATCTATATAAAACGAGAAACGAGAAAACTTATGAACCACATCAACAAACGACAACTACTGAACATCAGATTCCTGACTTAGGACAGGTGCAAACAAATGCAGCGGGTTTAAACGTTTTAATGGTACCAAACCTTCACCCTTTTTCTGAAACAATAGTGTAACATCACAACATAGAAAGACACACTATAAAATATCAACTGAAATAGCTTAACTCAAACAAAGGACATATTAACACCATTGAACATACACTGAACAAATAAATTTGACCTATGATACAATGCAAATTCAAAATAAATAAACTAAGGGAAGAATAATAAAAGTAACATGTTATATCGGTATGAAATGTTAAACAATTTAAGAAAAACAATATGCTCGAACAAAAATATCAGCCATTTGCAATAACTTTAAACACAGGTAAATAAAATAATTTTGTTGTTAGGTATACGTATACAGTTACAATAGAGAAAGGAAATATTTTAACAAAATAAATAATTTTGATGTTCATAGTACGAAGTGGAAATTTATATTAGTACCAAACACTTATCAAAGCTGGTATATAGACCAGATATAACCTTGAATAACATTAAATAACAAAAAGCATTACAATTAGTATCAACAGGTCAAATAAACAAGAAAGTACGATTTGAGAGTACTCGCAGTTACTGACAGCTAGTTAAAAGCCAAAACAATTAATAATAAAAATCATGCCTCAGAGACTAAAATCAACTAAAACACATCCCAGGGATTTAGTATTTTAACGTCATGGACAGTCAAAGAAGACATGACTAGTGCAATGCCAAAATAAATGTATCGACAGACAGTAGGATAGTTAGGAGTTTAACCTCTTTATAGATCAAAATGAACGTGGGTGTGTCTTTAAACATCCCGTTTGAAAAGAATACAAATTTAGTTATGTTTTAATTTGCTGATGACAAAATCGATATTAGTGCCAATGTAAACTATATTCAAAGATCTAATTACAACATTGGTAAGATAACCTGAACTAATAAGTTTATTTAAAGGTTCGATGAGTTTACACGGATCATATAGTGATTTCCGCGCTTTAAGTACAATATTACCGTAAAATTTAGGATGTGAAATACCGTTTTTAATCAGTTTTCTACAGGTATATATTTTGTTATTCAGTCGATTTGAAAAGCTCACTAGACCTTGTGTTTATTGAATATCGACTTTAAATAAAACTTTGAATTGAACTGAATTGAGTTGAAAACAATGATGTAAAAATAAATGAAATTAAATAATTTGAACTTATCATGCTTATAGCAAGTATGACTGTAATCTGTTAGATTTTTAAATTTTTCTCTGAAACTTTAAAAGATTCTGTGCAAAGGAAGGCAAATCAAATTTACCAAAAAGGGTGCCATATCGCCAGCTGATGTTGCTATATCAGCAGGTGCTCTATCAGCAGGTGAGTGATCTAGACCTTACTGAAATGCTCCATAACGTGCAGAGAGCATGAAACTCCACAACAGGAGGCATCGGATTAAATATCCCCATATCTGCGTATGTATACATCCCGCACAGCCAAAGGGACGCTCCATTTAGGCAAGTGAATTCCTGCCGGTTGGAGAAAACCGAATTGACCATGATAGATCACCATATTGCTTGACCTCATCCTTGGGGTGATAATTGAAGATGTGGTAGTATTGCCTATAAGACGCTTTTCCACCAAAGACCAAATACCGTGAATGAAATAAACTACAAGTAACTGTACGGCCTTCAACAATGAACAAAATCAATATCGTATAGAAAGCTATAAAAGGCCCCGACATAATAATATGAACACCATTTCAAACAAACGAGAAACCCAACGGCCTGGTTTATGTTAAAACACTAAATGGAAAACAAATATAAAAGACAATAACCAACGGTAACCACTGAATTACAGGATCCTGACTTGGGACAGGCACATTAAGAATGTGGCCGGGTTAAACATGTTTGTGAGCGTTCAGCCATCCCTAGCCTGGGGCAGTGGTGTAACAGCACAACGTAAGAACACGCTGTAAAAATCATTACGAAAGGTTTTACATGTGAGATCGGCATGAAGAACAAAAACACAACCAACAAAAGGACAAAAGACACAAAGTACCCAATTGAGAGTAATCACAGTTACTGTTTAAAGCCAATTACAACTAAAAAATAAATCAAATGTTCCCAGACTATGACAAAGTATTAATCGGTACACATACACCGGATTTAGTTTGAAGACGTTATAAACAGTATGAGAACACATGATCTTGTACAATGTCAAAATATAAGTTTCGACCATAAGCATTCATAACTGTATAACTGTAACGTTTTGCTGAAAGCATATTTACAGAAAGTCGATTCTTGATTTTGTGTTTTTTAAACATAGTACATCCAATAATAATGGTGATAGATTTTAGATTCGGATCCTCTGAATGATGCTTGCAATCTTAGCCCTATCCCCATAGGCGTCCGCGGTTGCGCAGAATATAGCACCTATCCTTTGAATGATAATGAATGTTCCGAGTCGTGAAATTCCACACTTCTTACAACACTGTGTATCATCGCCACCGGAAATTGGGAACCAACGAAGCGGAGAGAAAGGAAAATTAAATAAACAAGGTACTAATTCCTCCAACCCAAACTATTTTCTACCGTTTTGATGAGGTTACCACTTTTGAAACGATTTTCTGATATAAAAAGCTTTAATTTTGTATGCCAACAAGAAGCAAACAAAGACACGATTTTGAGTTATACTCCAAAACTGTGCACTTTGTACCAGAAAATTTCGAGATCAATAAATAACCGCCCTCGCCCCGTTGGCCAGATATTCAACTATTTTCACTCTTTTTCCAGACAAATTTTTAGATTATGATAGTGTGACTTCATATTTACTGAAATTCGCTAAAGATTATGACCAAACAGTGTTTGTTTATTGTACGGCGAATTGCATGACGTTGTACGGCAAATTGCAAAACAACAACCTGTAATTTAAAGATGATATTAATCACTATATAGATAATAACAAGGGGTGATATGGTGTACATATCAATGCGTTACCAGCTTATAAATATACAAAATAAAAAATATATGCCGTTAATCTCATTCAGATGTCACCATTGCGTACCCTTATTGGAAGTGGTGTTTTGAAAGACAAAAATGCTTTCTTTGACCTAATTATCCTAAATATATTCACATGTCGTTATATATTTCTAAGTTAAACAACTGTTGTTTGATTTGTTGTAAGAAAATGTTTTTCGAAAGTTCAATCTGGGCATAAAATATTAGTCCCAGGTTCAAATCAACACAATACATTGTTTGATTTTAAATTTCTTGAATACATAATTTAATTAATTCTTTGTAAAGAAGGAAAGTCAACAAAATACTTTGTTTCCATTGCAAAATTTTGGGGGAAATAAATTATACATATATACATATAATTCTATAAGACAAAATCCACAAAGGAATCGCCGGCTTATATAATTAGAGGATTTAGTTCTTTTGTAGGGCGTTAAATATTGAAACTACTATTATAACAGACTATAAATGTGTGGGAACCAAAGACATATAGTCGCAGCTTGAGTGCTTGAGGTGTATGCTCTTATGTTTTTTTTTTTTTTTTTTTTTTTTTTTCTTTAAAGTTATGGCGTATTTATTCTTGATATAACTTCTCTAATGTGTGCTACATTATTATCAAACTTTTAGTCCAGTTTGTGTACTAAAATTTTAAGAAGACGCACACCACCTATTCTTGGCCCCATTGCTTTCTATGTTAAATTATTCGATTTTAAGCATGATAAGCAGTCCTTTCATTTGATACATAAATTACCAATATTCATTCTACATAGTTTGATATTTATTCCTTGAGTAAGACAAGTTTGTTTTGAATTTGTACTGCTTTCCGGTATATGTTCTTTTTACTGTGTCCGAGTTACAATTAGTATCAACAGGTCAAATAAACAAGAAAGTACGATTTGAGAGTACTCGCAGTTACTGACAGCTAGTTAAAAGCCAAAAACAATTAATAATAAAATATCATGCATCAAAGACTAAAATCAACTAAAACACATCCCAGGGATTTAGTATGTTCTTTTTTACCGTGTCCGAGTTGGTGTTTGTTATATCTTACAAAGTCTTCACGATTTATGTGCCTTATACTTAACGCTATTTCCTGCCAAGTTATCTAATATATATCTCGATGTGCCCCGTGGTTGTCTTAATGTTGGTATTGTTTATTGTGATTCTCGATGTGCCCCGTGGTTGTCTTAATGTTGGTATTGTTTATTGTGATTCTCGATGTGCCCCGTGGTTGTCTTAATGTTGGTATTATTTATTGTGATTCTCGATGTGCCCCGTGGTTGTCTTAATGTTGGTATTGTTTATTGTGATTCTCGATGTGCCCCGTGGTTGTCTTAATGTTGGTATTATTTATTGTGATTCTCGATGTGCCCCGTGGTTGTCTTAATGTTGGTATTATTTATTGTGATTCTCGATGTGCCCCGTGGTTGTCTTAATGTTGGTATTATTTATTGTGATTCTCGATGTGCCCCGTGGTTGTCTTAATGTTGGTATTGTTTATTGTGATTCTCGATGTGCCCCGTGGTTGTCTTAATGTTGGTATTGTTTATTGTGATTCTCGATGTGCCCCGTGGTTGTCTTAATGTTGGTATTGTTTATTGTGATTCTCGATGTGCCCCGTGGTTGTCTTAATGTTGGTATTGTTTATTGTGATTCTCGATGTGCCCCGTGGTTGTCTTAATGTTGGTATTGTTTATTGTGATTCTCGATGTGCCCCGTGGTTGTCTTAATGTTGGTATTGTTTATTGTGATTCTCGATGTGCCCCGTGGTTGTCTTAATGTTGGTATTGTTTATTGTGATTCTCGATGTGCCCCGTGGTTGTCTTAATGTTGGTATTGTTTATTGTGATTCTCGATGTGCCCCGTGGTTGTCGTAATGTTGGTATTGTTTATTGTGATTCTCGATGTGCCCCGTGGTTGTCGTAATGTTGGTATTGTTTAGTGTGATTCTCGATGTGCCCCGTGGTTGTCGTAATGTTGGTATTGTTTAGTGTGATTCTCGATGTGCCCCGTGGTTGTCTTAATGTTGGTATTGTTTATTGTGATTCTCGATGTGCCCCGTGGTTGTCTTAATGTTGGTATTGTTTATTGTGATTCTCGATGTGCCCCGTGGTTGTCTTAATGTTGGTATTGTTTATTGTGATTCTCGATGTGCTCCATGGTTGTCTTAATGTTGGTATTGTTTATTGTGATTCTCGATGTGCTCCATGGTTGTCTTAATGTTGGTATTGTTTATTGTGATTCTCGATGTGCCCCGTGGTTGTCTTAATGTTGGTATTGTTTATTGTGATTCTCGATGTGCCCCGTGGTTGTCTTAATGTTGGTATTATTTATTGTGATTCTCGATGTGCCCCGTGGTTGTCTTAATGTTGGTATTATTTATTGTGATTCTCGATGTGCCCCGTGGTTGTCTTAATGTTGGTATTATTTATTGTGATTCTCGATGTGCCCCGTGGTTGTCTTAATGTTGGTATTATTTATTGTGATTCTCGATGTGCCCCGTGGTTGTCTTAATGTTGGTATTATTTATTGTGATTCTCGATGTGCCCCGTGGTTGTCTTAATGTTGGTATTGTTTATTGTGATTCTCGATGTGCCCCGTGGTTGTCTTAATGTTGGTATTGTTTATTGTGATTCTCGATGTGCCCCGTGGTTGTCTTAATGTTGGTATTGTTTATTGTGATTCTCGATGTGCCCCGTGGTTGTCTTAATGTTGGTATTGTTTATTGTGATTCTCGATGTGCCCCGTGGTTGTCTTAATGTTGGTATTGTTTAGTGTGATTCTCGATGTGCCCCGTGGTTGTCTTAATATTGGTATTGTTTATTGTGATTCTCGATGTGCCCCGTGGTTGTCTTAATGTTGGTATTGTTTATTGTGATTCTCGATGTGCCCCGTGGTTGTCTTAATGTTGGTATTGTTTATTGTGATTCTCGATGTGCTCCATGGTTGTCTTAATGTTGGTATTATTTAGTGTGATTCTCGATGTGCCCCGTGGTTGTCTTAATGTTGGTATTGTTTATTGTGATTCTCGATGTGCTCCATGGTTGTCTTAATGTTGGTATTATTTAGTGTGATTCTCGATGTGCCCCGTGGTTGTCTTAATGTTGGTATTGTTTATTGTGATTCTCGATGTGCCCCGTGGTTGTCTTAATGTTGGTATTATTTAGTGTGATTCTCGATGTGCCCCGTGGTTGTCTTAATGTTGGTATTATTTATTGTGATTCTCGATGTGCCCCGTGGTTGTCTTAATGTTCCATGGTTGTCTTAATGTTGGTATTATTTAGTGTGATTCTCGATGTGCCCCGTGGTTGTCTTAATGTTGGTATTGTTTATTGTGATTCTCGATGTGCCCCGTGGTTGTCTTAATGTTGGTATTATTTAGTGTGATTCTCGATGTGCCCCGTGGTTGTCTTAATGTTGGTATTATTTATTGTGATTCTCGATGTGCCCCGTGGTTGTCTTAATGTTTGTATTATTTAGTGTGATTCTAGATGTGCCCCGTGGTTGTCTTAATGTTGGTATTGTTTATTGTGATTCTCGATGTGCCCCGTGGTTGTCTTAATGTTGGTATTGTTTATTGTGATTCTCGATGTGCCCCGTGGTTGTCTTAATGTTGGTATTGTTTAGTGTGATTCTCGATGTGCCCCGTGGTTGTCTTAATGTTGGTATTGTTTATTGTGATTCTCGATGTGCCCCGTGGTTGTCTTAATGTTGGTATTGTTTATTGTGATTCTCGATGTGCCCCGTGGTTGTCTTAATGTTGGTATTGTTTATTGTGATTCTCGATGTGCCCCGTGGTTGTCTTAATGTTGGTATTGTTTATTGTGATTCTCGATGTGCCCCGTGGTTGTCTTAATGTTGGTATTGTTTATTGTGATTCTCGATGTGCCCCGTGGTTGTCTTAATGTTGGTATTGTTTATTGTGATTCTCGATGTGCCCCGTGGTTGTCTTAATGTTGGTATTGTTTATTGTGATTCTCGATGTGCCCCGTGGTTGTCTTAATGTTGGTATTGTTTATTGTGATTCTCGATGTGCCCCGTGGTTGTCTTAATGTTGGTATTGTTTATTGTGGTTCTCGATGTGCCCCGTGGTTGTCTTAATGTTGGTATTGTTTAGTGTGATTCTCGATGTGCCCCGTGGTTGTCTTAATGTTGGTATTGTTTATTGTGATTCTCGATGTGCTCCATGGTTGTCTTAATGTTGGTATTGTTTATTGTGATTCTCGATGTGCCCCGTGGTTGTCTTAATGTTGGTATTGTTTAGTGTGATTCTCGATGTGCCCCGTGGTTGTCTTAATGTTGGTATTGTTTATTGTGATTCCGAGGATTAATTATGATAGTGAATGTTTGATTTCTTTGCCAGATTTATTTTTATTGATATAACTCCATGGCTTTGCTCTTTAATTCACAGTTATGGCATGATGGTCATTTTGAAAAGAATTCCGATCAAACCGGTGCTAGGGGCTGTCTTAAACTTGCAGTGAGGTGAAAGTTTTTGTTCCGTGTTGAAAGCCTTACTGCGACTTTGAGATGAAGAACAGCAATAAAAGCACTGTTCGTTCGTTTTTTGTGTATTTTACTGTGTATGTACTGATTTTGTTACATGGATAGATTTCCCATATACTTTCTTTTCTATTACAGTTTTTCTTTTAATTTTCAACCTTTGATTTTCAAGATAAAAAAAATAAAGACTGTTGATAATGCTCTTTGGCCTAAATTAAAATGAATTAGTGGAGAGGTACTGTGTGTGCTTTTGGTTTTGGTTTTTTTTTTTTTTTGGGAGGGTAGTTCGCCCTAGTTCTCTTTTTGTGTACTTTTTCACGAATAAGATGTTTAATACATGTAATTCCAAATTTTACTTTTATATTGTGTCAAATGTAATGATATAATTCAATTCAAGTGAGACCAAAAATTGTATTAACAGTTATGTATACATGTGTAGCAGCATGTGGTTATTTATTTTTCAAACACACATTCTCTGTTTTTAAACTTAAAAAGGATGGAATTCGACCTATATCAACATTCAGCCTTTAAATAAATGAAATTAATCGAATCTTTAATAGCGTTGTATCAGTTGAATATCTGGCCAACGGGGCGACGGAGGGCGATTGACCTCAAAATTTTCTTGTCTATGTTTGCTTCTTGTTGGCATACAAAATTAAAGCTTTATATATCAGAAAATCGTTTCAAAAGCGGTAACCTAATCGAAACGGTAGAAATGGTTAAAATTAAAGGAATTCTTACATTGTTTATTTATTTTTTCCTTTCTCTCCGCTTCGTTGATACGGGCCAATTTCCGGAGGCGATGATGCACAGTGTACAAGAAAAGCAGAAACGAGACTTTGCCTACAACATCATTTGTTAAGATAAGATGTATAGCAGGCCATGATGAGGCTAAAATTGTCGAAGTTACCTAAATGTCCGTACACTTGCAGCTGCAGTCAAAATTCGTTTTTTGTCTTTTTGTCCGATCTCCCTCTTCTTTTCGTGGCCATTGGATACCGTATTTAATATATGCTCCCCGCCTCGATATCACCAACAATTAAATCAATTTTACATAGTTGGGTCTGCTCAAGCAGGAAGTCTTCTATTTTTCTCAAGTTATAGTAATTTTATAGTCTGAGAAGCTTTAAATTATAATACAAAGGAACTATTCAGTACGCACCCTCAATGTTTAGCCAAAAATTCATAAACGATATGCCCACAAAATACCAACCCACAAATATTACAAACTAATCCTATGTACAGAGTACCGCCAAAGGCGTATACGAAAATAAGATAACGACACACACATTGTATACAACTGGAGGCTCTAAAGAGCCTGCCTCGCTAGCCTAGGCCTATGTGCATCTTCAAAAATGGACACTCTCCAACATTGTAGATTAGAATGAAATTCATGACTAAAATCTCATTTTTGTTTATTTTATATAGCTTTTCATTTTTTCTGTTTAAAGTTTCTCTCTATCTTCTATAGTTTTTGTCCAAGACACACAAAAAAAGTAAAAAATGTCACTTTAAGAGTTATAACTATAAGAAGACTCGTCTTGCTAATCATTTTTGCTTTTAAAGTTTCTATCTGTCTGTTATAATACTCTTCAAGATTATAGGCAAAAATGCAAACAAATGGTAAAAAGCGTCATTAATAAGCAATAACTACAATAAGGAATCTTCAGACAATTTCAGCCATGCTGACTTATTTGTAGATCTTGTCTAGCTGATTACATTTGTTATTTAAAGTTTCTATACGAGAGGGGCGAAAGATGCCAAAGGTACATTCAAACTCGTTAGTCTAAAACAAACTGACAACGCAATGACAAAAAAACGAAAAACGACAAAAATACAAACAACTAGAGACCGAGCAACACCAACCCCACCAAAATCCCGGGACGATCTCGGGTGCTTATGAAGAGTTATCAGATCCTGTTCAACATGTGACACCCGTCGTGCTACTCCTTTAAAATACGTTGATAAGTTATATCAAGTGATAAGGCAGCACACAATAGCGGATTGATTATCGATTCTTATCTAACTTAAACTCTAAGGCATCACCAAATTCGTAAACCATCGGTCATGTAAAATTTTCAAATCCTGAAACTTGACCTAGTGTGAAATATTGAAATTAAACCGTTTTCACGACAAAGGATAGACAAGACTGTTACCGGTATGAAGAAAACAGGCCGTGAAAAAAGAACAAAAAACCAAATATTCAAACTGAAGCAAGAGCAACACGAACCTCTTTAAAACAAAACTAGGGGTGATATCAGGATCTCCGGAAGTGTAAGCAGATCCTGCTCCACATGCGGCACCCATCGTTTTGCTCGAGTCAGTCAGTCAGTCAGAACTAACTCAGTTAGCAACATAAAGCTATAATCTTCCCTGAGATCCTCAAAATAGGGACAGTCTAAAACAAATAATATAATTGTACAAATCTATACACTATAATATATATATTTTGTGGAATAAAATATGTTAAATGTTGAGTACTTTAAACGTATCAATAGTTTTTAGTATACATTTTCACAATGCGGTTAATATTTCTACTTTGTGGTGGCGGTATAATGGAAATTGTCTTCATACTAAATAGGGTCTTAGAACAAATGATTTTTCTTTATTTGACGATCTCAAAGAATAATTTGCAAAATTTATAAGTCCATGAAGAAAAGATATTGATCACATAGTTACAATGTATGAAGGTGCAGAATTGGGTCAGCCTGATGGGTTGGGCCCTTTTTAGTTGATTTCAATTTAAAGTTTGTTCTTATTTTGTGCTGTTACACCTGGTGTTATGTTTTGCAATATTTTTTTTTTTGGGGGAGGGGGGTGCCCGCAGACCCCGCCGCCGCGTTTGTGGGTGCATGTCTAAAGTTTGAAGTCTTAATTCAATTGTTGCCATTTGTTTATAGATATAAGAAGATGTGGTATGAGTGCCAATGAGACAACTCTCCATCCAGGTCAAAATTTATAAAAGTAAACCATTATAGGTCAAAGTACGGTCTTCAACACGGAGCCTTGGCTCACACCGAACAGTAAGCTATAAAGGGCCCCAAAAATACTAGTGTAAAACCATTCAAACGGGAAAACCAACGGTCTAATCTATATAAAAACGAGAAACGAGAAACACTTATGAACCACATCAACAAACGACCACTACTGAACATAAGATCAGATGTATATCATATTTGTTTTCGTTTATTTTTGTACATAAAATCTACAATGACCTATAGTTGCTAAATCCTACGTCATTTGGTCTCTGGCGGAGAGATGTCTCATTTGCAATATATACTGTAATGCCGAGAGCATCAAGTTTAGAAATACGATCTATAAGTCAGTTTGCAGCACGCTCTGTAGTTTTTATAGTTTTACAATATTAGAAACATTTGTTTCATCCCATATAGAACAACAGATGACGTCATAATTGTATTACATGTCTCTGTTTTAATCGACACATTGATCAAACTAACTATTGAGGCATTTATGAAACCATGTTGTTTATTTGCTTACACCACGACAAAGCGTTATCAATAGTTATGCCAGAGACATGTATATAGTATATATGTCTCTGGTTATGCCTAGCAATTTTTCACTCATTAACATTTTCTTATAATTTAATTCTGGATGTAACACGTCTTCTGATGACTGAAAGGTCTATCATGATCAGCTCATAGACATAATTTTGTCATGTGACCGTGACGTCATCAACGTTTTTTCATGATTTACTTCTTTCACAAAACCGGAATTTAGAATTAAATATTATAAGGAATGACTGTAATATTTTATCTGTCTATTCGAAATAACCTCAAAAATGTGGTGCACACTTTTAAATATATATATGTTATTTCTTCATAGACAACCCAATAATCCGAAACCCATTGCTCCGACAGCCCAATAATCCGACAACCCATTAGTCCGACACTTAGAAATAATTATTGGCAGGTATCAGGGTACAAAAAAATGTCTGTCTGTATTATATATAACGTATATGTTATAGCGTGAACCCTGAGGGTTCACGCATATTATTAGTTAGAAATATAGTCTATGGCAATCTCCGGCGCAGAGATCATATCCGTTCCATACATGCTCGCAATACTACACTTAATATGACGTCATATTGAGTGTAGTGTTACAAGTATTGAACGGAACGGATATGATCTTTGCGCCGGAGATTGAGTCTATGGAGGAATATTCGGAAGCTAAATTATTCTTCATTCGGAACACTTATTCTTCTTTACTATCTGTATTAGCCTCCTGCAATTTAGAGCACCTCCATACGGGGGTATCTGAGATATTTAAAACGTCGCAATAAAGAAATTGTCACAAATCGCTTATTCTCTTATCTGATATATGATAATAAACTAAATGTATCTATAGATCACTTTCAAACATGTATGTTAAAGCTATATTTATGCATCGTAAGTGTTTACTTGAGCAAAGTTGACAGTTGCAACGTTTGATAAACAAGTGAAAGTTAAATGGTCAAGATTTAACGACCTATGGTATCGAACATCAGTGCCAGATATTAATGGTGTTGTGGTTTCTACATAATAAGTTATAGTAAGCTTTGGGATTTGTAACAATAAATTTTATGCACATGTCATTTTGACAAATCAGATAAACAAAATGTCCGTTTCAAAACTGAAAATAAAACAAAAAAATAAAGACTGTTTGTTAATATTCCCAGGAAATAATCATATTCTTAAAAATAAAAATATATTATATACTTTTTCTAAATAAGGAAATAGATTTAACAATTGCGTGTTAATCTTTCATGAGGTCTTCAAAAATATTTTATGCAAAAGAAAAAAACAAATACACAAAACAATTAACTCTAGATTTTTACACTGAATAAGCAAGCAATGGATTCTGTAAACATTGGAAAGTTAGAAAAGAGTGTATTTGATCTTACGTTCGGGTATTTGTTTAAGCAATTATATATCAATATATGAATTAAGATTGAAAATACATAATATATTGAGACCAACATTCTTTTAATAAATATATATCTGAATTTATGAAATTGTGTTTTAAAATTAAAATTATTATGAAATGCGGTTCCTTCAACCAACATACGTAATAAATCTCCGTTTTGTAAACTAAATAAATGTTTGTTGCCTATAATTCAGAATTTTATCAGTGTTTCAGGATTTTTGCTTAAAATTGTTTAAGCATGGGTCCCTTTTCAAAAGTCTCCCAACTACTACCTCGCAAGGTATTCTTGTTGACATGCGTGTATATACTTTTTGACCTCGTGTGACTCAATTTTATTAATGAAATCTTTTGTATCTCGAATGTAAAAGTTAAGCCTCTTCAATAATGGTTTTATAATTAGATCAAGAAATCTCTCAATGCGTCTCGTGGGAGAGTTACACTTATTGATAATTGGTCGGTAAGGAAATTTAATGTCTCCTACTATCTGACCAGTTCGCAATGCCTCATTAATTATGTCTAGATTTATTTTATGAATTTTGAAAGAAGGTACGTGTCCATGTTTTGAATCGTTATCATTCTTTAAGAAAGTATACGTCTGGGAATCCATTTCTTTATGCCCCTACGTAGCGGTGGGGCATTACGTTTTACCCTTAACTGCATGAGTTGGTTTCCGTTCTCTAACTAAGGTTTGCCTCAAACAAATGTTATGAAACTTATACACAATGCTTATTACCACAAAATACAGATCAAGTTTGAAATTGGTGGCCTCACTTTAACCGTTCTAGAGTTATGCCCTTTTCAAATGAAAATTGCTGAATTTTTCATTTCCGTTCTCTAACTTTAGTTTTCCTCAACCAAATGGTATGAGACTTATACACAACTAGAAGACACCCGCGATATCGCGGGTCCGTAACTGAATTAAACTAATTATGTGTAAGCCTTATTTTAGCCTGGATTTTAGCATTGGTATTGTCATCTGATAAAGTCATGCTGATTATAAGATGCACAGTTTTCTGCTTTCTAAATCTTTTGTTTGAACCCGTCGACCTGGAACTCATCAATTATTGGTAATATTAATTATTTGGAAAACTAAAGGGCCTGGAATGGAGTAATTTATAATCAACAGCATTGTCCTATTTTAGTTATAAATGAAGTTGAATTCTTCGATTCGTCGTTTTTACGTCATGTCGGCTAACAAATTGGAAACTGTACCTACGCCTTATTATAAGTCTAGATTTTTAGTATTCTTATTGTCATTTTATAAAGTCATGCTGATTAAAATACTACAATAGGAAACAAAAGGTTATACGTTTATTAGGTGAACAAAAACGGTCTATAGATTTAGTAGTATAGATGCTTATTACCACAAAACACAGATCAAGTTAGAATTTTGGTTGTGTAACGTTTACTGTTCTAGAGTTATGCCTCTTTACAAACACAAAAGTTTCCGTTCTCTTACTTAAGTTTGCCTCAACCATATATTATGAAACTTATACACAATACCTATTACCACAAAAGTCAGATCAACTACAAATTTTGGTAGTGTCACTTTTACCGTTCTTCAGTTATGTCCCTTTAAAACTTTATATGATATGCAAGCAGGGGCATCATGTGTGTCCCATGGACACATTCCTTTTATTTTCATCTCACTTTGTTAACACCACTCTCATATTGTCATGATTTACAATAATTTGAAAAGAATATAATCATCCCCACACACATGGCCATGAAAGCGCTGAGATATAATTTTGAATTTAGTTGAATTAATAAATTAGCATAAAAAGTTCTAAGGTTCACGTATTGTCTTTTTTTAAAAGCAACTTGTTACATTTGTCCAGAAATAATTACGATATATTGAATAGGTAGCTCGAGCACTTTTTATAATCTTAATTCGAAATCTGTATATACGTAATTAAAATTTGTGTAAAGAGGTATATTATTCAATTATGTATTTTCGCGCCTTTACAGAAATCGTTTATGTATTTACAGAACTCAAAAAACGAATATGTATACAGAACTATTTCCGTATGGATAGACTTCGAATTCCATATATATACGGAATTATGACGTAACAATTCTTTGCATACGCAAATACAGACTAAATACAGAATTTTAAGTACATATATATATATATATATATATATATGCAGAATTCGAATTACGTTATACAGGGAATTATTCATACAGATTATCATCAAACTATTTTCAACAAATTAGGCAGGGTCGGAATATGATTTGCTTTATAAAATACAGAATCTATTCTGTATATTGGATATTGTGAGGCTCCAATATGGCCAAATCCGACCTGCCACTTTAGGGATTAAGTGGTCGACTCTGCGTCTCATTTAAAACAACCTACGACTTTTAAAAACATTTTCTTAGATTTGCATAAAAGTGAGGCAAACTGATGCATTTTTTTAACGCGACCTAAGAGGGTATTCTACTGGGGTCCCGTATTGTGATGCATTAACATACACTGTACATTTTACAAGATATTGTCAATAATAGAAGTATCTGTTTTCTTCAATACTCGCATTTTGAAATTGACATTCAGCTTCATACGCTGTTTTAAGAGACATTGACGCCAGTTTACTCCAAAATGAAAATAAAAATCTATACATCGAGAGCTGTCTCATTGGCACTCATACCACATTTTCTTATATCTAATTAGTGTTATGCACAGTCAGTTTGCCTCAACAGTTTTCTTGACTTAACCATTGAATGGTAGACAAACCAAACGTTAGTCCAGGAGAAGGGAAATCATTTGACAAAGACACACAAGGGTGTATCTAAGACACAAAGTGTCTTAGATACATGATTTTTTTATAAGTTGTTATTGGCTTTGAACTAGTTGTCTTGCAGTAACTGCGAGTACTCTCAGATCTGTGGTCTGTGCTTTTGTTAGATGTTTTTTTCTGCTTGGTACCTATCTGATGAGTGTAGCTCTTTTCAACTTATGTGTATAGTTTGTTCTTATGTTGTACTTTTACACCACTATCCCAGGTTTGAGGAGGGTTGGCGCCTTCAAAAATGTTTAACCCCGCCACATTCTTTTTATGCCTGTCCCAAGTTGGTTTATGTCTGTCATATTTGTTTTTGTAAATTGTTTTGTTATGAATTAGGTCGTTAATTTTTTCAGTTGAATTGGTTCATATTTTTCATGTCTGGACCTTTTAAAGCCGACTATAAGGTATGGGTTTTTCTCATTGTTGAAGGCCGTACGATTGCCAATAATTGCTTACATCGACTTAATTGGAACTCTGGTGGATAGTTGTCTCATTGACAAGCATATCACATCTCCTTTTTTCATATTACACAAGAACAAGCAATAGACACTTAAAGCTAGTTAAACCAACGTATATTTATTGACTTTTGTTTTGTTATGATTGTTTTTCACCAAAATATAAAAATGAAAAAGAACCCCATTGTGATACAGCCATGCATTAAGAATAATGACCCTTGGTTTTTCTGACCTAAGTGGTTGTGGAGGCTCCGTTTACATGTTTTCAATAAAAGAATATACGCTGAGTTTACGACAAATTACCCTGTTTCTCCTATTTTTGTCTTTCATGAAAAATATAACATTTCTGCAACAGAATTAAATAAAACTTAGTTGAATGATACAAAAGAGGGACGAAAGATACCAGAGGGACAGTCAAACTCATAGATTGAAAATAAACTGACAACGCCATGGCTAAAAATAAAAAGACAAACAGACAAATAATAGTACAGAAGACACAACATAGAAAACTAAAGACTAAGCAACACGAACCCCACCAAAACTGGGGTAATCTCAGGTGCTCCGGAAGGGTAAGCAGATCCTGCTCCACATGTGGCACCCGTCGTGTTGCTTATGTTATTACAAATCCGGTAAATAGTCTAATTCGGTAGGTCACATTCGTAAAAGGGAAGGGTATTGTAGTTGCGACATAAGGAAAATATCCGATATCATTTGTGAAACGGTTATTCCATAACGGTCAACCAACTCGTGATGGCGTCCGTAAAATTTACGAAGGGATGATTTCAACTTCACCATTTGGAACTCTTGGTTTAATAGCTTCCTTGTGAGCAGCAATCCTCTATCAAGGAAATCATGATAGGAAATACAAGCCCGGGAATATCGTATCAATTGGGAGATATATACTCCGTATGCAGGCGCTGCTGGAATGTTGCTACATAGAAATGGAAAGTTCACAATTAGGCAGCTGAAATCATCTCTTTTGTCGTAAAGTTTTGTTTTCAACCGACCTTCATTGTCAATTTCTAGATGTAAGTCAAGATATGAGGCAGACTTATCTGTATCTGTAGTATACAAGTGGTTGAAAGTGTTACGACCAAAAAGGGCGGGTAGGGTTATCCAACTCTGATATATTTATATAGTTAATAGTGGTGAAACTTCACTCCCTTGATACGAAAGGAGGGAAACCGAAGCTCTAGTAAAAAGAGGTAAATCAAGAGACAAAAACAAAAGCGGGGACTAGAACAGCACAGAATGACAATGGACACACAAACGCCGAAATATAAAGTCAAATAAAATACTCGGACCCGTAAAACGAAAAGGGGGGGGGGAGACGAGGATAAGGACCCATGCAGCAGTTGCAATATGCGCGTGTATCAACTCCAAGACACTGAGACAAATATCTCGCATGAGAAGATTAATCGGAATCCCCCCCGGCCAATGAAAGAAAATGACCTGTCATTCCCGTTGAGATGAATCTTAGATCTATTATCTACGTAATATTTTGAACATGTCTTTATTCAACATGAAATTAATATCACTTCTGGATCTAGATGAACAGTAATATCGGTTGCATACAATTAATTAGGTTAAAAAATGATCAGATACACATTTGTTTTAGTCTGAGACTACTATAACACATAGTTATCAGGGGCGTAGCTACCTTCTTAATGAAGTGGAATCACAAACTAAAGAGCGAGGGGTCTGGGGCCCCTAAGGCCCCCAGTAGGTCCAGGGCAAAGCCCTGGTAGGGGGCCGGGGGGGGGCGAAGCCCCCCGGAAGCTCCGCATATATAGCGTTTCAAAACAATCACAACCGAAATAAAACTTGGACATTTTTGTTGTGGATTTTTAATCAACTATTTGTTTAACTTCGAGTCAATGAAGACTTAATATTGTCGTTTGCGTTTTTTGTACTGAAAGCTTTTAAAATCACGGAGATTTGTTCCATATGCTAGTATTTGTATTGAGCAAAGTAGATTTTAAAAAAACAAACAATAAACATAAACACAATATGTGGAATTTATGAAACATAAACATCATTGGATACCAAATACTTGGTGGACACATTCTCCAATATTTTGCTTAACATATGTATTTAGATGTTTACAAATTTTGTGGGTAAACTCTACAAGAGAGATATGGGAATTTCTAATTTTACGCAGTTAAGAATTTTCGAAGTTGAAATTAATGAACTTTTTCAGAGGGAATGGTACTTTGATCACAATCTTTTTCATGATCTGCGTTTGTTAATTAGCCAGCTAATTAACAAATACATATGCATTCGACCAGTTTTGTGGCAATATCTAGATGATAACAGTGAAGATACAACGGTACGTGTATTAAAAGTTTGGTGTATCTTTCAAACAAGAATCAGTTTAGTGTCCGAATCGGACAGAAAATTCTTTTTAAAATTGAATGACCTAATTAGTCCAGTAAAACGAGTTAGAATTAACAATTTATTTAAATGCTTTTACAATCAACCATTCGTATAGCCGGCCGATATAGAAGCGACTTCGAATTATCGAATCTATATACAAGATGTTTGTTTTGTAAAATAAATAAAAACGTAATACATGTACTGGAAAATGTGTACTTTTTTTTATAATAACAACAGTTCCAACTTCTCATCTACTAGTATACAGAAACTTGATTGATTGAATGGTTATCAATGCCCGGTAGCAAATATCACATGCACACAGGACGAGAATACGTTGACGTGATGTGAAAATGAACTATTCGTGTTGTCAAGACCTACATACTTAGTCCATTTTGAACTAGTTCACAGGGTAACAGCCATTATTCCCGAATCGATACGAGTTGAAGAGTCTTCGTTCTAGTAAGATGTGTGCTTTGGGCAAAGCGGAAAATAATAATTTTCAAGTTTTTTTTTTTAACCCCAAAGGGATTGTTTTTTTTTTTGCACTCAAAGCGAGTAACGTTATGGTGGTGGTACCGACAACTATGTGGCTGGTATTTTCTAAACAACGCCCGTAATATAAAAAGTTCCGCTACGTTTACACCAGTATTTATCGTACACATACATGTCTTACAGGATTAAAAATTCCGCTGCATGTGTATTCTTCTTGCTTTTATTCTTTAAGTAGGTTTTTTTTTTTTTTTTTTTTTTTTTGTGAAAACGACGTGGATGCACGTGCTGCCGTGCCTCCGGGTAGCTACGCCCCTGGTTATAGCATTCTCAGTTTTAGTCGAACATTTTTAAATAACTTACAAATTGTACGAGTACGGAAGTTCGACAAACTGAATCCGTAACCGAACAGAATTGTACACACAAATTTAGCGGGAAATAGAAAATACACAAATCATGGCGGCGACAGCCACACAGAATGCAATCACATTGAAAGGATCGACAGAAATAGTTTCCGAGTTCTTTTGTAAATGTTTCTTTTTATAACAACAATAAGTATAGTTTACGTACACTGTTTATCTTTGAAAGTTTTAGAAACTAAACATTCCAACCCAACATGTCTGTCGAAAGTGTTTTAACCGTAACCACCTTTTTCAGTTTTTGTTCTTGTATTAACATCTACTGACTAAAGCATGTACAGTATGAAGTTAATGAAATTATGGATACAAGGATAAAAATTTATCACACAAAAATACACACCCAATCTCTAAAGTCATTATAAACACATGAAAACTGGCAGAAATTGCCAGAATTCACTCCTCAAAGTTATTTTTGAGTACAGACAATTTCAAATCTATGCAACCACAGATGTAATGCTCATATTATACTAGTAGATGTTTTAGGTCGGAAATATGTGCCAGTCCACTGGTATGTGTTCTACATTGTGTTCATACATAATGTAGAACACATACCAGTCAACCCCATGGGTTTGTAACATATTCATAGATGTTTATGGGCCAAAAATATATGGTGTATTATACACAATGTAAAACTCATATACCAATTGAATGGCATATATTTCCAGCCCAAAAATATCTATGATAGATTCCCCTGTAATACAACTAGAATTTTTATAATTTATGGCATGTGACAGAGACCTAGATTATGATACATGCACATGGGAGCTACCATTTGATTTTTAGGTGGGGAGGGGGGGGTCTAGGATGAAAAATTTTTGTCCTGCATTTTTTTTAGTTGTAATCTCTGTCCTGCCTTTTAATTTTGCATTCTTTTTGGTTCTGCTTTTTTTTATTAGTTTATCCTGACTTTTTTTACATAAATTGTCATCCTGCCTTTTTTTTTTTACTCAAAACTCCTGTCCTGCCTTTTTTTTTACTCAAAAGTCCTGTCCTGCTTTTTTAAAAATTTCATCCTTTTAAGTGCTTCCTCAAAATTGTGACGATTAGCCAATTAATGTCCTTTTATATTTATCTTAGCTTGCGTGCCTTTTCCATTGTTTTGAAGCTTTTTTTTTTCAATTTCAACTATTCCAATACAACTATCTGTTTTAGTTGACTTATTTGGCCTTGAATGTTCCTTATCACCATGGTCATCTGCCTTTCTCTTCCCCCGATTGATAAAAGAAAACATTGAAATTTGACGATCAGCCATTTTTGCCAATGAAAACAAATCAGTGAGGCGGGATTAGTATTTAAATTTTTACGGTGCGGAACTGAAAAAAAATCAGGAATTTGAAAAAAAGCTGACCACCTCCTAAAATGGAAAGGTGGTCGGCTTTCAAAAGAAGGTGGTCGGCACACCCGCAGGGTTTCGACATTAACTTTTATACCAACTTGTCCAGTTGGGCAAGTGCGCTATTACTTTTACTTGTCCGAAAGTGAAATCTACATGCCCAAACTTTTACATGCTATTTTTGTGGTTAATTGTAATGTAGTACATGCAGATAAAATATAGTTATCATGTATATGAGGAATTCCAATGAAAAAACTTGCCAGGGTTGCTTCTTGTGCCACGATGGCAGCAACTAGACTTGACCACTGAGATACTATGAGGCATATATGAGCCGAGGAGGGAGGGAAAAGATCGACGAATATACGGGAATTGGATCATTTACATAGAGATACTTATTTCATAATAATTTATCTAAGAAATGCCTTTTCAAAAAACCCTTCTTGATAAACATATTTAAACTGACAACAACTGACAAATTTGTTAAAGTTTTAATTTCATTTTCTCTTCAAGCTTTTACGTTTTCCATCTTACATGTCTTAGGGAAATACACATCCGATGTCAAATTCTAAAGTTAGAACAACGAAAATAGACCTCTGCCTTCCATTGGTCGGTGGGAATAACACTTGCGTCAGAAACGCCCGAGTGGTGTCCCGATTGATAACAATAATGACGAAGCAACACCACGGTCGCCTGATTGGCCAATATTTTTAAACGAAATCTATTTTTGGTAAAATGGGGAATTCAGTGCGAACAAATGACGAAATATACGCATTGAAAGGGGTAAAGACCACTTTACTCGACTGTACAGTGTTATCACTGAGTAATCTATGGACAAAACAACAAACACTATTGATTTTGTGAAATTTTAATCATATAACACTTTTTTTCATTTGCCCAATCAGACAACCAAGATGATGTTTTACTTGTCCGAATACGGCATTAACTGGTAAGTAACCAACATGACCAAAATTGTCAAGTGACCCTTATGGAGTTATTGCCCTTTAAAGTCAAATTTTGAAATTTTTCGTAAATTTTTGTAATCTTTTACAAGAATCTGCTCCTCTGAAATTATTGGGCCAAGTTAAACCTAAATCATTCTTAGGGTATCTAGTTTAAAAAATATATCCGATGACCCTTCCCACCAACCAAGATGGCCACCATGGCTAAAAATAGAACATGGGGTTAAAATGCAGTTTTTAGCTTATATCTCTAAAACTTAAGCATTTAGCATGTTTAGAGCAAATCTGACATGAGGTAAAATGTTCATCAAGTCAAGATCTGTCTGCACTGAAATTTTCAGACAAATCAGACAACCCGTTGTTGGGTTGTTGCCCTAATTTGTAATTTTAAGGAGTTGTTGCCCTTTAAAGTAAATTTTTCACAATTTTCTTACAGGATTAAAAATTCCGCTGCATGTGTATTCTTCTTGCTTTTATTCTTTAAGTAGGTTTTTTGTTTTTTGTTTTTTTTTTTTGAAACGACGTGGATGCACGTGCTGCCGTGCTCCGGTAGCTACGCCCTGGTTATAGCATTCTCAGTTTTAGTCGAACATTTTAAATAACTTACATTGTACGAGTACGGAAGTTCGACAAACTGAATCAGAATCGAACTGAATTGTACACACAAATTTAGCGGAAATAGAAAATACACAAATCATGGCGACAGCCACACAGAATGCAATCACATTGAAAGGATCGACAGAAATAGTTTCCGAGTTCTTTTGTAAATGTTTCTTTTATAACAACAATAAGTATAGTTTACGTACACTGTTTATCTTTGAAAGTTTTAGAAACTAAACATTCCAACCCAACATGTCTGTCGAAAGTGTTTTAACCGTAACCACCTTTTTCAGTTTTTGTTCTTGTAGTAACATCTACTGACTAAAGCATGTACAGTATGAAGTAAATGAAATTATGGATACAAGGATAAAAATTTATCACACAAAAATACACACCCAATCTCTAAAGTCATTATAAACACATGAAAATGGCAGAATTCACTCCTCAGAGTTATTTTTGAGTACACTTGCCAGAAACGCCCGAGTGGTGTCGATTGATAACGATAATGACGAAGCAACACCACGGTCGCCTGATTGGCCAATATTTTTAAACGAGATCTATTTTTGGTAAAATGGGAATTCAGTGCGAACAAATGACGAAATATACGCATTGAAAGGGGTAAAGACCACTTTACTCGACTGTACAGTGTTATCACTGAGTAATCTATGGACAAAACAACAAACACTATTGATTTTGTGAAATTTTAATCATATAACACTTTTTTTCATTTGCCCAATCAGACAACCAAGATGATGTTTTACTTGTCCGAATCGGCATTAACTGGTAAGTAACCAACATGACCAAAATTGTCAATTGACCCCTTAAGGAGTTATTGGCCTTAAAAGTCAAATTTTTGAAATTTTTCGTAAATTTTTGTAATCTTTTACAAAAATCTGCTACTGAAATTATTGGGCCAAGTTAAACCAAACTTGACTTAAATCATCCTTAGGGTATCTAGTTTAAAAAATATGTCCGATGACCCTGCCCACCAATCAAGATGGCCACCATGGCTAAAAATAGAACATGGGGTTAAAATGCAGTTTTTAGCTTATATCTCTAAAACTTAAGCATTTAGCATGTTTAGAGCAAATCTGACATGAGGTAAAATGTTCATCAAGTCAAGATCTGTCTGCACTGAAATTTTCAGACAAATCAGACAACCCGTTGTTGGGTTGTTGCCCCTGAATTGGTAATTTTAAGGAGTTGTTGCCCTTTAAAGTAAATTTTTCACAATTTTTGTCTTGCCTTGATGGCGACGGCGGCGGCGTCAACAATGTAGTAGTTTGTGATTAGGTCTAGTTCATGGTGAACCACTAGTGGTAAGTCAATGATATTTGGTATGCAGTTGTATTAGCATTGTTACATCTCATTACTATCAAGATTATTTGGCCCCGCCCCCTCATTCATGGTCTATTTATTGACTTTGAAACTTTTGCTTCGTTTTCATGTATTAGTTTGCGATTAGGTCAGTTCAGGGGGAACCGTTAGTGGTAGGTCAATAATAATTGGTATGCAGTTGTATAAGCATTAGCACATCTCATTTGAATTTTCCATGGAGAATATATGGTCCTGCCCCCTCAGTCATGGTCTATTGACTTTGAAACTTTTGCTTAGTTTACATGTATTAGCTTGTGATTAGATCAGTTTAAGATGAACCGCTAATGTTAAGTCAATGATATTTGGTATGCAAATGTATTGGCATTTGCAAGTCTCGTTTCCATGGATTATATAGCCCCACATCTTCATCATGGTTCATTGACTTTGAAACTTTTACATAGTTTACAAGTCAATGTTTGTTTAGGTTTGTTGAAAGGGAATGACTTATGATAAGTCTATGATATTTGGTATGCAGTTGTATTAGCATTGGCACATCTCATTTCCATGGAGATTGTTTTGCCATGTACCTTCAGTCATGGTTCATTGACTTTGAATATTTGCATAACTTACATGTTAAAGTATTCAGGGATCACCACAACCTATTTAAGCGTGGAGGTGCGCCACGTTAAAATTCCCAGCGCCACGCTTATTTTATTGTCCGCCACACTTGAAATTCAATAGATAGAAGTTAAATTTCAGATATCCCTAATCCAATTATCATGTCAGTGGCAATTAAGAAGTCTAATTATTGTTAATTGCCTCAAGGGATGTACACTGACAGCTGATTATATTATTTACATGGTCTCGCGTGGTTGAACAAGGTAACAACCAATGAACGATCATGACCCAGTTTCTTTAATTTGAAAAGTAAAACTTGTTAACAAACTACAGTTATTTTATAAATGCATATGTTTGACTGTACCTTAAATGGAATGTTCATATCCTAACTAGATTGATAAAAGCAGTAATCCAGAAAACAAATGAATTCCCTGACCACATGGTCCTTTTGTTGACAACAATGTCACATGATCTCTTTTGGCGGGAAAATACTGGGGAATACCTAAATAACAGACAAACATTGTCTGGTTATTTGTAGCCAGTCAAGGTCGTTAAAAACTCCAATCATCATCTGGTTATTTTTAGACAGTTAGATCTGGGATAGGAGTTTCCTTATCTTAAAACTCTTTTAAAGTAAGAAAAGAGTAAAACTGGAATGATATATAATTCCTTTACATAATTGTATTGGAAAAGAGGGGACTTAATTTAATAAAATTCTACATAACACATATGATTTTATAAACTGCAAGATAGGTTTGATTTGGTTGAAATGACTGAAATTCTGTGACTGAATTTTTTTTTTATTATTAATTTCTGTATCTTTTAGACCTTTTACCATGTGGTTTTCCATAAGACAATTAAGATAAAAAAATTTCAGAATATTCCTGCAATCTGGGAAGCCACATCAGGTGTTTACTCTCCCTGTTTAATATGTTCCTTCAAGTGTGGTGACCACTAATGGGACCAACTACAAATGTATGTGAGACCCCCTTTCCAAATTAGCTATATATATGACAAATACATGTAAGGCATATAATTAATAATTTATGCACAAGGAATCGATTCGACAACGCAACACAAAATCTCTGATTTGATGAACTTTCTCCCCCATCCTTGATTTTCATTCTGTGGTGAACCCTGGTATTGCTATTTTAATTTCAACATTTGCATTATCAAAAGTACAGAAAAGCGAGACATATCTCTGTGTTAACAGTTTATTTGTAAATTTTTGTTATATTTTACAAAAATCTTATTTTGGCTTATATCTCTGAAACTAAAGCATTGAGAGCAAGTCTAACGGGGTTAAAATGTTCATCAGGTCAACATGACCAAAATTGTCAATTGACACCGTAGGGAGTTATTGCCCTTTAAAGTCAATTTTTTTTTTAATCTTTTACAAAAAATCTTCTCCTCTTAATCTACTTGGCCAAATGGAATTAAACTTAGCCACAATTATCAGGGTGTGGAAATATTTGTTGTGACCACTTGTCCCCGGGCAAGTAAAATTGTAAATTTTACTTGTCCGAAAATAAAGTTACTTGCCCTGATTTCTTAATCAATTTTGGAATGAACAAGATGTATTTTTCTGTTAACGTGTATGTTTCTGAAACACAAAAAAAAAAGGAATGCATGGTCTTTGTTTGTATATTAGAATGAAACAAAGATTAGTAGAACATGTATACACCAATGAGCTACATTGTAGAAACCATCCCCAAAACAACACTAAATTAAATAATCTAGAGGCCTGGACCTAGGAGATTATATAATGACTTATAGTGTATTCACTGTGAGCCAGTGCGAAGTTTTCTAGTTAATGAAGAGATGAAACCAAATAAATGATGAATTATTGAATTGTTGTTTGCACCCCTTCCTTATCCTCCCAATAAACAATTGTAAATTTGAGGTTTTTTTTAGATAACTATTTATAAGCGAAATCAAAATATTATAGAACTTTAAAATCCTCTATTCCGTTTATTTTTATAATATTTGCGCTTTGCCGCCTCTGATTTCCCTTTCTTGTAAAAACTAAGTTCTTAGCTCAAAATTTTATTTCTGATGAGGCGCCTCCTTTTCCGTTGGTCAACTTCCGAGCGATGACCTATCCAATGCTTATCCAACTTGACTGAGAAATCAGTGCTCGAAATTAATAATGATAATTTCCGTATGCCGTTGCTATAACTTGATCAACGATCCCGGTCAATGGGAAAATATTACAGAATATTAAAGAAACCGGGTCCGCATACTTATTTTTGTTGTTTGGTAATCGATCTATTTCTTGATCATTGATTTGTTTTACTAAAACATGTTGCTCTCATCTTGTTATTTTATAGTTTTCTACTTTTATGAATGAATTTTGAGGACTTTTTATATGTAATATAAATTAACAATGTGACTTTGTCAAGCAACATTTTTTACTTGTCCACGAACAACAAAGTTACAAAAATTGCTTGTCCGGTCGGTCAAATGTACGAGTCGGGCGAGTCGGGCATGGCATTTCCACACCCTGATTATTATTAGAGTATCTTGATTGAAAATTGTATCCTATGGCCCTGTCCTACAACCAACATTGTCCCCATTGGTAAAAATAGAACATAGGGTTTACTATAGAAGTCTATGGGAAAATGTAAAAACAATTTCAAGTGGTCACAACTTGAAAACTAATTTGAATAACGACATGAATGAAAAGGGTCTACAGTAACTATTGTAAGACTACAATGGGATGACTTGATATTTTTCCAGGAGTGCAATTTTTTCGGGAGTGCTAATAATTTCTCTTTGATATGTTCCATTTTCAGAATTATTCAGTGTTACTTTTCTATAAACATGATAAACCATTATTATATCTTTTCTTTCAGTATACTTATATTGAGTGAATGCCCCAGACCTGTCAGGGTCAAGGAAGCCCTGCCAAATTTTTTTCAAGTGTGTTCCTTAAAAACATTTAAAGGCATTTTCAGCATTATACAGGCCCTGGGTGAAATAGATTTTGGAGCAGAGGAAAGTTATTTTTTTATTTTTGTTAATTATCTTGAATATCATTATAGATTGAGATATATATACTGTCAAACATGACTGTTAACAGCAAAAATATCAAGCAAAGTTATTTTCTGCAATTTATTAGTAATTTTTGTTGATCTTTTCAAAAATCTTCTGCTTTTAATTTAACTACTGGGCAAAATTAAACCAAACTTGGCCTCAATCATTATTAGGGTATCTATATGATTTTAACCTTATTTTACATGATTTCCAGAACCACGGTAGATTCAAGTGAGCGACACAGACTCTAGTTTTTATTCCTGCCGACGTCTAAGAAATACATTATCACTGAAATCTACATAAAAATTTCTGTGTAGCAGCATTTTCCTGAAATCAAATGCATTATCATGATTATCTTAGCATGGTAAAACATTATCATTTCACATTGTGTTCTGAAAAAAAAAAGATATAAATATAATCGACTGATGGGACTTTTTCATATACAACATCTGTAAACCAACAAATTAAAAAAACATGGTCTTGGCAGCAAAGGGGAAATAGCTATATTTTAGAATTTTTTGTTACTGTTGATAGGCAAATTTCGGATTGTCATGCTTTATCAGCACAAGTTACTTAATCATTTGTTTTGACTACAGACATAGAATTGTACATTATGAAAAGAGTAATATTTAAAGTCAATTGATTATGTACATGTATTAGTACAAATGTATGTACATGTATCACCATGTTATGCTTTGTGGTTAAAATTGTCTTTTAAGTTAGCTGGCATTTATCTGGGATATTAAAACAAATCTCTGGTTTTCTATATCATGTATATATACACAGTAAGTTGCTTAAACATAGCTTAAATGGTAAAAACTTTTGCAAAACATGGATTTTTCTTTTAATTTTCTCTTTGTGTGTCTTCCAATGCAACAATTTTTCATAATTCTTTCTTTGAAACTATGAAATGGTTATCAAAAGTTGCCTCCTGTACACCACAAATTGTACAATTTTAGCAATATAAAAATATATAAGTGAGATGATATGGTATGATTGCCAATGAGGCAACTTTCTACCAGAAACCAAATAACATGCATGTACATTGTACATATATAGAAGTTAATACCTATACATTGTAGGTCACTGTATGGCCTTCAAGAATTAGCAAAACCCATACCACATAGCAAGCCATACAAGGCTCTGACGTGACAGATGTTAAACATATACAATGTATATATATATCATATTTCAATTTGATTTTCCTAATTTTTATGGAAGATCAGAATTTAGATCTACATAAAATTAAAAGCAGATGTATAACCTCCAACAAACCTGTTTAGCCAAATAAAATGTCAATTTTAAACTGCAAAAATAGTCCACTTGACATGCTTGACAGTGCATTTACTCCTGTGCGGTCAATCCCCTGGTCATACATGTTAAATATTACTCATTACTCTGCATACAATTTTGTGCTCGAAGCTAAATCCAGTATTTTCATTATTTGAATTCTGAGTCTTGAGTACAATAATCCTAGCTCTACTTAAAAATTTTATGACCTCAAGACCTGTATTGGTACATTTGTAGTCATTACTCTCTTCATGGTAAACTTTTATTGTTACTCTCATTTTGAGGCAAATTTTGTAGAGATTTTATTGGCCTGTAGTAAAATGTAGAAATTCTTACAGCCCATAAAAATGAAATTTTACAAGCCTGGGTTAGTTGGCGTGTGGCCAAGCCAACTACAGTCAAGAAAATTAAACACTCCAGTATATGATAGTACTGTAACAGAATACAGATTGCTCAACATGTCAAATGTACATGTGAAGTCCCCCTAACCTTTATAAAATGTGAGAAAAGCAATGTTTACATGAGTATTTATTTTAATAGTCTTGGTAATATTTACATATATGTATTTTTTTCTAGCTTTTGGAATCAACAGTATTCTGTATCAAAGAGGAATTTATCCACCGGAGACGTTTACCCGAGTACAAAAGTATGGACTAACTCTCCTTGTCACCACAGATGATGCACTGAAAAATTATCTTAATGAAGTTATTTCACAAGTAAAAGGTTTGTTAACTTATCTTAATCAAGTTAATGTCTGTTTGCATGAAGGATCGGCCAAAAAGAAGAAAAAAGGTGTTCGTATTCAAAGCACACCAGTATTGTTCTTCATCAAACCGAGAAGTCCTACAGTACCATGAGTACACACAACATGCACAAGGTGGTTCAGTGAAAATAGTACTCTGGGTGGTAGATTTTGAAAACTGTTAATTCAGAAATTATTGCGAGGTTTATATTAATGCGAATAGTACTGAGACTGGGAGAGTATCACAATAATAAGAACTCGCATTTGATATTATATCTGATACATTGATGATTTTCTGAAAATTGCAATAATTAATCTCGCATTTTTGTCCATTCTTCAAAACTCACAATAATAAATGCATGCAATAATTTCTGAATTTACAGTATATGATGGTGATTCATTTTTAATATACTGGTACATTGAATATTCACAAAATGTAGACAGAAAGAGGGAGGGACTATTGTATATTTTAGCTCATCTTGTCTTACATTTGTGTGCTATGTGAGCTATTGCCATCACTTGGTGTATGTCTCATTGTGAACTTTTTCAAAAAATCATCTCCTCTGAAACCACTGGAACAATTTACATCCAACTTGGACCAATGATTATCTGGGCTCTTCCAGAATTAAATGTAAGGTATCTATGGGTGGGTAAAATGGGAGTGTAATTAAACCTGATAAGAGTCAAATTGTTTTTTTTTTAATTTGTTTGTGCATGGTGTGACTCCTCCCATTATGTTTATGATTTATTTATCTAAACTTACAAACCAGTGTATATTTCTTTGTACTTAGTTTATTCTACTTAAACTGGAAGTGTAATTCTGCTAGAGTTGTCTCCCATTGCATGCTAAATCTATCACTTCTAGTACTTAGTAGAATAGAAAATACATACAAACAGGTCTGAAATGGCATAGAGAGGATGTGGTCACTTAGCTGGATCATAATGTCAAGAAAGAAGTTCAGATTTTAAATGACTATGGTCAAAATGATAAAAGCTAGTTCATGTTTAACATGTTTAAGTAGGAAATTTGGGGTAAGATTGCTGATGCTGCTTATAGGAACACCTACTTACCATGCTAACAATGACCTAAATTATAAATGTACATAGCAACTGAAGGAATAGTACAAGCCAGGGGTCAAATTTCTGAGATTTAATAATATATGTAATGATATTTTCATTTTATGTAGTTTGAACAGCAAAAACCAAATATAAATTAGTGAAGCTTTGTGTAGTGATTTCTTTCTGTAATACATGATGTATGAGCTGGTGGATATTGCATACAGTCTGTTTTACTTGTCATAATTAATTTGTTATAGTACTTTTTTTTTATATGCAAATTGCATTTTATTTTGTGTGAGGCAAAAAAAATATTAATACTGATTCAAACAAAGCAATACATGTCCATGGGGTATCATTTTTTGTAAATTTTAAACAGGAATAAATTCAGGATTAGCTGAATGTAGACAAGCTAGGGTCCAGAAACAGTCATATTTGCCAGTCATGACCTAAACTGAAAGATATTTGCCCTAAATGGCAGAGTGGGATTTAGGACAATTTTTTTTTCATTGAGATCGCGTTTCTTCATTGCCATTTTGAACTTATTTTTGTTTTGTAATCTCTTTCCTGTAATAAAACTGCCACTCCAGTATTGTATGATAACCCTGAGGACCCTCCTAATAACCATATTATTAATGCCTCCGGGAAATATTGGCTAATGATCGCTAATCACATTTTACCAGTGTTTTTGACAGTGATCACAAGCCCTGAACTCATATTATAAAGGAATTAAAATTTCATGACAATTTTCTTCATTATTTAATTAATTTTCAGCCAAAACAATCAACAATTGTGATCTAGAATTAAAACTGGATTTAATTTACATAAAAAAGAAATTTTTCATATTAAGTCAACCATGTATTTTTTTTTCCATATTAGACACATTAATCGTAAAATGCAAAATGATTTCATGCTAAATTAAACGAGTGCTACTATTATCTGTTATATTCAAACACATTTAAAGGTAATAAAATTCAAAATCCCGTGATTTCCTGTCAATTTGATAAACAGAACGAATCCCAGAACTGAATCCGGAATTACTCGTACTTTAGTATTGGTGTGATACTTCCTGTTTTAATTTCGTATTCAAATTTGAAAAAAAATGTTACCGATGTTGGAGAAATTTACCAATTTAAACATGTTGAATCATTAAAATCATTTCAATTTAAAACTGTTGCATTCCATTAACTGTTCTTGAACGTTTTAAGAAAAACGATAAGAAAATTCATGAAGTAAATGTGATGAAACAGTCACCACAAGTTTGTTGATGCTATATCTAGTGTGAATAGTTTCGAGAGTTTGAAAAAAGAGGCCCAACTTTTAAGTTATCTCAATGTGACCGAAATTGTGTGAAAAAATTTACGACTCATTGAATGTAGATATCAAGTTTTTTTTAAATCCAAATGCAAGCAAGTTATGAATGCATGTTTACTGTTAATTCAGAAAAAATTGGTGTGGGTGGAGGAGGGGGGGTTATTAATGTGAATAATGCAATATTCATATATGTGGATTTTCTTAAAAAGGCAATTTTAATCTTGCATTTTTGTCCATTCTTTAATCTTCACAATAATAAATGCCACAATAATGTCTGGATTTACAGTATGTATTTTATATGTATTTTGTTAGCCCTTTTAAATATAGATCTGTCAACCAGTATGCAATTAGAGTACTAATATGAAGCCAAACCCTTCAACAGACAATATGAAGTCAAGTATACAAACAGTAAGACAGTGGCATTAAACATTCATGAAATCTGTATTACAATCACTCAGAAGTGTCAAAGTATGAATAGGGAAAAGACCAGATTACCGTAGAGAATTTACTTGAACCACATAATGAGAACGCTTGATAGCAATGGTTAAAAAATAACTCAAAACAAGAACAGTCAGGGGACTTACTGAAATAAGTGATTTTTAAATCACTTATTTGAGTAGCAAATTTGAAGTTTTGTCACAAATTGTGGTTTTATAGTTGTACCAAAATTTTAAACACATAGGTTTAAATAATATCTTTTCATTTATAAAATTGGAAAAAATGAACTTTTTGCTTCTTTTATGTAGCAAGGTTTATGCCTTTGATGCTATCATTTACCTGCAAATTCTATTTTAGTTGAAAAAATGCTATAATAATGGCTTTACATAATGAACTGATACTTTCTTAACAGATTTTTCCCAGCAGTGGGAGTATTTTTCCTGTAAAGTTCAAGGTTTCATCTTTCAGATTATGTAATAAAATTCTACTGTTCGCGATAAAAATTTGATAAAAATTTCACTGTTCGGGGGTGTTGGAATTAGTGGGGGTTATTAAAATAATGATACTTAAATAAGTGATTTTTGGGAAGGAAATTGAGGTATGATACTTAAACAAGTGATTTTAATGTCATTATCCTAGATTCAGTACAAGGTCATCACCTGAAATGACCTGGTCATCCTAGACAACACAGATGTTGGTTCTGATAATTTTAGAAACATAATTAGTCCCTGGATCATTAGTACTCTATATTTAAAGCTATAATAAAATTAAATCACTTCTTCTAGTGATTAATTTGTACTACTTAAATAGGTGATTATTAAAGAAAGACAACTCTTACTTCCAATCTTTATGGAAATAATGTTACTTAAATCAGTGATTTAGAAAATCACTCATTTAAGTAAGTCCCCTGACTGAAGAAAGTTATGTCTCAATAAACCGCAGACAGAATTTACACGAACCACATGATGAGAACCCTTGATAGCATTGGATAAAAAATAACTCAAAACAAGAAAGTTATGTCTCAATAAACCGCAGACAGAATTTACACGAACCACATGATGAGAACGCTTGAAAGCATTGGATAAAAAATAACTCAAAACAAGAAAGTTATGTCTCAATAAACTGCAGACAGAATTAACATGAACCACATGATGAGAACGCTTGATAGCATTGGATAACAAATAACTCAAAACAAGAAAGTTATGTCTCAATAAACCGCAGACAGAATTTACACGAACCACATGATGAGAACGCTTGATAGCAATGGTTAAAAAATAATTCAAGACAAGAAAGTTATGTCTCAATAAACCGCAGACAGAATTTACACGAACCACATGATGAGAACGCTTGTGATAGCATTGGATGAAAAATAACTCAAAACAAGAAAGTTATGTCTCAATAAACCGCAGACAGAATTTATACGAACCACATGATGAGAAAGCTTGATAGCATTGAATAAAAAAATAACTCGACAAGTATGTTTAAATAAACTACAGACAATGGAACTAAACTAAAATGAATATTAGCCAAGATCAACTCATTGATATGGAAGACAAACATTTGAATGTTGGAGTTTAGGATAATTACAAAGGAGGAACATGTTAAAATCTGAATTGACAAATACATGTACATCTCTCGAACTACAGAACACCTCAAACCTGAGAATTTTTATCATCCGCTATGAATGATCTTATACTTAAAATTGCTGTGAACGACAATGTCATGAATGTGGAGGATCTTTAGTGTAAAACAACAGACTTATAATATGAATGAAATCATTTTGAGGCTCTGACATATGAAGAACAATATGTCTTCATAGTACTACATTATCATGATTATAGACATGATAGAGGCAGATCTTCTGTTTAAAACAACAGTGCAGTACATGTGTCTGTACAAAATCATTTTGCAGCTCTCAATGACAGATGAAGAACAAGGCCACGATAACTTCAGTATGGTATCAAAATATCTATTAATCAATAATGTTGAGAGTTTTTGATGTTAATATAAGTTCAATACAAAAATAAATAAATTTGTTAAACAAAAAATAGATAATACTGTTAACCGAATAAAAAAAATATTCATTTAGATTGATCATTAGAAATGTGTACTATGAACGTGGACATCAATTTTATTGGTTTCTACAAACCATTCACAAGGGGGATATTTTTGCATAATTATTGTTACAGCCAAATATGCAAGGATTAACATTATTCATATAGGAGTGATTTTTTGTCGAGCCTGCGACTTTTGTCGCAGAAAGCTCGACATAGGGATAGTGATCCGGCAACGGCGTTAGCTAACTTTTTAAAAGCTTTATATTTTAGAAGGTGGAAGACCTGGATGCTTCATACTTTGTATATAGATGCCTCATGTTACGAAGTTTCCGTCAGTCACATGTCCAATGTCCTTGACCTCATTTTCATGGTTCAGTGACTACGTGAAAAAAAAGTTAAGATTTTTTGTAATGTTAAATTCTCTCTTATCATAAGTAATAGGATAACTATATTTGGTATGTGCGTACCTTGCAAGGTCCTCATACCCGTCAGACAGTTTTCACTTAACCTCGACCTCATTTCATGGATCAGTGAACAAGGTTAAGTTTTGGTGGTCAAGTCCATATCTCAGATACTATAAGCAATAAGTCTAGTATATTCGCTGTATGGAAGGACTGTAAGGTGTACATGTCCAACTGGCAGGTGTCATCTGACCTTGACCTCATTTTCATGGTTCAGTGGTTATAGTTAAGTTTTTGTGTTTTGGTCTGTTTTTCTTATACTGTATGCAATAGGTCTACTATATTTGGTGTATGGAATGATTGTAAGGTGTACATGTCTAGCTGGCAGGTGTCATCTGACCTTGACCTCGTTTTCATGGTTCAGTGGTCAAAGTGATAGTGATCCGGCAACGGCGTTATCTAACTTTTTAAAAGCTTTATATTTTAGAAGGTGGAAGACCTGGATGCTTCATACTTTGTATATAGATGCCTCATGTTACGAAGTTTCCGTCAGTTACATGTCCAATGTCCTTGACCTCATTTTCATGGTTCAGTGACTACGTGAAAAAAAAGTTAAGATTTTTTGTAATGTTAAATTCTCTCTTATTATAAGTAATAGGATAACTATATTTGGTATGTGCGTACCTTGCAAGGTCCTCATGCCCGTCAGACAGTTTTCACTTAACCTCGACCTCATTTCATGGATCAGTGAACAAGGTTAAGTTTTGGTGGTCAAGTCCATATCTCAGATACTATAAGCAATAAGTCTAGTATATTCGCTGTATGGAAGGACTGTAAGGTGTACATGTCCAACTGGCAGGTGTCGTCTGACCTTGACCTCATTTTCATGGTTCAGTGGTTATAGTTAAGTTTTTGTGTTTTGGTCTGTTTTTCTTATACTGTATGCAATAGGTCTACTATATTTGGTGTATGGAATGATTGTAAGGTGTACATGTCTACCTGGCAGGTGTCATCTGACCTTGACCTCGTTTTCATGGTTCAGTGGTCAAAGTTAAGTTTTTGAGTTTTGGTCTTTTTTTCTAATACTATATGCAATAGGTCAACAATATTTGGTGTATGGAAATATTTTATGATCTATATGTCAGTCGCGCAGGTTTTATATGACCTTGACCTCATTTTCACGGTTCATTGCTCAGTGTTAAGTTTTTGTGTTTTGGTCTGTTTTTCTATAAGCAATAGGTCAACTATATTTGTTGTATGGAAGAATTGTTAACTGTACATGTCTGCCTGTCATGGTTCATCTGACCTTGACCTCATTTTCATGGTTCATTGGTCAATGTTTAGTTTTCTTGGTTAATGTTAAGTTTATGTGACAGTTGTAATAAAGCTTTATATTTAAGACTATCAACATAATATCAATGATTAGTAAAGAAGGTGAGACATTTCAGCGTGTGCACTCTTGTTTTTACACAGGTATGAAGTTATAAGCATATATATAAGTTACAAAAATTAGAATGCGAATGCTAATTAAAGGTTAATCAGAATTTGAATTGTCAGAAAATCTTCACCCTGTAATATATACCATTGTGAAACCTCCGTTTTTGGTGGGGTTTGTGTTGCTCTGTCTTTAGTTTTCTATGTTGTGTTTTGTATACTGATGTTTGTCTTTTGGTCCATTTCTCTTTTTGCCATGGCTCTGTCAGTTCATTTTAGACCGATGAGTTTGAATGTCCCTTTGGTATCTTTTGCCTCTTTTTCTATTTTGTTTTTTGATCCAAAACTATTTTGGGATTATCATATTAAAAACTCCTTCCTAACTTTATACTAGAATTTATTTAAACTCTATTTTAACTTTTGATCAGAACATTTTTGGATGGAAACTGCATGGGCTTTTGCAGTGCTTTATAAGTGTACATGTGGTCAGTTGCTATGATTTTATGACCTATACTTGAGGTTTTATGTGTTTTAATCTACTAAAGGAGGTAAATATTTAGCAGCACTTTTGTTTTTCAATATTTTATGTATTTCTTTGAAAGTATGGAGCCATATATGCATTTGTTCTATTCTAATGCATGCAGTGTTAGGTGCTTGGTCAAATTATCATGGTAAACAAAAGAGTTTGATATAATTAATAAATCTAAAATTTAACAAAACTATTTCCTATGTAACACTATTTTCAACAACAAATTTAAATTCCTCTATTGAATTTTAATTTTATTCAATAGATATCATTTTAATCTGGGACACCTATATCAAACTGATAAATATCTAAATGTTTAACCTTAACCTTGATCATGTATAAACATGTCCTAATTCACATCCTGGTTGTCAACATTTTAGAAAACGTGAAGGAAAATAACTTTTGCCAAAAACTGAGGTGGTTTTGAATTAACAGGTATATGATTATATGTTTTATAGATTTAACTTTATATTTTTTGTTTGATTATATGTTTAACTTGGCCTTCATACGATTTATAAATCAAATAATAGGAGGCCTTACAGTAGTTTTTTTGGGGGGATAATTGCCAATCCAAAATTTTATAGAGCTATACTTTGTTTTGCTTTATGTTGGAATAAATTCTCTTATGTTTTAATTCTTTCATGTGCTTAAATTAAAATATAGATAAATAACTCGATAGGAATAGTTTAATAGAGGTCCCCTGACAAAACTACCACATGCCTTCATTATGTTCATAGCTAAAGAGGGAACTAACTTTTAGCAAAACAAAAGGTACTGGGTTAAGGTCCCAAATTGTTACACTCTCTATATCAAATTGCAAAAGATAAATAAACTCTCTGATAAAATTGTAAAAAGAGGTTGCTTTCCATTTTTTTATGAAATAATGAGATTGAATTTCAATGAAATTGATAAGTTAAATTTACTTAGCGCACCTGTTAATATCTTTTTTAATTGGTCCCTTTGACATGTTAAGATAAGATCTGTGGGCAATCTTACCTCTTTTGCATATTTTTCGCACCATTAAGCCGTATCAGATTTAAAAAAATTATTCTCTGTCCCCCCAAGTCTTGTAAGACCTCTCATGCCTTGATGAAGTTAATCAAGACTTTGGCATGTTTGGTGTGCTGTTTCCAGATGCTAAGTAACAGTGAAGTCAACAATTTATTAAAATTTTTTGATTAGGTCAGTTTAAGGGGAACAACTAATGGTACACTCAAATGAATGATATTTGGTATGCAAATGGTGTTATCATTAACACTTCTCTTTCATTTGTCTTTTCCATGGAGAATATTTGGACATGCCCTCTCAGTCATGGTCTATTGTCTTTGAAACCTTTGCAAATTTTGCATGTTGAAGTTTGTGATTAGATCAGTTTAAGATGAACCTCTAATTGTAAGTCAATGATATTTGGTATGTAGCATTTATAAGTCCCATGGAGATTATATGCACCTGCCCCCCCTCCCCCCTCTTTCAATACTCGAAAAATGAATTCACTAGTTAGTTGTTTACCAGTAGTTTTAAAGAACTAAAAATAAATAAATTCAGAATTGTTGCCCATTACCAAACATTACATGTATAATATGTGTGTCAGTGAAGGACATTTTAACACTGTTCTTTTATTTCATATTTTGTATCATGCACATGATTATAATATCAAGTCTTTATGATGTTAACCATGCCATGTAAGCTAAATAATTTAAATGTTGTATGAAAGGAGTTGAATATCAATGAGACAGCAAACCAAACACCAAAAATATCATAGGAAATTTAGAGGTTGATGGACTGTCTTCAACAACAAACAAGTCAGCGACTCATTTCACAAAAAAACTTATGAGAAAAAATACTTGTAAGTCGTAAACATTTCAATAAAACTTACGATCAATTTTTGTGGTAAGATTTTTTTGTGAAAAGACCCTCTGTCTTTATTATACATGTCAAGCTCTAAATAAGCCCTAGCATAATTGTACACAAATTGTGATTATTATACCATGTATACAGTATATGAAGTACAGATTTATAGGCAAATGAATTAATTTAACACCAATCATCAAAGAACTCCCATCGAAACATTCTTAAGCTTGAAAAAGAAACAACTATACATGAAGTAATTTTAATCCATTGACAAGGTTATGTCTATGTTTAGATCATGGCATCTATATCAAGTAATCCTGTACCATGTGGACCATGTACACAGGAAAAAGTCAACACTAAAGCTGACATCTGGTGTTACAACTGTGATGAAGGATTGTGCTCAACATGTTCCGGTCATCATAAAAAATTTGGATCAACTCGGGATCACAAGACCATCGATATTCAAACCTATAAAAGCTATAAACCTTCCATTGGCTCTATCAAAACAAAATGTGACGCACACGATCAACAGTTCAACTTGTACTGTCCCAGCCATTTAATGCCTTGTTGTGATGAATGTATTTCTACTCATCATTCAAAATGCACAGGAATAAAAAGTTTAGCAAGTGTAGTGGAGAAAACCAAAATAGAACAATCAAAAGCATCTGTAGAAAAGGATATAAAGTCTATATTACTTTTCTTAAATACAACAGCTGACAAAAAAACAAGTAACATTAAAAAAGGAGAACAACAATACGAAAGCGTAAAGGAATCAATCGGTAAAATTCGGAAGGAAATCAATAAACATTTAGATCACCTAGAAAAGAAGCTATGCAAAGAAGCAGATAATGTATGGGGTCAGGAGAAAGCAAAGTTATCAGGTTTCATTACTGAAATTGAAGAGAAAAAGAAAAGTTTGATGGAAATACAAGGTGATTTGCATACAGTCAAAGTTCATACTTCAAAACTTCAATCATTTCTAGGAATGCATCAGATTGAACAAATAGTACATCAGTGTCAACGATATGTTGAAGATATGGAAAGCATGAACAATGAACAATCCAGTGAAGTTGACATCAAAATAGAGCAAAATGATGAGATAGAAAAGATACTCAGGAAGTTAAAATCATTAAAGTCCTTTGGAGAAGTGAAGGTTGTTAAAAGTAAAATAGCCATAAACAGAGAAACAAGTGTAAGTAGGGAAGCCCAAGTAGAGTTACAAGAACAATCCAACATACACAACATGACAATGAATATTGAAAAACAGATAGAGATCAACATTAAGACGAATATTACTGATACTATTTGTCTGATGGATGGAAGAGTTATAGTAGTGGAATGGTGGGATAAAGTTAACCTACTTACTTCTGATGGCAAACTTCAGAAACAGTTACCTATACCTGGTAGAGCCTTTAGTGTGACACAGATCAATCAGGATACTATTGCCATAACTTATCCTTATGAGGATGCCATTAAGATCTACAATATGAAGAATGAAAAAGTTACCAAAGTAATCACATTAGGCACATACTGCTATGGTTTATCATGCTCCAATAATTTACTTGCTGTAGGTTTGAATAATGATGAAATCCATATTATAGACTTGGAAGGAAATACACTGAAGTCAATACAAGTTGAGAGTGAATCATTCCTGTTAAACCTTGTTTACTGTAATGACAGAGTAATCTATAGTGACTATGATGGTAAAGCAGTATACTGTGTAGATGAATCAGGTAAACAGATCTGGCAATATAAACAGGATTTACAAGGACCATGGGGACTGTGTATGGATATGTATGGTAACATTATTGTAGCAGACTGTGATTCTGGTAGAATAATAGTAATATCAAAAGATGGACAGGATAGTAAAGAACTGATTAGTGAAGGAGATCAACTGAAGTATCCAAGATTTATTTGTTTTAATAATAATAAATCTTCTGGTTTTATTTGTGACAGTGAGGGCATGTACTTGACAAAATTTAATCTATCTAACAAATAATAATAAGAACAGAACTTTCTAATGACTCAAATTTTCAGTGAAACTACAACATTTGTGTACAATGTATAAGTGAATTAAAACTAGAGATTCAATATCATCTAATTAAGAATACATGTGACAAGTAATGGATTGAACTTACACATTGGAGAAATTTAGGAACAACATTCTGGAAATTGTAAATAACTTCGTTATGATTTAGAATAACATCATTGTATTTCATCATTGATAAGTTTTATGTAAATAACTGTACAAATTGCCAATAACATATATCATTGTATATTATATACTGATCTAATAGCCAATTGTAATATATTTACTGAAATAGTGAAGAGCTATTATCATTTTGTTGTTTAATTACATACTCATTTAACAATCAAGATGTATTTAATAATCATTAGAGAACAGATTCTTACATAGTTATTCGTGGATTATAGGATTTATTCAATCTGGATAATTAAATTATCGAATTTTAAAAAGTTTTAAATAAGTATGCATTTATTAACAACAAAATGATAATATCTCTTCACGATTTCAGTAAATATATTAAAATCCGTCTATATTTTGTCCATTGTCCTTGACCTCATTTTTGCGACTTTTGTCACAGAAAGCCTGACATATGGATAGTGATCCTCCAGTGGCGGCGTTAACTATAGCCGTACACTCGATAATTATATAAGAACATTTTAACAAACTTCTGTTTTAAAACAAGCCAAGTGATTTTACAGCTGGTAATTTAGTTGAATTGGTAATTATACAATGTGAAAGATAATTATAAGTGGTGGCTTGTGAAACATTTATTTGTAGCTTCGTTGTGGTACTATAATATACACTACTTAAAAGCTTAATATTTCAGAAGGTAGAAGACCTGGATGCTTCATACTTTGTATATAGATGCCTTATGTTATGAAGTTTCCGTTTGTCATATGTCCATTGTCCTTGACCTCATTTTCATGGTTCAGTGACTACTTGAAAAAAAAGTTAGATTTTTTATAATATTAATTTCTCTCTTATTATGAGTAATAGGATAACTATATTTAGTATGTGCGTACCTTGCAAGGTCCTCATATATAGATATAAGAAGATGTGGTATGAGTGCCAATGAGACAACTCTCCATCCAAGTCAAAATTTATAAATGTAAACCATTATAGGTCAAAGCACGGTCTTCAACACGGAGCCTAGGCTCACACGAACAGTAAGCTATAAGGGGCCCCAAAATTACTAGTGTAAAACCATTCAAGCGGAAAACCAACGGTCTAATCTATATAAAACGAGAACCTCATGCCTGTCAGACAGTTTTCATCTGACCTCGACCTCATTTCATGGATCAGTGAACAAGGTTAAGTTTTCGTGGTCAAGTCCATATATCTCAGATGCTATAAGCAAAAGGTCTACTAAATTTGGAGTATGGAATGATTGTAAGGTGTACATGTCCAACTGGCAGGTGTCATCTGACCTTGACCTCATTTTCATGGTTCAGTGGTTAAAGTAAAGTTTTTGTGTTTAGGTCTTTTTTTCTAATACTATATGCTATAGGTCAACTATATTTGGTGTATGGAAATATTTTATGATGTACATGTCAGTCTGGCAGGTTTTATTTTACCTTGACCTCATTTTCACAGTTCATTGCTCAGTGTTAAGTTTTCATGTTTTGGTCTGTTTTTCTTAAACTATACACAAAAGGTCAACTATATTTGGTGTATGGAATGATTGTAAGGTTTATATGTCTGTCTGGCAGGTATCATCTGACCTTGACCTCATTTTCATGGTTCATTGGTCAATGTTAAGTTTTGGAGTTTTGGTCTTTTTCTAATACTATATATATGCAATAGGTCAACTGTATTTGGTGTATGGAAATATTTTATGATCTATATGTCAGTCGCATGGGTTTTATATGGTTAAGTTTGTTTCTTAGATACTATAAGCAATATGTCAACTATATTTAATGCATAGATTGATTGTATGGTGTACATGTCTGTCTGGCATGGTTCATCTGACCTTGATTTCATTTTCTTGGATCATGTTAAGTTTATGTGATACTTGTAGTAAAGCTTTATGTTTAGGACTATCAACATAAAATCAATGGTCAGTAAAGCAGGGGAGACATTTCAGCATGTGCACTCTTGTTATAGTTCAGCGACTGATTGAAAATATTTTTGTTATCATGTGAAATACTTAAATCTTTACATAACTGTATTTGGTATGTGCTTTCCATCCAAGGTTCACATGTGCAGCTGACAGGGTTCACCTGACCTCAACCTCATTTCATGGATTAGTATCAAGGTTAAGTGTTCATGGTCAAGTCCGTATCTCAGTTAAAGTAATAGGTCAACTATATTTGGTGTATGGAATGATTGTAAAGTGTACATGTCCGACGACTGGCAGGTAGGTGTCATCTGACCCTGACCTCATTTTAATGGTTCATTGATCAACGATATTTTTTTTTTATTTGGGCTATTTGTCACATACTATAAGCAAATGAGCCACTATATTTGATTATTTGAATGATTGTAAGGAGAACATGTCTGTACATGGTTCATCTGACCTTGACCATGTTTTTAGCTCACCTGGCCCAAGAGCCATGTGAGCTTTTCTAGTGTTTCCCCCCCAAGCATGTTTAGCATGGATAGACGCCATGCCCTTTTTTTGTCTTACTAAATGACGCCATGCCCTTTTTTCACTTCTTTGGATGACGCCATTGTCTCAAAAATGCCCTTTCTTCCTGTCTTCATGTTTCTGACAAGTTTATGACCCTCAGCTAATTAACATTTACAACAGGTGTTATAAAGTTGTGATTACAGTTAATCCGCTTATCGCAATCGGATGGGTCACTAATCCGTTAATTATTAATAAACCTCATAATTGACCACCATAATAATTTTCCCCAGTAAAATCAGTCAGTCGGCATTTTAATTTCAATATTTCTCAAGGCCAACGACCACAATTTGCAGTTCGTTTGTCGTAGTTTCGTCATTTGAACAAAATTGTTTTCCCCCGGACAGTTCGCTTTATAATTTCAATATTTCTAAAACGATCACAATTTGCAGTTTGTTTGTCATAGTTTCGTCAAATGATCGTATTTTCGTGATCTTTGGTATAATACGTTCATTTAGGATTAAAAAGATAGAACTTTATTCAAGCGTTCAGAAAAGTTTTCACGAGTCAAACAGGTGCTTCCTTTACTGTTTACGATATACTGCGCATGTGTGAAAGTATTCTATGAATTTATAGACACTAAAACGTAAAATACGAAATAAATTTAGTTTAAAATAAATGAGAGAGACAAATATAGTTCTTACTAAGCAAATCAAATTCAAAAAATGATAATTTACTGCCTTCTTTTTTAAAAGCGAACCAATCCATAGATGAATCCGGATTCATTCTGAATTTATTATCTACTACTTCCCGTTTACATTTCATTTGTAAATCGAAAGTAAATGTGATCAATTCTCGATTAATTTACAATTTACAGTTATTAGAATCGTTCCAATAAGAATTTGTACAATTCCTTGGTTCCAACTTTATAGAAATGAATTCTAAATATCGATCTAAACGTCTTATAAGGATATTGATTATGCAGTGTAAGAGTCTTACAAAGTTCTACAAGTTCATTTATACTGTGAATCCTGGTTTAAAAAAAAAGGGGCCCAACTTTTGTTGATCAGGACTGTCCCCTGAAACTAATTGAAGTGAAATTTTGAACTAGATTTTCAGATCTTATATCCTAATCTTCATATTTAAGTGCCACATCAGTCAAATCATGTAATTACTGTCTAGTAAATTTATGCCTTAGTCCTTCAAAGTCTGACAAAGATGTATAGCTAGTAATATACATACATCCTTGGTCCCTTGCTCTTACCCGAAATAATGTTGATTTTCATCTTTATTTAAAGATGCATATACAATATTATTTTGAAACAATACACTTGCTATCTTGAGTTCTGATTCCATCAACAACTGCCAGTCCATACTTTACCAATGCAATATGACAATTTATTGCCTTTCTTGTTTTCAGCATACTGTAGGTGCCCTTTTGTTAATTTTCCATACACTGTAGGTGCCCTTTTTATAAATTTTTGCGCGCTCTAGATGCCCTTTTTCAATTAAGTTACCATGCCCTTTTTGTGTGATAGGGGAAACACTATTTTCCCATCACTTGGCATCTGTCGTCTGTCGTCACCGTCGTTTGTCATCCGTTAACTTTTACAAAGATCATCTCTTCTGCAACTACTGAGCTAAATTTAACCAAAATTGGCCACAATCATCATTGGGGTATCTAGTTTAAGAAATGTGTCTGATGAACCCGCCTGCCAACCAAGATGGCCAACATGGCTAAAAATAGAACATAGGGCTAAAATATAAGTTTTGTCTATTATTTTGAAAACACTTTAAATAGAAAAAAATTGTCAGGGGCAGAAATGTTCAGAATATTGAGCTCTACCTATTATTTATTTACGTCAAAACTCTCAGACAATTTCTTATTGGAGTTATCATGAGGTTATCACCCTAAAATGACTAATTTTACTACTTTTTTTCCAATTTGCCTATTATCTTGAAAACTATAATAGACAGAGAGAAACTTTAAATAGCAAAACTAATCATCAAGACAAGATCTTAAAATAAGTTAATACAGCGTAAATTGTCAATCGACCACTTATTAAAGTTATTGCCTTAAATGACAATTGTTTTCTGGTTTTTTTGTGTTTTGCCTAAATCTTAAAAACTACAATAGATAGATAGAAACTATTAACAGCATAAGTGATCAGCAAGACAAGATTTACAAATAAGTCTAATAGCCGAATTCTTCAGTCAACTGGTTATTGAAGTTATTGCTCTTTAATGACGATTTTTACCAATTTTTGGTGTTTTGCCTATTATCTTAAAAACAATAAAAGACAGACAGAAACTTTACTTAACAAAAATGATTAGCAAGACAAGATCTACAATCAGTTCAAATTGTGCCAAAAAAGTGGAACCTTGTGGTACAATTTCAGAGAGATCCATACACTTACACATAAGTTATTGTCCGGAAACTACAAAAAAGCTTGTTTTTGGCCCCTTTTGGGCCCCTAATTCCTAAACTGTTCGTACCATAATCCCCAAAATCAATCCCAACACTCCTGTTGTGGTATTGAACCTTCTTGTTAAATTTCATAGAGATCCATTCACTTTAACTAAAGTTATTGTCCGGAAACCAAATGTGTCTTGGATGACGATGACGACGCAGAGCGACGCTGATGACGCATTGTACGAACCCAAAAAATTTTTTGTGGTCGTATAAAAATTAGCCATAATGATCATGATTGTTGACATTTTTACCTTATTATTTTCAAAACGTCAAACTGTAATATAATAAAATGCTCCATGAGCGCAGCTTGATACGACCGCAGAGGTCGAACCCTGAACAGTTGGGGCAAGTATGGACACAACATTCAAGCTTGATACAGCTCTGAATTTGGATTGTGATTGACTATTTGACACAGCATAGGTTTCTGACACAGAATGAATGTGGTCTAAGAACTTAAAATTTTAAATTGGACATTCACCTATTATGGTCCAATATCCAAAATCTAAATACATGGTTAGATTCAGCATATCAAAGAACCCTAAGAGTTCAATTTTGATGAAATCAAACAAAATTTAATTTTGGACCCTTTTGACCTCAATGTGGACAAAGTTGATAACGGGCCCAAAAATCAAAATCTAAATACATGGTTAGATTCAGCATATCAAAGAACCCCATATATTCAATTTTGTTGAAATCAAACAAAGTTTAATTTTGGACCCGATTTGGACCAACTTGAAAACTGGGCCCATAATCAAAAATTTAAAGACATGTTTAGACTCAGCATATCAAAGAACCCTAAAATTCAATTTTGTTAAAATCAAATTAAGTTTAATTTTGGACCCTTTGGACCTTAATGTAGACCAATTTGAAAACAGGACCAAAAATTAAGAATCTAAATACATGGTTAGATTCAGCATATCAAAGAACCCCATATATTCAATTTTGTTGAAATCAAACAAAGTTTAATTTTGGACCCCAATTTGGACCAACTTGAAAACTGGGCCCATAATCAAAATCTAAATACATGATTAGATTCAGCATATCAAAGAACCCTAAGAATTCAATTTTGTATAAATCAAACTAAGTTTAATTTTGGACCCTTTGGACCTTAATGTATACCAATTTGGAAGCGGGACCAAAAATTAAGAATCTAAATACAGGTTAGATTCAGCATATCAAAGAACCCCATATATTCAATTTTGTTGAAATCAAACAAAGTTTAATTTTGGACCCTTTTGACCTCAATGTGGACAAAGTTGATAATGGGGCCCAAAATCAAAATCTAAATACACGGTTAGATTCAGCATATCAAAGAACCCCATATATTCAATTTTGTTGAAATCAAACAAAGTTTAATTTTGGACCCGATTTGGACCAACTTGAAAACTGGGCCCATAATCAAAAATTGAAAGACATGTTTAGTTTCAGCATATCAAAGAACCCTAAGAATTCAATTTTGTTAAAATCAAATTAAGTTTAATTTTGGACCCTTTGGACCTTAATGTAGACCAATTTGAAAACGGGACCAAAATTAAGAATCTAAATACATGGTTAGATTCAGCATATCAAAGAACCCCATATATTCAATTTTGTTGAAATCAAACAAAGTTTAATTTTGGACCCCAATTTGGACCAACTTGAAAACTGGGCCCATAATCAAAATCTAAATACATGATTAGATTCAGCATATCAAAGAACCCTAAGAATTCAATTTTTGTTAAAATCAAACTAAGTTTAATTTTGGACCCTTTGGACCTTAATGTAGACCAATTTGAAAGCAGGACCAAAAATTAAGAATCTAAATACACGGTTAGATTCGGCATATCAAAGAACCCCAATAATTCAATTTTGATGAAATCAAACAAAGTTTAATTTTGGACCCTTTGGACCTCAATGTGGACCAATTTAAAACGGGCCCAAAATCCAAAAACTTAATACACTGTTAGATTCAGCATATTAAAGAACCCCAAGAATTCAAGAATAAAACCCCATTGAAATTGGTCAAGAAATAAGCAATTTATACAAAGAATCTTCTTTTGCACAATACTGTGCAATTAAATATTTCTTGCAATTAGCAATACTGTGCAATTGAATATTTCTTGCTATTGTGCAATACTGTACAATTGACAATTTCTTCCTATTGTGCAATATTGTGCTATTGGATATTTCTTGCTATTGCGCAATACTGTGCAATTGAAGATTTCTTGCTATTAGCAATACTGTGCAATTGAAAATTTCTTGCTATTGCACAATACTTATTATATAATAATTTACATATCCTGTTTGGTGTGTATCTCCTGCCATATCATTATTATTTGCTTTTAAATATAAATCAGAAATAACCAACTTAAAATGGAAAATTTTAAAGAAAAAAAAGGAAAAAAGGAAGAAAAAGGGAAAAAAATCCCCCAATTTTGAACCCCTTATGATTCATCACCCCAAACTCAATCCCAGCCTTCAATGAGGTATGGTACCTTGCAGTACAATTTCAGAGATCCATACACTTAAACACAAGTTATTGTCTGGAAACTAGAAAAATGCTTATTTTGACCCTTTTTGGCCCCTAATTCCTAAACGTTTAGGGCAATTACCCCAAACTCAATTCCAGCTTTCCTTTGTGATATGGAACCTTGTAGTACAATTTCAGAAAGATCCATACACTTACACACAAGTTATTGTCCTGAAACTAGAAAAATGCTTATTTTTGCCTTTTTTGGCCCTAATTCCTAAAATTTTGAGGCAATTACCCCAAAATCAATCCCAGCATTCCCTTTGTGATATGGAACCTTGTGGTACAATGTCAGAGATCCATACACTTACACACAAGTTATTGTCTGGAAGTTACAAAAATGCTTATTTTTGGCCCTAATTCCTTCACTGTTGGTACCATAACCCCAAAATCAATCCCAACCTTCCTTCTGTGGTATTGAACCTTATGGTAAAATTTCCTAGAGATCCATTTACTTAAACTAAAGTTAGAGTCGAAAACCAATGTGTCTTGACGACGACGACGACGCCGGACGACGACGATGACGGCAGCAGCAGCGCCAACATCATACCAATATCGACCACAAAAATTTTTGCGGTCGTATAAAAATAGAGAATCTTTTGAATGTAGTATAATTGCCAATGAGACAACAGACAGAAACTGTAACCAACAAAATTGATATTCATTTACAAGAACTACACAAATGCTGATATATAACTGAAACCATCAGTTGACTCCATATAAAAGTTATTGCCCTTTGATGATTTCAAAATGATGACGAGCACAAAAAATCCTAAAGAGATTTTCAAAAGTTACATTCTGCGATTTTGACTACACGTGTTGATTTTAGTACAGAGAGGTTAAAACACATTCCCCATGGTGATAATGCACCCTGATATTTTAAACATGAGAATGATTGTTGTGTCTCCATACAGTAGTACTGTGTTCAATGTTGTTCCTTCGACATGTTATATCAAATCAAAGTTTTGGTTACGGTAGTTTACCATTAATTTATGATTACATCAGCTTGAAACTTAGTATATGTTGTGTCTCCATAAAGTAGTACTGTGTTCAATGTTGTTCCTTCGACATGTTATATCAAATCAAAGTTTTGGTTACGGTAGTTTACCATTAATTTATGATTACATCAGCTTGAAACTTAGTATATGTTGTGTCTCCATACAGTAGTACTGTTTTCAATGTTGTTCCTTCGACATGTTATATCAAATCACAGTTTTGGTTACAGAAGTTTTACCATTAATTTATGATTACATCAGCTTGAAACTTAGTATATGTTGTGTCTCCATACAGTAGTACTGTGTTCAATGTTGTTCCTTCGACATGTTATATCAAATCAAAGTTTTGGTTACAGAAGTTTTACCATTAATTTATGATTACATCAGCTTGAAACTTAGTATATGTTGTGTCTCCATACAGTAGTACTGTTTTCAATGTTGTTCCTTCGACATGTTATATCAAATCAAAGTTTTGGTTACAGAAGTTTTACCATTAATTTATGATTACATCAGCTTGAAACTTAGTATATGTTGTGTCTCCATACAGTAGTACTGTTTTCAATGTTGTTCCTTCGACATGTTATATCAAATCAAAGTTTTGGTTACAGAAGTTTTACCATTAATTTATGATTACATCAGCTTGAAACTTAGTATATGTTGTGTCTCCATACAGTAGTACTGTGTTCAATGTTGTTCCTTCGACATGTTGTATCAAATCACAGTTTTGGTTACGGTAGTTTACCATTAATTTATGATTACATCAGCTTGAAACTTAGTATATGTTGTGTCTCCATACAGTAGTACTGTTTTCAATGTTGTTCCTTCGACATGTTATATCAAATCAAAGTTTTGGTTACAGAAGTTTTACCATTAATTTATGATTACATCAGCTTGAAACTTAGTATATGTTGTGTCTCCATACAGTAGTACTGTTTTCAATGTTGTTCCTTCGACATGTTATATCAAATCACAGTTTTGGTTACAGAAGTTTTACCATTAAGTTTTACCATTAAGTTATGATTACATCAGCTTGAAACTTAGTATATGTTGTGTCTCCATAAAGTAGTACTGTGTTCAATGTTGTTCCTTCGACATGTTATATCAAATCACAGTTTTGGTTACAGAAGTTTTACCATTAAGTTATGATTACATCAGCTTGAAACTTAGTATATGTTGTGTCTCCATAAAGTAGTACTGTGTTCAATGTTGTTCCTTCATGACATGTTATATCAAATCACAGTTTTGGTTACAAATCACAGTTTTGGTTACAAGTTTTACCATTAAGTTATGATTACATCAGCTTGAAACTTAGTATATGTTGTGTCTCCATAAAGTAGTACTGTGTTCAATGTTGTTCCTTGACATGTTATATCAAATCACAGTTTTGGTTACAGAAGTTTTACCATTAAGTTATGATTACATCAGCTTGAAACTTAGTATATGTTGTGTCTCCATAAAGTAGTACTGTGTTCAATGTTGTTCCTTCGACATGTTATATCAAATCACAGTTTTGGTTACAGAAGTTTTACCATTAAGTTATGATTACATCAGCTTGAAACTTAGTATATGTTGTGTCTCCATAAAGTAGTACTGTGTTCAATGTTGTTCCTTGACATGTTATATCAAATCACAGTTTTGGTTACAGAAGTTTTACCATTAAGTTATGATTACATCAGCTTGAAACTTAGTATATGTTGTGTCTCCATAAAGTAGTACTGTGTTCAATGTTGTTCCTTCGACATGTTATATCAAATCACAGTTTTGGTTACAGAAGTTTTACCATTAAGTTATGATTACATCAGCTTGAAACTTAGTATATGTTGTGTCTCCATAAAGTAGTACTGTGTTCAATGTTGTTCCTTGACATGTTATATCAAATCACATCTGTATCAAAACTGTTCAATGGACAAGCTTCATTTGTAGCCATTAAGACATAATAGTTGTAATTACATCAAATCTTGAAACTTAGTATATGCAAGTTGTGTCTCCATAAAAAGTAGTATTTCAAAATGTGTTCACAATGTTGACATCTTTTTCTACATGTTATATCAAATCACAGATATTTTGGGATTATTCTACACATTTACCATTCAAGTTTTATGATTACATGGATGCTTGAAAAAAATGTAGTATGATGTGTCGTGAACATGTATACAATAAGTACTGTGTTCAATGTTGTTCAAAATATTGTTTAAATGAAATTAAAATGTTAAATCTGAAAGGTATATACACTTAAAATAGAAATCAATGGCTTTTTGATGATGTATAACTGTTTTGATATGATATATATTGAATTCAAGTGCAACAAGATAGGAGAAATAAAGTTATATAGGTAATAATTTAAAAAAAATATTAGTTCAGAAAACTTTGATCTGCTGAATATCTAATAGAATTTAGTTCATAGTTTGGTAACTTAACCTCAGTTTATAATGTGTTCAATGTAAATATGATCTGAAGAGCATAAGATGCATGTTATAATAGAAATAACATTCAAATGACAGATTTAGTCTTTATAAACCAGCAATGATTACAAATTAAAAAAATCATGAGTATTGAAACTAGTTTCTGTATTTTAGTTTGGTGTATAATATGTCAGGAGTGCAACAAAAACAGTTTGATGTGTTTTCAATGATATATCTTCTTTATTAAAAGATTTATCAAATTTTTGTCCTCAGTGAATTTGAAAAAGGGTTAATTTTAATATGAAGTTTTTTATCAACTAATGATGAATTATTTTTAATCAAAACTTTTTCAATCAACTTTAAATGAATTGATACAAAAATAGCCAAAACTAAAAAAAATGATAATGAAAGACGAGATTATTAATCTTTGCATCAAAAGTAATGTTTGGATCTCTGCAATCAATTGGGGTAAAAAAATATAAATATTTGATAGTGTTTGTCTGAAATCATATTCCAAAAGGTATACTTGATTTAAATTTGTTCTATTGGTTTATGTCAATAAAGTTTCAGAACATGTTATATCAAATCACATCCTTTTGGTTAACTTTAATGTTTTACCATTAAGTTATGCACTACATCAATGTTGAAACTTAGTATATTTTGGACCATGTATTTTGACTTTACCATAAAAGTTAGTACTGATGTTCAAAATGATGTTGTTCCTTCGATTTTCAAAAGTTATATCAAATCACAGTTTTAGTTACAGAAGGTTTACCATTAAGTTATGATTACATCAGCTTGAAACTTAGAGATATTGTTGTGTCTCCATAAAGTAGTACTGTGTTCAATGTTGTTCCTTCGACATGTTATATCAAATCACAGTTTTGGTTACAGAAGTTTTACCATTAAGTTATGATTACATCAGCTTGAAACTTAGTATATGTTGTGTCTCCATAAAGTAGTACTGTGTTCAATGTTGTTCCTTCGACATGTTATATCAAATCACAGTTTTGGTTACAGAAGTTTTACCATTAATTTATGATTACATCAGCTTGAAACTTAGTATACATGTTCACTATGGTGTGAACTTTTCAAAATGTATGCCAAATAAGAATTTTGGAAGGAAGACCTGAATTCCCTTATTTTTATGCCCCTTTCTCAGTGGAGGGGCATTAAGTGTTACCCTTGTTCGTCCTTATGTACATCAAAAAAAAAAAATTTCCATTCTCTGACTTTACTTTGCCTGAATCAAATGTTATGAAACTTGAACACAATGCTTATTACCAGTACTACAAAACACAGTTTGAATTTTGGGTGGTGTCTCTTTTACCGTTCTAGAGTTATGCCCCTTTACAGATGGAAAACTTGCTGAATTTTTCGTTTCCGTTCTCTAACTTAAGTTTGCGTCAAACAAATGTTATGATACTTATACACAATGCTTATTGCATGTACCATAAAAAAAAAACAGAACAAGTTTGAATTTGGGTGGTGTCACTTTTACAGTGCTCTAGATATGTCCCTTTATGGTTACACACCATTATTCCGACAGCCCATTAGTCCGACAGCTCATTAGTCCGACAGCCCAATGTTCCGACAGCCCATTGGTCCGACAACCCATTAGTCCGACAACCCAATAATCCGACAACCCCTTAGTTAGTTAGTCCGACACTTAGAAATAATTATTGCGCGGTATCATGGTAAAAAAAAATGATGTCTGTATTATAATATGTTTTACATATGTACAGATGTACAGAAAAATTCTCATCTGTATATATTATATAGGTAGTTCGAATACTTTTATACTTAATTCGAAATCTGTATTTACGTAATTAAAATTTGTGTATATTATTCAGTTATGTATTTTTCCACCTTTTCGTCTATACAGATATTGTTTATGTATTTACAGAATTAAAAAAAAATGTATATACAGTCTGTGTATGGATAGACTTCGAATACCTATATACGGAATTATGACGTAACAATTCTTTGCATACGCAAATACAGACTATACAGAATTTCAATTGCTTATATATATGCAGAATTCGAATTGTTATACAGGGAATTATTTATACAGATTCTCATCAAACTATTCAGTTCAACAAATTATGAGGGGTCAGAATATGATTTGCTTTATAAAATAAAGAATCTATTCTGTATATTTGATATTGTTTGGCTCCAATATGGCCAAATCCGACCCGCCACCTTAGGGATTAGGTGGGCGACTCTGTGTCTCTTTTAAAACAACCTACGACTTTTTAAAAAAAAATCTTAAATTTGCTTAAAAGTGAAGCTAACTGATGCATTTTTTAACGCGACCTAAGGGGGTATTCTACTGGAGCCCCGTATTGTGATGCATTAACATACACTGTACATTTTACAAGATATTGTCACTAACAGTAGTATCTGTTTTCTTCAATATTCGCATTTTCCTAAATTTTCTGTCTATTATCACTGCAGGTGCAAGTAATTTTGACAGGTCATCCAGCTTCAGCATCACACGCTTTTTTAAGAGACATTGATGCCAGTTTACTCAAAAATAAAAAATAAAAATCTGTAGTTGTTAATTTTGTAGACAAAGTAAGCGTTAGTCCAGGAGAAGGAAAATCATTTGACAAAGACACACGCGGGACAAGAAAGACACACAGTGTCTTAGATACATGATTTTTTTATTAGTTGTTATTGGCTTTGAACTAGGTGTCAGTAACTGCGAGTTTTACTCTCAAATCTGTACTTTGTGTTTTTGTTGTTGTGAAGGATGTATAAATACCCTTCCACGTCTGGTCTGTGTTTTTGTTAGATGTTTTTCTGCTTTGTATCGATCTGATGAGTTAAGTCCTTTTCAACTGATTTTTATAGTTTGATCTTATATTGTACTGTTGCACCACTGTTCCAGGTTTGGGGAGAGTTGGTGCCTTCAAACATGTTTAACCCCGCCACATTCTTTATGTGCCTGTCCAGTGTCAGGAGCCTGTATTTCAGTGGTTGTCATTTGTTCATGTCTGTAATATTTTTTTTTCGTAAATTATTTTGTTATGAATTAGGCCGTTAGTTTTCTTAATTGAATTGTTTCATATTTTTCGTGTCGGGATATATCATAGCCGACTATACGGTATGGGTTTTCTCATTGTTGAAGGTCGTACGGTTGCCTATAATTACTTACATCCACTTCATTTGAACTTTGGTTGATATTTGTCTCATTGGCAAGCATACCCCATCTCTTATTTTTATATAACACAAGAACAACCAATAGACACTTAAAACTAGTTAGTTAAACCAACGTATATATTTTGACCTCCATTGGATTTTGTTTTGTTATGATAGTTTTTCACGAAAATATAAAAATGAAAAAGAATCCCATTATGATACATACAGCCATGCATTAAGAATAATGACCCATGATTTTTCTGACCTAAGTGGTTATGGAGGCTCCGTTTACATGTTTTCAATAAAAGAATATACGACAAATTACCCTGTTTCTCCTATTTTCTTGTCTTTCATGAAAAAATATGACATTTTTGCTAGCGATCCAAGGACAAGTCCTGCTTAAAACTATATTGTTGTTGTCGGAAAGCTTTGGATACAACTGTTTGGTGGCATGATTGGGTCCTTGCATGACAGCCAATCAAATTCAATAAAAGAACAGGGTTCCAATGTCCCCCGTCTTGCACTTATTTAATATTTCCAAGGGGCATAACTTTTTAAAAAGTCGATCGTCCACCATTATAGAACTTGTCTGAGATATTGCTGATATTATCCCCTGCAACGCGTTACGCGGGGGACAATAAAGAAATAGTCCCAGTTTGCAATGGTCCAAGTTTGTTATGATCCAAGATGTCCCTAGCTCGAAATAGCCCGCACCTAGAATATCTTATATCTCTGTTTTCTGAAGCAGATATTTTTATAGAAACAGTATCTATTCAACGTGTGCACAGCGTTCAAATTAAACACTTTTATGAATCAAATATTTTTTTTTTTTCAAATCGAACAATTAAGAAAAAATTTCCACAGGAAGTAGAAACTACATTGAGTCATGAATATTGTTTGAAACTTTCACACAGATGGTGAAGGGCCTATAGATTAATAGACAAATATCCCGCATGAGAAGAAGAATCGGAATCTAAACGGACAACCACAAATATTATCGAAAACGGAGTTGGTCTTTTGGAGAAAATTACCCATACACTTATGACAGATGCATTGTCGGAATAATGAGCTGTCGGAATAATGGGCTGTCGGAGTAATGGGTTGTCGGAATAATGGGATGTCAGAATAATGGTTGTCGGACTAATGGGATGTCACCCCCTATATAATGTTACATGCAAGCGGGGGCATCATCTGTGTCCCATGGACACACTCTTCATTTATTTATGAAGTAACTTTAGGCACCACTTGAAAATTCAAAGCAGGATATAAAAAAAAAAAAAACACTTTTAAAATTCACTTGGATTTTTCCAGGACTGTGGCTGTGAATTTATACATCCTGTACAACCTAACAGACGCCCCACTTTGGCAAGGTTATTACTGCTGGTTGGAACCCCTTGGGGTTCCTCAACAATGAATGGTGTCTTCTGTTTATATTGACTTTTGTCATACCTGAGTGGAAATATTGATGTGCATATATATATCATGTATATACTGATGCATCAAAAATAATACCAATGAATACTAGTAATGTGAATTATTTTTTACATGCACTACAGTCAATGTGGAACCTGCGTTTTCTATTTGACCACTATTGGCAATGCAATTGCATAGATTTTGGATGGGTTTTTTTTGTTGTGTTTAAATTTTTTTAAATGCTAAATATTTAAATAAATTCACTGTTTATATGTATCTAAGATACAATACTGACCTGTTTATGTTAGAGCTCTGATAGATTGACTGATAGATTTGTAGCTTAGAATTTAAGTAGGGACCCATTTTAATTGTAAACTTATGTTAAGATGAGTAGGCTGTGCAATTGTGCCCATTATGGAGAATTGCCATGGCAAAATCAATAATGTCTGTATGCACATGATGTAGTGTACATGAAATGATCTCTGTAACTTTAAATCTGCATCCTATATTATAATTTTCATCTGTTCCCAGTAATTCTATATGACTATTAATTTTTTTTTTAACATTGGTTTGAGACAAATATTTGTAGATCTGTAATACTGGTATGTATCACTGAGATTAATAATTGTTTTAATGACATAGGTACCACAATACAGTTCACTTTTAGAATTTGTTTAATGCTCCTTCAACTACATATTTGAGTTGGCCTTCAAAATGTTTTGATTAGCATGCCACTCATGAGTCTTTATGTAGAGAAAATGCGTAGCTGGTGTACCCATTTAAGCCTGTGGTATCTTTGATGTGTTTTAGTCCCAAAAATGTCTATTCTGTACGATTTATTGCCTTTTATTTGCATGAAAGCCAAACACAGTTAGGATCTAAGTTACTTTCATATGTATTTCTTTAACCCGAAAAAAAAATGTAGGATAACAAAACTTGCAGCCAGTTTGACCCACCACCCCCTAACTATGTGAATTAAATTTTTTATCCTACATCAATCTGTTGATGTTGTTCCTTATTACTTCAAATGAATGAATTTTGAATTGTTTTTTTATTAACAGTTCAACTTTATATTATATATACATAATACCCGGTCGGGAGGAAGTAAAGAATCAGATCTACTCTAACATTGTTAGGTTGATTTTCTAGGCACTTCATACATAATACATGATATATATAATTGAATTATTTCAGAATGGCTACAACAGATGACAGTGAAGAAGTTAGTTGTTGTAATCAAAGACATTGACACAAAAGAAGTATTTGAAAGATGGCAGTTTGATGTAGAATGTGATAAATCAGTTCTTAGCGATGGGTAAAATATTTTAACGGCATTTAAATCTGATCTTTCCCTTATCCAGTTAGATGTGCTTGTTGTGCATGCACACTATTGTAAGATCTGAAGACATTGTTATGTCAGAAAATCGCCTTTTAATTGTAGCCAACAAAAGACACAAATCAATAATAAAATTTAACAAGATTTATTATACACTAGTTTACAAAAAGTATTACACAAAAAGAAATGTCAACTTAACTGTCAAAATATGAGTCCAATCTTTTATCTTTTCTTTGTCCGAAATCTTCACGGAATCCACAGAATATTATATCCAATTGGTCACAATCTAGTATGATGTACAATGTAGTTTGAAAATAAAAGTGTCAATCCAACTGCAGAGAATGTTGATGTCTATCGATGTCTAAGTCTATCTATGTCTGTGTCCAAATCTCTATATATTTTACTAACTTTTGGGTCTGCATTTAAATACTCAAACAGAAATTTCTAGACAACGCTAGAAATATAAATTACGCATCTTTGTTATGATCATTCTGGAAACGTTATGTAAGTGAAATAGAAAGTTCTAATCATTCCATGAGTATCAATGAATGTTCCAGTGAATTCTAAACTGCATAGTTGTAACACAATGTATTTTATTTTGTACACAATGTATATAAAACAATGTAAACATTCTTAGGCCACACAAAACAAATTAGGCCAACTAAATAAATATAATAGTTACAATATCATAACAACATCATGTAAAGGATCATGTTTAGCTACCTTTGAACATCCAATCAATTCTTTCCCTTTAAAAAGTTTTGGTTTGACTATCAATTTGTTTCTGGATATTTATACTGTGAAATTTTGTCTTCTAATAACTTTTTAATGATCCCGACATTGTTCGTATTTTATGCCATGACCTGATTGTCACCATTTCTCATCTTAAGCAAAACAGTAAAGTCATTGTAATAGTTTTGTGATTCTTTTTAATTGTTAATTATTAGAAAAAGAGGCAGAAGATAACAGGAGGCATTCAAAACTCATAATTCGAAGATAAACTGACGTTACGCACTGCATATAAAAGAAAAACAACCAAAAGACAAAGAAATCCACAAAACACCAAATAGAAAACTAAAGATTGAGTAACATGAAGACCACACAAAACCTGGGGTGAACTCTGTTTAACTCTATATGTATTTAACAGTTTCATTTGTTCGATAGAATTTATCTAATACTTTAGCTGTTATACATTTCTCTATTCACCTTTAATCACTTAAAGGTCAGCATTGGGTATAACAATGATAACAAGCAACAGAGGCATGCATTAAGATGAAAGTATACTTTTAATCTTTGTTTTCCGACAATAATAACTAATATATCACAAGTTTTTATCTACTGATGTTCAGTCCTTCATCAAATGTGCATTAACTTGTTCAACCCCAAAAAAACATGTTTGCTGTCAGATAGTAAAACCTAGTACTCCTCTGTCAAAAACTTTTTTAATATTTGTGACTGATGAATTTCTAACGAGAAATGTCAGGGTGAGGTCACTGCATACAGAAAGGCTGTCGGCTATTTAGAGTACATTTATGAGGATTTGGATAAAGTAAAGGAATTTCTTTTCTTCTTAAAATCAAATCTACTCGTGTTTTATAGTAAATCTTAGCCAGTCATGTATACTGTCGATTCATTTATTTTCGTGGGTACCAATTTTAGTGGATTGAGGAAAACTTGCATTTTCGTGGATATTTGATTTCGTGGTTTTGCCAATGTCTGCGTACAAGGCAATAGAACATTTATGATTCATTGAACTTTTAAATTTTTTTTTAAATTAGTATCCAACGAATTTTAATAATGAATTCACAGTATAATACAGTTTCAACTTTTTGTAGAATTTAATGTATCATATGATTTTAAACATAATTCCACCTAATGCAATAATGCTGTATTTTGATTGGATGAGAGAAATGGTATTTTTCACCAATTTTCTATATATTGAGATTTTCATTTCTTTGCCGGTGTATTTGTCATTAGGGAATTCCATGTGCGGGGTATTTGCTAGCAAATACCACGGCAGATGGGAAATACCATGTCTAAAAATAACGCGACTTCCAAAGACCTCTAGACTTTTCATAGGATACCTGATTACAATAAAAATTTTGAGATCAAGATGGATACAAAGAGCATTCTGTGGAATTAAACAATTATATCATGCTTACAAGGGGTGTTTGCCAAAAATACCGGTTTTGAAGTAAAAACAAATTTCTATCACCTAACAGCTCTAGAAATTTGTTTACCTCTCAACTGGTATTTTTGGCAAATACCCCGTGTAAGCATGATATATTTGTATAAAATAATTTTGAAAACATTTTTATCTGGATCCTACTTCAGAGGTTAAAATACAAGTTATATTCCTTACACTTGTGTTTTATGCTAAGTCATGCAAGTAGAAACAAGCAAATGTAAATTTAAAAGTGTGGTATGATACAGCCTAATGATCCTTCTTCAACACTGAAGGGGGCCTGTGGCAGTGGTCTGTAGTGTAATCACTAGCCAGTCAACACTGAGGTTGTGAGTTGAAACCCTTTGCACAATCTTAATTGACCAGTTTCCATCGGTGGTTTTCTCAATTTTCCACCAATGAAAACTACAATAGCCTAATGATCCAACTCTAAAACACAAAATCAAAATCAAATCAACACTGAAGGTAAACACTCTACCACAATACCAACAAGATGTACAAGTAAGACAAATGACAGCTATTACCATACATATACCATACACTTAGATTTAGGATTTATCTGAAATTTATATTTTCGTTATCTTATCACTACTACAATTTTTCACATTGCTAGTCACTTTTACAAATATATATGATTTATATTCAGAAAACCAAGAGAGAAGTCTGAGAAAGAGATTAATAAAGAAATTTGTTCAGTTTTACGGCAGATAACAGCCTCAGTAACATTCCTACCTCTTTTAGAAAGTGCTTGTAAGTTAATTATAAAGTGTCCAAGTTACTTCAGAAAGTAGTTTTGATGTAATATAATCATTAAACAGAGGGGCATAAGTTACCAAATCATCATTCAAACTCGCAAGTTGAACACAAACTGACAAGACCATGTCTAAAACAAAAACAACCAAATGACAAACAGCAACCTACAAAACACAACATAGAAAACTAAAAATTGAGCTACACGAGTTCTATCAAATACCAGGGGTTATCTCAGGTGCTGGGAAGGGTTAGTAGATCCTGCTCCACATGTGATACCTGTGGTGTTACTTCTATTGAATATGTCAAGTTATTAGGCATCATACAATAGCGGAGTATAAATTGACTCTTTCTAACCACTGGTCATGTAAATTTTGTAACCCTGAAACTTAAAAGAATGTGAAATTTTAATAACACATTGAAAAATTAAAAGCACAAATTTAAGAACACCACTTCAAAATAAAGCAAAAGCAACAAAAATCCCTTTTAAACAAAACTCTGGGTGATTCAGGGTGTTCTGGAAGGGTAAGTTGGATATTGCACCAAATGTTGAACTTCTTGGTTTTGCATTTGCCTTTTAATTCAGAAATCGACCTCATAAATCAAACTTAAATTCATGTTCTTTAATGAATTTTGAAAACAAAAAATACAAGGTGACCTTGAAAAAAATTTAAGATTTGATTTTAAATTAAAACTGCACCTATATTGTGGATATTTTGTATGATTGATGGTCATTTTAATTATTAAAAAGAAGTTTGGTGTAAATGTCAATGAGACAGTAAGCCAACGACACAAAAACCTCACTATATCTAGAGGTTACAGTCTTCAGCAATAAGGCAGGTGTTAACAGTTTGTCAATCTCTTAATCCCCCCGAGATTTAAAAAAAAAAAGATGTTAATAAATTTAAGAAATCTTATTGAAGAACTGCTATCAATTCAAATTCTTAAAATGAGGTTAAAATACAAAAGACACTCCGTGACCTGCTAACAAAATTCCTAACTTGGGACAGGCACATGAACATGAAAAATTATAAGAAAGCTTGCCTCAGTAGAAGTAAATACTATTGCGTAAAAACTGAGTAATTATACAATATGAACATTTGACATTGTTAAAAAGATATCTTCTCAAACTTCAAACTACCCCCTTCAATCTTGATAGGTCGAATACTGTAAATTCAGAAATTATTGCGATGTTTTTATTATCGCGAAAAATGCAACAGGGTTATAATCGCAATAATTTAAACTCGCATTTTGAAATTTTTATATGAATTAAACAGGATTTTTCTCAATATCGCAAAAATCAAAATCGCATTTTAGTCTAAAATGACAAAATCGCAATAATAAATGCACGCAATAATTTCTGAACTTACAGTAACAAAAGATGCATTAGAGAAACACTCAATAAACCTTAATTGAAGGCTGTTGACATATAGACGACTTTCAAATTTTGTGCATATTCCCATACCGTTCTTATGTCACAATGTTTATATTATTACGTCACAGTAAGAACCGTTTGTTCAATGACGTCATTTACACCGATTGACCTCAAATCAACTGGTGTAACTCATTCATAAAAAACAACTCAAGATTAGTTTATACTGAGAATTTCATATTTTCTTTTAGGTGCTTTTGACCTTCTAGTCTATACAGATAAAGATTTAGAGGTACCAGACTCGTGGGAGAAGATGGCCCACAATTCATTGCAAATTCGGAGGAAGTAAGACTCAGATCATTTACAACTTTACTTCATAAAGTCGATGCCATGGTAGCCTACAAAAAGACAGATTGACAAACCTAGGATTTATAATTGGAGAAAATAATTCAAGGAGTTAGCCTACCAGGGTATATGACATAAACTGTGGACAAAGGAAAGAAAAAATGCTTTGTATGTGAAACTGAAGACGGGAAGATTTGTGTTTGGTTTGAAGAAGTGAATTTGAATGTTTTGAGACTTTTTTGACAGCATAATTATGCCATTTTAAGTTGGGTTTTTGTTTTTGTATTTTTGAATGCCTTATTGCTAGCTTTTATTTGTGCAAGTATTTCTCTCAAACAGTATTTTTGGGGTTTTATAACTTTCTGTAATATTATATGCTGTTAATTTGAGAAGATGAATGTTTTTCATAGTTTGCATGTTTCTTGGGTCAATGATTTGGGTGATTTATTCACAAGAATATTTAATATTCCTAAATTTATTTTATACATCTGGGCAAATCAATCAGCTTTTAGGCGTACTTGTAATTGTTATACACTTAGGGTTGATTGCAGAATTAATCATTTTTTACACAGTGCTACATACATTTTGTTTTAGAAAGCTGTTTTACAATTTCTTTACCACACCTACGAAAGTAAGAGGGGGGCATTATGTTTTTTCTATCCCATAGCAGGATAACATTTTTAGAGAAGGTATTTTACAATGAATTTGTGGTCAAACCAAGATGTAACTTACTGATGTTTATCTATAAAAATAAGAAGAAGTGGTATAACTGACAATGAAACAACTAACTGCTAGAGTCCAAATGAAATGGATGCAATCAAACATTGTACCCTTTAGTCTGCTATGAAACCCTGGATATGACAAAATGTAAAAAATAAACGACAAAGAAACCTTACGGCCTTATTTATGATATAACAATAATTGAAAACAAATATGAAAGACAGCAACCAATGAAAATCACTGAATTACAGGCTTCTCGAAAATGTTCATTTTGACAATATAGAAAATGGTTCAAATTCTATTCTGTTCAATCAAAATTTTGTATATGTATTTATCATCAAAGGTTCAGGTATTAGTGATTATAAAAACCAGAAAACATCTGTTTTGGCCTTTACTATTTTACATTTGTGTACATGTATTTTAATGTTATGACAATAATTTGTAAATTTTGTTGTATAACAAATTCTTTCTGTCATTTTAAAGATGAAGGAAAACATGTGCAAAGTTTTATCTAGTCATCAGTCAAATATTTTTTGATAATGCACTTATTGGGTATCCAGTGGCAAGCATATCTGTACATGCTAGTTTTTTGCTGAATTTTTTTGCGGATTGTTCAATTTTTATCAGTTATTTGTAGGCCTTTGAAGACATTTGTATATAAATAGCCATGGTTGATTGGTAATAGAACATATTTAAGCCTTGAATTGGGTAAACAAGTTCTGAAGGTAGTGGGGCACTTTTGAGAAAGTACCTGCAGAGATCCAGTATGTGTCTGGTACAGCCCTCAGTCTTGAATTTTAGTTAGTCTTTTGGAATAATGACATGCTTTGAACAATCTACAGCGACCTTAATTCCATTCTTTATTGGCATTGTATTAGTTTTGTGAAGATCCATTTTTTGGAAGTTTTATAGGTCACTGTGGCCTTCAGCTATATGCTTCAGTTGCTTTGCTTAGTAATAACTCATCATTGCATTGATGGTATCATTAGAATTCTTTATGTCTCTATGTTTTTGCATTTAAGTTTGTTTCATACAAACCTTTGATATCAATATATCAGTGATAATTTACCAATTTAACATACATGAAAAGAACTGGGTAAAGCACTGATCAGCAAGCACCGCATAAGTTTGGTCAAGTTTCTATTGAGGTTTTGTTTTCAAGAACACTTAAAACTAACCTTTTTATAGAACAGGAAGGTAGATTCAAAAAGCCTTATTACTAAATACTTTCTTTGACTTTTAAGTTTGCATGCATCAAATGCTGTTACATCATCTTTTTTTTAGAAACAATCATGAAAAACCCATTATCCATGTCAAGAAAAAAATTTCCCGTCCTTCCCTCCAAAAACTTTTAAATGGCCAAGTCCTGGAAAAAATTTCCTACAATTTACTTCATATTTTTAGGGTTTTGGGTCAGTATAGGACTAACTCAAAATTGTTCTCTTGAACACATAATTCAATATTAAAAACTTACAAGAAAATATATTCATAATCAAAACTTTCCTCCACGACCAATACACATGATACACCTATATTCATAAAATATGGAAGATAAAGGTATCAACGAATAAAACCGAATTCACAGTAAAGATATTCTACCAAAACAGGTGTTCTTTAATTAGGGTTGTTCCATTGTATTGGAAGAGGGAGGGTGGGAAGGGACTCTAAAATACCCTCGCAGCCAACATACTTTCTTTGAGTAATTTTGCATATGTCGTGTTTGCCTACAACTGTATATGACCAATGACCCATGTTCAAAAATAGAAAATTCTTTCCTTCTTTCACACATTTAGATTAATGGTAAAACCCTTTCATGCTTTTTCAAAATTCGTCAAGGAAATCTGATCTGCCAAAATCATGTGACAAATTTTGTACTAACATTGTGGTATTTTAGTGATCATGTGATCAGTTAACCATCAGTTTGTTTAGTGTTATTGTATTTTGCCACAATTAGTTCTTGAACCTACTATTGTTATATTATTATAGAACTTGATACTGAAATTACTCAATGTGAATCTCGTTCTTTCAGTATATGCTCACATAACATATTTTATCAGATCATTATCATGAATAATAATAAATGCTGAAAATAAATTACTTGCATCTTGTTCATAATATTTATGTGCATTCCTTGATTGTATAGGTATTAATTTTAAGGAATTGAGGAAAAAACAACATGTCTATTTATTATTGATTTTGAGGTTTCCGCAAGTTCTTCCTACATTTCTAAAGGAAAATTGTTTTTTAATACTTACTTGTGGTTTACCTATAAAATAATTAACACTTGAACATGTTGAATAATAATGTTTCCACCAAAAATAGGTTACTAACATGGAATATTTTGAATCTGGAATTTTAAATCATAGGAATTGTCTACAAGTTTACATTACGTTACAATTAATATACATGCAATTCTTAAAAATTGATATTCCCCTTTCATACAATCTTGATCATTTGACCTAATGATTGTTATAAAGTGTACAAATATATCTAATCTACTGATTATTCTTCATTGATAGTATTTGTTTATATTTTTGTGTTTTTGTCCTTAAAAGTGTAACATATTTTAACAATATTGATATTTGTTGCTAGTCTATAAACAGTACAATTGAGGAAACTCAACTATAGGTTATCTCATTGTTGAAGGTCGTAAGATTGCCTATAATTCTATAACTGCTTACATTCACTTCATTTGAACTTTGGTGGATAGCTGTCTCATTGGCAATCATACCACATCTACTTATTTTTATACGACCGCAAAATTCGTATATTGGTATGACGTTGTTGTCGTCTTTCGAAGACACATTGGTTTTCGCACTCTAACTTTAGTTTAAGTAAATGGATCTCTATGAAATTTTACCATAACGTTCAATACCACAAAAGGAAGGTTGGGATTGATTTTGGGGGTTATGGTACCAACAGTTAAGGAATTAGGGGCCAAAAAGGGGCCAAAAATAAGCATTTTTATATGCCCGTCAAAATTTTGACGGGATGTATTATGGTATACAAATGTCGTCTGTCCGGCGTAAACATGTTGCACCGTAACTTGAGAACGACTTATCCAAATTTCATGAAACTTAACATAGTTGTTTCTTATGATGGTCAAATGATCTGTATACTTTTTGGTGAAAATAAGATTAAAACTTTTTGAGTTACGGGACTTGGTAACTAAAACAGGTGTGTGTTTTTTTTCACATGTCGCGCCGTATCTCAAAAACAATTTATGATTATTGCTTAAAACTTTACACACTTCTTAGTTATATTAATCTTAAGATCTGTATACTTTTTGGTGATGATTCAAAATTTTATTTTAGAGATATTGAGTATTTTGTTAAAAAAGGGGGAGGGGTTTTTCACATGTCGCGCCGTATCTCAAAAACAGTTTATGATTATTGCTTAAAACTTTACACACTTCTTAGTTATATTAATCTTAAGATCTGTATACTTTTTGGTGATGATTCAAAATTTTATTTTTGAGTTATGAGTATTTTGTAAAAAAAGGGGGAGGGGTTTTTCACATGTCACACCGTATCTCAAAAACGATTTATAATGCTTAAAATTTTACACACTTCTTAGTTATTTTAATCTAAAGATCTGTATACTTTTTGGTTATGATTCAAAATTTTATTTTTGAGATATTGATTTTTTTTTGAAAAAGGTGGGTTTTCACATGTCGCGCCGTATCTCAAAAACGATTTATGATTATTGCTTAAAATTTTACACACTTCTTAGTTATATTAATCTACAGATCTGCATACTTTTTGGTTTTGATTCAAAATTTTATTTTAGAGATATTGAGTTTTTTGTAAAAAAAGGGGGTTTTCGCATGTCAGGCCGTATGTCAGAAACTATTTATGATTATTGCATAAAAATTCACACACAAGACGATGGGCGTATCATGCGCTCATGGCGCAGCTGTTTATTTTAACTTCCAGACATAACTTGTGTGTTAGTGTATGGATCTCTCTGACATTGTACCACAAGGTTCCATATCACAAAGGGAATGCTGGGATTGATTTTGGGGGTAATTGCCTCCAAATTTCAGGAATTAGGGGCCAAAAAAGGGGCAAAAAACAAGCATTTTTCTAGTTTCATGACAAAAACTTGTGTGTAAGTGTATGGATCTTTCTGAAATTGTACTACAAGGTTCCATATCACAAAGGGAAAGCTGGAATTGAGTTTGGGGTAATTGCCTAAAACGTTTAGGAATAAGGAGCCAAAAAGGGGCCAAAAATAAGCATTTTTCTAGTTTCCAGACAATAACTTGTGTTCAAGTGTATGAATCTCTCTGAAATTGTACTGCAAGGTACCATACCACAAAGGGAATGCTGGGATTGATTTTGGGGGTAATTGCCTCCAAATTTTAGGAATTGGGGGCCAAAAACAAGCATTTTTCTAGTTTCATGACAATAACTTGTGTGTTAGTGTATGGATCTTTATGAAATTGTACTACAAGGTTCCATATCACAAAGGGCAAGCTGGGTTTGAGTTTGGGGGTAATTGCCCTAAACGTTTAGGAATGTGGGGCCAAAAGGGCCAAAAACAAGCATTTTTTCTAGTTTCCAGACAATAATTTGTGTTCAAGTGTACGGATCTCTCTGAAATTGTACTGCAAGGTACCATACCACAAAGGGAAGGCTGGGATTGAGTTTGGGAATGATGAATTATAAGGGGGTTCAAAAAATTTGAGGGGGGATTTTTTTTTTCATTTTTTTTCTTTAAAATTTTCCATTTTAAATTGGTTATTTCTGATTTATATATAAAAGCAAATAATAATTATATGGTTTGAATAGGTAAATTAAAAAATTTAAGTTTTTAGACCACATTCATTCTGTGTCAGAAACCTATGCTGTGTCAAATATTTAATCACAATCCAAATTCAGTCCTGTATCAAGCTTGAATGTTGTGTCCATACTTGCCCCAACTGTTCAGGGTTCGACCTCTGCGGTCGTATCAAGCTGCGTCCAGCGGAGCATTTTATTATATAAACATAATAAGAATGATAAATGTGCTAGATATACTTACTGGAGTTGTGATGAGATGATTGAAGATGTTAATTTTCTCCTTGATAATATTTATGTACGTTTCGACCATAAAGTTCATCAACAGGTTGTAGGTATTCCTATGGGCACCAATTGCACCCCTTAAATAACAGACTTGTTCTTGTACTGTTATGAATCACAGTTTATGGCCAAACTCAGTAAAGACCCGTCTTAATTGCATTTGATTGATAAATTGAACAACACTCATCGTTATCTTGATGATATTTTTTCATTACCTATTCAAATTTTTTTTAAATATACTGCCGAAAGTTACCATAAGGAACTTACTTTAAATAAATCAAATTTTAAACGGTTATAAGGTGTAATACCACCAAATCATAGTACGTCACATCCGGTTGCATACGAAAAAGGGTTGAAAAAAATATTCCCTTGAATTTGACAGTTGTAGGAAATTAATCCTACATTTCATTGCAGTAAAAAATTTCTGAGTCATAAACATATATCTTGGGTGTTGCAAAGCACCATTATTTTTTTTATTTGGTGTTTCTATAGAATATTTTGGAAACTTGCGGTTACATGGTATACTAAAACTTGTACACAGGAAAAACAGGGTTGAAAATTTGATTGGTTAACTTCCAGTGATGGTTATTTTCTTATATGCAATGAAATGTTATGTGAAATTTTGTCTACAGTACTGGACAGGATCAAACTTTACTCATGCCAAGTATTTCTTTATTTGAAACAAAGATAAATTCTGCACATTTTTTTGAAAAGTGCAAATTTAACAAAGACTAATAGGGGAAAATCAATGGTGGTATTACACCATAACTGTCCTTTTCTAGATTTTGAAATTTCAGATTTACACGGGAAACTCTACAGTAAAATTTACGACAAAAGGGACGAGTTTTCTTTCCCTATCGTTAATTTTTCTTTTTTGGATGGTGATGTTCCTTTGGCACCATCTTATGGTGTTTATATATCACAACTGGTTCGCTATGCCTGTACATGTGTCTGTTGTGACGTTTTGGATTTCAACGAACGTAATCTATGTATTATTGGTGAATTATTAAGTCAGGGATTTCTTAACCACAAATTACTTAACACCTTTACTAAATTCTCCCATAGATATAAAGACTTAGTTTGGAAGTTTGATTGTACCTGTAGAAAAAGTATTTTTAACGGGATAACACATCCTAATTTTTACGGAGATGTTGTTTACTGAGCTAGGAAATTTAGATATGATCCTGGTAAACTTATTGATCCTTTAAATAAACTTATTCCTTTTAAAAGGTTACCAATTCAATTTATAATCAAACTAAATATTATTTTTATATACTTATGCACATTTATGGCTCTACAATCTGTTGATACCTGTATCTTGCCATTGCACAAGGTCATGTTTTTTTTCTGACTGTTAATGACGTCTTTACACTAAATCCATTAGATGTTGGATGTGTACTGATTGATATCTTAGTCTTAGATGCATGATTTTTAAGTTGTTATTGGCTTTGAACTAGCTGTCAGTAACTGCGAGTACTCGCAGGTCTGTACTTAGTGTCTTTTTTTATTGTGGGGATGTATAAGTACCCTGCCACGTCCACTCTGCTTTTTGTTTGATGTACTTCTGCTTTGTATCAAACTGATTTTTATAATGTTCTTATGTTGTACTGTTACACCACTGTCCCAGGTTAGGGGAGGGTTGGCGTGCCTTCAAACTAGTATAAACCTGCCACATTATGTATGTGCCTGTCCCAAGTCAGGAGCCTGTAATTCAGTGGTTGTCGTTTGTTTGCTGTATATCTCTTTTTGTTTTTCCTTCATTATTTTGAACATAAGTCCTGCCTTTTTGTTTTCTCGTTTGAATTGTTTTACATATGTCATTTCGAGGCCTTTTATAGCTGACTATGCGGTATGGGTTTTATTCATTGTTGAAAGCGGCCGTACGGTGACCTATAGTTGTAAATTTCTGTGTCATGTTGTCTCATTGGCAATCATTCCACATCTTCTTATTTTTATATAAGGATGTTGTTGAATTAATATAATCTGCTGCCCACTACATGGATCCGTCTTGTATACATCTGTCATAGGGGTCTTAATGGGGATTACAGATTAGAATAAAGGATAGAGAAATATGGGGTGCTGAAATATAAAGAATGGACAATAAAGGCCAAAATAAATAAATGATAGAGAATAAAATGCTTCGCCGAGCGCAGCCTGATACTACCGCAGAGGTCTAACCCTGATCAGTTGGGGCAAGTTTGGACACAATATTCAAGCTTGAAACTGTCTGAATTTGGATTGTGATCAAATTTTTGACAAAATATAGTTTTCTGACACAAAATAAATGTGGTCAAAGATCTCAAAAATTTGAAATGGGACATTTAATTTACCTAGTATGGTCTGATATCCAAAATCTAACAACATGGTTAGATACAGCATATAAAAAAAACACCAAAAATTTAATTTTAGTTTAAATCGAACAAAGTTTAATTTTGGAACCTTCAAACCTTAATATGGACTAATTTGAAAACAGGGCCCAAAATAAAAAATCTAAATGCACAATAAGATTCAGCATATCACAGAGCCGCAATAATTCAGTTTTTATGAAATCAAACAAACTTTAATTTTGGACCCTTTGAACCTCAATGTAGACCAATTTAATAAAATGCTCCGCAGGGCGCAGCTTGATACGACTGCAGAGGTCGAACCCTGAACAGTTGGGGCAAGTATGGACACAACATTCAAGCTTGATACAGCTCTGAATTTGGATTGTGATTAAATATTTGACACACAATGAATGTGGTCTAAGAACTTAAAATTTTAAATTGGACATTCACCTATTATGGTCCAATATCCAAAATCTAAATACATGGTTAGATTCAGCATATCAAAGAACCCCAAGAGTTCAATTTTTGATGAAATCAAACAAAGTTTAATTTTGGACCCTTTTGACCTCAATGTGGACAAAGTTGATAACGGGGCCCAAAAATCAAAAATCTAAATACATGGTTAGATTCAGCATATCAAAGAACCCCATATATTCAATTTTTGTTGAAATCAAACAAAGTTTAATTTTGGACCCTGATTTGGACCGACTTGAAAACTGGGCCCATAATCAAAAATCTAAATACATGTTTAGATTCAGCATATCAAAGAACCCTAAGAATTCAATTTTTGTTAAAATCAAACTAAGTTTAATTTTGGACCCTTTGGACCTTAATGTAGACCAATTTGAAAACGGACCAAAAATTAAGAATCTAAATACACGGTTAGATTCGCATATCAAAGAACCCCATATATTCAATTTTGATGAAATCACACAAAGTTTAATTTTGACCCTTTTGACCTCAGTGTGGACAAAGTTGATAACAGGGCCCAAAAATCAAAAATCTAAATACATGGTTAGATTCAGCATATCAAAGATCCCATATATTCAATTTTGTTGAAATCAAACAAAGTTTAATTTTGGACCCTGATTTGGACCGACTTGAAAATTGGGCCCATAATCAAAAATCTAAATTTTGCTATTGGATATTTCTTGCTACTTGCAATTGAAGATTTCTTGCAATACTGTGCAATTGAAAATTTCTTGCTATTGCACAATACTTATTATATAATAATTTACACATCCTGTTTGGTGTGTATCTCCTGCCATATCATTATTTGCTTTTAAATATAAATCAGAAACAACCAACTTAAAATGGAAAATTTTAAAGAAAAAAAAAAAAAAAAAAATTCCCAAATTTTTGAACCCCTTATGATTCATCACCCCAAACTCAATCCCAGCCTTCCTTTGAGGTATGGTACCTTGCAAGTACAATTTCAGAGAGATCCATACACTTGAACACAAGTTATTGTCTGGAAACTAGAAAATGCTTATTTTTGGCCCCTAATTCCTAAACGTTTCAGGCAATTACCCCAAACTCAATTCCAGCTTTCCCTTTGTGATATGGAACGTTGTAGTACAATTTCAGAAAGATCCATACACTTACACACAAGTTATTGTCATGAAACTAGAAAATGCTTGTTTTTGCCCTTTTTGGCCCCTAATTCCTAAAATTTTGAGGCAATTACCCCAAAAATCAATCCCAGCATTCCCTTTGTGATATGGAACCTTGTGGTACAAAGTCAGAGAGATCCATACACTAACACACAAGTTATGTCTGGAAGTTATAAAATGCTTATTTTGGCCCTTTTGGCCCCTAATTCCTTAACTGTTGGTACCATAACCCCAAAATCAATCCCAACCTTCCTTTTGTGATGTTGAACCTTATGGTAAAATTTCATAGAGATCCATTCACTTATACTAAAGTTAGAGTGCGAAAACCAATGCGTCTTCTTACGACGACGACGACGACGCCAACGTCATACTTTGCGGTCGTATAAAATTAAAGATTTTAAATTCATCCCATCGAAATTGGGGAACAAAAATAATGAAAAAAAAAAATTTCGAAAATTTTGAAGAAAAGAAATATGAACCCCAAAAAAATTTGAACCCCCCAATTTTTTTTTGAAATTTTGAAGATTATTTTCTTTTCAGGAAAATGTACAATTTCAGAGAGTTCCATAAACTTTAACAAAAGTTATTGTCTGGAAACTAGAAACCGCTTGTTTTTGGCCCCTTTTTTGCCCTTAATTCATGAACGTTTAGGGCAATTACCCCTAAACTCAATCCCAGCCTTCCCTTTGTGATATGGAACCTTGAGATCCATACACTTACACACAAGTTATTGTCTGGAAACTACAAAAATGCTTCTTTTTGGCCCCTTATTCCTAAACTGTTGGTACCATAACCCCCAAAATCAATCCCAACCTTCCTTTTGTGGTATTGAACCTTCTGGTAAAATTTCATAGAGATCCATTCACTAAACTAAAGTTATTGTCCGGAAACCAAATGTAAATGTATCTTTGGTATACAGTTTTATTAGCATTTGTATGTAGATGATTTGGGTCTCATTACGGTTCATTGACTGAAACTTATGCATTGTGTACAATTTAAAATTTGTATTTTGGTAAGATTAAAGGATTAAACGACAAGTCATTGATATATGTTATAAAACAGTTGTATTATTACATTTTCACGGATCCGATGTTATTTGGCACAGGGACAGTCTATACTAACTATTTGGTATAGACTGTCCCTGCTTGGCACTGCACCTTCTGTCATGGTTCATTCACCTTGAATAGTTTGCATACTTAATAAAAATACGAAGATGTGGTTTGATTGCCAATTAGACAACTCTCCATAGGAGACAAAATGACATAGAAATTAACAACTATAGGTCAATGGTTTTATTGGGACCTTGGTCCGTTCTCAAAACTGTAGTTCTTAGTGGGAAATAAATTATAGTTGATGTGTTTCCCTCGGTTTTGGTTTGTGACCCGGATTTGTTTCAGTTAAATGATTTATGACTATTGAACAGCGGTATACTAGTGTTGCCTTTACTTAGCCAATTAATGTGTTTTTAAATGTAACTGTCTGGTTTCTGGAGATCGTGGATACCATTATAAGGAAGACTTGAAAATTGGTATTTGCCAATGCTATATACTAGGCCAAGGGGGTATCATTTTGTGAGCCTTGCACGCTGTACCATTAGTGTATTCTTATAAGTTACCACAAAGTCGGCTCTCATATTGACACTGATGCACAATTTTCCTATTTTCTTCTAATTTTCCTTAAGACGTGATAGATTATTAAGATGTCATTTGAGGGTCTAATTGGGCTCTTAATTTTCTTTATCTTTTTAATATTTTTGTGAATATCTTCTATTTTTTTCTCTATTCCTGTTTTTTTTAATTTGGCTATTGTTTTCTATTATTTATATTAAAACAGACTCTTATTTTTTATTCTGATATTTTTTATGTACATAAGCACCCCTTATTCTCTATTTTTAGCCTATTATTTATCATCTAAACTTCACCCGGAACCTCTGATATGCTTTCTTTGTAAAACTTTCCCATTTTTTTTTTTTTTTTAAATTCTTTAAATTGTTCGAAAATAAACAGTTATTAAATTGACTTAAAAATAACGACTGTTTGTGTGTTATCACCTTGGTGATCAAGGTCATTAATTCTTAAGCTTGTTAGTGGGACATTTAATTTCTTTTACGAAAGATCTGCACGGCCTAGAAAATAAAATTCGGTTTCAGCGGCGGATCCAGGGGTAGGGTTTCAGGGGTTGGAACCCCCCTTTTTTTGGACGATCAATGCATCTGAATGGGGACATATAGTTGGAACTCCCCCCCCTCCTATCTCCTGGGTTGGGAACCCCCCCTTTTAAAAATGGCTGGATCCGCCCCTGGGTTTGGACTTAGGTTGACTGTTGCCATGATAGTTCTGCAGCAACAAATAGGCACTCTTCGCAATTCTATAATTAAACTTAATATGTGAATCAATTGGAACGATAAAAGGCAATTGTCCGTATTTGAAATGAAAATATTTGAATCGAAGTGCAGATTTAATAAATAAAACGATTTTTCATCACACAAATTTTTATTTTTATTTTAGATTTTTATTTTCATACTATTTAACTTTAATTTACTTTTCCAAAAATGTATCGCGTTTCAAATAGATGAGGATGTTGATGGGTTAAATTTTAACGTGGGATATATTACACACACAGATATATAACTGTTAGTGTAATGTGACCCTGCTTAATTTGTTTTACACCAACACGCTGGTTTGGAATTTCGTTCTAATTCAAAAAGTAAACCTCCGCAGAAATTCAAACCACCTCCCCTCAATGCTTGGAGAGTCAGGAAATACCAATTTTTAATATTTTGGTTTGACCCGGCTGGGCATCAAACTCACGACATGTATCATCGATTTGTTTTCTTATTCAAATTTTGAAAACGATTCTATAGATGTTCAATATGAAATGCATTGATATGTATCAGAGATTCGTTGACACCTGTGCAAGAGGAAACAATAATTGCTTTTTTAAAGTTATTTAAACGTTTACAATAATCCAGTCAGTTTATTATATTGTAATGTATATAAATCACACACGTATCACTTCGATGAACTCATCTGCTGGTCAACAGTCAACACAGACAAATTGGAAACAAATTGTTTCGAAGGGAAGAATCGCCTTGCTTACTTCGTAACTCTATAGTAGGAAGTCGTTCCTGGTTTTTGGGATGTAGATACTTACGTGAAATACGTCTACCAACACTAGTGTAGAATGATTCTTGTAAAATAAGTATATAAATAAACAGATAAAAGTACTTACCAAATTATAGTCCTGCTTCGGTTTGTATTTTAATTCGTTTTTGGAATTTTGCGAGTTAAAGAATTTCGATGTATTTTTACAACAATATAAAAATGTTTAATTAAAGTAAAATTAAAATAAACTTTTAAATCTTCCTAACAACAAATTCCCAATGCTGAGCTAAGAATCAAATCCCCCCTTTTTCTTACCTTTGTTTACTTGGTCGGTACACACCATACAACTCCTGATATATATATATATATATATATAAATCTTTCGTAAACACCTACCTTTTGTCCTGTTTGTTGTTATTCCACAAAGACCACAGCCAGTATACTATTGCCGATAATGAATATAGTACAACACTTTAGGTCAAAAGTAGTACCACTGTGGTCTTTGGGTTTTCCACACCTACCCCATAGCCCATAAAAGGGTTAGCGGGGTCGCTATTGGTGAGGGCCCAAAAACCGGGAACGGTTTCCTGAGTGTAAAAACTCAAGAGAGTTACGAAGTAAGCGTTATTCAACTTGAGTGTTTTTTCACCTTCGAAAGAATTCGCTTCCAATCAGTCATTTTCACAACCGACCAGAAGGGGAGTTGTCAAAGTTCCGACGAACACAGAGCGATCCGAGGTTTAAATACCTGTACTGTCGTCATGATACTAAAAATAAACAAAGATTTATTGTTAACGTAAACATTTATCGGGTCATTTCGTGTTTAAACAAATGTTTCCTTGTAGATTCTATTCGGATACTATCTGACTTTACTATGTTCCTACAGTTCGAATATTTTTGCTGACGTTCCAATTTTTATTTCGGAAACTTTCTTCTTTTATCCAAAACTAGCTGATATAATGAATTGCACAACAAAAATCAATAACATCGTAAATAGGCCAAACCAATAATTCTTCGTTTAGCAGAAATGGTTTTGGTAAACTCACAACTACACATGTATTTCCTGGTCAATTGGTCAAGTAATCTCATACCCTATATGATTGCATGCATTACAGTCAAACGGACATCAAATTTCGATCGTCATGTTTTACGTAAAAAAATAAATGCTATTATTACTGACCTCATGTAACACATGTATCTTTGTCTGATTGTTCAAATAAAATCTTGAAATCTTAAAAAGATAGAGCTACAAATGTATTTTGTCACTGAACATAGTTTTCACAGAAACAGAAGACTTGCCCTGTTACAAATATATGAACCTAGTAATTACATTTTTACCGTGGTTGACGTGCTTCTTGAGTTTGCTGTGTTTGATGAATAATATGAAAAGTTATATAACATTACTATATATATTTGTTATATAGCCAGGAGTTGATCGATTCCTAAAATAAAAATTATATAATTTCTCTAGATCTGTACTAAATTAATAGTGACGATCAATATGTTTTAACAGGTTTTCAAAAATATTTGATATTCATTTGCCGCAAAGTTGGCTATTTCTTTATTTTTTTATATCTATCCTTCTTTCTATTTGTATATATATATCTTTTTTTGTTTGAATGCCTGCATCCAGATTTTCTTTTTTATAACGTAAAATTATATCATATTGTATTGGTTGTTTGGAAATTTTGTTGATACATGCCCCGGTACCTAGATGCGGATCCAGAATATTGAAAAAGGAGGGACCTGACATGCCAAATTTTAGCGTGATATACTTGTAAAATGTCTATAGAGGCATTTATCATATATGAAACTTCATAGGGGTGTCCCCACATTTGCCCTGACCTAAATCAGCCTCAGTCTGGTACCTGAAAAGGTTAATCTTTTCAATTGGAGAATTATTCCACCAGTCAGTTCAGCAAATCAGTATGCATATGTGTAACACGTTCTTATAAATTAATGTCACACATAGCTGTCTGAAATATTAAGAAAACATTCAAAAATAGATAGGAGGTACAAAGGGACAAAGGGACAATTAAAGTTGAAAAATAAACAATATTAAAAGAAAATGGCGGAAAATAAAATTAATACGATAAAGAATTATCGGACGGTACAAGCACACCGTGAGAAAAAGCGTTGTCATTTAGGGCTCATAAACAAAACACCTACCGAAAATCAATATGTAATTTGTATAACTGTAAAATTACATAAGATTAAAATTAGCGATAATACAATTACTACTTACTAGATGATTTTGTATAGATTACTTAATTAAAAATATTTTTACAGATGGCAATTAACAGTGTTTTTCTCTTTCATATTATGTAATCATCAGTGAATAACAGAAATAGATATGGATTTACAAAATAACTGACCCATTCATTGACCAGAAAGTATAGATTTGATTTGATGTTTACTTATTAATACCATATGGAAGTATTATATTGACCATATAAATATTACTTCCATGTTAATACGAAGCTTTATAGATACCAACAAGATAAATTTAAATCTTTAAACGTATAGATTTTTGCATTGAAAGATTTATTTTAAACAATAGAAAACACATATATACATACATATTTTCTTTTGTTGTATATTTAGGTTTATAAGCTATAATATTTATTCAATGGATCATAGATGTATTTTTTTTTTTAAACAGACGAGAACGCGACATGTAGCTATTCTTATAAATCTTTATGAGTGCACGTTTAATATTAAACAATTTGGGGACTGTGGACTCTGTTTTAATTGTATCGTTGTGCCCCAGGCTCTGGACTCTTTCGATCATAACGAATTTTGATACTGTAGAAGACGATTTAAGTACTTAATTAACTCGTCCTGAACACACATGAAATATTTGCCACTGGACGTTAAGCAACCAACAAACAATCAACATCAACACTTTCTAAATCCGTCAGGACCAATTTAGCGACATTAAAACAGTAACATTCATTATAACTGAGGATGGAGAATAATATGTTACCAGTCCTATAGTATTAATTGTTTGTATATCTTTGTTGTTTTGAATTGTTTTTCATTTATCATACATCATGTTTAATATGCTATTTGTATGTATCTGCACCAATTGTAAGGCTTTTAAAAACCTGGTATCCCGATCCGAATTCCGCGAATGGATCCAAATTCCGAGGAGCAATTACACGACATGAAGAAACGGTCGGTAGGTAAAATCCTGATCTTCTGTGGGAATCGGATCACAAATGTACTTACCAATCGTTTTTCGTATAATTGCCCCTCAAAATTCGGATCGCGCCACTTATTTCAGATCAGGATAAACGGTGTGTTTGAAATTGAATTAATAAAGATTCACGACATGTTTTCCTATACACTCGAGCACAAAACTATTTAGAAATTGACTAGCAACCTTTTGTTTAAGACCGTATGTTGATTTCTAGAGTGTCACAGTTTGGTTATTTGTGTCGGTTGGATGTCTGTCCCACTTTTCAATTATAAAAGAGTGATCTCCGTGGCCATATATATATATATTATTCTTTATGAAGCAGAGGTTTCGATTCGATTTTAATTTTAATATTTTATTTTTTTTTTTATGGTTTTCTGATGTTTTCTTTCCGTTACCGCCTGCCCCGTCAAATGACAATTCGTAATATTTTGTTGACATTTTTGTTTTATTCGTTCGAATATAAACTGATGATAATTAATACATAACAGCTGCAAAATAACAAAAACTTTTCCCAAAAGTTTAAAATTTGAATGAAAACATTTATCCACATACCTATGATTTGTAAGCAAGACGTTTATTCGGGTTTTTTTTTCAACGTGTCGTTACGTAAAAGATTATCAAATCCAAGTTAGGGATTATAAAATTGTACATGAATGGATAAGTATTTGTGTAGTAAAGATCACTTGAAATTAGTAAATTAATAGACATTTGAAATTTTAATGAATAGACAATCAAAAAGTGTACCTCGGGGGATCCAGCTATTTCTAAAGAGGCGGGTATCAACCCAGGATAAAGGGGGGTTCCAACCAAATGTCCCAATTCAAAAGCATTGATCGTCAAACAAGCATTCTGTGAGTATTGCATGGCAATACATAGTCCCCTACCAGTTAAAAATTCATTGTAATGGAACGAAATTCTAACTTGATCGATAACTTGTCATGGTGTAAACTACAAACAATTTACTGAAGAAAAGAAAAAAAAAGTCATTTATCTTAATACAATGTCTTTTACAAATCTTTTTAAAAATGAGTTATTTCCCTTTGAACAGAAATCTAGTAATCAATAAGTTTTTCATCAAAAATTTAATTCTAGGGAAAGTTAAACAAATGAGTTATTTCCCTTTGAACAGAAATCTAGTAATTAATAAGTATTTCATCAAAAATTTAATTCTAGGGAAAGGGCTTTAACTGAACAAGGAGAAAATCTAAAATCGTGAAAATAGAACTTGACCTGTAACTTGTCATGATAAAACAATACACCGAATACCAAATCAATATCTTCAAGCATGAAGAAAAAAGTCTGGAAAACTGATTTGCCGGACTGACGGATTGACAGACAGACAGACGATCAGAGTGCAAACCTAAAGTCCCCTTCGACTTCGTCGGTAGGGGACTAAAAAGGAGAGTTATAACTCATGGACCCCGGATCCGCCACTGTACCTTAATCATACGAGGGTCTGGAGGGATGGACCTTGATTTCTTTATTCTAATTATTTTTAAGGACATTTTTCTCTTTTCTTTTTTTTTTGCCCATTTTCTCTATTCTTTATTATTTTTCGACCTATTATTCTCTATTCTGTAAACCCCATACAGGATCATACAGATCCTCATACATGTCCTTTGAATATGTTTCGGTTATTTTGGGAACTTTGTAACACATTCATTTAATTGATATAATCTACATGTACGTGTATATTTTGATATTTAAAGAGTTATTTTAGATTATTAAAAAAATGTTTGCCACACCTGGATTTTAAACTAATCAGATTAAAAAGAGTTAGTGGTAAAAAATGAGAGCGGCGGCCCTGATCAAGTGGTATGATACTTGGATATTTGGGTGCTCGAAGAGGGGAAGTCAAGAAAGAGACTCTTCACTAGCCAAGGGTTACGACCCACCCTCCTCAGAGGAGGGGAGTGGATCGTAACCCTTGGCTAGCGAAGATGAAGAAAGAGTGGCTTCTCGGAGTTTAGTATCTGGAGAAATTCTGAGCCCTCAAGGATAATTCCAAAAAAGAGAAGGATATATAATTGATAACCTAAACAACTACATGTACATTTAACTGCGTGTAATTGGTCTGACAGAAAGTATAGAAAAAAAATCTATATAATTTTTCTATGAATAGATAGAAGCTGTGGAGTTTATACCAATGAGACAGCAATCCGTCATAAAGAAATTTATAGAGGCCTAGAATCTTCCCTAATGGACATCAGTCTATATAATCAGGCAGTTTTTTAATATCACTGTGCATTAATACGGCACAGTTGGCTCATCATAGAAACATAGGAACAACGCCTTTCTACTCCGACGAAGATTTCTAAACAGAATTTAGTGTTAAAATATCAGCCGAGACCGGACAAGTTAACAAATTTAAATTGAGTTATCTCTCTTTGTACTGGTTACATGTATCTGTTCCTCTAAATTTTTTACATCATTGTGTCATTTATTAGCAATCGGTATGTTTAAATATTGTATGAGTGTTGTGAATTGTATTAGTTTATATGCTCTAAATGGGTTGTAATTAGAAATATGGAATCGTTTATTTGATTTTATGAAATGTTGTCGAAAATTTGATTGGCAGATATTCTATCAAGGTATGGAATCTGATGTACAGTAGTTGTCGTTTATTTATGTAATTTATACGTGTTTCTCGTTTCTCGTTTTTATATAGACTAGACCGTTGGTTTTCCCGTTTGAATGGTTTTACACTAGTAATTTTGGGGCCCTTTATAGCTTGTTGTTCGGTGTGAGCCAAGGCTCCGTGTTGAAGGCCGTACATTGACATATAATGGTTTACTTTTATAAATTGTTATTTGGATGGAGAGTTGTCTCATTGGCACTCACACCACATCTTCCTATATCTATGACATGTTTTTGAAAACAGACACAATGTATGTTGTTACACGTTACATGTCGATCAAATTTCGGACTGAAACCAAATCGTTCATATTCGTCTTTAAGTTTCAGGTTGTACGTGCAGTCATGTAAATTCTGACCTTATCAAAGATGTTTATTCTATTTGTAAGCTTGAAACAAAACAAACACAAACCACAAAACACAAAGAGAAAGAGGTGGACTAATAAATAATCCTCTTTTCTTAATTCAATAATATATATTATATGTTGCAATTTTACTACCTACATGTATTGGGGAGTAAAAACAATTTAAAAGCAAGGTTCATGTTTGCCAAAATTTGGTCGAAAATGTCTTTCTCATTATAAAATATTTAAATTAAAGAAAATCCACGATTTGATTCTAAAATGGATTTATTTTTGCAAGTTAAAAAGGATATAAAAATAAAGAAATGTGGTATGATTTCTAATAGGACAGTTATCCACCAGAGTTCAAATAAGTGGATTTAACAAAGTATAGGTCACAGTCTTGCCTTCAACGATGAGAAAACTCCATACCGTATACATGGTATTATCTGCCATAAAAGGCATGAGAGTACATTATATAGACCCTAAAGCTTTTGGACCTAAAAATAACTAATTGGAGGTTATCTTAATAGATATAAATCAGTCACCAAAGTTAAATGAAATCTGCTCAAAGCACTTTAAGGATATCGTCCGAAAATTTGAAAATCACCCCTTTATTTATAAATACAATCCCATAACTCGGAAACGTAAAATCTAAAATTCATAAAAATCAATTGGAAGTTTACAACAATAGATATAAACAATTAACCAAAGTTTCATAAATACTGCTGAAAGCATTTTGGATTTATTGTTTGAAAACTGGTAAATCCCCCTTTTTTAATGAATAAAACCGCATAACTAGTAAACGTAAAATCTAAAATTTATAAAAATCAAAAGGGAGCTCATGTCAATATATATAAACAATTCACCAAAGTTTCTCGCCAATTGGTGAAAGTATTTTTGAGTTATTGTCCGAAAACTGGAAAACCCCCTTTTTGTAATGAATAAAACCCCAAAACTCGGAAATGTAAAATCTAAAATTTATGAAAAACGAAAGGGAGCTCACGCCAATAGATATAAACAATTCGCCAAAGTTTCATGCGAATTGGTTCAAGCGTTTTTGAGTTATTGTCCGACATGTTGACGACGGACGGACAGACGGACAACGGTATACCATAATACGTCCTGTAAACGGGCGTATAAAAATACAATCTTAGTATCAATTTTAGCACTTCGTTAACCCTACTCCTTTCTCTGGTATTTCTGTTAATGATATTTTTTGTTACTGATTTCTATTTGTAATTTTTTTTTCTTTACGATTAAATCTAAACGCCATAGCGTTGTCAGTTTATTTTCGACTTATAAGTTTGAATGTCCCTTCATATCTTACGCCTCTCTTTTAAATCCAATGTCAGAAATAAATTATAGGAGATTCGTTATCATCTTTTCAGATTAAACAATCATTGACAATTGTTTATACAAGGCGTATTTGTTTATTATCCAGAAAGTTCATATCTACACATATCCTATGACGAATATAATTCCAGTTCTATTGTGTAACTTCGATGAGCTCCTCTACTGGTCAAGTGAACTCCTCTGCTGGTCAAGTGAACTCCTCTGCTGGTCAACAGTCAACACAGACAAACTGGAAACAAATTCTTTCGAGGACAAGAATCACCATGCTTACTTCGTAACTCTCTAAAAGGAAGTCGTTCCTGGTTTTGGGATTTATACTTACGTGAAATACGTCTATCAGTACTATACTAAGAGTAGAATGGTTCTTCTAAAATAAGTTTTCAAATAAATAGATAAAAGTACTTACCAAATTATAGTCCTGCATGCTTCAGTTTGTATTCCAGACCATTTTTTTTAAAATTTTGCTAGTTATAGAATTTAGATTATGTTTACAATTATAACAATAATTAAAGTAGAATTTCAATCAAAATTAAAATCTTCCTTAAAAATCAAATTTTCCATGCCATTGTGAGTAATGAAAAAGAAAACAAATACCCCCCCTTTTCATACCTTTGTCAACTGGATCGGTACACACCATACATGCCATAAAACTATCTGATATATAAATCTTTTGTAAACACCTACCTTTTGTCCTGTTTGTTGTTATTCCGCAAAGACCACAGCCAGTATACTATTGCCGATAATGAATATAACTTTAGGTCAAAAGTAGTACCACTGTGGTCTTTGGGTTGTCCACACCTACCCCATAGCCCGTGAAGGGTTAGCGGGGTCGCTATTGGTGAGGGCCCAAAAACCGGGAATAGTTTCCTAAGTGTGAAAACTCAGGAGAGTTACGAAGTAAGCGTTGGTTGTTGGTGGTTTTAGCCCAACGAAAGAATTCGCTTCCAGTCAGTCATTTTCACGACCGACCAGAAGGGGAGTTTTCAACAGTTCCGACGAACACAGAGCGATCCGAGGTTTAAATACCTGTACTGTCGTCATGATACTAAAATAAACAAAGATTTATTGTTAACGTAGACAGTTTTCGGATCTTTTCGTGTTTTAACTCATTTTTAGTGGGGCCTTCTGTTCGAATCGTCTCTGCTTTCTCTCTTGTCAACGGATATATTTTTGCTGTTGCATGCTTTTTCATTCGGAAAATCTCTACACTTATCATAAAATTGCTGACAGGTTAACCTGTAATTCATAAAAACAAATCAATACTCAATCGACATGGTCGGTAGCAACGAATAAACAAACTGTAAGGCCATTCCAATATTTTTTGTTCCATCGTTTTTTAATTAATTTTGATCCCAAATTATTTAAAGTTTAAATAAAAAATAATCGAAAAATAAATCAAATAATATGCTTCCTTTTAACAATTATGATAGATACGTGTAGGTTGAACGGACTTTTAGTTAGTTTTCTTTATGTAAGGTGAAGGTACATACATTGCACCTATTTTGGCAATTTTTTCACCTACGTTTATTTAAGAAACAGACATAAAGTTTCCATTCTGTGTTTATTTTGTAGAAGTACCCTTATTTACTATAGAGTTCCGCAAATATAATTTTAATCCATCAAAGAAAATTGGTTTGAACTGACCTCCAAACGACCGGAGATTCTGTAATGAGGAGTACCTAAATTACATACATGCTTAACTTTACATCCATAAAAATCGAATAACTGATTTGTTTGTTTTATTTCTCCACATTTTTATAACTATTTGACAAAAGTCAATGCTTACATGTACTATGTATTTTGCTAGAAATGGATGCCTGTGACATATTTTAATTGCTCATTTTTAAAGTTGAATGTTTCTGGACGACTTTTCCGTAAATTTTCATATCTCTGCAGAAAGTTGACTCCTCAACTATATGCTTTTATGCCCCTTGCGGGCCCTGAATTGGTAATAAAATATGTTCTTGTTCTATATTACATAGTTCAACTTCACCCATTATAAATCAATTAACAAAAAATTCTGAAAATTGTATATATCAGTTTTATATTGTTTTTTTGTTAAAATTGTTTGTAAAATTTTACATGGCAGCAACCCAATGTGCTTTTGAAATACATCTAAGAGATAATATTTTTCTATATTTCATTTACCTTTAAGTTACCTATTGAAACATTTCAAAACAAAAATCGGATACTCTGAGCATAAAATATAATTAAAAAAAAATCACTGTCACTAGCGAGTCTTATTAAACAAATGTTAAACAGAACACCTTTTAATAACGGCCTAAAATATGTCAATACATGTATTGTGATAAACGTAAATAGTCTTTGTGTACTTCTAATATTATGAAGGATTATAATTAAGGGCATATCCAACAGTTTCAGGGAGGTAATAACAAACGTAAACGTCGTAACGTTGTTTCAACGACGTCATAACGGAATCACCATTGGAATTGCTATGTCCGTCTGGAAAGGGCGGTTTCTTGCGTAATGATTTATTATTGCATTAGAATGCAACACAAATTGTGATTAATTCTTTACCAAACTTTTCCGAAATTTTTGTCATTCAGGATAGAAAACTCAAAGTTTGGTTTTACTTGAGAAAGATAAAAAAAAGTTGGTTTCTTGAGAAAAATAAAATACGGTGTAAACTAACATTTATCATGCATCTAGCATCTAGCTTTGTGTTGAAGTGCTAATATACAGTAACTCTTTAAATGAATACGACCTTTAACTGATATACAATGTAAAACAAAAGATGACACCGTAAAAAAAAGGTCGATCCACTTTCGCCTCGTCGTGAATATGTGTGATATATTTGCCACTGGAGCACGGGAGCAATCAATTTACCAGTTTCATTTAGTGATGCATAATCATTAGTTCTCAACTGATAATTGTCTGAAACAGTTTTCCAGTTTTGGGGTATTTTATTTTATTTATATTTAATTTTAAACGAAAATTTTAGAATTTCTTTCCACATCTTTCTCTTTGAATTTATTTGTTTAAATAATAAATAATAAAGTGAGTCTACATCAGTGGTTACATTGTATGCAGCCAAACTAGGAGGAGGGCAGTAGAACAGAAAACTCTCCATTTTGTACATGCAATAACTCATATATTGAAGCGTAAAACAACGGCAGTCAGGCTCGTTTAGGTGGAAAAATTACTGTGTCAGTTTTATATACTTATATGGTAAATATGTCATAAAAGCAAAACACATAAAAAAAATTAGCCACAATTTATAATAACATTGAACTTATTTTGGCCGTTTCGTTTATTCTAAAATTATTGTCTTACTGATCTGTTTTGTTAATTAAGGTTTTTTTTTCATCTACAATTGTCCTTGCAAAAGGCGCAAAAGATGTGTTAAAATCAGCCATGTGACTTATTTGAAGATTCAGGTGACCTTTTTTGTTGTTAGAGATTTTATTCGAAGTTCGTATATCCCTTCGACCATTTATTTAGATGGTTCTTTAACGTATAGATAGCGCAAAAACTCTCACTACACTATGCATAGGATATACGACTTATATTTCGACTAAATGAGGCTGCATATTTATACATCCGAGCAGCTAAATGGCCGCACCCAATTTTAGCAAAGATATACTGTCGGACGGGAGAAATCCAGAGATGTGAATTTTTATACACAATCAATCCTTTTGTTTTGAAAAAGATTTTAAAGGTATACATTAATATGACAGCAACCAAACGACACATACAAATCAAAACATTAAGAGTCAACATACAGATTTTTGTTATAGCTAGAAGCCTATGAAGAATAAAAGCCCAAAACCGCAACATGAATAAATAATACGGAGTCAGTGAGTTTTCAGAAAAGTGTTTGGTTGCAAAATTTCACGTGCTTTTTATTAATTTCGATAGATGAAAATTATAGAAGGTGTGATATAAATCAGTATAAGAAAAACACTTCATTGTAAAGTAACGGAAAAACAAATAATGATTATGGATGACGGACGTCAAGTGGCATATTCAATGAGTATTCAGGACAAAAACATCAAATGGAAATATAATATAAAATTTAACCCTGCTTTGTACTATAGACCGACACACAGAAACGGATTTTTAACTGTAATACTTTTGTTTTAAAAGAGGACGAAATATACCAGAGGACTATTTTGAAAGTTTGTAATTCCACGGTTTGCATGTTTCACACCAGGATTCACAATTTTGACGAACACAATAGTAAAACTAACTGAATTGTTATCTCTTCCTGATACTGGTTCATTATAAATAAGAAGATGTGATATGAGTGCTATCGAGACAACTATCCAACCAAGTCACAGAGTATATATATACATTTGTCTGCCACCCCGTCGCACTGCCTTTGAAAAATTAGTTATTTCCCGAAACGTCTTAATTTTGGCGCAATTTGTGAGGCTTACGGAAGAGATTGAGTAAACAATATTATATATTACTCGATTTTTCTCAAAACGAGTATACTGACAAATATTTTTCAAAACGTCATGACGTTCCATTTTTTTAAAGAATAACAAATCTTACTTTGGCCAAATCGACACCGTTGAAATATTTTAAAAATCAAAATGTGCATTTCAAATGTTCATTTCTTGCCGTTTTTTGGGGAAACCATAACGTTTTTGGCTTTATTTGAGTAAGAATTAATGCTTTAAATGGTAAAGTTAGATTTTTCTAACCATCTTGAATTGTTTTGCTTCAATTTGAGCCCCATTATATAAGTATATGTTGATTAAAAAATCATATTTAAATTTTTTAGATAAAAAACGTTTTTTACTCCAAAATTGCAGAAATGTTCAATTTTCAGCAGTATTTTTTGCAAAAACGAAATCGACGACAACTATTTTTTTGGCAAAATTTGATTCTCTGTCAATTGAAGAATGAAATATCTTAAAGGGAAAAAATTCTCACCGTCAGAAATAAACTGTTGGATATGCCCTTAACAGTAATCTATACGTTGGCGTTATTGGGTGACAGAAATATACACGTAATTATAATGACTTAATGGAACTTGTTAAGTCGCAACTGGCAATGAAATTAGTATAGACATGATCCACGATCGATGATTTTGTATCAATTATATTATAGCAATATTGTATGTTATTGACATAATTTGATTTTTATCTTAAAAGATATTTTTGAAACAAAAACATTAATTTAAACTTTTTTCTTGAAAATTTTGGTGCTTAGTTATGATACAAATTGTAAATATTGTAGATTTTATATGTAACAACAATTTCGTTTTTTTAGCATGTGACAATACGGACACTACTGAATGACCTAAAGAAGACTATAATTTTGACCTGGGACATATCGAATACAGTGTTATATCAGGCCTTGCGGTCATAAAAATTTCGAGCACGATAATCTTACTCAGACTCAGAAATCAACCAATCAAAATACTGTATTTTGTGTTTCGAGCGCAAGTTTTGTACTCGGACTACTGAGTTAAGTTTTATGACCGAGAGTCCAGGTCTTACTTTTAAAGTAAGGAAGTTCAATGTTTAGAGCAATCTCATACAAGAAAATACTAATTGTACATTTCATCTTTCTTTTTCTATCTTTCTCTTTTCTTTTCTTGGTCAAACATTTAGTAAAACAGTTCTGTGACATGAATTATCTCGTATTATATTAGGTCCCAGGTCCGCATAGTAATATTGACTCAATGGAAGCAAGCGAAACAATGGGTACTAAATAAACTGGACTCCTGTACATTGTGTTCACTTATCGCTTCACTAACGCGGATTGGAGATTTAGATGGAATGGCGGACCAGTTTAGGGTACTAAGTTTGGCCAGTTGTCCTAGTGAAAGTTCCAAAATTTCATCCATAGAGATCCCTTCATAAATATCTGGATCATACATTCGTCGTCCGATGTTGTGTATCTTTGTTTGTATGCATATTTTTGCCGGAGTTGTTTAGTGTTGCAATTGGTGGCAGGTGTGGCCTGTAGTGTGTACAATATTTTTGGTAAATCCTGCATGTCATCAATTGTTTCATATGGGGAAAGAGTTTGTATTTTGGTGTGGCTTTTGTCCTATTTGTACCGGTGGCTAATAGTATAGGTTTGATCCTCAGCTGGTTAAGTGTCAATTTTTGAAAGAAAATCCTACTAAACCATTACAATACATATAGTACTATTACTTGCTTTTTGTACAGTTATTGCATATAATTATTACACAATTATCTTTCAAATTAAACCTATTTTTATTGGCTTTATGATTATAATTGTACATGTACTGAAATTTAACCCTAGTAACCTTTTGTAATAAATAGTGGACTGATCGATATTGTTTTCACATTTATAGTTGTCTGAATAAGTGTTTTTAATTCTAAAACCGGAATTTTAAACCTTACAACTTTAAACTATAATAAGGTGAGACATATTGATCTTGATATATACACAAATAAATCATTTTTGTTTGTTAATGAATGTACATGTAGACGTATTTTCAGTTAATTCCTCATTCATTTCCCACAATCAAACTTAGAAACTATAATAATGAATGCGAATAAACTTATTTAAGTTTGTTTTATCGCTCCATATTTTTTATTTACAACCGTTATTCATTCTAACAATGAATATGAACTAAAAAAAAAACAACATTGCTACATGTTTTTGTTTTACATGTGTTTTATTGACACATTGATTCTGTTTTATTTATTCATACGAAAAATGAACATGTGCAATGTGCATTCTAATTAAAATCAAATCTCCGCACTCTTTAATTAGATTGGTGTAATATGTATACGTAAACATTTTGTTTTGTTTTGACGACGATAGAAACAGATCATAATGTAAGTTGTATAACTCTTGTTTTTTTTAAATGATCAAATTTCATACTTAGTTATCTCCCATTTTACATTTCAGAAAATGGTTAAAGTTGTTCTGAAGTACGGTCCTTACCAAAGATGAAACGGTGTATATCACAGCGAAAAGAAAATACAGGGACTTAAAGGTGAACAATTAACATAGAATTGTCATACTAAAATGGAAATAACTGAGATAAGTTGATTAGTTATGCATCATTAATAAACTTTGAGACTTAAATGAATGACAAGTTATGATTTACGCCTCTTAACGAATTAACTACGTGTATTTCCAGAAAGAGGTTTAGCGGGGATCTGGTAGTTTCACATGAACTTTATAATGTTTCTCCTTATAATGGATGTTACTGGTCGTTGATACATATGTACCTCCTCCTTTGAAAAAGTGTCTATGCTCTGTAGTAACTTGTATTGAACCAAGAAATAAAACGTATAATAACATCTTTATTTAAACAGAGTAACTTATTGTATGTATTATCAAACAGGGTCTGACCTCGGAATTTGGGGTTTGAAAGGAGCTGAAAAAGGGGGTGAAAATATGCAATTGGTCTGGGGACGACCAATTAGGTAGGGGACCAAGAGAGCGAAGCCCGGAAGCTCCTGAAATCACAGGATTTACATGTTCTATCATTTATCTTTTCATTTTTCTTTCTCTCTTTCTTGTACTTAATTGTCAGTCATGCATTGGCAGTTTTAGGGGGCGCTTGTCATCAACAATCCTTTTTGAGTGAAGCGACAACGGCTATGGTGTTTAAGTTAATTGTATATTTTTTTTTTCTATTTCCAAACTTACAGGTATACTGGGGTCCTCTGGTTTCACTGTAGTAACTCATAAAATACAGAACAGAGACGCTTGTCAACTTACAGTTGATTCTAAAGTTGTCTGGAGTTGCAATATAACAACACTTCAAACAGGTAAACATCAGAGGAGAGGAGAGGAGAGGAGAGGAGAGGAGAGGAGAAGAGAGAGAGGAAGAGGAGAGGAGAGAGAGAGAGAGAGAGAGAGAGAGAGAGAGAGAGAGATATGCATATTCAGAACGATTAATGGTAGGAAGAAAAACTAAATGCATGCACTGTGTATACTTTATCATTACAGAATTTGGAATTATTTTAAATCATGCTATATTTTTTCTCCCTATATTGTACTCAATGCACGTTAGGCACAACAAGTCCATTTTAAAGGAACAGAGTCATCTCATTAACTAGATGTACCATCATTTCTAATAGGTATATATTTTGTATATTTAAGGAGGTGGCGGAAAAGAGGATCCATTGTGTCTCGAGGCTCTAAGTGCTGTAAAAAATTCACATCAAATAAACACACGAAGTCATAGAAATAGCATTTAGTAATTTCAAAGAATCCTGGAAAAGTTATCATACGGTATGGTCCATACGGACCATGAGGAAGAGTTAAACACAGAACGGAACTACTGACTGGACTGATCAGTAAGTATATCATACGGTATGGTCCATACGGGCCATGAGGAAGAGTTAAACAGAACGGAACTACTGACTGGTCTGATCAGTAAGTTTATCATTATAAATACTAAATATCATTTACATACATGTAATAATTGTTAGTAACTGCTGTTGCAGCGTTTTTTACTTGACGAATTGTAGCTTGCTCGTCTTGGGTGCTTAATGTTCTATCCCCGTCAATTCAAGGACTTTAAATTTGATATTTACTGCTTGACCGCTTTGGACATGGAATTTTGTATTAGCACAAAAAAGAAAAAAAAGGCTGGTTGGCTTAGGGTCTGAATGATGTGTTGCTGATCGTTGTTCTTTTTGCTATTACTCACTGAAATCATTTGATTAAGTTCAATGCATTTAATACACTAGTTCAACACCCACTATATCAAAACATTCAAAACAAAATACAACATTAAACATGTGTTGAAGTATTAAACACCACTTCAATTCATCTTAAACAGTACACACTCAAAATATATACATAAAAACGTTGAAAGTATAAAAAGCTAAAATTTATTTCAGAACAACTGAAAGATTTAGGAATGGAGACACAACTGTTTCAAGTTCAGACGAAGGAGGCGCTCCAAATCGTGGTTAAAGGTAGAATAATATGGAAAGGCAATATAAAGTCTCTGTCAGGAGGTAACACATTAAACATAGTAAGGAGCTACCATTTGATTTTTATGGGGGCTAGGATGAAAAATTTTGTCCTGCTTTTTTTTTAGTTGTAATCTCTGTCCTGCCTTTTTATTTTTACTCAATTCGGTCCTGCCTTTTTTTACTAGTTTATTCTGAATTTTTACACAAATTGTCATCCTGCCTTTTTTTTTACCAAGTTGCTCATCCTGCCTTTTTTACTCAAAACTCCTGTCCTGCCTATTTTTTCCAATTTCATCCTAGCCCCCATAAAAATCAAATGGTAGCTCCTAAATGAAAATAACAAATTATCAGAAAGATAACTTCAAAATTAAGTTAACTTTAAAGAACACAGAAGTGACTCAGTTCAAGGATTTCATATAAGAATACCGCAATACTTAAAATCTTCACCCTGAAGATTGAAATTAAAAAATATATATATATAATAAATATTTAATTGCATTTTCAAACGCTGTGTTTTTGTTCTTCAGATAATGAACTTTCAATTGTATTTTTAAACGTCGTGTGACATACTTAATAAATACGCGACTCTTGTCACATTAGTTAGATTGTTAATAGGAATAGACTATTTTCATATTACTAACTTTTGACTCCGGAGTTTATATTTTTTCGACAGGTTACCTACTTTGTAGTAGGACATCCTGGTCATCGGTCAAGTTAGAGCAACGTAAAGATGTAAAACCAAGCTTTCAATTAGTTATTTTTTTGGGAAAATTTTCTGTTTTATGTTTTCCATACACGACAAAATCATCGGAAAACAGAAAACTTTTCCACCAAATTACACCGATTATATGTTCGATTTTACTTCTTTTGATTGCTCTTACTTGACCGAGTACCAGGATATGTCCTACTACAGATTAGGTAACGGCTGTCGAAAATTTATATAATCCGGGGCCGAAAGTCGGTAATATGAAAATAGTCTATTAAGGAGTTGTTGGGTTATAATAATACTACGGTAATGATAACCCAACTAATTCAGTCCCTCCCCGTCGACTCTCCTACTCACGAGATTAATGTAGGTTGGCCGTCGTAGAGCAGCGGAATATAACGACTGAATCATTCGGGTAACGATGACGAGACATAAAAAAAAAATTATAATAAAAACGCTAAGGGGATCTACAGGTCAATACACGACCCTCGCCAGTCGTGTCTGTACAATATATTTAGCTCTAACTCGCCCTGTGTATGTATACCTTGCATAAAGTTCATATTTCTTTTTTCCAGACAGTTCCGGTCAAGCAAATGGTGATCATGTGTGTAGTTCCATTCTGGAAAGAGTTTCCTCTGCTATACAGTAAAATACATCCAGTTTTGTACATTTTGACGAATTCGACCGTATGAAAATATCATGCAAAATTTTAAAGCATTGTGTTAGATTTTGTCGAAATCATATGTAAAGAATTGGACATTTTTTATAAATAAACCATTTTTTGTAGTTTACGGTATCTGTTACTTTTTATGCCCTGCCGAAGGCAATGGAGACATTAAGTGTTACCCTTGACCGTCCGTCCGTCCGTCCCAATTTCGTTTCCGCACTCTAACTTAAGTATGCCTCATGCAAATTTTATGAAACTACACAATGCTAAGAACCAAAGCTAGCAGACATAGTTTGAATTTGGGCAGTGAGTCAGTCTAACGTTCTGGAGGTTTTTTTTTTTTTTTTTTTTTTTTAACTTTTTTTAACTTAGAAAATTGCAAAGCTTCAGAAGGAAATGTCAGACTAATGCTACAGGCGTAATTCTGGCACGGGAATATTTTTAAAAGTCCCATGATAATTTTAAAACTGGCAGTAAAAAGTTACAAAAAATTAAATGAATATAAATTAGAACATGTCAACTTAATAATGAAAACAAATGACTACTAATGGACATTATATGAAAGATCCGCAATAGAAAATTCAAAGATAAAGATGTTATTTTCATGCGGTGTATGTCCGTTTTGAACTTTGATGTTGTCGTTATGGTACAAATGTATATGTTAGGCCTCCAACTAATGGAGTATTTCGTCTAGAAGGCAATATCCACTAGTGTTTCTTAATTCTCCAATAAACTGTCTTTTTGAAATAGACGACGACTGGTTGGTTCCTCTTCAACTGGCACATTTATACCCAAAACATTTCACTATTCACGAAAATCAATTATACTTTATTAAGCACAAATTATACCCATAAGAGGGTCAATGGTAATTACAGGTATGGACAACAATATAATGATGACATTCACATCAAAATAAAACAAATTATTAAACACACAACACAACAAATGACCTCAAGTGCCCCAGTCCTCAGTTCCATCGACTGTTTAATAAAAGAGCCTAAAGATTTCACTTGCTGACTAGTAGTTGGATTTAGAATATATTTCATTTTGTTATCAGAAAAATCTTTGTATTGGGTTTTAAATCGTTTAAAAGCCATGTCTTAAATCATTATTTATTTTACATAATAAAAAGAAATGGGATTCATCATCCAAAACTTTGCACTTATTACAAAATCTTTGAGGGCGTGGAATATTTTTAATATCTTCCAGTTTCAATAGCGAGGGAATGATCACTGATTCTAAATTTGCGTATAAGTTTTCTTGTATCAAGATTAGGGTATGTCAAGTAAAATTCTTGTTTATATTCAATTTTATATGCTTAAACAAAATAAGTTTTCTATTTTGGTAAAGAGATGATATCTTATTGTCATATATTTCTTTATATCTTTGCTGAAGTTCATTTTTATAGTATTTTTTACTAAGATTCTTACAGGCTATGTAATTGTTTTTAGTATCATCTTTGGGTTTGCTAATATTATTGTCGGACCTAATATGATTTACATATGAGTACCATGAGTATATACCTTGATCATGAAGTGACTTTGAAAAGCGAATAACACTCTTTAAGTAAATCAGATGAGTTTTCACTCAAAAGTCGGTCTTCATACAAAAGTGACTGTGTGGCAATGAAACAATAAAGGGGGAATCTTCCTAATTCAGATCTAGAGGCAATGTTACTGGCACATTTCTTTATTCCAAGTGTAAATTTACAAAACTTATTGTGAATTTTTTCAGGGGGACACTTATCTATAAAATTGAGTTTATCCAAAGGAGAATTATTCTTTCTGGCTCTAGCAATTGCATTATAGTATGATCTGTACACATCCATATACCAAATTCACAATTATATGTAAGAATAGGACGAACCAAAGAATCAAATAAATGAAAAGATAAATTTGCTGGCAATTGGTTCAGGCCACTTGTATAGTTTTTAATAGAGTACATTACTTTAAGAGCTTTTTTTTTGGAAAATGCTTCAGCAGATGACAATAAGTCTCCATTTTGTGAGAGCAAGTTGCCTAAGAACTTAAATTCATTTACTGATTCTAAAACAGTGTGCTTGTAATTAAATATGGTATTTTGCGTCTTTTTATGACGATGACCAACACCATAGACTTAGTCTTTTTACAATTAACAGTGAGTTGCCATTTATCACAGTAAGAAGAAAATTTATCCAAGCTTTCCTGAAGACCTTCTTTTGATTCTGACATTATTAATAAATCATCTGCAAACAGTAAACTTCCAATAACAAGAACTTTCTAAAATGAACGGTTGACAATCATTTCCTGAGAATAACTTTGGAACATCATTTATATATATGTAGGACTCGGAGGTACGATGGGGACGCTGAAGTGCGATTGTCACGCTGAAGTGCGATGGTCTTCGCCGAAGTGCGATGATCCTTTCGCAGATGTTTAATTATTCCAATTATTATAAGATTTTGTTCTTTTATTAATTAGTATAAACTAGTAAATACAAACATTTAATATGTTCTCCGGTTGCAGTAAAACTATCTTGTTCCTTGTTCTCATTCACAACAGCCGTATAACTTCTCCGCGTATTTTGTTCTGTTCTTACTAATCAAGTAGTATTTGCATTTCAAATAACTACTACGTTTTTCAGTCATTGCAATAAGTACTGGTTTTAAAGGAAAATAAACTTTTATGTAGTGTTTATAGTGGTCAATATCTAAACGATTGTATGAACTATAATAAATAATTGCTTTTTTGTCTGAAGCTATTTACAAAGTACACTACAACGTTACAGTTAGGACTGAAAAGGCAATGACTATTTATCATGACTGTTTTAAGTTAAACAGGTTATACTCCCGATATTAAAAAAAAAAAATCTGAAAAGCCACTTCCAACAAACAATTGACTAAAACATCTGAACATTGATTTATGTAATCCATCGCACTTCAGCGTTACCACCATCGGACTTCGGCGTAGCTATCAACAAGATAGCGTCACAATCCCACCATCGCACTTCAGCGTGATCAAAACGCACTTCAGCGTGAACATCGCGGTTCAGAGTCCTACATATATATATGTTAAAAGGGTAGCGCTTAAAGAATCACCTTTCCTAACTCCTCGGTTTATATCAAAGTAGTCAGTAAAGCAATTGTTAATTTTCAGTGCTGCTATTGTCTTAGAATACATACATTTAATTATATTAATCATCTTATTGCCGACTCCTGAAGACAAAAGCTTAAAAATAAAGTTTTACGCCACACAGAATCCAAAGCTTTGCGCAAGTCAATGAAGCATGTATAAATTTGTCTCTTACCAAGATGTATGTATGTATTTATTAAAGTTTTAGTACAAACAAACTGTCAGTTGTCCTCATTTTAGGTCGAAAACCAAATTGGAATTTACTTAATTTAATAGTAAAGCTCTAACATGTAATAAAATAAAGAGGCACAATGAAAAATTCCGCTACATAGACAACTAGATAATGACAAACATGAACCTTACCGAGGGTAAACTCAGGCTCTCCGGAAGGGTCAGCAGCTATATCTCTACTAGTGGCACCCGAAGGCAACGGGGACATATCCTCAGACACATTCTCCTTTTATTTCTTCATTAATAAAAAGATATACTGAGACAGCAACCTAACGACACCGCAACAACAGTAAAGACACAAGGATTAAGGTCACTACACTGCCTGTAGCAGTACATATTTTTTTGTCTTTGAAGGAAATGTCGGACCAATGCTACAGGCGTAATTCTGGCACGGGATTTTTTTAAAGTCCCATGATAATTTTAAAACTGGCGCTAAAAAGTTACAAAAAAATAAAAAAAATATAAATTAGAACATGCCAACTTGATAAGGAAAACGAATGACTATTAAGGGGACATTACTAGTATATGAAAGATCCACAATAGAAGATTCAAAGATAAAGATGCTATTTTCATGCGGTGGTTGTCTCTTTCGAATTTAGATATTGTCGTTATGGTACATTGTACACAAAAGTCATGTATATGTAAGGCCTCCAACTGATGAAGTAATTCGTCTAAAGGCAATATCCACTAGTATTTCTTAATTCTAGAATAAACTGGTTTTCTTTTAAAATAGACGAAGACTGGTTGGTTCCTCTTCAACTGCATGTCAAATTTGTAGCCAAATCCTTTCACTATTGACGAAAATCAATTATTGCACAGCTCAAACATGTTATGAAAAGAGACGCACAATAAAAACATTCCGCTACATAGACAACTAGATATTGACTAACACGAATCTAACCAAGGGTAAACTTAGCCTCCTGGAAGGTCATTCAGTTCTTGCTCATCTAATGGTACCCTTCTATTTTTCATTGTTATAGTATACAGTCGGTGATAAGTCATATTCAGTGAGGTCACAATCGAGGGAAAAGAACGGTATTATAGCTACGACCAGTCGAGCATTAATTTTCCTCTAAGACAGAGATAACATGGTCATCCATGCAGTGACGGCTTTCCTTAATTTTAAAAACGTTTAAAGGAATGTCTCAACTTTATCTTTTAGAACCCTTGATTCAATTTTCCTGGTAAGCTGCAGCAACCCTCTATCGTGATAAGAAAAGCCAGGCCTAGAATATCGTAACAACAAACCAATTGTATCTCGTTTCTGAATTTTCATGGACTTCAGTTGACTCCCTTTTAAACTGGTTGTTCGTACTTTTTGCACGTCGTTGATCGTATTTTCTATTATACCATATATGTAACACTCAGAAACGTGTCCTTCCCCCCAAACGTGTCCGATTCCCCCAAACGTGTCCACATAACGTCACTGAAACATGTCTAGATGTAAAAGGGCGCCAAAGCGTGTCATTTGTATAAACGCCCAAACGTGTCCATTTTTTTTTATTAAACACCCAAACGTTTCCATATCAAGCTTAATTGTTTTCATTTACTGGAACTATCATTCGTGTCCATATTATAAATACGTACTTTAATTGGTTATTGCTTTTTCATTAACGGATAATCATTTTACTATTTCATTAAAAAATAGAAATAAATAACTTTAGGTCTTTTTTAAACTAGCAGTATAACCTGGGTAAAAGTGGGGGCGTCAGTTTCGGCTATGTTGGATGTAAATATAAGCAGCCAGGCTCAGTTAAATTGTAGATATTAAATCAGATACCTCTATGTCCAATTCTCTGTGCATTAAAACCTTTGTAGCATTTCACTCTTTCATGGTGCCATCAGTTGTATATTGGAAGGCAACGTTTTTTTTTTTAAATTTCCGCAACTTTTATTTAAAACAGCCTCTATTACATAACGGAGATTGAAGTAGTTTTTTACTGAAGTCATAAAAAAATTGGTCTTTACTCGCTGTTAAATTTTTTAGATTAAAATCCCAACTAGTGTTAATCCCGAATAACGGTAAAATTTAGGCCCTATCCTAAATGTCCAGTATGATAATAGAACTTATCTACAGTATTTATTGTTAACATGATGTCGTTCAAATAATGCAACGTTTGGGGAATCGCACACGTTTAGGGGATGGACACGTTTGGGAGTGTTACATATATATATAAATCGGTTGGTAAAATTTGTTTTTGAACCTCTTCGTCTCCTTGAACAAATACATTTACAAGATATGTACACTATCGGAAAATATAAAATCTATTTGTACGAGCTTCTGAAACAGGACGAAAAGTGAGGCCTGTTTCGTAGCGAGAACAAATAGTTCAATATTTCTAAACAATGTATACACATATTTTGTGTATCCAGCAATTAATCCCCTTTCACTTTTACGCTTATTTATGTTTTTAATTTCAAATTACATGTATTATATTTGGTGTTTACAGAATCGACATCATTAAATATGGACCACGTAGAGGGTCCCACAATGAACTATTATGTAAACAGTAACGCCACGTACTGTTCTCTCAAGATAGAAGTTTATTTGTACAGGTTTATAATATAATTTTACAAATAGGCTAGAGGTATAGAGGATGGTTGCGATCTCACAAAACATGTTTAACCCACCGCAATTTTGCGCCTGTCCCAAGTCAGGAGCCTCTGGCCTTTGTTAGTTAGTCTCGTATATTTTTTAATTTTAGTTCATTTATAAGTTTTAGAGTTTAGTGTGACCGTCCATTTTCACTGAACTAGTATACATTTTGTTTAGGGGCCAGTTGAAGCACGCTTCCGGGCGCGGATTTTCCCTCTGTGTTGAAGACCAATTGATGGCCTTCAGCTGTTTTCTGCTCTTTGGTCGGGTTGTTGTCTCTTTGACACATTCCCATTTCTATTCTCAATTTTATTTGAGTATAATTTTAAAACCCTTTTCTTTGAAGTTTCTTAAAACCTGTAAATAAGGCATGTGTATGTATAAAATTAATTTATGTAGTGAGTGACGTACTGTGTTATCTTGCTACTAATAATTCAGTGAATAATAAAAGGGTGAATAAATAGATCGAAAATACATTTATCAAGAAGAAAAGTAAACAAATCTTTATTTTACGAAATTTGTGCATTGATGATATATTTTTGGAGTAAATAAATGATCCCTGTGTTCATTAATCATCACCATATTGATTCTTTGGTGAGTATAAGTAATTAAATCACCGCACGATAATCCACCTTTGCAAAGAAAATAGGGAGGGATTAGATTAAGTTATTTGTTTACCATGTTTATGTTGGGAATTGAAACATAAATGGGCTTTTTGAATTTTGAAAATTACTATCTAATTCAAAGTTCGTAGAAAATCAATAGTCATACGTGCATATTGCAATTACACATTCAAGTACATAAAATGTGTATCTACACAATGTTTACCTTAAACAAATATTTATATCACTCCATCGTTGTCCATAGACAATACACTCAAGAACATTTAAACAGCCACACCTTGTATATTTACATACTTATTAAACACACTAAAATAACATGTAGGTATAAGCAAAGTTTATAATTTTTAACACTACTCCATATTCAATTTCCCGGTACAGTATCAAAGACATTGAAGAAATGGTTGCACTTAAATCTAACTCTCCTTTCAGTAAAATACAAAGAATATTTTGGTCCTGATATACAAGTAATATTTGCCGCTGAATTTTATTATCAATTTATTACCATATTCATCGAGGTGAAAAAGTCAGAAGGTGGAGATCGTGTCCTGATATGCATGTTATTTGCCACTGGACGTTAAAATATATTTATCACCATATTCTTTGAGGTGAAAAATGAGAAGGTGGAGATCTTGTCCTGATATGCATTTTATATTTGCCACTGAACGTTAATATCAATTGATCACCATATTCATCGAGGTGTAAAGGTGAAAAGGTGGAGATCTTGTCCTGATATGTATTTTTATATATGACACTGAACGTTAAATTAAATTTTCGCCATATCCGTCGAGGTGTAAATGTGAGAGGGTGAGATCTTGTCCTGATATGCATGTAATATTTTCCACTGGACGTTAAAATAAATTTATCCCCATATTCATCCAGGTTAAATTGTGAGAAGGTGGAGATCTTGTCCTGATATGCATGTAATATTTGCCACTGAACGTTAAAATATATTTATCACCATATTCATCGAGGTGAAAATGTGAGAAGGTAGAGATCTTCTCCTGATATGCATGTTATATTTGCTACTGAGCGTTAATATCAATTGATCACCATATTTATCGAAGTGTAAAGGTGAAAAAGTGGAGATCTTGTCCTAATATGCATGTTATAATTGCCACTGAACGTTAAAATAAATTCTTCGCCATATTCATCGAGGTGAAAAAGTGAGAGGGTGTAGATCTTCTCCTGATATACATGTTATATTTGCCACTGAGCGTTAATATCAATTTATCACCATATTCATCGAGGTGAAAAAGTGAAAAGAGGCGATTCTGGTCTGATATGCATGTTATATTTGTCACTGAACGTTAATATCAATTTATTACCATATTCATCGAGGTGAAAAAGTGAAAAGATGGAGATCTTGTCCTGATATCATGTTATAATTGTCACTGAACGTTTATATCAATTTATTACCATATTCATCGAGGTGAAAAAGTGAAAAGGTGGAGATCTTGTCCTGATATCATGTTATATTTGTCACTGAACGTTAATATCAATTCATCACCATATTTATCGAGGTAAAAAGTGAAAAAGTGAGTTGGTGGAGATCTTTAGAAACAACATCGAGGTGAAAAAGTGAGAGGTGGAGATCTTCTAGATCTCCTGATATGCATGTTATATTTGCCACTGAGCCTTAATATCAATTTATCACCATATTCATCGAGGTGAAAAAGTGACAATGAGGCGATCCTGGTCTGATATGCATGTTATAATTGCCACTGAACATTAGAATCAATCTATCACCATATTCATCGGGGTGTAAATGTGAGAAGGTGGAGATCTTGTCCTGATATGCATGTTATATTTGCCACTGAACGTTAATTTCAATTCATCACCATATTCATCGAGGTAAAAAAGTGAAAAAAGTGATTTGGTGGAGATCCTTAGAAACAATTTATCATCGCTATGTGTTCGTGTTCCTGTATCAAGTGAAGAACCTGGTCATTGGGTGTCTTGTTTTGATCTTGATAGTTGTATTACGTGGTTTGTTGGACTCATTCACAACTTCTAAGATTAGAAGCTTTATAGATAATATCATAGCCATACAGAAGAAAAAAGGACATAAGCAACATTCTCCAAAACCCTACAAAGAAAACAAAGAAAAAAATTAAGCAACAAGAAACCCAGCAAATAACCAGGGTGAACTCAGTTCCTGTTCCAATAGTAAAACCCGTCGTGTTAGTTATTGATGTAAATTAAATTACGGAGATAAGTCGCTTTAGACGGTGTCACAATCAAAGAAAAAAAGAATATTAAACATCAAGGAAACACGTTTAACCAATATGTAACAGTTATATATTTCATTAAATATCCTTACTTTTTTACAGAAAATGTCTATTTTACACAAGTGCAGACCATTACATTTGATCAACCGCCAGGCATGCGAAAAGGTGTTCTCATGTTGTGCACGTCGAACGTCTACAACAACATCAGCAAATCATGGAACAAAATCTACACATTCTGTTAAACCATTCAGTGAGATGCCAGAGGCACATAAGGATCACGTTTCATATCAATGTTTTATTTCATATATTTGTGTGAGTATGTATACATATTATATACCCAACAACAAAAGAAACGCACCACCACTATCAATTTATTTGGAGTACATTATTTGTATTACCTATAACTTCTTAAAAACTAACTGAAATAAGTCATAGTTATTAGACACGTTATTTCTGGAGTCAATTTTTTTGGAAAATGAAATTGCATTATTTGAGACGTTTACATATTTATTCTTTCGTCACTAAGAGGAAAATGGGTCAGTAAAACGTGGATTTGCGTTATTTCTGTTGCTAAGTATAATTTAATTTTATTATATAGTCATAACGAAATATTTGAAGAACATTTTCAAGGAGAACAGAGTTATTTTATGTTGTCTTACTGAAAAGAGGTAAGGCCAATTTCCCTGTATTTATTTCACAAAGGGTAATTTTCAAAGGTCATTTTAATTTTTAAAATTAGTTAAATTTGTTGTTCCAATACTCTGTATGCTTATTTCTAACAATATTATGGACTTTTTTTTATTCAGATCGCCAATTCATGAAAACCTCAAATTTGGCTCTACCTCTTTCACAAAATGTGTTATAAAAAATGAAAAATCTATAAACATGCACTAAGGGTCTCTTGTTTGGAAACGTATGCATATGGTAATTAAGAAAGCACAGGGAATTATGTACATTCACAATTGAAGTACAAAAACTAGTTAAAATTCCAAAAGTAAAGTGTAAGTTTTTTTCCTAAAATCTAATTTTGCCATTAGTCTTTTTCCATTATCAAGATATCACAAAAAAGAGCCCAGTCCTGACGTCATACTACACGATGATGAAACAGAAGCACGGTGACATATGGAAACAAAACATCAACATCGGAAAGGGAGACAACAACTATATTGTTATGGTCGGTCATCCAGACTACGCTAAAACTGTATTCCAAGCACCAGAGACAGAACACAGGAGATTTAAACTACAATTAATAGACCTTTTGACAAAGAAAAACAATTTCCCAAAATCTTTGGCGTTACTGTACGTATTTTAAACATTATGACAGTTAATTTCTTGATTTGATTTATGTATTTTTACTTACGTAAATAGAATGCACGAGTAATTTTCAAAGTTCAAATCAGTGTAAAACAAACATAGAGAATCACAAAAAAGTCTTTGAGGAGCATGGCAAGGTCAGTCAACAGTGTACGCATTCCAGGCTGCTATGCATTCATCACCCTTTATATGAAACACATATAGAATTGTTAACCTAAAACGTACTCACGGCATTAATGTCTCTCTTAGTCTTGACATGATCTAATTACAAATTACTTAATCAAAATTGAAACAAACTGTTTTTTTTTAATTGATTATTCCCTTCTGGAACAAAACGTTTTTTCACATATATTTTTATTGTCATTGACAGGGACGGAAAAGAATGAGAAGAGCAAAGAAAGCCGACACAAGAAAAGATGTTACGTCCTGCTGTTGTTGCGAATTACGTACCTCTAATTGAAAAAGTTACCAACGATTTCATTGAGAAACTAGGAAGGAAAGAAAAAACTGAAGATTTGTTTACAGATTTGCTCAACTATGCGACGGAAAGTTTGTATGATTTTAAAAATAGCTATGTTTTGGTATTATTCTTTGACAGGCGTATGGAAACCGGATGTGACCAATTTCGAGATTTCGCGTTGTATATTTAAAGGAAAGAAGGCGAAAACTCGAAATGCGAAATCGTGAAAACGCGAAGATGAAATTACGAAAATCGCAAAAACGCGGATCATTTCATCACGCGATTTTGCGTTTTCGTTTTTGCTATTTCGCGTTTTGCTCTAGTAATTTAGCCCTTTTCGCGTTATCGCCTTTTTCCCTAAAGATACAAGGCTAAATCGCGAAAAGGCGAAATTTGACGCATCCGACTCCCGCATACAGGATTAAAACCACCAAACATAGTCACTGACATCACACACAGTTTCTTGTTAAATAAGTAAAAACTAAATGTAGTTTTCATGAATTTTTACATCATTTTATATCATAAAATAAAGAATTTATTAGATTTGAGAGGAGTATAGAGATAACGGATTACTTTAAAAATAATGACAAAATAATTTATTTTATACCTCTTTGAAAGAATTAGTAATAACATTTATTTTGTTTTGGGTTACAAATTATAAATAACTTTGAGTCTTAATTAATTCACAAGTTTCTATCTATTTATATCTGTCTACCTTCAATATTTTCGAGGAAAATGATATTTTAATAGTCCCAAGAGCCCAATCTTTGACCCAGAAGCGTCGATATGAAAGATAAGTGCGTCAGAAAGGCAATTAGTATTTCAGAAGGATTAGATTTTATATTTCAGGGGAAAAATAACCAGATGACGGTGAAATTTGTTAAAGCTAGTAAAATCTGTATGATTGGACACCTATAAAAATAATATTTATAAAAGTTACTTATATAAGTAATATTTAAAATAGCCTCGTTTTCAACATTACTTGTATAGTTAATTTTAAAAGTTACTTGTTAAATGCCCCTGACTTATAAAAGAATATTGTTCCCTCTGATCAGTTAATTTCAACATTTACAAAGCAAAAGCAATCTTTATATTGAAATATTTTATAAAATTTGACACTTCACTGACTGTAGTCGGTATTACTCCGCAGTCGATCGTTAATCATAAACAACTAAAATCAAATATCAGACCTTATCTGTATTTAGGAATCTGTGACATTTAACCCGATATTTTACGACGCTTTAACAATTGACGGCATACATGTACAACGTGAATTACTTTGTATATACCGCTATGGATAGTAAACTTAAAATTGATAGTGTATTGGAAATACATGACATTTTTAATATATTTATGTTAATTTAACACAGAAAAACGCAAAAATAGTTGAAATTAAAAAGAACACAACAAAAATAACGTATTTTGGAAAAAAGGGGGATGGCTAAAACAATTGTTCTGTCCCAAAGTACATATATGGTCTGGATGGTAAATTACAGAATAAGGAATTATACGCCGTAACATATAAATAATTAACAGAAAAATTACCTGAAATTTTTAAAGAAAAGAGAATAACGGGGTGATAAAATCTAAAAGAATTAGGAAAATTGAAAACCCCCAAAAAACAAAGAAAAGAGAAAAAAGCAACAAAAAGGAATACAGTATTGAATACACTCCTCCCCGATTCAAACCTTCTGACATGGTGGACATAAACGTCATCAAATCTGGCAGATTCTTTATTTTGTATTTTTATTGTTGATGTGGTCTCATGCATGAAATATTTGACATGTGACGTAAAGCAAACAACAATCAATAAATCAATTGGAGATTGTTTACAATTGTTATAAATCCAGTTCAGTAATGTACTAGGCTCTGAGAATCTCTAGTTCATGATTATGTTTACAATTTTCAGCCTTGAAAGTTTCAAAAATTGATACTGAGGACGGCACTGAGGAAACTACCTTTAATTCAACATCTTTTCATTGTCATTGACAGCGACGGAAAAGAATGGGAAGAACATAGAAAGCCGACATAAGAAAAGATGTTGCACCCTGCTGTTGTGGCGAATTACTTACTTCTTATTGAAAAAGTGACCAACGATTTTATTGAGAAACTAGAAAAAAGACACAAACGTCATCAAATCAGACTAAACTAAAATAAACAAGCACCTCCTTAAATATGATGATATTTAAAGCATTGCTGTTTTGCAAATTGATTCAAAATGAAAGAGTTGGCGATTGCTCCTTTTATATAGATTTATATTGAATGTTGAAGGTCTTCTTTGTAGAAAAGGATTCGCCACTTGCTTGCATTTGTAATAAACAATAATAATAAAATAGCAGTAATTCTTATATACAGATCTTCGAAATAGAAAAAATATGCTATAAACATTTTGAATCTTATGAAAGTAAAACTTTAAACACAAAACTATTTGATAATGATATGAAAGCAGTACGATCTCACGTGGAATCAACTGTACATCATATGTATAGGAAATTTGCAGCATGATGATGTCGATTTCAAAGTATTCTAGCACGTGGCATATATTCATTATTGATTGTTTCAAAATGAGGGACAAAACTAATATCGCCAAAAATCTAAAATTTCAAACAAAGTCCGGTAGTCGAAAATACATGTAATTTATACTAATTGTTTTGTTTTAAGGTGTTGGAATGTTATGTTTTAATAAAAGACTTGGCTGTCTGGAAAATGATAACAATCCTGTAGCTGTCCATGTCAGAAAAGTATTTGAGATGCTTGGAACCTCAGTTATGAGACCACAAAAGAGTCACATGTCCCCTGATTCAAAATTCTTCAAGGAATATGAAAAACACACATTTGAATTTGGAAAGTACGTAATTTTTTTTTCTTATTCAACAAGTGGTAACAGAGCGAGGTATGAAATATATCACGGTTTGAACTTTGCACATCCTTTTTAATGATGATATCAATGATGTGTATGCATACATCAGCTGATGTTATGTTATACTTCATTTTTTTTAATGACATTTTCCGCAATTCCTCCTTTTTTAACATCTGCTCTATCTACTGGACATGTTTAAAATAGGTCAAGGAACAGAAACTGGACCTTGTTACAGTGTTCTGTAAAAGTTTGCATACAAGTTTGAACTCTAATTGAAATTTAAAAAAAAATGCTTTTAGCTTTTTTATTTTCTGAAATATTATTGGAGCATTGTTTTGAATAGATTTTATTATTTTGTTTATAATGAGATATTTTTAATATAAAAGAGGAGATGTGGTATGATTGTCAATGAGACACTCTTCACAAGAGACCAAATGACACAGAAATTAACAAATATAGGTCACCATACGGCATTCAACAATGAGCAAAGCCCATACCGCATAGTCAGCTATAGAAGGCCCCGAAATGACAAATGTAAAACAATTTAAACGAGAAAACTAATGGCCTAATTAATGTACAAAACAATGAACGAAAAACAAATATGTAACACAGCAACAAACGACAAATACTGAATTACAGGCTCCTGACTTGAGACAGGCACATACATACAGAATGTGGCGGGGTTAAACATGTTAGCGGGATCCCAAACCCTCCCCCTAACCTAGGACAGTGGTGTAACAGTACAACATAAGAACGAATTCTAAAAATCATGTGAAAAAGGCTTAACTCATCAGATGAATACAAATAGAAATACATCTAAAAAAAAAAAAAAACACAGAGTAAACGTGGCCAGGTACTTGTACATCCCAACAACATAAAGGCAATTTGAACGTTTTTACAAATGTAGGTGCTTTCTTTACTTATGTACGTCTATTTTGAAAGAATTCATTAAACAATATTCCAGAAAAATAATCAAGATATCGATTTTTTTTATCGATTTCCAGTTCCAGTGAAACATACTGAATATAATATGATGGAAAAAAGTCACTTTAACATGATCAGACATTGCTTAAATTTACTTGCAGAATTGCAAACGAAATAATCGATTCACAGAAAATATTTCTTTCTAAAATGAAAGATGAAGGAAAACTAGAACAGTATCTTGAGGAGGAGCCAAACTTCTTGTACTCACTTTTATCTGACCCAAGAGTAACAGAGGAGTCAGCAACTAGCATGGTTATGTCTCTATTCGGTGCTGGAATTGAAACGGTGAGTATATTCTTGTATTTTTGTTATGGAATCAATGCGTTAACCAGTAAGACCCGTTACGATCAGACACGGGAACATGGTAGGCTGTTGCAGCACTGTCCCAAGTAAGGGGATGGTTGGGCACCCGCAAACATGTTTTACCCCGCCACATTCTGTATGAGATTGTACCAAGTCATGACTCCGGAATTTAGTGGTTGTCGGATGCTGCTGTATTTCGGTTGTTGTTTTTCGTAAATCATTTGGTATATAAATCAGGCCCTTAATTTTCTCGTTTGAATATATTTACACTTGTCATGGGGAAGCTTTTTATTATTAGAGCTTTTTCTGCGGTATTAGTTTTTCTCATCGTTAAAGGCCGTACGGAGACGACATACGCATGCAGTTGTTAACGGTAACGTCATTTGGCCTATGGTAAAAAGTTTTATTATCACTGTCAATCATACCACATCATCTTATTTTCATATCAAATATAAATGGACTGATATTTCATTATTGAAAGTCCAATATATTATGGTTATAAAAAGTTTTTATAAATATAATGTTATATTGAAAGAAATTTACCAAAGAAATATGATGAAGTCAGAAAAAATATATGTGTCTTGTCTCTAGTATTTTGTGATTTTAGCAATGTAAATTTGAAAGGAAACAGAGCCCACTGACAGGCTTTATTTGTAGCCTAATCATTTATTTTTCGTTTTCCCAATGACTTTTAATATTTTCGATGAAGGTGTTTAACCATAAGACAATGTGTGGCATAACATGACCTTCATTCGACCTTGAACTTTGACCACAGAATCAAAATAATTGATTTTTTGACATTTTTTGGCCCAGAACATTAAGCTGTATTATTCTTTGACATTCACTTTTAATATTTAGTTCATGGGTGCAAGCTCTCAAGACGACGTGTTGTGTGTGCACTATTGAAGATGACATTTTCCCTTGAAATGTGTTTTTTAGGAGGCATATTAAACATCAATTATTTGATCTTAATTGATATTCCAGGTAATTGGTAGTTTCAGAATCTATATAAAATGTCATAAGAAAAAAAAAAAAAAAAAAAAATGAAAACGCACACCATTGGTTTATTTTACGTTGCGAGAAATTTGTTAGTCAATCAAAACGTTCAGGTGTATGCGTTTGAAAATTTTACAAATACTTCATTTGATTCAGTCTGAAACGTCGAATTTACTAAATAATATGATTTATTTATTCATTTCTTATTTAAAAGTCTGCCAATACCCTGACATTTGTACTTACTGATCTAAGCATGTTTCCTGACAAACAAAAAAAGCTGTATGATGAAATACAAAGAATTGTTGGTGAGAGTACAAATTTAACAAAAGAACATCTTGCACGGATGTCTTACTTGAAAGCGTGTGTCAAGGAAAGTCTAAGGTATGTGCTGTCTGAAATATCTGTTGTTGGACAATTAAGGAATAACCTCTTTATTGATACAAAATAAAAACCAGATAGCGGTTATGACAAGGCAATCACAATACAAACAAACTAGATTTATATGTAAAATGTTAGGATACTAGTCACGTGGTTACTTTATAATCTCTAGGTTTAACACTATAGGTAAATTGATGTATGAGCTCTGCATCATTACATGGAATTTCGCTTTGAAAAGGAAATATATGTGCAAGAAGAAACATTTAACAGCAAAATAAAATTGATAAACTTAATCACACGAACGAATACTTTTAAAACAAACGACATATCTTCTGTTTTGACTTTTCGATATTTTTTTAAGAATCCAGTTTCTCACGTTTATAACGAAATTTGCTTTCTGTGGAAATACCCGTTTCTCTGAGAAAAACAGTTTTATCTGCAATTTGATTAAAGTACACATCCAGTGTCTAAGCTTTGCCTACATTGGTCTAACAAAATTCCATTTAACTTTTTGTTCTGGTAAATATTATATCAGCCTATGAAATCTAAGTCTTCAAATTTTAATCCGACAAAACCAGGGAATACCGAAAGGTTTTTTAAAACAGAAAGTTTAAAACAACGGAGTGTTTTTAGATCTTTGTAAATAAAGTTTTGACAAATGATCTGTATTTTAATCAGATTGTATTATCAGCCAACTTTTGGCGGGATCCATATTTGGTCTTCAGTTGCTTGCCAACTATGTTCATCAGTTACCTACATTATTTGCCATGTATGTTCATTAGTTGTCACATTGCTTGCCAAGTATGTTCATTAGTTGTCACATTGCTTGTCATGTATGTTCATTAGTTGTCACATTGCTTGTCATGTATGTTCATTAGTTGTCACATTGCTTGCCATTAATGTTCATTTGTGACTCTATATACATTTGATATGTATGTAATTAGTTAAAATACATAATTATAAGGGAGTATAAAGTATTTATTAGTTGCCACATTACTTGTCATTTATGTATATTAATTGCCAAATCATTTGCCATTACTTTATATGTTGCCCCATTGCTTTCATTTTGATTGCTAGCCATAATACTGTTTATTAATTATTACATTCTTTTTTGCTACTGACCTTTAATTGTCACATTATTTGGCATTAATGTTCATAAATTACCACATTATTTACAGGAGAACATTTCCCTTATCTAGTGGTACTGGAAGATATTTAGAGACAGATCTTGAAGTTGGAGGATATGAAATTCCAAAAGATGTGAGTCAAAATGGCCATCTTTTAAATTAAGAGTCCAAGTACCTTAGAATAATTCTAAATACGTGTTTACTTATAGTTAGGGTTAGGTACGATTTGTTATTGATTATGCTAAAGTTACGGACCTCTAAGAGAAGTCAAAAAGATGACAAAGTTTCTTTGAACAAGTCAATTGGTTGTGAATAATATCGTGCCAGCGTCGTGTTTATATTGTAAACCTAGTCTACACCCTTGTGTTGATATCGTTTACATGGTAGACATCGCGATGTATATTGTAAACCAAGTCTACACTCTTGTGTTGATATCGTTTACATGGTCGACATCGCAAAGTATATTGTAAACCTAGTCTACACCCTTGTGTTTATATCGTTTACATGGTAGACATCTCGATGTATATTGTATTCCAAGTCTACACCCTTGTGTTGATATCGTTTACATGGTAGACATCTCGATGTATATTGTATTCCAAGTCTACACCCTTGTGTTTATATCGTTTACATGGTCGACATCTCGATGTATATTGTATTCCAAGTCTACACCCTTGTGTTTATATCGTTTACATGGTAGACATCGCGATGTATATTGTAAACCTAGTCTACACCCTTGTGTTTATATCGTTTACATGGTAGACATCGCGAAGTATATTGTAAACCTAGTCTACACCCTTGTGTTTATATCGTTTACATGGTAGACATCGCGATGTATATTGTAAACCTAGTCTACACCCTTATGTTGATATCGTTTACATGATAGACATCTCGATGTATATTGTATTCCGAGTCTACACCCTTGTGTTTATATCGTTTACATGGTAGACATCTCGATGTATATTGTAAACCTAATCTACATCCTTGTGTTGATATCGTTTACATGGTAGACATCTCGATGTATATTGTATTCCAAGTCTAAACCATTGCGTTTGCATTGCTAACATGGCGACATTTCCATTTTCACAATATTGGATCAACATCGTATTTAAATTGTAATCCGAGTCTCGCATAAATAATAGGGACAGAACTATAAGAACTATATAAATATTCAATGATAAGAATCCTAAATTACAATCTTTTCACAATATAGTGTCTAAACTGTACATCTCATTTATAAGATACAATACGAAGGAAAAAATATTATTTTGTATTTAAGTCATATGAAACGAATTTCTTGTAATTATGATGTTAAAGAAATTATTTTACCAGTGCATGCGTAAATACCAGTAAACTTAGCAAAAATTAGCCCGTAGATTCAGAAATTATTGCGAGGTTTTTATTAATGCGAATAATGCGACTGGGTGAGTATCGCAATAATAAGAACTCCCATTCTGACAGCTGAAACATAGATCTGTATGCAGAATTTTCTAAATCGCATTAATTAAATTCGCATTTTTGTCCATTCTTGAAAAATCGCAATAATAAATGCTCGCAATAATTTCTGAATTTACAGTATATGAAAACATATTCAACTTTTTTTTTATTTGAAGTGTCATATGACTTTAAAATACTATGCAATGAAGAAAATATGATGAGCTAAAACTATTAATTTTCCGATTAAATACGATGAAGTACAATGTAAACATGATAAACTATATAAACACGATATCGTGAGTTTATTGTAGATATGGATATGTCCATATATGTCCATATTGTCGACGATATGAATAACATTGTATACATCGGGATTTTGACGATGTCAACGATGTTAAAATAATGTGGACATATGATCGTTTATTTAATGATGACATCGCAGTGTCGAAAATTTTGTATGTGTATTTATTTTGTTAGTTTCTTTTATTCTGAATTAATAATGCTTTCATTACTTTTCTAGACCTTAGTTGTTGTTAACAGTGCACTGATGTGCAAAGACGAGAGATTTTTTCCACGACCAACAGAGTATCTTCCAGAAAGATGGCTTCGAGACACAGAAGGGGAGTTAACCATTAGTCGAAACTTTCCATTTGCATATAATCCTTTCGGTTATGGACCAAGAAGCTGTTTAGGACAACGTTTTGCAGAAAACGAAATATTTATAGCAGTTACTAAGGTATTTTACTACTTCGTTAATGGTTTCTTTGCTGACAGGCATTTAAATCGGCTCAGAAGTTGCCGTTTTAAGATATTAGTCTAATATAGAAAGGAGCTTTGCTTGCTTATTTAATGCAAAAGACTATTTTTGAAGTCCACCGCTAATAGTCATTTGAAGCAGAATAACAAGTTGAAACCAGTATAAATTTAATGACTCTAAAAGCCTCGTTTGGGTCATTGCTGTTCACAGTTTAAATTGTATGATGTGAAGTAAATTGCTAACCAAATTTTATCTGAAACGGTAATTCTAATCTGAACAGCTTTTAAAAGGCTAAACAATAAATTGTTATGTCAAGTCTTTCAGTCAGTTTTCAGACTTAGCCGCTGCGTTGATCAGTACTAGCGCTACTGTTCAGACACTTCGCTTGCAATCATTCAAGATCTGTTGAGTTTATGTTCAGATTGTTCAGTAGCTGTTACATTATGTATTTACCTTTAATACATGTACACTCTCATCATACTGATTTGTCTGAAAAATACTAAGCAGTACTGAATTGACTGCAATTGAATTGTCTGAACAGTACTGAATTGACTGCAATCTAATTGTCTAAACAGTACTGAATTGACTGCAATCTAATTGTCTGAACAGTACTGAATTAACTGCAATCGAATTGTCTGAACAGTACTGAATTGACTGCAATCTAATTGTCTGAACAGTACTGAATTGACTGCAATCTAATTGTCTGAACAGTACTGAATTGACTGCAATCTAATTGTCTAAACAGTACTGAATTGACTGCAATCTAATTGTCTGAACAGTACTGAATTGACTGCAATCGAATTGTCTGAACAGTACTGAATTGACTGCAATCTAATTGTCTGAACAGTACTGAATTGACTGCAATCTAATTGTCTGAACAGTACTGAATTGACTGCAATCTAATTGTCTGAACAGTACTGAATTGACTGCAATCGAATTGTCTAAACAGTACTGAATTGACTGCAATCTAATTGTCTAAACAGTACTGAATTGACTGCAATCGAATTGTCTAAACAGTACTGAATTGACTGCAATCGAATTTTCTAAACAGTACTGAATTGACTGCAATATAATTGTCTAAACAGTACTGAATTGACTGCAATCGAATTGTCTAAACAGTACTGAATTGACTGCAATCGAATTGTCTAAACAGTACTGAATTGACTGCAATCTAATTGTCTAAACAGTACTGAATTGACTGCAATCGAATTGTCTAAACAGTACTGAATTAACCGAAGTGGATAAAAATTAAAATACCTGAAAGACTGAACAAGACTGAATAATTTTTTTTTTCAGACTTTTCATATGATGTTAAAAACAAAAAGACCGTTCAAGACTAAAATGTATTTACTTGTGGTATTTTGTGATGCGAACCACCACTGACAAGAAATAAAAAACTAGAGAGAAATAATTTAATCAAGGGCGCAGACAAAAGCCATCAATTAGTCTTATGTAAAATGAGAGTACCATGGCCAAAAAAAAAAAAAATCAAAAAGTATATTATCAGCCAATACTCTACAAAATGTTACAAGGAAAACTAAAGATTGGGTAGCCTTAATCCACCATAATACATAGGGTGAGCTCAGGTGCACCGGAAATTCCAGCACCACTCGTTAAGTAACATCCATCTGTTAGTTAACTTGTTTGTTGCATGATACATAATCAGTGTTACACGTACATGTATCTGGTATTATATTAATAAATTTCTTGAACCGTTTATACTGTACTCATTTACACTATATGCCTGTTTCTTTTATTTATTATTTATTCATTTTCTTTTGCGTTTTATTCAGTGAACAAATGTAACCAACAAGGCAATATTCTTATTCTATTAATTCATGTTAACAACGGGGCAATATTCTTATTCTGTGAACTTATGTACATATGTAACAATCCGGGCAATATTCTTATTCCGTGAACTAATGTAACAAACGGGGCAATATTCTTCTTCTGTGAATAAATGTTACCAACACGGAAATATTCTTATCCCGTGAACTAATGTAACCAGCATTATCACATATTTGTTACGAAAACATTGGGTTTTGCATATGTAATAACCGCACAATTGTCCTACTCATATTGCTGCACGGGGCAAAAAAGTGGTTATTGTGCCCCAGTTCCAAATGAAGTGTTGTCATTGCGTCCTTAACGACAATGGCGAACAATGACGGTGTTTGTATTGAAAATTATGAGAATTATGCTACAATGGCCTCTAGTAACAATGTCCAACCAACTATTATCGATTTTGGCCAAGTTATGCCAAATTCTCGCTTTTGTGTATAACCATATTAAAAAAAAAGGGAAATGTTACAATAAATTTGTATGCAGTAAATATTTATAGAATAACTAATCGAAGAATTCAAATAGAGAAAAATATTCAACGAGTCACCGAACAACACATTAATTCACGAATGCGCGTAGCGCATGAGTTAATTATCAGTGTTGTTCGGTCACGAGTTGAATATTTTTCGATATTTGAATTCTTTGGTTAGGTATTCTTTTTATTACATTGGCTAATGGTCTTTTTTCTGAAATTAAACTAGAATATGTAAGGAACTATATCTTTTTCTAAGCATTCACAATTTGTTTTGATCCGACGTCATGACAACGCCTATTGTTGTATGACGTCAGAGGAGTGAAATAACCACATTTATTTCACGTGTGAAATTATCGGTTTTATTTCACTGGGAAATCAATGTAATTCATTGCAACCAATGTAATAATAAAATTAATGGAGAATGTGATAAATCTTTTAAATTTTACCTGTTGTGGTTAACCCTCTGAGTCCCAAGCGGACATATATGTCCTCCACCGGCCGAGTCCCAAGAGGACATATATGTCCATTCCACCTTGTTATGAAATATAATCGAGTAGAACTCTGTAAATAACCGACAGAACTTATAAGTATGTATGCATTTTAAAACCTTGTTCTCTGCAAACATTTTATACATATTTTCATGCAGATCTATCCGGGCTATACATCAAAAGACCGTCAATATTTTGAAAAATATTGTTACATTTCTCCATTTAGCTTTCATTTTCTATATCGGATTTTACTCCTTGTAATCTGTGAAGTAATTTATTCTCAAGCTGGATTTTGATTTTATTAACAACAGATTCAATATTTGCATTTGAATATTTTTCGGTATAATGTTTAAAAATTAAGAATATTGACAAGTTTTGAACTAAGCGTTTGGCGTTTCGTGACGTCAACGAAATTCATCTAAATGACGTCAGATATTACGTCGTAAATTACTGTCGGGCACTCACCGTCGTCTTCATTTAGTTGATGGCTGCGAAATACTTATTAAAACAAATTAATACAGCTTTTAATAAATAACCAACACAATTTTAAGAGACATATTAAGTATTTATTCTTGGCATGAATATTAAGCTTGACAAAAACATGGTTTTTTAATACTTGTATGTCATTTGGTCTCTGGTGGAGGGTTGTCGCATTGACAATCATACCACATCTGATCACATCTTCTTATTTTTTATATTTTTGAATAATCTTAATTCCGAATCTTAAACACCACAGAGACTGACTTAACGTATATTATATATTTTAATTTGTCAAACTGGTTCAAAAGAGGTTTAATTTGTTGTTAAAATATTCCAAGATTTCCATTTCGAATTTTGAAATGTGAGACCACACAAAAAAAAATATTATCGACAAAAATTCAATGTCATGACATCTTTAGAACTTCTAAAAATATATACGTGTAGGCCAAAATATAGATATTTAAGTCATAATTGACTTTTTTGCTCTTCTTTAGACAAAAAATTAGCACATCAGAATAAAATCTAACCGTAGAATTCAGAAGTTTTATCTATCAGAAAAGGCTGAATTATGAAAAAGAAAAAAAAAAAAAAAAAAAAACCAGTTTGAATCAAATATAAATAACAAATGAATTTCCAAAATATGATATAGTAGTAGTTTGCATCTCTATGATTTGAGTAAATAAAAAAATACTAGTAACTAATCAGTACAGGCTGCATATTTATGTATAATAGTGCATTTTTATGTTTTGAATTTGATTTGCTTTTTGTTATTTTTTTCCTTTTTAATGCTCTTCGATTTCGTTACTATTTTGGTTTCCAATTTTCATTTGAGGGAGACGAAACGGGTGTAATGTAAACTTAATTATGATAAAAATTAAAAGAAGTGGTATAATTACCAACGGGACATCTCTCCACCAGATACCAAATGGCGTAGAAGTTAGCAACTATAGGTCACCGTACGGCCTTCAACATGATATCTTTTTTGTACAATAACCAAACATCATGACGATACATCAAACTCTAAATAGCCCTAGTATAAACAAATTGTAAGCAACTATCACAGTTTCTATATTTATTAGTAAAATATTAAAGTACATTCACACTGTAACCATTGTTGAAGAAAATATGATCCTAAATGACCCATTTGAACGAAAGAAATTTGAAATAAAAATCTTGTATAAAATATTATGTTGCAAACTAGATGTTTAACAAGCCATAATCAATCAAAATACAAAGTGAAAATTGTCTGTATATAATATTCTCCCCGTTCGTGTAAGATCATAAAGAAGACAACAACCTTTGCTAAATGAAAACCAATCAACTTAAAATATAGATCTTTGGTTTCGTTATGTTCATAAACAAGAGTAAGCGAATTACGACAGATCTTCATTTTACCCAGATTGAGGAAAAACTTATTTAGAGCATGACACATTGTATTAATACCAAAATGTCTAAATGACTTCTAGATGTCTACTTGGGGTTTTGTTGTTTGCTTGCTGTCTTATTGATGTATACCCCTGCATCTCCTTTTATTCATAACTGTTCCGTATTGAAGATAAGCCTGTTCTAATATACACACCCTAAACTCAACTTCCCAAAAACATAGTAAAGTGATTAAGTTACTTTTGACAAACACGTACAATAAAACAAATGCATCAGTGTTTCAAGGGTTAATCAGATGACTTCAATTTTATCTCTTTCGTCCAAGTTAGGGATGGCCTTAAAAAGTAAAAAAATGGAGATCTTAGAGTAGATGTATAATGCTAGTGGTTCCTTATTTGCTGTAGATTTTTTTCTTTGCTATTCAATGATTATAATTTTTAATAATTCCATTCGTACATCCCAACGTTGTCTAAATTACAGTGTCCATTTCATAATAACCGAAAAGAACTCGTATTAAGTTGGAAAATGTAATTCCACGTTGAGGCTAAAACAAAAAATCATAGATTCTCGTCCCCATCTGATATTTGGGTATTTTCTTTCTTTTTGCTAAAAGTTTTCACCCCAAAAATGATAATAATTAAATTGAAATCCGAAAAAAATCAATTTGTAGGGTATGGTTCTTTGAAATATTTAGATAGTCAAATCGTTTTAAAATATCACCTATCACATAAATAATCCTATGCCGTGCTCTTTTAAGACGGAGTATAAAGATGTATGCTTTAGGTAAATGCATGTATTTCAATAAAATCTGGGTATCTTTATTAGTAGACTGTTTTTATTTTTTGTCGCCTTGGTGAACGGGACGTTTGCTCCGGCTTATTTTTTTTTTCCGCTGACCACCTGCGGCCTGAAAATGTTGTCCCCGCTGTCGACTGACAAGCCGGATGAAATCTCAAGTAATAGCAAAGTAAGAATAATTGAACTTTATTGAAAATAATAATACCCCAATGGGATTGATTGCATACGTGAAACGTGAACACATTACATAATACATCACAAAAATGATAAAAAACGAAGAAATGAATTATTGTGCGGCCAATTTATTAATTCACGGCATATTGTTCAGTTGCTTATGTAATGATTTTGATACGATGTTCCATTTATGAAGAGATATTGTTGACTTGGCACTATTTATAAAGTAGTATTCAAGACTTCGACACTATACTTCTCCGAGTTTTTTCAACAAAAGAGTAAATATTTTTTTAGTATATTGTTTCCAAAATAAAACCTTCTCTAAGTTGAATATATTTCAGCAAATATCAAATATATTTCAAAAAATGAAACTCTGATAGGATGGCATAAGAACTTTTGCAATCAATAACACTTTACACTATGCAAATCGATAAAACTATAACCGTTTTACAAGCCGTTGACTGTACAACACTAACTAAGCGTATTTTCAAGTACCTGCGAGCTACTTTATTTCGACGTCTTACACATAAACATCACGAATAACACCCTTTTTGATGACGTCATATGCTTTAACGGTACATTTTGAAAATAAAATAACAATGTTTTTATAATGTCAACTATGTAAATTTAGTGTTTACAAAGTCAAATACATCAATAAAGGCATACTAGGTCAGGAATGTGTATTCAAAATATGCGGAAAATATGCATTTTACCTCGAAAAAATAGGGTTTCCCATGTAGGAAAATGATAATTATTTGGGACTGAGAGGGTTAATTAAATAGTTATAATTGAACGTTTTCTCTTTTCTGTAAATATGTGATAAATAGATTTTAACATGTCCTTTTCCATATTGGCCTGGTATCATCCCTCGACCCATATCGGCCCTCGGCTAAAGTCTCGGGCTAATATGGGAATCTCGGGATGATACCAGGGCCAATATGGAAAAGGGCATCCTATAATCTATAAATATTCTTATTTATAAGAGTTCATAGACATATTTTTAAAATGACAATCTTATCAGTTACTAAATATCATTTCAAAACTTTAGTCTTCAAATAAAAAATGCCAATGAAAATAATCCCTAGTTGAGGATTAATCTCATAGCATGATCATCATGCAATAACGCTGTTTATCATATACTTGGCATTAATATCATGACAGTGTTTGCATATGTGTAACGAGCGGAAGAAAACCAGACATAAATTCAGCCTGGATCGAGCTGATACGGGGTTAATATCAGTCAGGATCGGGCTGATAGGGGGGTTCTCAGACTTGGTACGTCCGTTCATCGGTAGTATAGGATAAAAAGATTTAGGACATGTCCTTCGATGTCGTCTTTGGATGATTACCGGACCGACATGGAAAAGGCCATGTATTAATCTGTGTTTATCACATACTTTGCATTGATAGGATAGTTTTTGCTTATGCCTAACTAGCGGAAGTAAACTAGCTATAAATTCACACCCAGGCTGAAAAACCATATCAGCCCTATGTGACGTCACGTGGTCGGGCTGATATGGGGTTATTAGTACATCGGAAGTATATGATAAAAAAAAAAATAAATACATGCCCTTTTTTATGTCGGCCCGGGTATGCAAAAGACCATGTATTAATCTGTATGTATTATAATTTTAATGTTTTGCAGATTATACAGAATTTTCAAATATCATTGCCTGCAGGAGTTACAGAAGTAAAATCTCACTACACACTATTTCGGACGCCATCAGAGAAAGTTACACTGCATTTAAAGAAAAGATGAATCAATACTGCAACAGTTGAAACAATTTGATTTCGAAAAGACATTTATTTACAAAGACGTACAGTACACACATGCGAGACAATTAATTTAACCTTTATTGTTGATTTTTGTTGAAGATTGTTTATCGACCTCAAGATTGCTTTTTGTTTAAGGATTGCTGTCTTATTGACGACTATCCCACACCTCCCTCTATTTTTGATTAATGCGTGTGAAGGGTAATACTACAATTTGATTTATTTCGTCACTTAAGAAATTATTCAACTTGTGCAATTTTTATTAAAATGCAATCTTTATTCAAGAACTGAATGCTTCTTTTAATAATTAAATTGGAATGTAAAAGCGTTGACAGAAGTGCTTCATTCTAAAAGTGTGTGCGCGATTAACGCTTTTACAACCCTATAAAATTATAAAAGAAGCATTACATTTTATGCTACGACCATGGAATTATAAGACTTTTATTATGCTTTCTGCTTGTTTTTCTATGCATTGTAACATTGTCACGGATAGCAAGTGCAGTCATAGCTGTTGTATTTTATACGGAAATAAAATTTGATCTTGGAGTGTCTCGCGATTCTTGTCAGTCAATCAAATTTACGGATTCTAATGAAACATACATGCAATGTAATTATGAAGCTATACAAATTTAGGTCGGAATGAATGCTGAAATTGACATTATCTGCTTTGAGCAGCTGTTTGAATTCATTCTTGTACAAAATATTATTTGATGGCTTGTAAAACGTCCAGTGGCAAATATCTTATGCATTTTCAGGATGAGAGCAAATTAACAGTTGATACAATAAGTTGATTCTGCAACATGGTTCGACCAGGATATAGGTGGAACTAGAGTTGTCATGCAATGTTTAATAATTTGATAGTGTCGGAAATTGCAAAGGCTTTTAACCGCAGATAGCTTAGCACTCTCCCTACATTGGGCATCAGATTTAACGTCCCCATTCCGACCAGGCGTAAGATGATTTTGGGTATATGTCAATAAGACAGTTACCCAACGACGAAAACAGATTTTGCGTATTTGAATGTATAATCTAATTTAATTGTTATTCTTAATATAACTTTTCAGTGCACATAAGAGTTTGACCCTGGGAAGAAGGGATCATGTCCAGTCCCCTCACATAATAAATTTTAAAATATCTTTAAAATGGTTCAGATTCCAACATCTAAACCATATACATGTACAGTTATATTCTTAATTGCACTTATCAGACCTTCTAGTGCACTATAGGTTTTTGTCCATTCTCTAAATTGTAAATTTCTAGATATATAATAAACTGTTCATATCCCGACCACTAAACTGTATGTCTTCTGATATGCTATGACACGACCTTTACAGTACAACATCATTTGTATTGTCATTAGGAGTGATGACCCTTCCCCTATATCGTTAACTGTCAATAATCCATGTACACTGTTCAATCATACTATACACCAAATAAAACTGACCTACTTATGAAAAATTGAATATTGACTTATGGACATGAGGTCAACGTCACATGGAACCTACCAGTCAGACATGTACACCTTACATTTAATCCATATATAAAATACAATTGATCCATTGGTTATATTATGCAAGATATTAATTTGACCAAGAAATCTTTACCTTGGTCATTTATTCATGAATTGAGTTCGAGGGCTGGTGACCCCTGTCTGAAGGACATGTAGTCAGACCTTGCAAATATAGTCCAGCTGATTCGTGCATATTTTTAGAAGAATTGTGGGTTTGATGATAAAAGCATGAAACTTTGTACAATTGTAAATATATATTTGGTAGCCAATTTAAGCTATGGACCCACTCTGAAAAATCCAATATGGCGGCCATTTTCAAAATGTCTGCCAATCAGTCCAAATTTCACAACCATGTATAACTTAAAGCAAATAATATATAAACCGAATCTTTTAAATACATATAAAATGTAATCCAAAGTTTCTTATAAGTCATGACGTTATATTTGACTTTTCATTTTTTTTTCAAAATGGCGGGAAAATTGCAAAATGGCCGCCAAAAAGTGAAAATGAACGAAACTGAGAAAAGGCTTTACTGATATTTATTTCTTCTATCGAATTGCACTTTGCAGTTTATACAATATTCTAGGGATTGCGTTTCCATGATTCTCTGATGATGCTTGCATGACAAGTTAATCAAAGATCCCATAAATGGAAACATTCGAACGTTTTCAGGACGCCATCATAATATGTTTGACCGTTTAGTGCCATCTGAGTCATTAATGATATATGGATAAGTTCGACTTCTCCTTGTCACAATCCTTTCTTTTTCCTCGATTGTGGTAACATCAAGATGATAAATATATAATACTAATCACCGAATTTCTAAGTAAAATGAGTAACATCCCGAGTGTTACCAGTTGGCCAGAAAATACACACCATCCTAACACCTGCGTTGACCCCTAGTTTTGATGAAAAGGGACTTGTGTTGTTTATGCTTTCAATGTTGAGTTATTTGCTCTTTATTTTTCAATGTCTGTGTTGTCAACCAGTAAAATTCTTGTTTATTCATCGTTTAAGCATGGAAATCTTTACTTCATTTCAAATGTCCAGATTCGATCAAGCTTAAGATAATTTACACGTACCAATGGTTTGACATGTTTTAAATGTTGTGATTCTAAGGGTTAGAAAAGAGACATTTATAAATCCACTAGTGTCGAATCGTTGTGACAGGTTTAATCTCTTCCTGTAACATCGGTCAATGCAGACTGATATATAAAGGTGGGTGACCATTTTTCTTGGCTCTATATGCGTGGAATGATTAGATATAGGAAGATGTGGTGTGAGTGCCAATGAGACAACTCTCCATCCAAATAACAATTTATAAAAGTAAACCATTATAGATGTCCAGACATATTTAATGTTTTCATTATCATCTGCTTCAAGCCATCAGTGTTATCATTTTATTAACTTATTTATACCATGCAAGGATTATGTTGCACAATTGAGTAATTATACCAGGTCGGCATACATGTATTTCTGGTAAGATGTAAGTAAGAAACGCATGCATATATTTCAAAGCAAAAGGTTATAACGAATTGACAAGTTGGACTAAGAAAATGCGGAAATATTGAAATTGTCATACTACGGAAAGATTCGTTAGCCGTAGTTGAACTCTTGTTGTTGTCAATATTGTCCACGGTTGCTGTTGTAAAACCACCAGGTTTCGCAGGAGGAACCACATATTCACTGTTGAATTTTTCATAAATATAGTATTGTAGATAAACAGATAATTGAATCATTCATAAATGACAAACGTAAACTGTACATGTTGTAATTTAGTACCTCCTCTTTTCCTGGTCCTAGCATCCAGTAGAAAGCCTATATACATTATGCGATTGTTTTAATTCAGTTGAATATAATGTTAAAGAATAATAGAGAAATAAAACAGACGTAACTTTGAAATGGATAATGTCATATTTGCCTCAATTGAACAACTTGACTGCAACTGAATATTTGGCCAAACGATTATCAACTAATGTTTTAATGACTGTTGAAAATACTTTGCCTACATTATGTCTTCTTGAACTACCTGTATGTGCAGATTTTTCAAGTATCGTTGACATACAAACAGATTGTTGCGGTTGCTTGTTTAATTGCAAAACTAAAATAATTACTAAACAGAAGAAGCAAGCACCTGCCTTGTTAATGGCCTGTCAAGCCTGACATTACTGCAATTTTTAGATCATTACTATGTCCTCTTCCAGTTGATCACAGGGAAAACTGTTCGACTCGAGAAGCATACATTCTAGTTAAGTTTTGCTTAAATATGGGAATAACGCCAGTGTCTATACGTGATCACTCTTTGTAGACTACTGTTATGCAGGAATGGTACCGTAGTTACGATTTTCTATACTTTCCTCACAAATCTGTTTATGTTTGACTTTAGTAAATAAATGCACTTGGTATTATAGAGCACTTAGCTTTACTGGAGGTACGTCAAAACAAAACACTTTGTAACCTTCTATAAGGGAATTTTGTCGATTTTGATATCTTATGGCGACCATCTTGGAAAAAGCCGCCATATTGTAATTTCAAGTTGGGTCCATAGCTTATATTGTTCGAAGCACCCAGCACTACTAACATGACAAATTTGAACTAATATAAGGGATAGTTGTTGATTTTGATATTTTGTAGCGGCCATCTTGGAAAAAACCGCCATATTCAATTTTAATGGTGGGTTCATAGCTTATATTTTTTGAAACAACCAGCACTATTGCCATGCAAAATTTTACCATAAATTTGACCTGATATCAGTGATATATGTTGATTTTGATAGTTTATGGCGGCCATCTTGGAAAAGGCTGCCATTTTGAAATTTCAAGGTGGGTCCATAGCTAATATTATTTGAAACACCAAGAACTACTACCATGCCAAATTTGATGCTTATATCATCAAACCCACAATTTTTTAACCGATCTGCCGGACTAATATCCCATATATCAAATATAGCTATCCTACTTCTCATAATAAATGAGTATTTCACATGACAAAAAAACCTATACATTTCTTAAAGCACCGGCTGAACCATAAAAGTCCGGCCAAGGACAATAAACATATGACAGACAGAAACTTTTGACATACGGAATCTGCCTACAATGTATGAAGATCGAGTTTTTATACCTTCTGAAAAAAAGTTTATACACAAATAGTTTACGCAGCCGGCTGATTTTAATCGCAATGTCTCAAATTCTGGGAATTTCGATGCAGGCTGGACATTTAAGGGTCACCAATAATAATTCCTACAAGACCATTGATATACTGGTATGTCATTTCCCTATAAGAGTATAAGAGTTCTAGTGGATAGTCATTGGCAATCATACCCCACAAGTTTTCTTATTTTTAATTCGCTATGTTTATGGATGAAAACACTAATGTATATGCCAACCAACTGTTCATTATATTGATCATATGGTTTGATAGTAAAGTATTTTTCGTCTTAATACCAGGGAAAACGGAACTCATTAAAATAGATAGTAGTTTTTACTGTGTCTATGATAATTGTTTGAATTATAACATGTATAAAGGTTTGTGACTCTGCATTCTCTATCAGCACACAGCATATTATTTATCTTTTTTATGTCAGCTTCTCTGTGTTAGCTCAATGAGATACTTCTATTCTGGTATAAAAAAAGGAGATTATACTACATTCCATTTTCATTGATAATACAAGTGTGGTTTGACGTTTCCTCCAAAAATAAGAAAGAACATTTAATGATACATCAATAATCAAAATACATGTACATAATTACTGCTTTTTTAAAATTCATCATACAACTTTTTTTTTTACCTATGATAACAATTTAAAACATATCAAGAGGTCATGTGCACAAATCTAGTAAAATACAACTCGGATCAAAACAGGTCAGTATTAGACACAGAACAAACTTTTTTAAGGTAACAAAAAAAAAAAAAAAAAAAAAAACAACAAAAAAAACAGGCCGGTAACAACTGTTGCCGTATAGTTTTTCTGCACGAGTAGTCAGGTCAAGTCCGAGGCGATATCCGAGGACTTGACCTGACTACAAGTGCAGAAAAACTATATGGCTGGTTGTTACCATCCTGTTTATTTTGTTACTTTTGTTTTGTGTCTGACTTGTATGACGTTTTTAATTAAAAAGTAATACATTTTGCATTTAAGACGATTGCAGGATAAAAAGATTGAACAAAAAAAAAAAAAAAAAAATACCACGATATTTGGAGATATTCAGTCTTTGATAAACTAGGGATTTTGCGTGAACACTAGCGCTTCTCAATTCTATCAGCTGTGTGCGAGTAAAATTATTGCTTATTTCTTTGATACATATCAGTGAAGTAGGAGTAGATTGAAAAGTTGAGAAAATAGGTGTGGGGGACTTCTTAAAGTGAAAAGCACTTTAATTTGTGGTTTAATTTCATGCTCATTACAGTAATGAGATATTCGAGTAGACCCAAGTATTGATCACGTGACAATATTTTTTCCATCCCTTTATCCAAAATTGGTGGACGTTTACAGACGTTGAGACTGATTTTGCGCTATCACAATTCGACTTAAGCACATTCCTTGAACATGAATAGAAAATGGGAAATCTTCCGTATATTTCGATTGAGACGATTTAAAAGTTTCAGCTTAACTGCAAAGCAAACACACGAGAGGTTTGTACATGAAAATGGAAACATTTTATGGTTGCAGTTACTCTTGTAGATACTGTATTTAATTTCAGCATTTTAGGGCATAGTTAGCTTTTTTATAATTATAATTTTTATGAACACTTTCATATAAATTGTATTTATAAAACAAGGTAATTAGGTCACAAGGTGTACGATAAAGTGCCTATGAACTCACTAAATGCACGAGTGACTCTATTCATAAAAAGTGTCCGTGTAACACCCGTTAGAATATAGCAAAGTACTCTCGACCAATGAAATTGTAGGATTGGATGCCTCTGAATTGTGAAGAATGAATGTAAATCATGTTCTTAGTAAGGGATTATCCTATTATTTTGGTCTATTTACAGTTCAAAACAAAGAGTTTCTATAAATGAGTTACAACTGCCCCGAAGCACATTTATCAGATTGAAAGGATTTATCACACAGTGATTGAAACTGACTAAAAGTTGAATTGTGAAACAAAAAAAATCTCAAAATAAGTTGAAGTTTACTGGTGCAGTAAAATTGGTACCGTGAATGTTATTATGAGAATATTAATAACTTCAAATTACTATAAAATTAAACAATACCAAAGCAATGCAAAAAAAAAAAAAAAAAAAAAATGTTTCAGATAAAAAATAACCTAAATCTTTAGCTTCTCAAAACTTTGATTACTTGGTCAGCGGTTGGGGAGAATAGTTATTTCCAATACATGTATTCCGATAAAAAAAAAAAAAAAAAAACAGGAATTTAATTTTGAACATATTAAAAACTTTTAAGGGCATTATTTTTGAACATTTCCCTGACATACTGAAACAGTATTTGATGTAAAAAGCCGGACCAAATTATTGGCTGTGAAATAAAATTTAGTTGTAACTCAGATGTATTAATTGATTTAAACTGTTAATAAAAAAAGGATATTTCCTCACTAAAATATTACATGATTTACATTCATACTCACAATCAGGAAACATGCAATTCCTACCTTTTCTTTCTACTGTTGTGTCACCTATTATCTATAATGTTTTTTTTTTTTAAATATTTGATAATTTCCCAAATGATATGAAAGTCCTCACATCACGAAAACTAATCCATAAATGACATGCCGAAAAAGGAAGTCATGCATCAATTATAACTTTGCACTGAAAATGAAGCTAATTCTTGAATAGATCATTTGAGCCTTGAGCACTTTACAATATTCTAGAGTTTGTAAGAGAATGATAATCCCTTACTTCATGATAAGTACTCGCTAACGCTCGTACTTATTCATGAAGAAAGGGATTATCATTCTCTTACATATACTTATTGAACTGTTTTTCTATATCTCTGCTGGGGGCAAAGTCGTACAAAAAATTGTTTTAGAAAGATTAAGTCAGGATATAATTAAATTTCAGTACTTGAAAAATGCTGACCTTGACCTTCAAAATATGATCTTGATTCAAGCTCCTGACATCGATATTGAGGCACAGGGAGCACCTTGCAGTGATATGACTTGCATACATACAAACAGGACAAATATATTGTATGTACATGGTTTCAATACATGTATCAGCCATGACTCGCATCTCAAAAATATGCATAAAGGTAAAACTATGAGTCATGAATAGGGCACTGGAAACCAGACAATACAAAAATAAGGCCTCACTACTTTTTTTTTCAATTTCAAAAATATGGCCTTAACACAAGGATTTATTTGAATCTGGAATAATTCTGAACTTGGGAAAATTAATAAGAAATGTAGGATGAAAACTAACCGAACTATTTCATGTATTTAGAAAGTTCAGTTACTTTCACTAATAGTTCAGTATGAACTAACCAACCCACCTTAATCATGCATGCATGGCTAACCCTCCTAAACTGGGCAAGTTTTCATAGAATTAAAAATAATTCCAGATTCAAATAATTCATTGTTTAAATTAAGGCAAAATAAACTATATACTTGTTTCCTGCCTCCTGGTAGAAATAAAATAGAGTAGGTATATTTGTAGGTAATTTTTTTTCTGGTATATCTTACAAAGAGACTATAAAGGGAAACATTCTGGATTTCAGTAGTGTTTATTCAAATGTTTCTGGACAGAAACAGTGCTTAACCAAACATTTCATAAATGCGTTAGGGTAGGCACGGAAATTGAGGCGAGGTATGGAGGCAGAAAACCGAACTATATATTTTGGGGCGCCAGTAGTTTACAACACGTGCATAAAAAAGGAGCATGACAGACCTAAGTGACCTTTGGTCAATGTGCAACAATTTGTGAAATATCATTTGTATATATGATCAGTTTATGAAGTTACTTACTTTCAATTAGAAAGGAGAAACATGAAAAATGTGGGTTTGATAAGTTTATTAACTAGGACTTTAAGATTTACAATATTACCTTTGATAAAAGTCAATCTTGACCATTTTTAGGTCATATGCAATAATTGTGTTAAGCAAGACATCAATCAATACAAGTGCTACTATAGATAAATGGCAACAGATCTTTTAAAACACTCATAACTAAAAAAGAGGGAGAGGCGAAAGATACCAAAGAGACATTCAACATGTTCAAACTCATAAGTCGACAATAAACTGACAACGCCATGGCAAAAAAAAGAAAGCGACAAAAAGACAAACAACAGTACACAAAACACAACATAGAAAACTAGAGACTGGACAACACTAACTCAACCAAAACACAACATAGAAAACTGAAGACTGGACAACACTAACCCCACCAAAACACAACATAGAAAACTGAAGACTGGACAACACTAACCCCACCAAAACACAACATAGAAAACTGAAGACTGGACAACACTAACCCCACCAAAAATCGGTGTTTATAAGTTTGCGTTTAACCATAAAAATTGTACCTGTTAATAAGGACCCAACCTAAGATCATGGGCACAATTATGGGAATTTTGATATTGTTGAAGCTTTTTCAGTTTATGCAGTTTCGTAACCGTTGAGATATTACCTTCTTTATTATAATAGATAGCTCAGCTGAGCCCTGCACATGTCAGTTTTTTATTTATACTTGTACATGTTATCTACTATAAATATGAATTCATTAGTCTTATTGTTGATAAATTGGTGTTCTTATTTTCAAGGCAATTCATCAAATGACTTAACTCACCAAATGTAAAATACTGCCAAAATTAACCTATCTGTTAGAATAGTATCTGCTTACTTCTCCAACTCCTGGCACAATTTTCATCAGTTCTCATGTTATGACAGCGTGTTGTGGCAATCATAAACACAAAACCTACATGTAAAAGAAAATAATTCTTTATCATCAGTATCAGCTATATAGCTGCTTGCAACCATGTATACTTGTCAGTTTCCTAGCTAGCTACATGTAAAAATAGAGGGGCGCAGCTCCCATCTGCACTTTCTGTGCGCCATATTTTTAAAACTGTATCTATACTCACTAGTAAATGAATGTAAGTCTGAAGATGTAACTTTGATCTTAACGTCATAAAAAAAACTGGACAATAAATTATTCAGTTATTCTTAGTCTTTAAGCCAATTTCCAGATTTATCCACTGCCACAAGCGGTAGATTCAGTACTGTGTAGCCAATTCGCCTGCAGTAAGTATCTTATTCTTTTATTTCGTTTTTAAATAGTAAGCATTTGAAAGGGAAACAGATTTTCCAGTGACCGTAAAATTATAAATTCTAGTAGTCGTAAATACAAAATTAAATTTTGATTGTGATAACTCAACTTTTTCTTATTCTGTAAATTTCTAACTTCTGTTTCCTTTATTAAGTGTCTTTTTCTTATAGAAATTAATGTGGACTTTACACTTTTTTTGTTTGGACTTTAAAAAAATAATGTCAATTATTGACATACTGTACATTTTTAGTATTTTGTGTTATATCTCGTGTCACTATTTGTAATATGTACCACCTTTGATAAGTATTTAGTATGACGATAAATTTTTACTTCGTACTGTGAACAACAAATTTATTCATTTTGTAAAAAATATTTCCGTACTCCTAACAACAAAATCATTAGATTTAAATTTACCTGTATACGTTATTTTATTTAACGCCATTTTGTCCTAGGTTAGATTTGTCTTTTTAACATTGTTTTACATCTTTTTTTAATTAATATTGTATTTATATTGTGTCATAGATCAAATTTATTCGTTAAGTGTATGTTTACTTGTTTTTGTTTAAATGTCTTTTTGATCAACATAAGCCATTTCAATTGATATTTTATAGTGTCTTTTTATGCTGTAATGTTTACTGTTGCAGGTTAGGATGAAGGTTGGCGCCTGTTAAAACGTTTAAACCCGCTGCATTTGTATGCACCTGTCCTAAGTCAGGAGCCTGTTGTTCAGTGGTTGTCGTTTGTTTATGTGGTTCATAAGTGTTTCTCGTTTCTCGTTTTTTATACAGATTGGATCTTTGGTTTTCCTGTTTGAATTGTTTTACACTAGTCATTTTGGGACCCTTTATAGCTTGCTGTTCGGTGTTAGCCAAGGCTCCGTGTTGAATGCCGTACTTTAACCTATAGTTGTTTACTTTTTACACATTGTGACTTGGATGGAGAGTTGTCTCATTGGCACTCATACCACATCTTCTTATTTATATTATATTTACTCAGGATGATATTTAAATTTGATATAATTAATATGACAGCGTATGGCATAGCAACTAAATGTTTACTATAAAACATATAAACCAAGAAAAAAAAAGTTCAATATAGATTTTGCTCTTTGTTCAACATTGAATCTAATGATAAGTCGGTTGTCCTTTAAACAAATATTCAATTTGCCATAGAGTTTGAACAAATAACATAATTATTGCACTTTATTTTTTTTATTATTATTTTTTTTTTTTTAATAAATCGATTGCATGGGCTCACTTGTATTATATAGATTAAATCAATACGTTATTTACTGGATATAAAGAAATAAAAATACAGTATGGTTGATATGATGGTATTGTCAAGGTAACTTACCGTATTTTTGTTGTTATGTATACCAACCGCATGTCCTTTCGTTTAAATTATTTCTAGATTATTCACTGTTTATATTTGTGCTGTTTCTGTTTTTCATACATACCTTATCTTACATTTATCTGCAAGTTTAACCATATGGAACGGGGACCCAATTATTTCCCCCATTACTTCAGTGCAATTTTATCCAAATTGAGGGCAGATTTTTTATTCCCTATATTAGACTGCAAAATTTCAATTACTTTCTCATACTAGTAGCCCCCTTCATGGTTTCTCTGAGAATTCTGGGAAGGTCATGACCGGCATTTAAGAGAGTAATACTGTTTTGAGTATTTATAAGGTCAATTAATTAACTTCCTGATTAAAATAAAATAAAATAAAAATAAAGTAAATTAAAATTGGACCATTTACTCAGACAATCATCCACCCTACAAATTTCAGAATCCCTTTAGATATACTACAAATTTAAGTTTCATCTCGGTACAATATCCCATTCAAAAGATGGTAGATTTATTGAGGGACTTCATTCATGGGTACTGGACTGGTATCCTGTAACTGGGATCCTATTCCATATTGCCGATGATATGATGCACAGCAATGAAATGAGTTAAATGTAGAGGAAATGTGAGTTCTACACTCTATCAAAAAACTTATCTCAGTGAGAATGCATTGTTAAATTTTGAAGGATTGAAAACCGTCAGTATTCATACGATTTACACAACCTGAAAAACATGAAATTTAACAAATTAAACATGAATAGTATAACTTTATTTAAGAAATGAATGCTTCATTTTGTAATTTTATTGGGGGTGTAAAAGGGTTGACCGAAGCACATTTTGTTACAGCACTTCATTCTAAAAATGTGTGCACGATCAACACTTTTACACCACAATTAAATTACAAAAAGAAGCATTCATTTCTTATAATTACATACTTATACTAATAAGACCATGACAAAAAGTTTTATCATCTTTTTCTTTTATTTACCTGTGTACTTTTTTTGTAGAACCACGTGTCCTTAAGGATGTACGCATGTATATTTCATAAGAATTGTTTCCATTGGGTTCAAACAATGGTTAATTTATACAAAGGAAACACAGGTTATCTCATGGACAATCAGGAGCAATTTATGTATCGAAGTGATTGGCAATTTTCAATTTCTAAATAAGAAACAATTGGTAAGCTAAAATAATCACGTTTGTTAAAAAAAGTGGTTTGAAGTCGTCCATCTGTGTCAATATCAAAGGCGAGATCAAGATATCAAGCATACTTTCATATTTTGGCAGTATCCCTTTCAGGATATATGAGATACACTCACGCACTTTCATTTAAATTCATATTGTTTCAACGTATCAATGCAAACTTGCTTTAAAGCCTTTCGGTTTCTAGAAATTAAAGTGCCTCGGACTCACGTAATTTATTTGGTGTTAATTTCATCACTAACATATGGGTTATTGAGTGAGAGGATATGATCAATATATATGAAACTGTAATTAAAAATGTCATTTACTTTTTGTGGGAAAAATCATTGACACAAAATTATACTGTGATTAATTTTCCCGCTTTTTGTACTCCATAAGGAAATTCGCAGGAGAATTAAAAAATATAAATGAATTTCCAGTGAAATAATATACACAATTTGGCATAACATATTGATACAAATGAATGAATAATAGGATCCGGAAACAAACTATTAACTTATATTAATCCAGGAAAATTATAGATGACTCAATATAATTTTAAAGGCAATGCAAGTTTGAAATTTGTACATGTTAGGCTAAGGGGGAGGGGTCAACCTTTCATGACAGGTTCCAGACAAAATACGATATACAGATGTTGTAATTGGTTACATGTATAACTATGGAAACATTTTTACAGCATTTTGGCTAATAGTATAAGATTTAAGACTGCTTAGGACGAGGTAACCTTTCATTGAAAAGGCCAATATATCATTGCTCAGGAATATTGTTCTGATATACCATATTTAAAGTCAAAAGAGACACATGTTAGAAAATAATAACTAAATCAAGTATCACTAATTTATCAGTTATTATAATTAGGTAGCCTGACTTGTGGAGAGGAGTACAATTTGAATGGCATTTGGGTTAACCATGAATCAGTAAAAGTTCCTGTGATATCTTTTCCATATTATATAAAAATTAGAAGATGTGATATTATTGCGATTGAGACAACAATCCATTAGAGACTAAATGACATAGCAACTATAACATGAATAGGTAACCGTACAGTCTTCAACAATAAATAAAATCAAGACCGCATAGCAAAAAAAAAAAAAAAAAAAGGCCATACATGATCACATACACATTTGTAAAGCAATCCAACAATTCAACGACCTGATTAATGTACAGAAATAAAAAAACAAAATATGATATAAGGCAACGAACGGCTACCACTGACCTCTGACTTGGAACAGATACATACATAATTTAGAGGGGTTAAACATGGTTCCAGACCTCCAACCTTTTCCCTAACATGGGACTTTGATATACGTCTGGTATCTTTGAAGAGTTTTTGCAAACTAAAGCTAGATAATTTATGAGTACCATGATTTTTAAACTTCGGTGTGGACGATGGTATGAATACACTGGCTGCATATGGTATTCTGACATATTTTCCTACATATTGTACTAAATAAAGAGATTGGAGCATCATTGTAAAATAAAGTATTCTAAGTTCTAAGATAATTTGAAATTCTGACGTCTAAGAATGGTTTGGGACAATTTTTCCATGGCAGCGTCTTACACTACAGCCCAAAAGCGTTGTGATGTGTTTCCGGAATTTGTGATTACCACTAGAGGAGATATTTCGAATGCATGAGATTTTAAGATAACAATATATACATGGAATAACAGTTTGTATGGTACCGTCATGAATATATGATATCCAAGAAAAGGTGTTGATAACTTTCACATATATTTTATACAACAAATGTTGTTTTTTTTTTTTTTGACTACGATAGCTACATTTAATATCTGACATACAATATTAATATGCAATTGTGAGTACATCTATGGATATGAACTAATTCATTACAGCAGGGCTGTCAAAATAAAACGTCTATGAAAATAAAGGCAACAGTAGTATACCTCTGTTTAAAAGTCATAAATCGATTGAGAGAAAACAAATCCGGGTTACAAACCAGAACCGAGGGAAACAAAAAAACTGTTGTACTGTGTGTTATTTATCCTATTTATAAATAATACATCTTTGAGCAATGAATTTGAATGTAGTAGTTTTAATGCTACAATAATCTCAAATATTAACATCAACGAATTGTTTTCGATAAAAGAGGATTCAACGTTATATTGGCAAAAAGGTGTTCCGATTTCTTTTAACATATGCTTTTCATAATCCTATCGGAAAAAAATTGCTTTCAATATAATCAGTAATTTTTCAAATCTAGGTCAGTTACAATTTCTTAATCTTTAAAAAGTTTTCAAGGTTGTTGGGAATAAACAAAATAGTCTAGAAAAGTATTCTGATATCTTTGAAAACTGATGTTATCTGTTAAAACAAATAAGTGCAATGCAGTTATTTCAACCTTCTAAGAATAATTGATGATTCTTAACGTTTAAATGAATTTAAATAAAGATTTGTAGAAAATGATCCCTTTATTAGATGAAGGAGGAAATCTTATTATTCCAATAACAATATCCTGAGGATGTAACAAACTATTTAAAAAAAGAATATTGATATCCAAAGACTATTGTTTACAAAACAAAAAGACAACAATTCCTTTGGAGTTAAATGAAAACAACACGTTTTGAGTTTACTTTCACATGTTTCATCAGGAAGGTTTAAATTTCAACTCAAACAATTTGAGGCCAGACATATATATAGGTAAAAACACTTTAGCAACTGAATCATTAAAAGGAAACTAAACAGAAAAGTCAATTTCAGCTAAGGTCAACTTTGGTGTGGGAGTTGGACCTTAAGTTTCTTAGTATCTTCCTAATTTATCAACGGGGAGGTTTCGAAAAAAAAAAATCATGCATTGTGTAGTATCTAAATATTGACTGTCGAGCTAATAATACCCTCGGGCTAACAATCCCTGAAAAGTTAAATATTACGATGAACTGTTACGACTAAAACGTGTACATGATAAACATGATAATGGGAACGTTTGCATAATGATAAAAGGGATGTGACCTTAGAAAAAGTAAAACGACTTGAAGTAATAGTTGACTTCCGTTTGCAGAAACATCTTATACGTCGTTTTATATAGAGATCACGAGTTACATGCCAGTACACTTGATTATAAAATGGCGGACCCAAATAGAAATGACCATAGAACAAATCGAACCTCTACCACATTATCTGAGGCTAATACAGTATGTACCAAGTCTTTTTTTATGCTTACGCAGAAAAAAATCATACATTTCAATAAATTGAGCATCGCGCTTCAGGCTAATAGCATTACAAAAGTACAAAAGTCTGAAAAGACCAATTTTTGTCTGAATTTGCATGAATTTTTACTTGACATTTTTTTTTTGTCTGAAATATTTGTAAAAATTCTTGACAAAGTCTGAATTAGTCTTAAATAACTACCTAGATTCTAGAAATTGATATCGATTATCTGTATTATTACTTGATTTTACTCGACATATGTCTTGAAAGTATTAACATTGTGTAAAAGTTTCTCGACACTTTCTTGACAGTCTGAAAAGTGTCTTGATTAGTCTAGACCAATTCTCGATAAGTCTTGACACATTCTTGACATTCTTAATGATGTCTGAATATGTCTCGACACATTCTTGACTGTCTTAAAGATGTCTTAATATGTCTCGACACTATCTCGACAGTATAAATTTCGTCTGAATTGTGTATCGACACATTCCTGACAGTCTAAACACTGTCTTATGCTGTTTTATGCTCATTTCTAGATCTATTACCGCTAAAATAAACTTAGAAGAATTAGGATACAATAATATATTGCTAATAATTAAAACAACATTTTGGCACACTTATTGTTTATTGACCATGTTAACATTGAATAGTATGCATGAAAAATGAAATGTGTCTACAGTATGATTTATTTCAATCATTTAGCACATATTTATAAATCAACATTTGTAAATATTCACAAACCCACATTTAAATTTGTTCATATCATAATAATACTCACATATGTATTTGTTAATATTTTCATACTCATATTTGTATCTATAAATTATTTACATGCCCAATTTTGTTGTTGTTGTGATAAGTGTAACTTGAAATAACAGTAAAAATAAAGCAAAATATATATCATGTATATTGGACATGATTTGTAAAGCTCAGAATTGTCAAGTAAATTCAAGACACAATTCAAAATGTTGCAAATATGTCAAGCCATACTGAGAAAAAAAAAAGAATGTCGAGAACCTGTCGTGAAATTTCAAGACAATGTTCAAATGTTGAGAATTTGTCAAGAAATTTTAAGACCGTATTCAGTACGTCGAGAATATGTCCAGTCAATTTCATATAAATTTAATATAAGTCAGAATTTGTCAAGAATAATTAAGACATAAAGTCATAGTTATTATCTCATGGACAATCAAGAGCAATTTATATATCGAAGAGATTGGCAATTTTTAATTTCTAAATAAGAAACAATTGGTTAGCTAAAATAATCACATTTGTCAAAAAAAATGTGGTTTGAAGATGTCTATCTGTGTCAATATCAAAGAAAAGTTAAAGATATGAAGCATAACTTCATGTTTTGGCAGTATCCCTTTTTATGATATATGAGATACAAACACTCATTATCATTTAAGTTCATACTGTTTCAAATTCTCAATGCAAACTTGTTTTAAAGCGTTTCGGTTTGAACATCTAGAAAAGTGCTTCGGACTGACCTAATTTATTTAGTGTTAATTTCATCACTAACATATGGGTTATTGAGTGAAAGGATATGATAAATATATGAATGTGGAATTAAAGATGTCATTTACTTTTGTGTGAAAAATCATTGACACAAAATAATAATGTGAGTAATTTTTCCGCGTTTTGAACTCCATAAGGAAACATGCAGAATTATAGTGCACACATATTTTATAAATGAATTTCCAGTGAAATAATATACACAATTTGGCATAACATATTGATACATTTGAATGATTAATAGCATCCGGAAACAAGCTATTAAATTATATTAATCCGTTTCCTAGGAGAATTATAGATGGCTCAATAATTTCAAATAAATGTAAATTTGAAAATTTTATATTTTAGGCTAAGGGGGAGGGATTCAACCTTTCATGGCATGTTCCAGACGAAATACGATGCACACATGTTGTAATTGGGAATAGCTATGGAAACAGTTTTACTGGATTTTGGCTAAAACTATCAGATTTAAGACTGCATAGGACGAGGTAATCTTTCATGGAAAAGGCCAATATATCATTGCTCAGGAATATTGTTCTGATATACCATATTTAAAGTCAAAAGAGACACATATTAGAAAATAATAACTAAATCAAGTATCACTTATTTATCAATTATTATAATTAGGTAGCCTGACTTTATGGAGAGGAGTTAAATTTATATGGCATTTCGGTTAACCAAGAACCAGTAAAAGTCTTGTGATATCTTTTCCATATTACATAAAAATTGGAAGATGTGATATTATTGCGAATGAGACAACTATCCATTAGAGACCAAATGACTTAGCAACTATAACATAAATTTGTAACCGTATAGTCTTCAACAATGAACAAAATCAAGACCGCATAGCAACTAAAACAAAAGGCCATACATGATCAAATACACATGTTTAAAGCAATTCAACAATTCAACGACCTGATTAATGTACATTGTTGAAGACCCTACATCAACTGTCAAGATGAAGAACAGGAATAAAAGCCCTGTTCATTGATAATTTTCTGTTTTCTATGTATTGTGTGCGATTTTGTCCCATGTACATTTACTCCATATCCTTTCATTTTCTACATATCAATAAACGAAAAACAAATATGATATACGGCAACGAACGGCTACCACTGACGACCTCTGACTTGGAACAGGTACATACATAATTTGGAGGAGTTAAACATGTTTCCAGACTTCCAACCCTTTCCCTGACATGAGACTTTGATATACGTCTGGTATCTTTGAAGAGTTTTTGCAAACTCTAGATAATTTATGAGTACCATGATTTTTAAACTTCGGTGTGGGCGATGATATGAATACACTGGCTGCATATGGTATTCTGACATATTTTCCTACATATTGTACTAAATAAAGAGATTGGAGCATCATTGTAAAATAAAGTATTCTAAGTTCGAAGATAATTTGAAATTCAGGGGTGGTGTTCTCGATGCTATCTTAGGATTAGGACGTGTCCTAAGACCATCTTATGACACGTCTTTGTCCTAAGTCGTGTTCTTGAAGCTCTCTTAAATTAGAATATATATCGCATTTTTCGTCCTAACTTTAGAACCTAATTAGGTGTCTTCAGATCATTCTATCTTCATCCTAACTTTAGGACTTCTCTGTTATGTCCTTTTTATAAATAATACATCTTTGAGCATTGAATTGAATGTAGTAGTTTTAATGCTACAATAACTCAAAATACTAACATCAACGAATTGTTTTTGGTAAAGGAGGATATAAAGTTATATTGGCAAAAAGGTGTTCCGATTTTTTTTTTAACATATGCTTTCCATAATCCTATTGGAAAAAAAATGCTTTCAATATGATCAGTAATTTTTCAAATCTAGGTCAGTTACAATTTCTTAATCTTTAAAAAGTTTTCAAGGTTGTTGGGGATACAACAAAATTGCCTAGAAAAGTATTCTGATATCTTTGAAAACTGATGTTATCTGTTAATACAAATAAGTACAATGCAGTTATTTCAACTTTCTAAGAATAATTGATGATTCTTAACGTTTAAATGAATTTAAATAAAGATTTGTAGAAAATGATCCCTTTATTAGATGAAGGAGGAAATCTTATTATTCCAATAACAATATCCTGAAGATGTAACAAACAATTTAAAAATAAACTATTGATATCCAAGGACTATTGTTAACAAAACAAAAAGACAACAATTCCCTTGGAATTAAAAGAAAACAACACGTTTTGGATTTACTTTCACATGTTTCATTAGGAAGATTTAAATTTCAACTCAAACAATTTGAGGCGAGACATATATATTGGTAAAAAATCTTTAGCAACTGAATGATTAAAGGGAAACTGAAAAGAAAAGTCAATTTCAGCTAAGGTCAACTTTGGTGTGGGAGTTGGAACTTAAGTTTCATAGTATCTTCCTAATTTATCAACGGGGAAGTTTCGAAAAAAAAAAAAATAATCATGCATTGTGCAGTATCTAAATATTGGCTGTCGAGCTAATGATACCCTCGGGCTAACAATCCCTGAAAAGTTAAATATTACGATGAATGTTACGACTAAAACGTGTAAATGATAAACCTGATAATGGGAACATTTGCATAATGATAAAAGGGATGTGACCTTAGAAAAAGTAAAACGACTTGAAGTAATAGTTGACTTCCGTTTGCAGAAACATCTGATACGTCGTTTTATATAGAGATCACGAGTTACATGCCAGTACACTTGATAATAAAATGGCGGACCCAAAAAGAAATGACCATAGAACAAGTCGAACCTCTACCACATTATCTGAGGCTAATACAGTATGTACCAAGTCTTTTTTTATGCTTACGCAGAAAAAATCATACATTTCAATAAATTGAGCATCGCGCTTCAGGCTAATAGCATTACAAAAGTCCAAAAGTCTGAAAAGACCAATTTTTGTCTGAATTTGCATGAATTTTTACTTGACATTTTTTTTTGTCTGAAATATTTGTAAAAATTCTTGACAAAGTCTGAATTAGTCTTAAATAACTACCTAGATTCTAGAAATTGATATCGATTATCTTTATTATTACTTGATTTTACTCGACATATGTCTTGACAGTATTAACATTGTGTAAAAGTTTCTCGACACTTTCTTGACAGTCTGAAAAGTGTCTTGATTAGTCTCGACCAATTCTCGATAAGTCTTGACACATTCTTGACATTCTTAATGATGTCTGAATATGTCTCGACACATTCTTGACTGTCTTAAAGATGTCTTAAAATGTCTCGACACTATCTCGACAGTATAAATTTCGTCTGAATTGTGTATCGACACATTCCTGACAGTCTAAACACTTTCTTATGCTGTTTTATGCTCATTTCTAGATCTATTGTCGGTAAAATAAACTTAGAAGAATTAGGATACAATAATATATTGCTAATAATTAAAACAACATTTTGGTACACTTATTGTTTATTGACCATGTTAACATTGAATAGTATGCATGAAAAATGAAATGTGTCTACAGTATGGTTTATTTCAATCATTTAGCACATATTTATAAATCAACATTTGTAATTATTCACAAACCCACATTTAAATTTGTTCATATCATAATAATACTCACATTTGTATTTGTTAATATTTTCATACTCATATTTGTATCTATAAATTATTTACATGCCCAATTTTGTTTTTGCTGTGATAAGTGTAACTTGAAATAACAGTATATTCTCTAAAGAGAAATAAAGCAAAATATATATCATGTATATTAGACATGATTTGTAAAGCTCAGAATTGTCAAGTAAATTCAAGACACAATTCAAAATGTTGCGAATATGTCAAGCCATACTGAGAAAAAAAAAAAAGAATGTCGAGAACCTGTCGAGAAATTTCAAGACAATGTTCAAATGTTGAGAATTTGTCAAGAAATTTTAAGACCGTATTCAGTGTGTCGAGAATATGTCCAGTAAATTTCATACAAATCTAATAAAAGTCAGAATTTGTCAAGAATAATTAAGACATAAAGTCATAGTTATTATCTCATGGACAATCAAGAGCAATTTATATATCGAAGAGATTGGCAATTTTTAATTTCTAAATAAGAAACAATTGGTTAGCTAAAATAATCACGTTTGTCGAAAAAAATGTGGTTCGAAGATGTCTATCTGTGTCAATATCAAAGGAAAGATCAAGTTATGAAGCATAACTTCATGTTTTGGCAGTATCCCTTTTTAGGATATATGAGATACAAACACTCATTATCATTTAAGTTCATACTGTTTAAAATTATCAATGGAAACTTGTTTTAAAGTGTTTCGGTTTGAACATCTAGAAAAGTGCTTCGGACTGACCTAATTTATTTAGTGTTAATTTCATCACTAACATATGGGTTATTGAGTGAAAGGATATTATAAATATATGAATGTGGAATTAAAGATGTCATTTACTTTTGTGTGAAAAATCATTGACACAAAATAATAATGTGAGTAATTTTTCCGCATTTTGAACTCCATAAGGAAACTCGCAGAATTATAGTGCACACATATTTTATAAATGAATTTCCAGTGAAATAATATACACAATTTGGCATAACATATTGATACATTTAAATGATTAATAGCATCCATAAACAAGCTATTAAATTATATTAATCCGTTTCCCAGGAGAATTATAGATGGCTCAATATTTTCAAATAAATGTAAATTTGAAAATTTTATATTTTAGGCTAAGGGGGAGGGGTTCAACCTTTCATGGCATGTTCCAGACGAAATACGATGCACACATGTTGTAATTGGGAATAGCTATGGAAACAGTTTTACTGGATTTTGGCTAAAACTATCAGATTTAAGACTGCATAGGACGAGGTAACCTTTCATGGAAAAGGCCAATATATCATTGATCAGGAATACTGTTCTGATATACCATATTTAAAGTCAAAAGAGACACATATTAGAAAATAATAACTAAATGAAGTATCACTAATTTATCAATTATTATAATTAGGTAGCCTGACTTTGTGGAAAGGAGTTAAATTTGTATGGCATTTGGGTTAACCATGAATCAGTAAAAGTCTTGTGATATCTTTTCCGTATTATATAAAAATTGGCAGATGTGATATTATTGCGAATGAGACAACAATCCATTAGAGACTAAATGACATAGCAACTATGACATGAATTGGTAACCGTAGTCTTCAACAATGAACAAAATCAAGACCGCATAGCAACTAAAACAAAAGGCCATACATGATCAAATGCACATGTTTAAAGCAATTCAACAATTCAACGACCTGATTAATGTACATATCAATAAACGAAAAACAAATATGATATGCGGCAACGAACGGCTACCACTGACGACCTCTGACTTTGAACTTGAGACTTTGATTGATGTCAGGTATCTGAAGAGTTTTTGAAAACTCTAGATAATTTATGAGTACCATGATTTTTAAACTTCGGTGTGGGCGATGATATGAATACACTGGCTGCATATGGTATTCTGACATATTTTCCTACATATTGTACTAAATAAAGAGATTGGAGCATCATTGTAAAATAAATATTCTAAGTTCTAAGATAATTTGAAATTCAGGGGTGGTGTTCTCGATGCTATCTTAGGATTAGGACGTGTCCTAAGACCATCTTATGACACGTCTTTGTCCTAAGTCGTGTTCTTGAAGCTCTCTTAAATTAGAATATATATCGCATTTTTCGTCCTAACTTTAGAACCTAATTAGGTGTCTTCAGATCATTCTATCTTCATCCTAACTTTAGGACTTCTCTGTTATGTCCTTTTTATAAATAATACATCTTTGAGCATTGAATTGAATGTAGTAGTTTTAATGCTACAATAACTCAAAATACTAACATCAACGAATTGTTCTTTGTAAAGGAGGATATAAAGTTATATTGGCAAAAAGGTGTTCCGATTTTTTTTAACATATGCTTTCCATAATCTTATTGGAAGAATATTGCTTTATTAAAATATAATCAGTAATTTTTCAAACCCAGGTCAGTTACATTTTTTTAATCTTTAAACAGTTTTCAAGGTTGTTGGTGATAAAAATATATGGCCTAGAAAAGTATTCTGATATCTTTGAAAACTGTTGTTATCTGTTAAAACAAATAAGTGCAATGCAATTATTTCAACCTTCTAAAGAATAATTGATGATTCTTAACGTTTAAATGAATTTAAATAAAGTGAAATGAGGAAAATGCTAGGCGAAATAAAATGGCACTATGAAAATTTACAATGTATGAAAGGATTAATAAATTATTTGAACTAATCAAATGACTAGAAAAAAGTCAACATAAATAACAACCTCCCCACCCAGACAATGCTTAAGCAAAAACAAAAGAAAGTGACAAAACATTATTACTTCCATTATCTGAATAAGACAAAACATGGTGAGGGTACACCACCCTTCTTCCACGAAAATCATTATGAGTCTATAAACGGGATAAAGATCACAATAACTAAAAGGAAATATATAAAAACGAAAATTGTTTGAGGCGGCAAAGAAATTCTTGAATAAATTGTGTGAATTGGAGAGATGTGAACATTTGCTGATAGACATAAATGAACTAAATAAGAAAAACAAGGTATGGCTATTGACCCCCCTAACCTGAAGATAATGAATACAGAATCAGGGAAAAGGTATATGACCACTCTACCTTGGATCACCTCAAGAAAGAATCAGGACTAAGCACTTCAATAACCATCTAAGAACAGCCTTTAAGCGACATCACGATTAAAACACACACAAAAAGTCAGATAGGCAGCGAAGCTAGAGCTTTTTACCTGCCATGGGACGAGAGGTATAAAATAACTTAAAATATAATAATCTTTCAAGTATTGGATGATGTCAAGAAATATTCAATACAAGCTGTTAAATAACCCTTTAAGACAGTCATGTAAAGTTTAGAGATTTGATTGGCTGATGACCAATGAAATCAAGAGTATGCAGCATTCTTTCTAACTAGGCATAGACAGAACACATGAAAATGCCTACTGTTATACCAACTACAAGGATTGACTAACATCATAGTTTAACTAAGTCTTGTAGAAGTTAACAAATCAACACAATACGAAAAAACAAAGAAATCCAAGACAAAACAAGGATCATTTAGTGTGTCGTCTTTTTTCATTGAACTAGTTCACATTTTTGTTTATGGGCCAGCTGAAGCCCGCCTCCGGGTGCGGGATTTTCTCGCTGTGTTGAATACCCATTGGTGGCCTTCTGCTCTTTGGTCGGGTTGTTGTCTATTTGACACATTCCCTATTTCCATTCTCAATTTGATCAAACTGGTGAACTGGGAAAATCTCAACAACAAAAAACCTCCCCACACAATCAATGTCACAGTTAACACTCTTAGGTGTCACAAGCAATGGTGACTTTCATAAAATGAGAAAAATGCATCACACATGGTTACACCAAACTGAGTTTATATTTCACCATTTTAAAATCTATGGAAGATGCTGTGTCCATACATAATTATGCACATAGTTTTACATTACACAAACAGTTAGCTTTATTTGTTAGAAAGCAAGAGAAAGGGTGATTAAAAATATGGGTGTAAATTTAAAGCTTTTTCCTAATTGTGTTTTGCTACATAAAATGCCTTAACCAAGTACGAAGTTGAAGAGATTTTACTAAATACAGTTAAGCATTCTATTAACCCCATTCATCTGATTACTGGCTGTGTTTTATCTTGGCAATTGTGTTAACGTTCCCTTTCCATTGACATGTGATCCCCTCAATTGTTCGGTTTACAATTTATTTCGACATTTCAAAACGTTTACTTAGTTTTTTTATACTTTATTTAATATCTGAAATTAAAAAAAAAAAAAAATCATAAGTTAAAGACGACCGCATACATGTAACACCTTTTTTATTCATATAAAAAAAGGAAATGTGGTATGTTTGCAAATGAGACAACTACCTATATCATGTATACATAAGAGATAAAATGACATAGATGTAAGAACTGTAATTCATCATGCAGCCTCCAACAATGAACAAAACCCATCCCATCTACCTAACTATAAAATGCAAAGAATTTTTGTCTCCCAATACCTTAGGAAATTGACCATCACCCTGGAGGCATCATTAATTGGGTCTATTTACTGAAGTTAGGCTATTTTCATAAACTTTTTGTAGCAATTGTACTTTGACTTTGTTACAATAAAAAAAGGGTTTCCTCTTTTGAGGTTGAAATATAAAATTTGTGTCTAGTATCTCCATTTGTGAGATATTGAATCCAGTTGTAAGTAGGCTCTCTCCATCCATGAATATAAGTTCTTAGTTAGGTCTTTCCTTTTTTTCCCCCGCAACTTTCATTTCTTGCGAGGCTTTTTTGTATCTCATTTTGATATTTGGTATATGCAAGATATGATACTAGACTTGGTACAGGCATTTTCTAATGTAAACGATGGTGAATTAAACCGGTTTTATAGCTAGCTAAATCTATCTCTTGTATGACAGTCGCATAAAATTCCATTATATTGACAATGATGTGTGAACAAAACAAACAGACATAATAGGTAAAAATGTCAAAATAGGGGTACAACAGTCAACATTGTGTTATAATCTTAATCACTATGAAACAAACAATATGTAATAAATAAACACAAAAAGTCATATAAGCCTATATATTTTACAGACAAGAATACAAAAATTTACCATAGCACAATAACACAATGACGGGATGTATAAGTACCGAGCCACATCAAATGAATAACACCAAAAATAGACTAATCAGTAACAGTAATATTCAAAACGACAAATAAAAGAATACACTAACATGTTATTAAAATGATAAACAACGTCAGTACCCAGAATCTATACTTCAAGACCATCGTGTATTATTTGTGAAGTTGAGATCTATTCAATTATATTCTGAGGTATAATGATACCTAATATTTCTTGCACTAGGAATTTATAATATGAAGGAACCTCTATTACTTAACAACAATGCAACAGTAGACAAAACACAACATAGAAAATAAAGACAGAACCCCTCCAAAAACCGTTGACAAAAGTGCAAGAAACACAGTCCTATGTAACGATTAAAGTAAACAATCAGGCTGATAATTAATATCATGGCCCTCTTGAAGTAAAACACACTTAACACCAAAATATCCTATGTTATTTTAAATTGTCACAGACAGAGCTGTCATTCTACATTAAGTAGTTGTACTTGCGTAAAAGATTACATACAATCACAAAGTTCATTATGAACTAGTATAATTATGACTTAATTCTAAGCCTAAACACTTTTCTTTTTTTTCATTTTAGCAAACGGGAGGTGCTACGGGTATGCTTGAAAGAGTGGTAAGACTTGGCAATACAACACCGATTTATGATGGTATGCAATTTGGACAGACATTGCCACTGACTGAAACACATATCGTTCTAATAAAGGGCTACACAGAAATGCCCCTTACATTAATTTTCAATAGGAACTTCGGACAATAGCTGTATAACATTTTTTATAGAAAACCGTGAATATATGATGTATAGTTCATAGAATATCATCTCAGAAGTCATTTTCAAGATCAAGTATAAACAAATTTTAAAGTTATATTGAAAAAGAATCAATGTAACTGTGAATATTTGTACTTTTTTCAAAAATATGTTATTTGATAATTTCGTTCCATACAAATAATTACATATAATAAAAATGAATCTCATTAATTTAGAGTTCAATTGTCTGAAAATCAATATATAAAATGCGGAGATGTTGTATTATTGCAAATGAGACAACTTTCTGTCAAAGTTCAAATGAACTGGATGTGAGCAATTATAGGCTACCATCCTTCAACAAGGCGAAAAATCCATACCGTATAGTCGGATATACAAGCCCCCAACATGTGTAATAATTCAAACGAGAAAACTATTGGCCTAATACATTACAAAACAATTTAGGAAAAACAAATATGCAAGACAAAACCCAATGACAACTTCAGGCGTCTGACTTGGGACAGGCGAATAAAGTATGTGGCAGGGTTAAACCTGTTTGTGAGCGCTTAACCCTCATCTAAACTTGGATTGCGACACAAGAACAAATTATATAAAAATCAGTTGCAATTTCCTTAACTCAAACGGACGGTACGAGGTACAAAAACATCTTCCATAAAAACAATAGATACAAAGCACATTGGTTTCATGATAATAACTAGGTACTTTTCCTATATCTTAGTAAACTTTAGTGGCATATTATTTCTTCAAATTATTAATCCTAATAAATATAAGAAGATGTGGTATGAGTGCCAATGAGACAACTCTCCATCCAAGTCAAAATTTATAAAAGTAAACCATTATAGGTCAAAGTACGGTCTTCAGCACGGAGCCTTGGCTCACACCGAACAGCAAGCTATAGAGGGCCCCAAAAATTACTAGTGTAAAACCATTCAAACGGGAAAACCAACGGTCTAATCTATATAAAAAACAAGAAACGAGAAACACTTATGAACCACATCAACAAACGACAACTACTGAACATCAGATTCCTGACTTAGGACAGGTGCAAACAAATGCAGCGGGTTTAAACGTTTTAATGGTACCAAACCTTCACCCTTTTTCTGAAACAATAGTGTAACATCACAACATAGAAAGACACACTATAAAATATCAACTGAAATGGCTTATCTCAATCAAAGGACATATTAACACCAGCGAACAAACACTGAACAAATAAATGACCGGATACAGAAGATTTAATATATATGACACTCACTAAATATCTCTGGTGAGTTTTTCAAATCCTCTAGGTCCGTACCACTGATGGTAGACGTTACACAGCAGCCCAGTAGTCAGCATTTGTGTGTTTACATGATATATAATTGATATGTTCATTTTCTGTAAATTTACTGTTGAAATATTCAAAACAATAAAAGTTTTTACCCCAAAGTATAGATTGCTAAAGTGAGATCTTATGAAAATCGATAATGTACGGAATAAATAAACAATATAATTATACGCCTAAAAAGTGTACAAAACAACATAAATATTAGTAAATACTTGAAATACAAGTATCAATAAATATTTTGGATAGTATATATCCTTCATCAGTATGATGTAAAATGAATCTCATCGTTATATTCCGATTTTACTAAATGAATACAATCTTAAAAACCGACCAAAACATGAATTATTCTAAATTTTCAACGTTCACGCAGTTGTGATATTCACAACAGAGGTTGTTTTATGTATTCCAAATGAAATTAACTATCTAACTAATCAGCTGCGGCGGTTAGAACTTTCAGATTTGAACTACATTTTTTCATTTATCCTATTTAATGCAAACGTTTTTAATGTTCTTATCGAAAATCTTTCCGAGTAATTTTCCCCTCCCTAGATCAAGCATTGTTGTGGTGAATGATGGTGATAATTAGTCGATATATATAGTAAGTACCTTCCTATATGAAATGATTAACTCGCCCTAACTCCTTACATGGAAATGCTTTCAATTTGTTATCAGAATAGTTTCAAACAGGTTCTAGACATTTCATGTCAGAAAACATGCACATAGGGTAAGCTGGCAATAATTGAAGTCTTGTTTTCAAATTCTTTAAAAAATTGAAACCGGGGTGGGAGTATAAAATGTACTGAAAAAGAAAACTTAGAGTATATGCAATGATTTCTTTAAGGCTATAATTCTGATAAATAAGTATTGTTTTGAGAAAAAATGTTTTAGAGAGTTTTCTTTTTGAATAAATGTTAGTATAGGTTGCACTTAATAAATACAGCTGTTTCTCAAATGACGCCTCTTTCTGGGAGATATATTATATTCATAACTATTTCGTTTTGTTTACGTATTGGTTCCCAGATATTATCTCTATGTTTCATCTCATAGAGACAGAACTTGGGAATGTTACCAGCATAAAAACATATTGTTGCGGTGAAAATTGAATTCTGAAGTAGACACAAAGTGAAGGTAGGGATAGTACAGAATTTTAGTATTAGTTTAAACTCTAACAAGTTCGGGGCATATAAATGTTAAAATATACCGCACAGCCTAATGTGACCTTTGAATTAAATAGTAGTGCAAATGAACTTTCCATTCTAGGATATAATTTTTTACGAAATTTCATAGTAAAAGTGGCACAGTTTTAGCCGCAAAAAGAGTTCCTCTGGAATATTGCATTGTCTATATTTACAGAAACGCAACCTTTATATAAAAATATGGAGATGTGGTGTGATTGCAAATGTGACAACTGTACATTTAAGTCTATTTAGTAGTCAGTGCGTTACAATAAAATACATGTAGATGTTTTTTAATTTCTATTTATAAAATAAGAATTATTGAAAACTTTTGTTCCGACTTTCCTCAAGCAAAGTTGGCCTTAGATTGTTAAGACATATATAGCTACCTTGATATTTATATATCCTTGGTTTTCAGATTTGTTTTGAACATTACTGATACTAGTACTTCAGGTGCACCAAATGTATTTTCTCCCTTGAATGCATTTTAATTAAGTTTCCCTAATCATGTGATACTAGTTGAGCAACGAATCCCCAAGAGCTAAAATAATTTCAGATAAATGATAAAATCAAACCAACGAACAAATTAGCAAATTATATTGTATCCGTGACTGAAACTTGGCCCGGAATTCCTTGACTTTGGTGTCACAATATTGCATGACACCAGTTTTATCCTCTGATTTTAGAAATCCAGATCTATACAGAAAAACAACTTTAGTTATTTGTGTAGTTTGTTTCAGTTATATTTTTATGTTTGTGTATCATTTTCATCCCCCTTTTTCAACGTATGACTTAATTCTTTAGTAGGTGGTGTCTATTATTAATGTCTTTTATTAGTCCCAATCCTGTGTTCATTTATATTATAATCTTGTAATCTTACCACCAAATGTCTGTGTGCTAGTTCCATTACGTTTCAAACGATATATTGCAAAACAATGAAATGAGTCAGTTGTAGAGGAGATCAAAGTTTTACGCTCTATCAAAAAACTTTTCTCCGTGAGATTGCATTATTTTACTCTGAAGATTCGAACAATTTTGCTAGTCCTTCGATCAACATCACTTCCTGTGCTATTTGAAAAAAACAAATTTATATAGATTTAAATATATACAAAAACTAAAGCAATAAGGTTCTGGGTTGAAAAACGTTTTCTTTTAATCTCATTTTTACCTAAAAGTTATGTTAACATAATGTTCCCATGGATTTATCTAAAAGAAAAAACAAAATATCTTATTATCTGTCCCCTTCTATGATGAAATACCATAAAAAATCTACTTCCTAAACCTCTTGCATGTACATGGATGACATTTGCATGAGACAACTAAACATTACAGACTGTAAAACGTCTTTTCTATCACATAATATGTTGATTTCCTTTAGTAATAAAAATAATGGTAACAAAAAAATGACAATTTTATTAATTTATGCATGCTTTTGTTAAGATGTTTGTTGAATAATGGACAAAAATACTAGATTCGTTATAAAGTTACCAGGAAAGGCAAGTAAAATTATGCGATAAAAATTTATCATGTGATTATTTTTCATTTTTACGAAATATCATGTTGCTTTTGTTTCCAAATTAAAAATGAATTATATACAGTAATGATAATTATACTTATAATAATGATAATGAAAATTAAAAAAACAATGACAATAATAATACCAAACAAACAATCTGTCGATACCTGTTTCTTGGCGTTGTACAAGGTCATGTTTTCTCTGACTGTTAATGACGTTTTTACACTAAATCCATTGGATGTTGGATGTGAATTAATTTATAATTTAAATCTTAGATGCATGATTTATTTATTAGTTGTTATTCGGTTTGAACTAGCTGTCAGTAACTGCGAGTACTCTCCGATCTGTACTTTGTGTCTCTTTTGTTTAAGGGATGTATAAATACCCTGGCATGTCCGGTCTGTGTTTTTGTTAGATGTTTTTTTTCTGTTGTGTATCCATCTGAGGAGTTAAGCTCTTTTCAACTGAATTTTATAATTCGTTCTTATGTTGTACTATTACATCACTGTCCCAGGTTAGGGGAAGGGTTTGGCGCCAACAAATTAATAAAACCCCGCCACATTCTGTATCTGTCTGTCCAAATTCAGGAGCCTGTAATACAGTGGTTGTCGTTTGTTGCTGTATATTATATTTGTTTTTTTTTTTCATTCATTGTTTTGTACATAGATCAGGCCGTTAGGTTTCTCGTTTGAATTGTTTTACATTTGTCATTTCGGGCCCTAAATAGCTGAATATGCGGTATAGGTTTTGCTCACTGATGGAGGCCGTACGGTGACCTATTGTCGTAAAATTCTATATCATTTGGTCTCTGGTTCAGAGTTGACTCATAAGCAATCATAAAAGACATACTTTAACAAAGGAATAAACAAAACAAGATATTTCTGGATTTAAAAAAAAAGAGACGGGAGATACTTATTTCAAAAAAACAAAAACAAAAGAAATAAAGATAAAATTAAAAATAATGATAGTAATGGAAATTGAATTTGAAATTTTTATAATGTCCTATTGCTGAATAATAGACAAATAAACTCATCATAGATACCAGGATTGAAATTTTGTATTTGCGCCAGACGCGCGTTTCGTCTACAAAAGACTCATCAGTGACGATTGAATAAAAAAAAAGTTAAAAAGGCCAAATAAAGTACGAAGTTGAAGAGCATTGAGGACCAAAATTTCCTAAACGTTTTGCCAAATACAGCTAAGGTAATCTATTCCTGAGGTAGAAAACAGTTAATTTATAATTATGACCATATCTATGATAATTCATGTCAACACAGAAGTGATAAACGATTTGAGGAAAAAAAAGTTCCTTACAAATAATGTTGTGCCAATTTTAAATGAAGTTTTTATATCTAAGAATCCTTTTCTTCGTTATTTCTGGCAGTAATCATGTCATGATAATAATAATAATAATAATAATAATAATAATAATAATAATAATAATAATAATAAAAACGATAATAATAAAAATAATAATTCGATTTAAAGGGCTTGACCGTTAAATCGCGTTATCAGAGGAAGGCAAGACTTGTGACAGTTCATGCACAATGTAATGCGCATGTTCTATTCCGATTACATTGCATATCAATTGTAACAGCTATAGCACTCCTCATAATATTCTGAATGCACGGTCTGCTAGGAAGTAACTTAATATATCTAAGGTCAGATTGTTGAGTTTATTGTACGCATATTTAATGTAAATACTTATCTTATTATTTTTCAATTTGCAACATATTATCAAACATTTATCATACAATCCAACATAAATAAAAAAAAAAAAAAAATCGCTCGTATTATAGTAACTTTAGTAAAGGATTTTCTATACTATATACAAATCCTTGCTTTAGTAAATTGTCCACTAATGTATAAATTATCAATGTGACCGATTTTAATTAATCAATTAATATTTTGTATCTTTATCGAGGTATTAAAAATGAAAACAGGATTCCAGGTATTTGTATTCAATTAACATTTTGTAATGCAGATTATAATGGTACTGTTCCATTATCAGGTATGTTAACTATTATATTTAATAATGGGGTTGCCTTGTGAGACATTAACACCATCAAATGCAATTAATAATGATAACATTTATTGTTCTTTAGCGTGCTTAGGACAGCAGTAAATCGTATTTATATTTCAAAGTTGAACCTTCGTTAAAAGAAAATAGTTGATAAAACTTTTGAAATGGCAGCTACAGTGTTGTCTTTATAACCGATTGTTTTTCGGTCATCCAAACAATTTTGCGTTGCATATATATTAATATTTATTTCAAATCATATAATATATACATATATGTTCATTTATATTTCGTAGTAATGTCTTTATATCCGATTTTTTTTGTTTTTTTTGTTTTTTTTTGTTTTTGTTTTTTTTTTTTTTGTTTTTTGTTTTTTTTTGTTTTGTTTTGTTTTTTATGTTTTTTTTTTCGGTTATCCAAATTGCATTGCACATATTTTAATATTTATTTGAAAGTATAAAATGTATATTATTTAATTATATTTGTTCATTTATTGGAAGGTTTACGATGCCTGAGTAGAAAAGGCGTTGAAAGAGGTGTTACAATTGGGGAAAAGAAAACTGCTTTAGCCACCCGAAATGTCAAAATAGCTACGCATCTGAAACAGAAACTGAAAATTTGTTATTCAACAATACATATGCAGGATTATTTCATTCATCAGCAGGACCATCTATATGTATGTCAGTCGGAGAAGCGACAGTATGCCTTTAAGTTATCTAAATACATTAATGAAACAGGTACATTTTTTATTCTTTAATTTTAATGTAGCTAATTCAGTACATGACATTTGTAGTTTTAACAATGATTTGAGTAGTAACATTTCGAGCATAATAAGGAAAACTATTTTAAATGGCGAATATTATATTGATCCGGACTGCTCTTACTATGAAAGACCATGCCACGAATAAGAATAAGAATAATATTGATTTATTTATTGGTTTATTATCTATATATCTCATACAGATTAAGATAAACTGAAAAACATTTCAACATTGATTTATTTTATAATCACACTAAGGAGGTATAGTCCCGCAAGTCATTTTATATTCAAAGCATTTTTAGTATGTGCACATATCACGAAGGAATTTTTACAATTATTTTTATGATATCATTCTCACTACAAGTATACCTAAATTTGATTCTATTTTCATCTGTCATCTTTATAAAACAGAGAACTATTTCACTAATTTCAGAAACTAATTCTGCCCTATTTGTGCGAAGTATATACATGTATTTATATATAAAAAAAAATGGTATCTCGCATCTATACAAAAATTCATCACCGGTAAATATCAATGATATCAGCAAGTACACTGATGCATTTTTATATTTGATATTTATCTAACAACCAATTTGAATTTGGCAAGAGAGGTCATCCAGTATATGAGCAAATAAGACTTGGAGCTAGCAGGGTTCAGGTCATAAGTTGGAAACGAGCAGTTTCGGTTAAAGAAAACAATTTAACAGTCTTGTAATCGGGGACCGTTCGATTTAGATCTATGGCTATAATTCATGTACCATGATCACAACAAATCATTCATACCCTGTCTGTATTATGTATAAATAATGTGATCAAAACTATGGCTCTTGCACTAGGATAAACTGTCATTACTCACACAGCTTTTTTGCACACATTTTAATCGTGCTCAGAACAATAAAATGCTACATGTAATGGACAAGATAATCAAATGTTGATTTCCAAGATTTCAATAACTATCAAACATTTACATAAGCTGAAAATATTATTGCCATCTGTTTGTAGTTCAAGTAACGAATCTTTATTGTTTTTTGGTGTTTGTTTAGTCTAGCTTTTTTATATTTTTCATATAGTGGAACTAGTAGCTATCAATACAGTTGCGCATTATCATCTTTAAAGTTCAAATGATATTAGTTTTACAGAAAACAATGTTTCCAGTAGTCTCAAATTTTAGAAAACTGATCAGCAAGGCAAGATAGTTTTACTACTATACTTGGAAAAAGTAATCGGTGGTTCATGTCTATCATATTTGTTTTTCGTAAACTGTTTCGTTCTAAATTAGGCCGTTAGTTTTCTCAATTGAATTGTTTTATATTTTTCATGTCGGGGCCTCTTATAGCCGACTATACGGTATGGGTTTTTCTCATTGTTGAAGGCCGTATGGTTGAATATAATTGATTACATTCACTTCATTTGAACTTTAATGGATAGTTTTCTCACTGGCAATCATACCACATCTCCTTAATTTTATATTAGAGAATTTTAGTTTAGTTGTTTTTGTAAGAAAATTCATAATCTTTTAATTAGGATTAATAACGAATAGAGAAGAAATAGTATATACTATTCTGAATTGCAAGTTACGTTTACAAACATTATCACCAGATGTGCATATCATTGATAAAATTTTGTCTGAAAATTGTTGATACAAATTTACAACCTCAGCGAGTTAATTGTCTGGGTTAATGGTTTTCTTAAATCTTATTTATATCATTACAGAGGTCAAGACAAGTTCAAATAGTAGTCTGCATTATAGCTAACTGATAAATTTGATTTTATTGCTTTTGTGATTTAAATTTAATAGTAGCGAATATCTCAGACTGTAAAACTGCTAATTAATACGATTTTGTTATCTGAAAAAGAAACAACGAAATTGGGTTAAATACTGTGAACTGTTATACACGGAATATTATGTAAATGCGTATTTAACCGCACCTCAGTTTAAAAAGTTTTTCTCTGGGCAACATGATTCATTTACTAGTTTTAATTGGCTCTGAACTAGCTTTCAGTAACTGCGAGTACTCTTAGATGGGTACTTGGTGTCTTTAGTCTATTTGTTAGTTGTTTATTGTGCTTCGTGTCGATCTGATGAGTCAAACCTACCTCAACTTTGTTTTATGTTGTGTTGTAAACCACTGTCCCCGGTTACCGGTTCTCACAAACTTATTGTTTGTCGCAGTCTTTTATGCTTGTTTTACATTTAAATTGATTGATACTAAAATATGGCCTTGTTTTCTTGTTTGGATTGTTGCCGGGCCTTTTATTGCTATTATACTGTATGTACTATGTTCAATGCTGGAGGCTGTACGGTGTCCTATAGTTGTTTACGACCACGCCATTAAGTTTTAGGCGAATGGTTGCCTCACTGACATTCATGTCAGATCTTCTTGTTTTTATATTTTCTGATGGTAAAAGTCAAATTCAGTCATTGGTAATATAAAAAGTATTAATCATACATCAGATTACCAACAGAACAGTTGGCAAGTCAAATATCTTTATCTGTTATGATATCAATTTTAATTATTTGTTTATATTGTAAATTATCAATCTTGAGCTGATTATTGATTGATTGTCCATTTTAAGATCTTTCATGTTTTCAAAAGCGTGATATGATAGTGGGATTTTCAATCACAAAACATGACTTCGTTCGTGCTCGGAAGTTTGTAGTTGCTTATGCTTGTGTTCTCATACATTTTTGTATTTCAATTTGTTAGCAAGGTCAAAGTGTTATGAGGTACTTTAATTAAAGAGATAAACTTATCGTATGCTCATTCTCGAAGAACCCCGCAATATTAAGTAATCCACTAAAATGGACATGACATCGGACTAAGCGTTCTATACGATAGGACTTAACTTATAAGCGGTATTGATTTTCTCCAAGATTTGTTACCTTAGTCAAATTTGCTTGGTACCAATGTTACCAAGATTGCAATACAAGAACAAGATTCCAAATAAGTGATTGAACCAAACTACAGTGAGAAGGAATAGTTTATTTGTCAGATATTGAAATTTATCTAATTTTATACAAGACTTAGTCACAATGTTAGTTATGCTTTTATCAATTTTCACCATTTATTATCCAGTTATGCTATTATCATCCATTTATTGTCCATCAAACGACGAAGTAGGTCATTGGCTTCGGGAATCTGTTAGCTAGTAGTTACTGCGGTCAGATTCTTGTTGTTACAGAATATTACAATCCTAGTTATATCGACTCTCAATTTATGGTACTGGTTGGCGGTAACAAGTTCCAAAACATTCTTTATGAAATGAATGTTTTTGAACTTGTTTAGTGGCGGACTTTATAGGCTACACCAGTACCGATGAATTTGATTTATCACTATATTATTATTTAATTTAGAACATTAATCCATGTAATCTTCATTTCCACCTCAAACGTAGTTTCTCATGTTGATTGTGGACATCTGTTGCCAGGGTTCAATTCAGCACCCCATTATTTCAAAATTTCATTTCATTCTAGTTTTTATTTTAATGATTTGATTTGCATTTTGAATTTGCATCTAATTTACGGTTGCCCAAAGACCCTTTATTTATGGGTTGGTAACCGACAGAAGCCATGATCTTACTTCGCCAATAAAATATATTTTGACTTTAATAACGTCTTCTCTCTTATAATCAGGATAATAATAAAAATAATAAACTTCAAATTGGCAATTTGTTGTGCTTTTATTTTTGCTATTGTTGAAAAATGGACAATCATACGAGATGAATTATTTCGATAAAAGGGGGAAAATTAAAACAATACTGTATAAATCCCATGCGTTCGAAGCACTTCATTGGAATTACCTTCATCAGAAAAATGGACAAACGATAAAGGAAAAGAAGATGCATACAAATAATGTTGTGCCCATTAAAGGTTGCATTTCTGTAAATATCAACAATACAATTTCCCATAGGAACTCCTTTCACGGCTAAAACTGTACCACTTTTACTATTGAAGTTTTGAAAAATATATATCCTAGAATGGAAAGTTCATATGCACTACTATTTTTTTCAAAGGTTAAAATATAGGGCTGTGCGGCATATTTTCAACGTTTATATGCCCCGAACTTCTAAGAGTTTAAACTTACATTAAATTTCTATACTACCCCAACCTTGACTTAAGGATTTCCACAGACTTCAACTTGATCACTATGAATATGTATATTTACTGGTAACATTTCCAAATTATGTCTTTATGAGATGAAACATAGAGATCATATCCAGGAACCAGTATGTAAACAAAATTAATTGTCTATGAATATTATAAATCTCCCCAAAAGAGGCGTGGTTTGAAAAACAGCTGTATTTATAAAGTGCAACCTATACTAACATTTATTCCAATAGAAAACTTTCTATAAACACTTTTTCTCACAACAATGCTTATATTTCAGAATTATAGCCTAAAAGAAATCACTACATATACTCTAAGTTTTCTTTTACAGTACATTTTATACCCCCATCCCTATATCAATTTTTTACAGAATTTGAAAACAAGACTTTAATTATTGCCAGCTTACCCTATGAGCATGTTTTCTGACATGAAATGTCTAGAACCTGTTTGAAACTATTTTGATAACAAATTGAAAGCATTTCAGAACACTATAAATGTAATGTTTAGCAGCTAATCATTCCTATATTTAAGATTATATAAAGTGTCCAATCCTGCCTCTGTCTCCAGTCCACATCTTACTGTATGCCTATTTGTTAATGAAAGTTCACAACTACTGCCTCAAATGGTCAGTTAAGAAATCTTGTCACAACAGTATCATCTCTTACCATATATCTAACATAATTTAGCTAATAAATGAACTAGAAGTGTTTAAACAAAGCCAATTTGCAAAAGTTGTATGTATGAAGATACCAGTCTGATGTATGAATTCACTAAAAGTTTTATAGAAATGACTGCTAACATCTGATTTTGCATAACTTCCAAGTACAGTTATTGGTTTCTATACAAAAGACCTTTAAAATAATAAAGTCATAGCATTTACAAGTTAAATTATTTTGTTTTATGACCCAGGGGGTAGGCATTTTTCTCTGTTTTTTTGCCCCTGGGGCCTCAAATTTCCTAAATTATTCTGCTGTTTCTAGCAATATGGAATACTTAGTGCATATATATAGTATAGAACACACTATTGTAAGTTTTACTGAGGTATTTTTGTATTTCTAGCTTGTATTTTTTTATGCCGTGATCACAAAAAAGCACATTTAGGTGCTACGGCTTACTTTTGGGTTACCGGCAGGATAAAAACACCCCACCAATAATATTCAGGAAGGTTCTATGAGTTTCAATGACTGCGAAGAGTAAATATAAGCACTTCTAAACAATATAAATTACTAATATGCACATATAACATGTATAATGAATTTATTTTGCATTCAGAGCTTAAACTAAACAATGCATACTGTAAACTGTGAATTTATGCTGAGTCATCATAGTTAAGGCCCAGGATTTTCTCAATCTTCATGAAATATTTATAAAACTTCATATTTGAGTTAATTTCATTAAAATCTCTGAGATAAACCAGATTTGGTGAAATTCTGTATATTCCCTTTTGTTTACCCAATATAGGTTGCATTTCTGTAAATATCAACAATGCAATTTTCCATAGGAACTCCTTTCACGGCTAAAACTGTACCACTTTTCCTATTGAAGTTTTGAAAAAAATATATCCTAGAATGGAAAGTTCATATGCACTACTATTTTTTTCAAAGGTTAAAATATAGGGCTGTGCGGCATATTTTCAACGTTTATATGCCCCGAACTTCTAAGAGTTTAAACTTACATTAAATTTCTATACTACCCCAACCTTGACTTAAGGATTTCCACAGACTTCAACTTGATCACTATGAATATGTATATTTACTGGTAACATTCCCAAGTTATGTCTCTATGAGATAAAACATAGAGATCATATCCGGGAACCAGTATGTAAACAAAATTAATTGTCTATGAATATTATAAATCTCCCCAAAAGAGGCGTGGTTTAAAAAACAGCTGTATTTATAAAGTGCAACCTATAAATGCCAATTTTGATATTTAAGAATCCTTTCCTACAAATGTACGTTTTAATAATAACATTTATAATAATGATAATAATAATAATAATAACAATACTAAGTATAAGTATAATAATATCAATAATAATTATGATACAAATATTAATAATAATTATGATAAAGATATCAATAATAGTTATGATAAAAATATCAATAATACTAAAAAGGCATGTATATAAACAGATCCAAACAAATAAAACAATAAAAGAACAATTGAAAGAAATAAAATATCAAAAACAATCATTTTGTTAACACACTACCATAAGTTAAATAGTTGAAAATTTCTGCTTTCGTTGACCATTAAGAAAATATATTTATGTTTGACATACGTGGAGATGCAGTTAATCAGATATTGTTTTAATTTCAGTTGCAAAAAAAAAAAAAATTGTCACTAAGTGACAATATTTCTTTTTTATTGATATTCTTGAAAAAATAATAATCAGAACAAAAGCAATAGTTCGTTCCACGGAAAAGTGGAAAGACCTAATAATATTACTACCACCCTACTAATAAAAATAATAATAATAATGATGATGATGATGATGATGATGATGATGATGATGATATAATAATAATAATCATATTAATAAAACTACTACTACTACTACTACTACTAGTAATAATAATAATGATAATAAAATTAATAATAATAATAAATATCAAATTCCCTATTGTTTTACTGTCTTTTTTTTTTTGTGGTTTTTTGTTGAAAAATGGACATACGAAAAAGACAGAAGGAAAAGAAGATGCATACAGATAATGTTGTGCCCATTTTAAATGTCAATTTTGATATCAAAGAAACTTTCCTACAAATGTACGCTTTAATAATAATAATAATAATAATAAGTATAATAATATCAATAATAATTATGATAAAATATTAATAATAATTATGATAAAATATCAATAATAATTATGATAAAATATCAATAATATTAAAACAAAAGCATATACATGAACAGATCCAACAAAATAAAACAATAAAGAACAATTGAAAGAAATAAAATAACAAAAAAAAAAAAAAAAAATTGCTGTCTTTGAATCATGTTCCGGATCGCTAATTGTCAGATAGATGTTTGCTATGAATATGTATCTATAACAAAATAAAAAATCATAATCAAAACACACAAGTTGAAAAAATGTTAAAATATTGGCCCAAAAATTTACTTGTCATCTTTCTCCTTTGGGGTATACATGCAAGTTTCAAGAAACACATCAACCTCAATTGTACCAATTATTTTACCATAAACCTATGCTACCTAAGTCTATACGTACGTAACATGTTTCTTAAGAAAATCGTCAATTAAATACACTTTTTGTAATGAAGGAAGTAACATTATTGAAACATTATAGAGTATAACACTCATTAAACAGTGCTTTCACTAGAACTCACCAAAGATTCCAGACTTTCATCAGACTGTAAACAAAATCGTCTGGTACTTGACCTCGTACACTACTTTTTTCATGAATATTCAAAACTAATCCGTGTTTTTATCAGTTTTGAATGAGTCACGTGAAATTGTGGCGCATGACATAGTAGCCATATTAATGGAGGAAAAGGCGGCAAAATTAGATAAGAGGGTAAGATTGTAATTTTCATCTTCACAATGGATTGTAAGAACAATTAGGTTTTAAAACAGTGTACGTTTTGTATGGTCAGGTGTTTGTCTCGTGAAAGGAATCAACTGAAAATTACAAAAATATTCAAACTTGTGTTTTATTTCTTTTTGTATGACGTATCCTTCAATCATTTTGTTAACACACTACCATAAGTTAAATACGTTGAAAACTACTGCTTTCGTTGATCATTAAGAAAATATATTTATGTATGACATACGTGGAGATGCAGTTAATCAGATGTTGTTTTCATTTCAGTTGCAAACAAAAATAAATTTGTTACTAAGTGACAATATTTCTTTTTTTTTATTGATATTCTTGAAAAAATAATAATCAGAACAAAGAAATCGTTCTTTCCACGGAAAAGTGGAAAGACCTAATAATATTACTACTACCACTACTAATAGAAAAAAAAAATAATAATGATGATGATGATGATGATGATGATAAAATTATAATTTTAATGATAATAATAATGAAATAATAATAATAACCTATTAATACTACTACTATTACTACTACTACTACTACTACTACTATTTGTAGTAATAATAATAATAATAATAATAGATATCAAATTCCCTATTGTTTTACTGTCTTTTCTTTTGGTTTTGTTGTTGAAAATGGACAAACGATAAAGGAAAAGAAGATACATGCAAATAATGTTGTGCCCATTTTAAATGCCAATTTTGATATCTAAGAAACTTTCCTACAAATGTACGCTTTAATAATAATAATAATAATAATAATAATAATAATAATAATAAGTATAATATTATCAATAATAATTATGGTAAAAATATCATAATAATTATGATAAAAATATCAATAATAATTATGATAAAATATCAATAATATTAAAACAGATCCAAAAATAAAGCAATAAAAGAACAATTGAAAGAAATAAAATAACAAAAACAAAAAATTGCTGCCTTTGAATCATGTTCCGGATCGTTAATAATATTACTACTACCACTACTAATAAAAATAATAATAATAATGATGATGATGATGATGATGATGATGATGATGATGATAAAAATTATAATGATAATAATAATGAAATAATAATAATAATCATATTAATAATACTATTACTACTACTACTACTACTACTACTGCTACTACTGCTACTACTACTACTACTACTACTTATAGTAATAATAATAATAATAATAATAGATATCAAATTCCTATTGTTTTACTGTCTTTTTTTGGTTTTTGTTGAAAAATGGACAAACGATAATATTGTGGCGCATTACATGGTAGCCATATTAATGGAGGAAAAGGCGGCAAAATTTAATAAGAGGGTAAGATTGCAATTTTCATCTTCACAATGGATTGGAAGAACAATTAGGTTTTAAAACAGTATAAGTTTTGTATGGTCAAGTATTTGTCTCGTTAAAGGAATCAACTGAAAATCACAAAAATATTCAAACTTATTTCTTTTTGTATGACGTATCCTTCAATCATTTTGTGAACACATTACCATAAGTTAAATACGTTGAAAACTACTGCTTTCGTTGATCATTGAGAAAATATATTTATGTATGACATACGTGGAGATGCAGTTAATCAGATGTTGTTTTCATTTCAGTTGCAAACAAAATTAAATTTGTTACTAAGTGACAATATTTCTTTTTATTAATATTCTTGAACTGGCCTGATAATTGAGTACTTTTATATCTCAGGTTGGATTGTTAGACATAAAAGTAAAGACATTTAAGTTTGTAATTGCAAAATTTGTTGTCGCATGAAAAAAAGTGCCAATATAATCCATTTTGTTAGAATATCATACAACGTCATTAAAATTCTGTTCTCTGGTCTCTAAGGATGAATAGTTTTACACAAATTGAGAGCTCTATAAATCTACGGCTCCTAATATTTATGTCAATTACAATAATACATGACAATATTTCTTTTTTTATCAATATTCTTGTACTGGACTGATAATTGATTACTTTTCATGCCTTAGGATGGATTGTTAGATTTAAAAGTGAAGACATTTAAGTTTAGAATAGCAAAATTTGTTGTTGCATCAAAAAAAGGTGCCAACATCTACGCATTAAAATTCTGTTCATTTGGTCCTAAGGATGACTAGTTTTACACTAATTGAGCGCTCTATAAGTCTATGGTTTCTAATATCTATGTAATTAACAATATCAAGTGACAATATTTTATTTTTTATTAATATTCTTGAACTGGTCTGATAATTGAGAAATTTTTATATCTCAGGATGGATTGTTAAAAACAAAATTGAAAAAAAAAATCAGTTGAAAATAGCAAATTGTGCTGTCGCATCAAAAAAGGTACTGATATTTTTCATTTTGTTAGACTATTATAGAACGGCATTAAAATTCTGTTCTTTTGGTCCTTAAGGATGAATAATTTTATACAGTTTTCAAGCTCTATAAGTCTACGGTAACCTATATTAATGTCGATAACAATAAAAAGTGACAATATTTCCTTTATTTTAAAAAGTAAAATAACAAAACTACCGAACTACTAGGGAAATTTAAAACGGAAAGTCCTTTATAAAATGACAAAATCAAAAGCTCAAACACATCTAACGAATGGAAATCAACTGTCATATTTCTGACTTGGTACAGACATTTCCTATGTGGATTAAACCTGGTTTTATAGCTAGCCGAATTTCTCGCTTGTATGCAGTCGCATAGAATTCCATTATATTGACAACAATGTGTGAGCAAAACAAACAGATATAATAGGTTAAAACGTCAAAAATCGGGGTACAGCAGTCAACAATGTAATATAATCCTATAACTATAAAAACAAATAACTGTTTCAACAAAGAAACACAAAATTGCATATAGACAAAGTCCATAAGCAACAACAACAGACATAATAGGAAAAATGTCAAAAATAGGGTTACAGCATTTAACATTGTGTTATAATTTTTACTCACTATAAAAACAAACAAATATGTCAACAAAGAAAAAAAACAAAAACAAAAACAAAAAACAAAATAGCATATAGACAAAACGCATAAGCAAAAATGAAAGACAGGAACACAATAAATGATCATAGAACAATAACACAATGGCGGGATGTATAAGAACCGAGCCACACCAAAAGGATATTTTCAAAAATGGACTAAACAGTAAAGGCTAATAATTTACAAAGACAAATAAAAGAACACTATAACACGCAATTAAGATGATAAACAACGTCAGTACCTTGAATCTATACTTCAAGACCATCATGTATAATTTGTGAAGTTGATACGGAATATTTATCAACAAGGTCTTGGCATCTTCCGATGAACTTTTTTAGAAAAAGGACGAGACCCTGATTCATCAACTTTCTGCTCAGATACTGGTAACGTTTTGTAAAATCTGAGTAGCAGCTGCAAGCACTTGAATACCGAATGAGTTCGGAAATGTATATCCCATATGCAGGTGACGATGGTATAATGCTGCTAAGGTGGGGAAATTTAGAATTTCAAAATTGAAATCGTCTCATTTGTCATAGATTCTGGCACTGAGATGACCGCTTATGTCAAATTCGAGGTATAAATCTAAAAATGAGGCGGAGGAAGCCGTGTCTGTTGTTTCTATAATTTCAAGTTCTGGAGGATATTCTAATGGAACCCATTCATAAAAGTTTGGATTGATAATGGAAAGAACATCATCAATATATCTGAACGTGAAATTAAATGATCTGGCTTCTTTGATCTTCTTGTTTTCGACAAGTGTCTGAAGAAACTCTAACTCGTATGAAAATAAGAAGAGGTTGGAAAGGAGAGGCGCACAATTCGTTTACATAGTAATGCCGACAATTTGTTGAAAAAGTCTACCTTAAAATTCAACAAATATGTTGTCAATAAGAAACACCAGCATACTGATCACTTGTTCCTCTGTGTAGCAAGTTTTACATTTGTGTTCATTATTAAAAAAATAAGCTGTATGGTATCCCAAAGCAATAAATTCATAGCGTATGCTACCATTTTTTATATTGAAAAGCATTGTGGATTATTGCTTTAAGACGATTTTTCAATTTCACATGTGGAATAGTGGTATACAGGGTTGAAAAATTAACAGGTTTGATAGAATTAATTTCAGAGAAAGATCGAGATTTAAAATTATCCAGAAGTTCTTTAAAGTTTGTAGAATCCACATATGATTAATATCACTACGCGAGTAAACAGTTTCACAGTATTTCTGAAGACCCTCTTTCATTCCTGACAGAATTTTTGTCAATCTAATGAACAATTCAAATAGTGTTCATCTACACTTGTCAATATTTCATAATACATAATATGTATCCTGTTATTTCCCTTCACTTCAGTTAAACTCGGCTCTTATGATTCTACAATATTACATTTGATAAAAAACAATTCTACATGTCAGTGGTATCATACATGTCATATATGTATCACAACTGTCGTTTCTGTACGTAAGTGTCCACATTACAAGATCCTACTTATTCAATTATAAACTTATAATCTTTTGATAGGATTGACGAATTGTGCTTCTTTTTTAAATTTCATGGTCCTGATAATGGCTTAAATTACTGTATCAGTTTCAAATATCTGGTTATTTCTACAAAACAGGAAGTGAAGGGTCATATATATTGAAGCCTGTGTAGCTTCTTTAATTCTGGAATATTAATTTTATTTACATTTCAGGCAATAAAGGTATCTGCACAATGGCTTCAAAACATCATTTGGCTTGGCAACACTAGACCAACTTACGATGATATCGAACTTGGTGGTACGATACCATGGACGAATGCCTGCATTGTGTTAATTAAGGGGTACAAAGAAATACCCCTAAGATATGCTTTCAATATGATTTAGATTTGCTAACTGCATAAATGTGTATCCAAAATATATCGAAAAAGTCAAAAGATAAAGAAGTTTGAACACGGAGAGGAGAAACTATGTAATGACTGTCCTAGCTTCAATTCGACATGATACACTATAGTTTGGATGGTGTTGACAAATATTACACACTTGTTGAAGCTTTTTTATGTAAACTGGATAAATTTACTATTTGTCGTTTACTTTTTCATGTCGTAAAAACCATACAGACAGTCATAGACAAACAAAGAATACACTAGATTTGCACTTTTGAAAATATCAAATAATGAATAAATACTTAAAGTAATAAAGTTCAATATACAATCCTAAAAAACACAGACAACGAAAAACTAAACGACTTCAACAGCAGCTATGGACTGAGTGTTCTGCAAGGGTCTGCAGTATAGTAGCTATTTCTACAATTAACTTCTGTATTACTATGTTTGAAACACGTTGGATTGTAATAAAAGATCATCATGAATTACAATGCATCGTGTCAAACCATCTGAAATTTCAATGCTAAATACAATCGCTATATTTAAGTTCTTTAATCAAAATGAACCCATTATATCACATGCGGAAGTATAAAATGTGTACTAGTAAACACAGACTCTGTTTATTAGATATACGTTCTTGCATACCAGAACAACAGTTCATGGCTACCTGATGTATTGAGCTTGTGAATACCTTTTGAACCCATGGTGGCCTATAAAAACGACAGTAGTTAAACTATGGTCAAATCTCGTAAATTGAATATGAAGAGACAAATCAGGGTAACAATTGCTATGCATGCATCCCCAGCCATGCAAATTTACACTCAGTCAAAATGTCATTATTGAGAATAGGATATATTGGTAAGATAAAAGATCAAACGACTAAACTGGTATCTAAAGTTATAAAACCGCGAAAACATGTCGTTAGGAAGTTGAGCCATCGACACATCGTATCGGTTGACCAATTCGTGAAGTGATGGTAAAACTCATGTAGTGTTGATTTCAGTCCTTCTTCCTCATAACTCTGTTGGATCAGTTTGTATGTAAGGATGACACCCTAAATAGAATCCGTATGGTGACTCATGCACGAGAGTAACGTATTAACTGAGATATGTAAATGCCATCAGATAAAACAAAGTGTATACCACTGCTGAGAAATGAAAAGTTGACAATTGAAAAGTGAAATCATCACGTTTGTCAAAGATTTTAGTTTTAATATCGAGAACAAGATCAAGATATGAAGCAGACCTTTAAATGAAGTATGTTCACCATGATATATGAGATGTAAGCACGAATTTTAGATTGGTCTATTGAGCGACATATCACATCAATATATGTTGTTAATAAAAAAAATCCAGCATTCTGATGATATCTTCTCCGGCTTATGAGTATTGGGAATCAGTAGAGTTCTTTGTAAAGTTTTTTTTTTTTTTCATTATCTAAAAAAAAAAATGTATCTACGTTTATCCTTTTGTAGTAATAACTCTGTGTTATCAGATGATGTGGTGGATCTTCCTATTCAGCATGGAGAATAGTAGTGTAAACTGTATGAAAATTAAAGGTTTTGGTATTACTGCTAAATTGTAAAGATTGTCATTGAAGATTTTAAAGTAGATCTTAAACATTTTTGTCGAGAGTCTTGACGACCCGGCTTCGTTTCTATATTCCAATATCGGTGGTAAGATAGTTTTGGTTACTAGCACTTCCGGGTGCGGGATTTTTCGCTGTATTGAAGACCCATTTATGGCCTTCGTTTGTTTTCTGCTCTTTGGTCGGGTTGTTGTCTCTTTGACTCTTTCCCCATTTCCATTCTCAATTTTATTTTTTTCACATTTTTGTTTAGGGGCCAACTGAATCCCGCCTTCGGGTGCGGGATTTTCTCTCTGTATTGAAGACCCATTGGTCCATTTACATTCTCAATTTTATTGAAACGTTCTTGACATGTGTCATTCCTTGTCGTGATAAACAATATGGTATGCACTCACATCATGTAATGTTTTAAAATATCGAAAAAGAAGTTTGAGAAATTATATATAACCGTTAGAAGAACGACGCGTTGACAAAATCCAGAACCAGTGAAAAAAAAAAAAAACAAACAAAAAACAAAACAAAAAAAGACATGGTGCATTTTCAGAAAACAGGACAACTTACTAAGTTACAATCTAATAAACGACACAAAGATATAAAAAGACCAACAACAGTTCACATAAAAGCACCTAGCAATCCAAGAACTTATCAACAAGAACCTATCAAGATACCTGTCGGCGCTCCGAAAAAGGTAAGTAAGGATTGAGCAACTGTCGACATACGTCGTGTTACTCATTACAATCATACACACAAATATAAGTAGTCCCATGCGGTCTAGATATTTCATTAAGGTCAGCAAATAGTGATTGTGTCTTTGGGTTTTTCAAACAAAGGATTTCTACATAAATCTGATTAAAACCATCGATTCATTTCCATTTTATATTATTACGGTATACAGCAACCATAAACATATATCAAGGAAATCTATATTTGAAAATAGTTAGTACCAACTTGAATACATATTGGTCTGCTAGAATTTAAAAACTATACCATATTTCTGTGATTCACATTCGACACTTTTGTTTTCAGGTATGAACACCCATTACATCAAGTTCAATGGAATAGACCCGACGAAAATGGTTTTAATCTCCTGCATAATTTCTTGAATTGAGTGAGCTGATATCTTTTAAGTGCTATCGACGAGTTATTTGGGAATTGACGAACAAAAACAAAATGTCCTTGAACACACTACAAGATAAATCTACTGTCGGTTGCAAGACAAAAACTCATTCTTTTGCTTATATATATGCGATAATAAAATTGCGAAATTTTGCTATTTTTGGTGTTTTTTTTTTTATATCAACACAATTCACGAAAAGCGAAAACAATAAAAGAACAACGCTTTAAAACCAACGGAAAAGAGAATGGAGAACTCAAATTATTCCTATGGTACCCCTGAGCGGAACGAGTCCCCAGCATACTGGCCCGAGTTATTTCGTAGTGTATTTCTTTTAGACAATAAATTCAAATTAAAAAAATCGCACCAGCTCTATCTCAAAAAGATTTTGACAATGTAGTGTACTACTATTGGGACAAATAATATCAAAATTATAGAAAAGTCTATCAGCTCTAACTCAAAATATTGACAATTCTATGTTAAGGGGTCTAAAATTCAGTTTGACAGCTACAGACATACTAGTTTTTGACGTTTTTGAACTGGACCAAATCACTACTTAACATAAAGATTCAGCACCCAAATTTTTTTAACATGTAATTTCATCCCTTTACTTAATATTTCATGCATAAAATATAAAGAAATAAATTTGGAAAGTGTATGAACAAAATCTGCAAGTTATACACTGTCCACACTAGGGACTATATTTATAGACAACGAAAATCTAAGGAATATAACTGTGTCCTCGGACCTACTACTGAAAATTATCGTGTTACTCTAGACCAGTCATATCAAATAATAGGACTTCACAGTGAAACCTGCTCAATTGTAAACATATTAATCTAGCAGTAAGCTAGTCGACTAATTTATATTATAGGGAAAACCCTTTTTTGTTTTAAGACGCAGTTTTTTTTTTTTTTATTTTAAGCACTCAACCACTATTTCCCATGTACGTCACTTCTACATGACAAATGTATTATGAACATATTTCTTGCACTAAACACCGTTTGTAGTGTGAGATCTAAACACATTTGCATAAATCAAAATCAAAACAACAGTAATCGATTATCAATAACAAGTAAAATAACAAAAATACAGAACTCCAAGAGAAATTCAAAACGGAAAGTCTTTTATAAAAAGACAAAAGCATTTCATAATACTGTAAACCAATTTATTTTCGCGGATACTTTATTTCGTGTTTAGCCCTTTCTAGCCCATCTCGCGGCGATTCAATTTCGCAATTTTTCGAATTCACTTGATATATATAAATGAGGAAAGATCCAAGCTTTATATATTCACGACGATTTATTTTCGCGTTATTTTTTTACTCGCGAAAGTCGCGAAAATAAATCGCTCGCGAAAATAAGTTGGTTTACAGTATACAGTATATACTCAAACATTTTTGTCGCACAAAACAAGGCGTACCAATATATGTGATCTTACCTTATTATATGATAAAATGATTTCATTCCAGTTGTTATTCTACATTTGTTCAAATGTTTATGTTTAAAGTGATCAAGCACACTGGCATTAGTAATAAAGGTTTTCGTTAAAAATAAGAACGTATAACTACTCAAGATGAAGGTTTTTTTTTCCATCATTTATCATTTATCCAACAGATTTCTACATCATGAATATTATATACCATACTTTAACTATTTTCCATGTGTAGCATGCGCAGTACTTTTTCTCAAAATAACAAAGCATGTTTCTCTCATCATATTGTGACTTATGTCTGACAAACGGACTGGCTTGACAGTATGTAAAAGCGACGCATGTTCATGTCCAAACAAAACTATCTACTGTCTGATTAGATTAGCAATGACAAAATTTGATATTCAGCTGATTATTGCCTGGGATCATCAGTGGAGTTAAACAGGGTACATCGCGTGATGTCTGGGGTCATAACAAGTCATAACAAGAACTGCAACAAGCTAGATTTGGGGTATAAATGTATTTTTCTGTTGATAAAAAACAATTGAAAACCTTTAGATGCATTTTCTAAATGATACCAGTATCAATTGTCAATAAGGACCTTATGATTAAATTAATGTTCAAAGGAAATTGTATAATCTTTGTTTTTCGTGTAACATACATGCATGTCAACTTTTAAATATTTTGCATGGTAAAAAATGTCTTACTACACTTTTTAATTAATCGAAATATATCAGAAGGATATATTTTCATACATCTGATATCCTGCAACACAATAAACGTCAAGTTTATATAAGTCAACACACTATATTTACAAATAACTTAGCTGCAGCTGCATAAGACTATCATTCCCCGTAAAATATTGAGTCAAACTAGACATTTGTTAGTTTCTTTATTGAGATATTTACACTAGTTGTTCAAATATTGCCAAGTTGAAAATGACTGTTTATTTTTTTCGGTAAACACAGAAACATAAGACTTACATTGTTAAAACAGAAAATCATAAATTTGTTTATTTTTCTGGATGTTGGAAAGACAGCTGATAAAGTTCCAGTCAAATTTTCAATAATAAAAAAAAACTTAACTTATGCAGGTGCATTGTCAAATTCTGATTCTTGATAAGATATAGTGTGGTGGTTACATGTAAGTATACAAGGCAAAATATAAAGCTTTATAACTGTTAAAGGTACATTGCTTAAGTTGTGGTTCATTTGTTTGTTTCGGAGTTCAGCATGGCGTCCATTTCGCTGAACTAGTATACATTATTGTTCCGGGGCCAGCTGAAATCAGCCTAAGGGTGCGGGATTTTCTCGTTGCGTTGAAAACCCATTGGTGGCCTAGGGCCGTTTTGCTGTTTTCTGCTATTTTCTCTGGTTGCTGTCTCTTTGACACATTACCTGTTTCTATTCCCTAATAGACTTCAATTTAACCATCTAATGTATGTCACATATCCTACTCTCCCAAATTTTTTTTTTGGTACTACAGGTACATGTATTGTTAATACGACTTTTTATTCACTCTGTAACGACAAAGCACTAGTCAGAGGAATACACAAATTTAATTGATTTAGAAATGAAAACACAAATTCGCTTTCCAAATTGTTACTTTTTTATAAACGAAAATAATCCTGATAGCATGTTCATCCATTGTTAAAATAGAAAATAGTTATCATATTTGTATCACTCTGTTCAGCTGTTTTTAGGTATTAGGACTTCAGACTATAATTCTTTCGTGTATTGATTTCTCTGTAAAGCGACACAGTCACTTGCATTTTGTTCTGTTTATATGTCGGAAAAAATGTTAGATTGAAACAACTTTTAAAGATAGGAAGATTACAACATAGGAAGTTACTGATTTGCTTAACGTTTCTTTTTGTGCTGTTAATATTTGAATTAAAGACGTAGTAAAAATAATTAAGCAAGGACGTGATGGTTTTCTCTTGACGGCATGGTGAGCTTATTATCATTCAAATTTAAGTTTCAGGAATGCATTTATTAATGTTTTTTATTTATTATATTTATCATTAAAATTTCATTTATCAACCTAATGTGTATACATCAGTTGAATCAAGTGATCTATTTTGATTTATTTTACCTTTTATTAATTTATGGTAATTTAATTTTGAATTTCACATTACTAATCAATTTATTTAAAATAATGTAAATTTCTGTATCTAACATTATTTTCCGTCTACTCTACTGTGCCGGATACAAATAATATTTATCAGATGCATTTTAATTGATTGGAATACACAATAATTGTAAAATATTTTGATGAATGGTAAATAACAGATGAATATTGACCCGCCATACGCTCACAACCTATATTGACTTATCATAAAACATAATATATCCACTACAAATAAATGGTAACATCATAAATGTAAATAAAAAAGATAATTGCCATCGATAAACATAATCCAAATATAAATGACCGAATATATTCCGTAGTTGCAACTCTATGGACAAGAAACATACCAAAGAGATTTCAATAAGAAAACTTTTGTTTTATTTTTATCGTATTCACTTTTATTTATCATTTTGTTAATAATATTTTTATAGACAATTTCTGTCTTCCACATCGAGTTAATATAACTAAAACGTACTAAGAGAAAAAGCAAATTCAAAACAAAACAAAATTTATTTTTATTTTTGTCTAATGTTTGGTTTTGTTGATTTCCTTTTCCTTTTTATTCCTTTTGTAAAAGAGAGGCGAAAGATGCAAAAGGAACATTCATAAGTCGAAAACAATATCTCCTTATTTTCATATTCATGGACCGATTAAAAATGATTCGCCTAGTTTAAAGATGTTTAATTTACATATGACATAAATAAATAACCCTGAAAGTACACATATAACAACACATAAATATATACACAATACGATGTACAAAGGGATATAACTCTGATTCGTTATACGAAAAAGTACATGTCAAAAATATGATTGATTGATTGGTGATTACTTTACGCCGCCTCAGCACTCAATTATATGAAAATGAGGTGAACCGGTTGTTTTTAATCTGAATATAACCATTACAAACAAAGTATATATGTATAAATCAACTTAAACTCAATCATTTACCAAGTAATGATACAATGCTACATTCAGTTTACTAATATTACGCTAATCACGAATCGATATATGAATACAACATTTGTGTTACTTTACACATGTGACGTAAATCATTTGTTATTTTGCAATAGTAGAAAGTTATTTTCTATTTTTCTTTTTCATCCATCCAGACGTGTTGCCGTCTGGGTTCTTCCATAGACTCTTTCTTAAAAAGTGTTCACCTATGGAAATACAAAATAAAATGAGGTTCCTATCAAATATTGAGCATCCTTTATTTTCAAATTTTGACAGAAATGCGTAATATAATCGATTTCACCCACTGTCTTTGTAATATATCCAGTGGCAAATATTACAGTTTTATCAGCACTGTACACGACAAGTTTAATCATGAAATGATTTAATGAAATTAAAAAGTAGTTTCTCACTGAATTTAATGAAACACAGGACGGAAGCAAGAAATATTTGTAGTCATGCGGATTCTTTTTTAAACTTTATTGTTTCATATCTGATAAAAGGGAAGAATACACATGATATCAATATGCAGGGAATGCTATTTAAGATTCATCTAAAATGTGTTTATCCAATCACTTATAAAATAAATCTGGATGATCATTATTCAAGATTTGTTCGTAGTGTATTTACTTCTGTTTATAAATACTTCTTGAAGAGAATAAATTGTCAGATTGTTCTTGATATTCTGCCTGTGGAATATTGGTAACAACACGTGGAAAATAAAAGGAAAACCCTCTACAAAATTAAATAAATTTTTAAAACATTTTAGACTCTTGCGAATCCTTTCAAATATTTCATGTGCATTTGAGATTACCGAAAGTCCAATTAACTGTCCATTCCTGTGAAATAGTGGGCGTCGGCAGTTTTTGTTTTTGTTTTTGTTCTTAAATAGCATAGTGTGGTTAATTTCTCAGAACAAAACAGATAATTGATATTTTAACCACCACATTTTACTGGTGTCTCAAAAGTGTCAAAATTTACCTATATGGCCGAATAAAATTCTGTTTTCAATTCCTCCTTCTTTTTCTATAATTATGAACACCAATATAAGCGTTTTCCTCTTTTTTGAATTATTCGTAACTTTAAAATAGATCGAGTGTTAATTAAATCAAAACTTAAATAGCAAGGTAAAAGATACGTTGACTTGTTTCATAAAAATTTAATACAAATACAAAGATAATACAACTGATCAAATCAACAATCAACCTCCCAATCATATTCCAAAGATATGCAGATGTACACGTAGATACATTTAAAACATGCACATCACATGATCTATATTAATATAGACATACAATATAGTGGGAGTGAAACAGTTTTACGTTTCAACAAACATCCTCCTTCGGATTTTCATATTGAGCATATTTCTCCCTAACATTTCAGGATTTCTGTTCCCTTGATAAACGTTTTAATCGACGGTTGTTGCCTACAAGGAAATACATGAACCAATAGCTGCCACACAGATAGCAATCAACAGGTTTTATATGTCATTGTAATAATTCCATCATCTTTTCTACACACGAAGTATTAGTGTATTTTCACATGAAATTAGCAACACCACTGATGCCACTAGTGAACCAGCAACAGCTTACTATGCTGGAGCACCAGAGTTCACACTATTTTTTGCTAATACAATTTTGTGCTCTGTATAGTGTTTCTCATACTATTATTTTCTGCTCCAGGTTTGACATCGTCATTTGATATCTTCTCTACTTTTAAAATTTGTGTCAAAAAAGGGTAACTGTGTTAAATATAAAATGCAACTGGGTTAATAACGTTTTTGAAAGATTTAATTTAAAAAAAAAGGTAATTAAAGTTTCATCTTGACTGTGTTGCACATAATAGTAGCCTAAATCAGAGGGGATATATTTTAGACTTTATCTGTTAATGATGACGGACATAATCCGGATAACCATGTTTTTTTCACCTCTAGACATAGCGATGTGACCTGAAGTCGAAAACAAAATCTCCTTATTTTTATATTCATGGACCCAATAAAAATGATTCGCCTAGTTTAAAGATGTTTAATTTACATAAATAAATAACCCTGAAAGTACACTGATAACAACACATTGATATATATACAATACGATGTACAAAGGGATATATTTCGTTATATGTCAAAAATATGATTGATTGATTGGTGATTGCTTTACGCCGCCTCAGTACTCAATTATATGAAAATGAGGTGAACCGGTTGTTTTTAATCTGAATGTAACCAATACAAATAAAGTATATATTCTAACTGTATAAATCCACTTAAACTCAATCATTTACCAACCCATGATGAAATGCTACATTCAGTTTACTAATATTACGCTAATCACGAATCGATATATGAATACAACATTTGTGTTACTTTACACATGTGACGTAAATCATTTGTTATTTTGCAATAGTAGAAAGTTATTTTCTATTTTTATTTTTCATCCATCCAGACGTGTTGCCGTCTGGGTTCTTCCATAGACTCTTTCTTAAAAAGTGTTCACCTATGGAAATACGTATGAAGGGCAAAACGCAATACCGAATGAAGATGAAAACTTACGAAATAGGTTGATACATTAAAACAGAAGGAACATTCGGTGGGTGTATATGATACAACAATATTGTTAATACTTAACGCGTAACTTGCTTGTTCCTACAATAATATTATTTTTAAAACGAACAGTTCAAGAAATTGAAATTATCAAAATGACTTGTGTGTGTTTTTTTAAATGGTCGGATTTTCTAAATTTTGATACAGAATTGAGGGAAAAGCATTTTAGAGGTTGTGGATTATATTAAAATGAGATTACTATCAAATATTGAGCATCCTTTATTTTCAAATTTTGACAGAAATGCGTAATATAATCGATTTCATCCACTGTCTTTGTAATATATCCAGTGGCAAATATTACAGTTTTATCAGCACTGTACACGACAAGTTTAATCATGAAATGATTTAATGAAATTAAAAAGTAGTTTCTAATACAATAATACAATTTTGTGCTCTGTATAGTGTTTGACGGTCTAACAGTTAATCCTTCCCACGATTCACTGTATAAAAGTATATCATCGAAATAAGCACCTACATTGTTCAACGGGGCGAATAATATATCGACCATATGAATAAATGTTGCGGCACTTGTCGTCATGCCAAAGGGCATAACACGAAACTGGTATTGTCCAAATGGCGTCACAAATGCGGTTTGTCACGTGCGTTTTCGGCGAAGGTACCTGAAAATACCCTTTTTTCATGTCAAGTCGCGATATAAACTTGGCTTCTCCTAACTTTTCGAAAAGTTCGTAAATTCTACGAGTCGGATACGCATCAAAAATCGTTATCTGGTTGATTTTCCTGTAATCAACACATATCCTCAGAGTTCCATCATGTTTTCGTTTGGGAACTATCGGTGCACTCCACGAACTTATTGAAGGTTCAATAACGCCTAGCTCTAGCATTTCATCTATTGCAAATTTCACATAGGCACGAATAGCATGTGGAATACGGCACAGCTTGAGTGTGATCGGAGTTTCACTCGTTGTGCGAACATCATGAGTTATTATACCAGTAAGTCCTGGTTCCGAATTTACAACATCTTCAAATTCTGTACATAAATCGCGATTATTGTTCCACTTCTCCATGTCTAAGTTTGAATCTAGTTTTATACTATGATTGCTTCACGTTCCATACACATATCAACTAAATTGTCAATGTCACTGTCAAATACTATGGATGTGTATAGTACGGATCGATTGTACTTTCTTAAATTAACGTGATAGGTTACGATAAATCTTCTTCCTCCAACATTGATCTTCTTTTAACACGGAATGGTCCTTTCAACATAGCTATCATCTTTGATGCCTCGGACAGTAACAATAATAGCACTTCGTCCCCGGTTTCAAATTCTCTGAACCTTGCACGCTTGTCGTACAAAGCCTTAATCTTTCTTTACGATGTGACAACTTTTGTTTTACAATTTTTGACATATCTGCTAAACGATCAAGTATAGTAATCACATTTTCAATAACTGAACGGTGTATTTCATCCTTTCCACGACGTATGGCCATCGGACCTCTAACAGGCCAACCATATAACAACTCAAACGGCGAAAAGCCTTTTTCTTCATGCGGAACTTCACGATACGCGAATAACGCATAATGAACCAATTCATCCCATTCCTTCGCAGATTCTTTGCACAACTTCTTGAGCATGGAATTTAAAGTACCATTAAAACGCTCGCATCTCCCATTCGACTGCGGTCTGTATGGAGACGTTGTTCATCCTAATATTTCGTACAAATCAGCCAGCAATTGACTCTCAAAATAAGAACCCTGATCAGTTAAAATAGGCTGAGGTATTCCTACTTTACTGAACATAAGTATCAAAGCGTCAGCAATAGTCTTTGCTTCAGTGTTCTTTAACGGAAACGCTTCGGGATATCTCGTTGCTTCGTCTCCAACAGTAAGAACATACTTATTTTCTTTTGGTCGTCCCAACGGTCCTATAATATCCATTGATATTTTACGAAAAGGCTCTTGCACTACGGGCGGCGAAATCATCGGATTCTTCTCATGACTTCGTTGTTTCGCGGTTTTCTGACAAACATCGCACTGTGTACAATACTCGGTAATATCTCTGAATATTCCGGGCCAATAAAAAGATGCTAAGATTCGGTCTTTAGTTTTCTCAATTCCTAGGTGTCCGGCCATCGGTTGATCATGTGCAATCTTGATAACGGCATTTCTTATTTGAGACGGAAGGACAACTTGAGTTCCTTGTTATCTACCATCTTTTGTCTTCCACCTTCGCATTAAAACATTATTTTCGTAGTAAAACGCGTTTGGTTCATCGCTATGTTCAGCTGCCTTTCCTCGAACATTTATTAAAGAGTTATCGTCTTGCTTTTTTGATCTTTCGAAATATGTTCAATATTTACAGATCAAATGTTACCAGTAGTTATCTCATCATCTTTGCTTATTTTCGTCACTTCCGTGGCATGTTTAATTACGCTTTCGGTTGTATCATCATGATCATCGCCGGATTAGATTTCATCTTCGGTGCGCTTAGCTTGTGCTCTGGTTACAACAAATGCGTTACTAACTCGCTCTAGTATATCCATTCCCAAAAGTGCTTCGGCGGCCAATTCCGGTACGAGGCCAACTTCAGCATGCCTCTATAATACGGTGTGTCTATGTCAACTACAGCAAACTTAGCATAAAACGGTTGTTCAATAGCAATTTGTAGAGTTACATTTTGTCATTGTAAAATGTTCTTACTATCCACAAGGTCTTCACGAAATAATGTCATGTCAGCACCAGTGTCTTTCACAAAGCTTACTTGCTTCCCGTTTACTTCTCAAGGAACACAAATAAGTCTTTGTCCAACAAACGGTTTAATTAAATAAGATGCAGGATTTTCTTGTTTTTCTTTTTCCCATAATCACGTGCATAATGTCCAATAGCTTTACATTTGAAACAACGGTTATTGTCAGTTTTCGACGCGCTGCCTTTATTTCTTCTAACCCATTGCGCTTGAGCTGGTGGTAGAGCCTTCAGAAAAAAATCTTCTGGTAAACACTATATCGGATCTTTGTTTTTAATACATCTGTTGAGATTTTGTATAATTCGCGCCATCTAAGCTCTGTAAGTTTTACTGTCAGCTTTTCTAATAATAACTAATTCAACAAAATATTCATGGGGTCTCTTTCCATATTGATCGATTAGCGCACGTTTTAGATCGTCGTACGAAGTGAATGCTTGTGAAGAAACATGTCTTGCTTCACCTGTCAACACTGTTCATAACTGTAAAATCCTAATGTCATTAGACCAATTTACCTGACCACTTACTGTATCGAATTCCGATATAAATGTTAAGATTTCGTCGAGTTTCGGATCAAACGGTTGCAATTTTACTTTAAATGGTAGTGACTGATACTTGTCAGTATTAGGATGGTTTTCTCCCTATAAACGAATTCTCTCTCTTTCGATTTCTAATATCGCTTTTTCGATTTCTAGTTTTTCACGTTTGATGGCAAGTTTTTCCCTTTCGATATCTAACTCATGTTTATTTGTCTTTCTTGTTGCTTTTTTCGGCGGCGGAGTTTTCGGTCTTCACAATTCCTTCTCCGTCACTTTCATCTGCATATTCGGCATCTGTAAATTGCATTAAATTCATATTTCTTCTTGGACGATTTTTTTGGTATGGTGCCTTCTTCCAGTACACCTCCTTCTGCCATTACGGATTGTAACACTAAATATAATTAATCCTATGATTAACGAAATTATAACGAAAGTGAGTTTAGGTTAGAAAATATACGCTCGATAATTCAAAGTCAACGCTGAATCAACAGACGGATATATTCCAAAATACGGAATCACATATATCCAAAAAAGTAACTAAATAAAATAAGCATATCCAATTAATCGCTGAATCACACAGCTGGATATACGCCAGGTGAACGGCAAACATACGCAATATTTAATCCAATTGCAAAACACCACTGATAAATCGTATCAGCTACATAAGCAATAACCCCACGATAGCGCCTATATCCTTAAGGAAAATTACGCGTATAATCCACTACAGAATAATTAATATCTTAAATTGATTAATCTTTTTCCGCTGCCACCATTTATGTTATACCTCAATATTAATTAAAAAGACAACATCGAGTTCATATACCTTGTTTATATATTGCAATCATGTAACCACTTTTCACATCGAGCAAAAACCTTAAAACTGACCAGAATATACATTAAACGTGTCTTTATCTTTGGATGTTAAACATTTTAAAATAACAAGAAACTTTTGGTCTTCTACAGAGGCGACTTTATGGCCATAAATAAACAGCACTAATTAATTGTGACAGTTCTATAGAGTTTATTCAATTGCTTAGAAAATAACAGGTGTCACGGTCAAATTTCTTGTAATGTCTAATACACAAATAATATTAAAATTAGCCTTTTAACATCTCCCTTTTAAAGAAAAAAAACACTGTTTTCGAAAATTAACTATACAATAAAATAAAAGGCGTTGTTCCAATTAACATAGCTGTAACCAAAAATAATAAACCATAACGCTTACAGTCAATCTTTGTTAAATTCTTGATAAAGCATCGGCATTGTTCTTTGATCCTCGACGATAACAAATAACGAAATCATACGGTTGCGGTAATAGTTTTCTGCTAATATATGAAATCGGATGTTCATTTCCATCAATATCATTTATTAATATAAAGTTACCGAAGAGACATTCAAACTTACAAGTCCATAATAAACTGACGACGTCATTGCAAACAAAAAGAAAAAAGATCAAAAGACAAACAACAGTATACAAAACACAACATAGAAATCTAAAGACTGAGCAACATTAAGAATACATTCGAGTTTTACCTTAAAAAAATCAATTAGGATACAAGGCTCAGAATTTGAAAGTATGGACTAATAAGACTGCGCAAGTCGTGATCCATATTATTTGTAAGGTCATTTTTCATCGGTTATCACTTAAACAAGAGCAAACCAAGTAAATCACATTCATCTATTTGTATTACTGATAAATAAAACTGTTTATACCGTTTAATTGCTTGAAATGAAAACCAAAAAATAAATAAGGGTGAGAATGATACTTATAGATGGGACAGGAATCACAAACAGATATACTTTTACTACCACTTACATATGCGTAATTTCAATATGTCATTTCGTCTACATAGCAACTAGCAACATACGATCATATCTGGAAATTATTCTTTTATCGACACACGAATGCACTCATATTTGTGTCTTTTTTAAATAACGTTAATTTCTTTACAGGTCATATATATTCATGCATAATGGCCGATTATTTCCTCATAGCTTCTGTTAATGATATCCCATGTTTCGGTCAGGGAATGAAGTCACCTTGTATTCATAAGCATACCAAATAAAAAAACCTCATTAATTTTCTACAGCGGTAAAAGATCTGATAAATGGCATATGTGAATATATATTTATTTATCTGTATATAATATTATACTTTTTCACAAATACGTAATCGTATGTAAAAGTTAATTACATGGTATTGTTATGGAAATATTCAACGACATAATATACATGTGTCTGTTACATCTGCGTTCTGCTTACAAGAACTATACCTACATGTTTTTTTATCATAAGTCTGGATTAAAAATATTAAACGATAAAAAAATAACAAAAATCGGTATCACCTGAGTTGTAATTGCTTCATGACAAAATGGTTAAATTCACTGTACTTATTTAGTAATATATTATGAAAGTTTAAGAAAGTTTTCTCATATTTCATTTTAAAGCGCGATTACATTTTTCAAGGTGAATTTCTATACTTGTAACCAAATAAGGTTGTTTTTGTAATATTTCTTCAATTTATTCAAAGTTTCGCTATACATTTGATTTTTGTATCACTGGCTGATTTTATAAGAAAACTGGAATTTTTATTATTTGCTAATCCTATATTACCTCAGGTCAAAATAACACCCCATACATGTATTAGCTGTTTTTTGAGTATTTTTCTAGGTTATCCGTCATCATGAATGCACAGAGCCAAACGTTTACAAATACAATATAGTGTAAATTTACGAAGGGATTTAAGATACCATGAACACAGTTCGTAGTATCAAATATCACCAACAAAAGATTTGCGCATGCTCTTCTGAAAATAATTTACTTTAAGTTGCTTTGATGAAATAGTTGATCTGTCTAATTTTATTTATTTGTATTATAATAATAGGGTTGTTATTAGTGACACTGCTAATTTAAAGATATTTCTATAGTACGGTGTACTTGTTTGGCTACCTTCTGCCAATGATGAAGGCGTATTTGGTAAATGACTGATATCGGTATATAAATCATTTGGTCTAATTATTGGATTACGTGTTTTTTCTCCCCGATACTTTACTGTTTATTTTGAAATATATATAGATATCAAAAGAAAAAACCTTGCGGCATTCGTCACCTGTAAACAGAACAAGACCAATTGCTTCGACAGGTTACGCATGCTTATCCATAACACAACACATAACTGAATAACACATGCCACATAAAATTCAGGACAATAGAAGAAAGGCGAAAGATACCAAATCGGCATTCAAACTTATAAGTCGAAAATAAACTGACAACGCCATGGCAAATAAAGGAAAAGACGAAATAGAAGCTCTGTTTTATGTTGAGACTTATCCTTTTTACAATGATTTTTCATAATTGGCATGTATGCAGTAAACAATGATATTATTATATGTGATATTATCTTCTTTTCCGTGTAAGTGCATTTTGAATGAGAGTAAAATTATGAAAATGCACTATCATATTACGATCTGTCTATTAAAAGCATTCGGCAGACCAAAATTGCGGATCATTTTTATTTGTAATATAAAACTGTAAGTGAATACTCTAATTTAAAGATCGATCATGTCAATAATTGAATTTCCAGCGTTTCAAAGAATAGCGGGAAACATTTGTATTAATGATGCATATGAATTTTCTAATTTAGTCAGCATTTTCATGTGTGGGAAAATATTTTGAAAGCCTTCACTTTCTACCCAACAGTCGTAGTGTCAAGTTTCTTTTTACATATTTAAGATATGTAATATTTTTAGTTTTAATTCATTTTTTTGCATATGATCAGTTGTGTTTTGTGTCGAATAATTATACTTTTTTTTATACTGTCCAAGTATACCTCCTGAGACGGTCTTCCGAGTATTGTGTTGTGGACACAGTTTTCCACTACACATACAGTTTTTAAAGTAGTTTGACCGAGTTAACTCGTTTTAGTTGGTTGTTCATGGCCGGCGGGATCGTCGATGATAGTGATTTTGTCATTTTGTGGTATTTAACTTAGATATACAGCATACCAGCATTTCATCATTTATAATTGTAATGATTTATTTATGTATTTATGCTTATGAGTTATATTCGTGCATGTTGTTTTGATAATTATTAAAATCCGGTGTCCTTCAAGCTGTCTGGGTTATCGGCCTAGCTGTCTGGGTTATCGGCGATATGAATATATTGTTTGTTTTATTGAAGACTATGTATTTAAGGGAAAAAAGTTAAGGTAATACTGTTGTCTTAAAACACAACTGATACTAAATTTTATCATCGGTACAAGGACATCATTCGTAAATATAAATCAACATGCAGATATCTTATACGTTCAGGTATTTCACATCCAATATTTTATGTTAATATTCTTTACAAAGCACAGAAATGTCGGCATTCACATCAAAAGCTAACCAAACCTTTAAACAGACTTATTCGGAAAGGATATAGTTACGATACTGTTGTCAAGTCATTAAGAATTGCATATTTTGGTATTGATTCACTCATAGGGTCTTTGCATCGGAAATAAACACATTTATTCTAAAACCAGTTGTTGGCATGATACGGGTTATGGTCTTCTCATATATTTTATGATGGTATGAGTCTAAACCCTTAACGGGAGGGATTGTACTTGATTTTCATATAATGAAGACATAATCTTTCAACAAGTTTAATTGAGGTCTGGAGCTGGCATGTCAGTAACTGCTAGTAGTCCTTTGTTCATTAATGTATCATTGTCATTATGCTTAGTTTCTTTTGTTACCTATTCTGACATCGGACTCGGACTTCTTTTAAACTGAGTTTTACTGTGCGTATTGCTATGTGTTTCTTTATTCTACATTGGCTAGAGGTATAGGGGCGGGTTGAGATCTCACAAAACATGTTTAACCCCGCCGCATTTTTGCGCCTGTCCCAAGTCAGGAGCCTCTGGCCTTTGTTAGTCTTGTATGTTTTTTTATTTTAGTTCATTTATATGTTCTGGAGTTTAGTGTGGCGTCCATTTTCACTGAACTAGTACACAATTTTATTTAGGGGCCAGCTGAGGACCACCTCCGGGTGCGGGATTTTCTCGCTGTGTTGAAGACCCATTGGTGGCCTTCGGCTGTTGTCTGCTCTTTGGTCGGGTTGCTGTCTTTCTGACATATTCCCAATTTCCATTCTCAATTTTAAAAGTGTAGAAATACACTAACTTACCTGAACTTATGACTTTAAATATTTTCTGAAGGCAAATACTTGACGACATAAGATAAATTGCTCTTTGTAAACAAAATACAAACAGTTTTTGAAATTATTTTACTTATTATTTAAACAAAAATAAAATTCAGTAAAACATTAAACTTCCAGCGTATCATTAAACTGAGAATGTCACTTTTACTTCTATCAATTACTTTGGTCAGTTTATTGTAACAGGTAGTTTTTGTAGCTTAAACATAAACTGTGGCTCCGCACTTAATTAAAAATGTTTATTGTCTCTATCATCTTAAGGTATTGAACTGCATCCAGAGATAATAACAAATGTTATATTTGGCTGGGCTATCAATACAAATAAGTTATAAAAACAAATTAATTGCGAAAAAATGTAAATAACAGTTTATAAGTGTCATGCTCCCGAAACGCTTTTCTGGATATACTTACATTTGGAATGCTCAATCCTGAACATTTCAAAATAAGAAAGAAGGTTCCTTTTGGTCTAAATATTGGATTAGATGCTTTTTCTCCCCGATACTTCACTGTCTATTTTGAAATATATATGAATATCAAGAGAAAAAACCTTGGGCATTCGTCACCTGTAAACATAACAAGACCAGTTGCTTTGATAGGTTACGCATGCATTATCGACAACACAACACGTAACTGAATAATATAAGCCACATACAATTCAGGCCAATAGAAGAGAGGCAAAAGATACTAAATGGGCATTCAAACTTATAAGTCAAAAATAAACTGACAACGTTATTGTAAAAACGAAAAGACGAAATAGAAGCTCTGTTTTATGTTGAGACTTATCCTCTTTACAAGGATTTTTCATAATTGTCATGTATGCAGTAAACAATGATATTATTATATGTGATATTATCTTCTTTTCCGTGTAAGCGCATTTTGAATGAGAGTAAAATGAAGAAAATACACTTTTATATTACGATCTGTCTATTAAAAGCATTCGGCAGATAAAATTTGCGGTACATTCTTATTTGTAATATAAAACTGTAAGTGAATACTCTAATTTAAAGATTATTTATGACAATAATGTTGTCTTAAAAACGGAACAAGTGCATTTTGAAGGAACGATCTGTCTATTAAAAGCATCTGATCGGGCCAACTTGGAATCTGATTATTTTTTTTACGAAAACTGTCAGTAAATATTCTAATGTAAATATCTAATCGTCATTCATGTCAAAAAGATTTATTGTTTAAATCTAAATCAGACATGTGAAGAACAGGAATCCTACCGCGTTAATTCAAACTTCATTTTATATTTAATGTATATACGTTAAAAGATTGCATTTTAGATGACTTGATAGATTTAGCAATTTAAGGGTCAAAGTCAGCACTTTGATATGTTTTCTTTTAGTATATTAGAAAATGCATTTCTGTGATACCGAAAATAAATGTTTAGCACATTCATGCCATAGGTTTGTAAATATTCATGCATTCGGCTAAGTTAAGCAAAAATTGCAAGTCATCTAAAAGTTTAAGAATCTCAATATTTCATGTATGTTTCACATTGCGGATTTACTTTAACTCCATCTATGGATAAACATGCTTTAACCGGATGCCGCTACTTACATTTTATATCATTAATACTAGATACACAGTTTTTTTTATTTACACTATTTATATTAAGTATTTCCTTTTTGGACAGTAACAATGCACTAAAAATTCACTTTTGGAGAGTAACAATGCACTACAAATATATTAATTTGCCATGTAATTTTCATCTATCTGGATTCATAAAATACAATTCAGTAATAAAAAGGATAACTAGCACATAATAGCACCTGGAACGACACTTTCACTTCCATCAGTTTTATACTAATTGTTTATTATACCAGGTAGAACTTGGAGCATTATTCAGAAGAAAACAAAAATGTGACCGCAAACTTAATCAAAATATTTCTGGTTTCTTACATCTTAAGGTACTGAACCATTTTTTAACGATAAAAGGCATTTATATATAACGTAATTGCATGTTTGTTATAATATTTTTTTCTTTAACAAAGATATTTTTTTTACATTTTGTTAAAATAAACAACATGTGTTTAAGCGACAAAATATTCTACTACATATTTAATCTTAAATATGACTAAATGTATCATGCATTTATTACTGTAAATTTCAGACAAAGACAGTTGTCGCATGTATGCATAGAAACGTTATAAGATTTGGCAACACCAGACCGATTCACAATGAATTGCAACGGGGACATACCTTGGCATTGAAAGATACGCACATCGAACTGGGACATACCGTTGCTTTAGAAAATGAAAGGATATGGAGTAAATGTGCATGGGACAAAATCGCACACAATACATTGAAAACATAGAAAATTATCAATGAACAGGGCTTTTATTCCTGTTCTTCATCTTGACAGTTGATGTAGGGTCTTCAACAATGAACAAATCATTCATACCCTACAACATGGTCAAGACGGCCCCTAGCGTCGACTTAAGCGGTACTATTGATAAAAATAAAGTAATTTTGAAAGACATCGATCGCCGCTAAAATATGCCTTGAAGTTACACATGTCGGGAGCGGTCAATGAATTACATAATTTATAATTACGGGCGAGGTTTTTGAACATATATTTGTCATACATTGCCCAACAAAAGACCAATAATTTCGAAACAACAAATGATAGACAATACATATAAAACTTGAATGGTTAGCACATAGCAATCGGGCATACCTTGGTATTGATTGATACTCACATCGCACTTGGACATACCTTGGCATTGAATGATACGCACATTGCACTGGGACATACCTTGGCATTGAATGATACGCACATCGCACTGGGACATACCTTGGCATTGAATGATACGCACATTGCACTGGGACATAACTTGGCATTGAATGATATGCACATCGCTCTGGGACATACCTTGGCATTGAATGATACGTACATCGCACTGGGACATACCTTGGCATTGAATGATACGAACATCGCACTCGGGCATATTTTGGCATTGAATGATACGCAAACCGCACTTGGACATACCTTGGCATTGAATGATACGAATATCGCACTGGGACATACCTTGGCATTGGAGGATTCGCACATCAAACTGGGACATACCTTGGCATTGCATGATTCGCACATCGCTCTGGGAAAAACCTTGGCATTGAATAATACGCACATCGCACTCGGAAATACTGTACCTTGGTATTGAATGATTCGCAACTCACAGTAGGGCAAACTTTCATTGAATGATACGCAAATCGCACTGGAGAATACTTTTGGTATTGAATGATACGCACATCGCACTGACACATACCTTGCCATTGAATGATACGCAGATCACCTTGGGGAATCCTTGGCATTGAATGATACGCACATTTCACTTGGACATACCTTGGCATTGCATGATACGAACATCGCAATGGAACATACCTTGACATTGAATGATACGCACAACGCTCAGGGACATACATTGGCCTTGAATGATAAGCACATCACACTGGGAAATACTTTACCTTGTAACTGAATGTCACGCACATCACACTAGGGCAATTTTGCATTCTTATTCAACACAATGAAGCGTTTAAATATCTTAATCCCTATATTATTCAAATTTTATAAAAAGTAACTTATCCAAAGGCAATTAGAATAACTGATTGCTATTAACAGTGCATTATTTTTGAATAAAAGAAGAATGTTGGTATTTCTAAACAAAGAAACCATCGAAATAAAGAAATAATTGCATTCTTAGTCAACACAAACAAACGTTTAAGTATCTTTATCCTTATATCATTCACATCTTATACAAATTACTTATCTAAATGCATTTATAATGAATAATTACAAATGACGTTGCATTATATCTGATATAAAACAAGAAATATTTGAATTTTTAAGCAATGTGAACAACATTTTAGTATCTTTTTTCCGGCAATTCTGCATATTTTATGAAAACAACCATCCTGATGTACAAAAAGTACTAAAATCAAATGGCGGTTCATAATTTCTATTGAAATAAAGAAATTATTTCATTCTTATTCAACACAAACAAAAGTATTAATACTTTTATCCTTATATCATTAAAATTTTATAAAAAAAAACTTATCTTGAGGCCTTTGAAAAAACAAATTACAAATAACATTACATTATTTTTTATAAAAGAAGAAATATTGGTAATTTTAAACAATGCAAACAACATTTAAGTATCTTTTCTCTGATATTCATTTAAATTCATGAAAAAACAACCCATCCTGATGTACAAAAAGTACTAAAATCCAATTGCGGTTCATGATTTCTACTAAAATAAAGAAATGATTGAATTCTTATTCAACACTTACAAAAGATTTACGCAGGTAGGTTAATGCAGGATTTCATTAATTTTCTAGGCATCCCCCCTTTTTTTATTTATTTTTTTTATTTTGAAAGAAAAATAACTGATTCCAGAATTGTTTATGTGGTACACATTGTTGATACGTCTACCAGGAAAATATTTTCTGCTGTCACGTGTGTTGTTTAAGTCATCACGTGATTTTACGATATGACTAATTTCCCATATGATTTAGCCTGTAGAACAAGTTCCCATACTAAAAATGTCGCCATGAAATTTCACTGTATAGTAAAGGATACCTTTTACTCCATAAAAATTGCTGACCGTTTGTTGTCCGCATATATCGTTTGAAATGACGCCCATTGAATAAACGTTTCACTGATCAGCGTCAGGGAGGTAATCGAGGTAAAACATCCCAAAGTTGCCTTTACAGGAATGCTAGCGCTGTTGTTTCTGATTATATCATGCACGCATATTTAGGAAATCACGCATATATGGCAGTCAATAACATTCTTTAGTTATTAAAGAATACCTTGCCATGCCCTTAAAGTAGTACGTTTTGGAAAAACAAGAAAAACCAGGGGGTGGGTGTTACATCTTTCATATTTCATATTTCACCCGCAATGTGAGCATTCTTTCTTGAATATACAATATAAAGGATTTGTAGGGTTTTAAATTTGTGTCATACTGTTGAGACACCATTCTGATGATTGTGTTTTATAACTAAAATGACACAAAGTAGTAAAGTCTATATGTAGAAGGTTTTGATCAATCACTTTTTACTGACTTAAAAAAAAAAGAAGGTATGGAGATACAAGTCTACTCCTTATTCTATTTCAAGGGTCCTCAATTATAAATTTCCTGGTGAAGTCTTTGGATACATTTATAACTAGATATAATTGAGATGGGAGCCATCTCTGTGGGCCCGGCTGTGAATAATGTGTGGTAAAAAATTTGTATCTTTATCATTGGACATGGGGTTGTCAACTGAAACCGAAGTTTATGACCTTGACCTCTGACCTAGGAAGTTGTACATACATTATGACACACCCTCTGGTGTTGGTTTATATACATGTCAAGTATAAACTGAAATCATAACGGTTCTCAAGATATAGAGCGGACACGATCTTTACCATAGGACATAGGGTAGTCAACTAAAACCAAAGATTTTGACCTTGACCTTTGACCTAGAAAGTTGTACATACATTATGACACACCTTCTGGTGTTGGTTTATATACATGTCAAGTATAAACTTTGAAATCATAACGGTTCTCAAGATATAGAGCGGACACGATATTTACCATAGAACATGGGGTTGTCAACAAATCCAAAGTTTTTGACCTTGACCTAAGAAGTTGTACATACATTATGACACACCCCCTGATGTTGGTTAATATACATGTCAAGTATAAACTTTGAAATCATAACGGTTCTCTAGATATAGAGCGGACACAACTTGTTACGGACGGACGGACAGACAGACGGACGGACGGACAAACTGATCACTATAGGGCGTCCGCCATTCGGCGGGTCCTAATAATAATTATTATTTATAAATATTGTACACAATGAATGAATTTCCTTGTTAAAACCCAATGAGGCAGGCATTCTGTAAATGTAGGGTTTATTAAAAATCAGAGACTTATAATACATGATATTTCTCTCTTAAAATATGTAAGTTGACCTCAAGAAATCATATCTGCTCTGAAAAATACTACATGTTACGTTGTATATGTACCATTCATTATCCTCTGCAACTGGTGAATATGAGTCAGTGATAAAGCCCAGAAAATATTAAAAATTAGATTTCTTTAACTGTTGAATCCATTTGTCCAAGTTTAAAACTTACATAACTTCTAACACTAAATAAAAAAAGGTACATGAAGTACTTGTAGTTGGTCCAAAAATTTAAGAAGAATGATAATAGAAAACAAATAGCATACAATAAGAGAATTTCTACAACATTTACTTATCTTTATATACAATGGTTTGTAATAATGCTTTTGATTTTTAAATTCATAATAAAGTATAAATAAATGGTAAAATAGTAAATGTCTATTTAAAAGTTTTATAAAGATGTCTGATATATATTTCTGATCTAAATAATGCCTCACACTTTATTTTGAAAATATTAAATCCTGCTACACTATTTTTTTCAATAAATCAAAATCACATTCAAACCTTAAAACATGTCTCTGTCTTACATGTTCCAGAATCAAGTTAGTTGTTGGTTCCTTGTTTGATATCCATTTGTTGTAATACTAAACATTGTTTGACTTCAATGTTTTTCAAATGGTTTATTCTAAATTCACATTTTAGTATGCGACAAATCAGCTTTGAACAATGTTATTTAAAGCTATCAGTCTGTTTAGACATCTTTAGTTAGTAATAATTGTCACACTTAGTCATAATCATTTCATTTCTCATAGATTTTAAATCATCACAATATTATAACATGTTTTATCTCACTATTTCCTTTTGAATGTAAATCCCCACAAGAAACAAGTACACAGTATTTTCCTCTGATTTGATATTTTTTTTTATTTCTCTGTCTTCTATGTTCCAGAACTATATTGTTCAACTGATTGATATTCATTTGTTGTCATACTGAAAATTGCATTATTCCTCAACTTTCCTTTTAATTCACATGTAACATGTCATGAATTATCTTATACACAGCTTAGTAATCAGTCTTCTTTGATATATATCAAAACTAATTCTCACATATATATTTTCTATCATTTCTCTTTTCATGCATATATCTATAGCATCTCTGTAGTTTTTATATGATAAACAATTTCCTTGTTTTGCATTTTCAAAATAAAGGAAGTGTACAGTCTTTTCTCTCCTTTTCTCTTTCAGTTTCCTTGTGTGGTACAATACTATTGCTTACAAGTCACCAAAGTGCTGAAAAAAGAATTGTAAACAATATTGTAATTTGTATTCATTTGGCAATTATCAAATTCATTGGGATAAAATATACTTGATATATAAGGGTGTGGAGTTTACAGAATAGAGAATAAAGGACCAAAAATTTTAATATAAAGAATAGAGAATAATGAGGTGCTAAAATATAAAGAATAGAGAATAATGAGGTGCTCAAATATAAAGAATAGAGAATAATGGGCAAACAGTATAAAGAACAGAGAGAAATGGCATAAAAAATTAAAGAATACAGAAATGAAGGACCCCATCCAGACCCTCATATATGATCTGAATAGTAAGTTTTACTTTAAATTCTATCTTCCTAAATAGCATAAAAGTTAACTTGATTGTAACCTTTTAGTTAAAAATACATTTTCAAATTACAAAGTTCCTTTAGAATAACAATATTTATTATATAGTTTAAACTACATGATACTAAAAATGATACTTTTGAGACATAATAACTGCTTAACCAATATGCTTTTTATTTATTACTTTATCTGCACTGACTGAATGAATCTCAGTGAAGCATAAAAGTTATGTACACCCAAAACAATATAATAATACCAATGCTTACATTATGTAGACCTCTTGTTTGGCATTGTGGAAACTATATGTTTCTCTGGGTATTAGAAATTTCATTCTAATGGGTAGTGATAATCTTTCTACAAAAGAAGAAGATAACTATACAATCATAGCTGGCATATTTCAAGCCCATTACACTCCAAATAGTTGAAAAGTGTCTTTTGATAGACAAAAGTGTCCTCCTAATCTGTACTAGACATCATAGTTACAACAGAGAGACCTCATGTCAATTTTGATAGTTAATCAATATAACACTAATGTGTTTATATCACTTTTTAAAGTATAATAGATCAATAAATCAAATTTGTTCTATGTATGAACACAAAAGGTAATGAATTAAAATGTTAATATGAAATTTTAAAACATGAATGAAATTAATATTGTGTTTGAAAAATGGCCACATCATAATAAATAATTATAAAAGCTAGTTTTTTTATATATCAAATTCATACTTATTATCATTTACTAAATTCAGACAAGCTATTGGCATGACTGCACACACTGTGCCATGATGCAGTTAAAATTTTGTCAAATATACATGCCTATTTTTTTTTTACTATTTTCTCTTTTTCTTCCTTTGATCCCATTCTCTGTGTTTGTAATATGTATATGATTATACAAATCAAATACCTAAGAGAAAATGGGATATAATCATGTGCATTAAGAGTAATTTGAAGATTTACGCTCAAAATATACTGAAGTGTTTTCCTCCATAATAATATGATCATGGCATGTCAGTCTGACAGCACTAGTTCATAAACACCCACATTATTTTTAACACAAGTAAAGTAAATTTGACTTGCCTAAAATTGATTTTCATTTTCTCCAATCACTGCCTTTCGTCCTTGCCGTTTTAAAATAGCCAGAAAAACGTCAAGTGTATGTAATTTAACACCCTTTTAAAGAAAGGTACATTTTGATCTATATGTCTAATCTGCCTTCACTAAAATGAAATATACGGCCTTTGGCAGTAAAAGAATATGATAATTTGAAACAAACTTACCTCAAAATAATAGCAATATCCATCTTTTAAACATGTTTTTTGACGTGATAAGACACTCATGACAAGGTGCTCGATCAGCTGGTGACCACGAAGTATGACGTGATGTCAACGCTCAACCTTGACGTTGATGAAACGATCTAGCCAATCGGATTCCGCGTAGTTTAGTAAATGACGTCAGATTTCGATTTCGATGCAAACACCGATATTCAGTGCCATATTTTTAAAAGTACATTAACCTACCTGCGTAGTATCTTTATCCTTATTTTCTTCATATCTTATAAAAAATGACTTAGCCTGAGGCATTTGAAATTACTGATTTCTAACAACAGTGCATTATTTTGGATAAAAAGAAGAAATATTGGCATTTTTAAACAAGGCAGACAAAATTTTAGCATCTTTCCTCTGTTATTCATCATATTATATGAAAAACAACCAATCCTGATGTACAAAAAGTACTAAAATCAAATGGCGGTTCATAATTTTTTTTAAAATAAAGAAATTATTTCATTCTTATTCAACACAAACAAAAGGATTAGTTCTTTTATCCTTATATTATTAAAATTTTATATAAAAAAAAAATCTTGAGGCCTTTGAAATAACTAATTACAAATAACATGGCATTATTTTTTATCAAGAGACGAAATAATGGTAATTTTAACATATTTAAACAATGCAAACAACATTTTAGTATCTTTTCTCTGATATTCATTTAATTTTATGAAAAACAACCCATCCTGATATACAAAAAGTACTAAAATCCAATGGCGGTTCATGATTTATACTAAAATAAAGAAATGATCGAATTCTTATTCAACGCATAGAAAAGATTTAGTATCTCTATCCTTATTTTCTTCCTATTTTATAAAAAAGATTTAGCCTGAGGCATTTGAAATTACTGATTGCTAACAAGAAGTGCATTATTTTGAATAAAAAGAAGAAATATTGGCTTTTGTAAACAAGGAAGACATAATTTCAGCATCTTTTCTCTGTTATTCATCATATTTTATGAAAAACAACCTATCTTGATGAACAAAAAGAACTAAAATAAAAAAAAAAAAGATTAAGTATTTTTTTACCTTATATCATTTATATTACTCAAATTTATAAAACATTACTTATCCAGAGGCATTTAAAATAACTGATTGCAAACAACAGTGCACTATTTTTAAGTAAAACAAAGTATGGGCATTATTAAACATGCAAAGAAAATTTTGATATCTTTTCTCTCATACATTTCACCATATATTATGCAAACAACCCATCCTAATGTACAACAAGTACAAAAATCCAATGGAGGTTCATAATTTCCATTTAAATAAAGAAATGATTGCATTCTTATTCAGCAAAAACTAACGTTTATGCATATTTAACCTTATAGTATATACATTTTATAAAACAAAATTATTCAGAGGCATTTAAAATGACTGATGGCAAATAACATTGCAATTTTGGGATAAAATGAAGAAATATTGGCATATTTAAACAATACGAACACAATGCTAGTATCTTTTCTCTAATATTTATCATTATTTGTAAAAAAGAAACCCATCCTGATGTAAAAACAATAAAAAATTCCAATGGCAGTTCATGATTTCCATTAAATTAAGAAATAATTGCACTCTTACTCAAACCAAGCAAATCTTTAAGTATCTTAACTGTTATATTATTTTCATTTTCATCATCTAGTGACATCAAAATTCGTAATTGCTAAATAGCGTACTTATTTCAAATGATAACATTTTATCTCTTTTTAGTGATACAGAAACATTCTGAGCATGTCATTTTTCTGCACTTATGTAATTTATTTGGCAGAAAAATAAAAGAACCAATAATGGAAAAAAACATATGAGACAATATCTGAAAAAGTCTAATTTCCATGTTCCATCTTTCACCAGCAATTATATTTTTATTCAGGCATCTTTTTGGAAAATTTGTAGTTTCAGTATTAACTAAAGTATATTATGCACCAACTATTGCCAATTAAACACTCTTTCTTATATTTCTTCTAATAAAATATTATAATTTAAATGTTCAATCTCCCACCCAAAAAAAAATCATGTTGTCCGGTGTTGTTTTCTGACAATTAAATCATTCAAAGAATATCTAAATTAAGTAAACAGGCTTCCGATTTTCACAAATATGATAGATTATATAGAACACTTGCCCCTTAATGGTCTGATTTTGTTATAACTAAAGCATGTGATAAAATTTTGCATTTTTAAGGGTCTTTTAATTTTTGTCCCAAGGGGTAATTTCCCTCCTGTTACCACTTGGTTTTTTCACCTGTGGAAACGTTTGAAAGACCAAGATTTTACTTCTTGTAATACAATGAGAAGAGCATCATTTCCTGAATGTATGACTCCATATGTATAGGTGAATGGCAGCCAGTTTGAAAAATCCGAACTCCCGAAAGATCAGAATTTAGAGAAAAATAATTTTGTTGTTCTCTCCTGTTACAGCCTTTTTGTGTACCTTCTGAGAATATTTCATTGTCAGCACTATAACAGTAAATGTGTTTTATAGTATCTTATTAAATTGATATGTAGATGGAAGTAAACTTTTAAACAATTCGAATAAAAGGACAAAAAGTACTGTGTAATTCCTTTCTGTTACATTCTGTCATGTTACCTGATAAAACGTAACAGCATAATAATAATCAGTAACAGGAAGGATGTTAAAGACAATTTCACTGATGAATCACAAAGTTAATCTACATTTAATTTAATATAAGTTATTATCATTATATTAAATTAATATCAACATAATATACAGTATATTGAATGAAAAGACAGGTTTTTTTACTTTTGATAACAGCAGAGAACATTGTGCAATTCTAGTATAGTAGATGGTAACAGAAAGGAATTTATTTTAGAATTTTTCATACCTAGGCAGATTTTTCATCTTGCAAATACAGTTTCAAAAGATAAATGACATTGTTTGCTGTTACCTTCCAATTGTGACCAATCTGAAATGATGTATTTTTCTTAAACTATGAAATAAAGCAATTGTTTTGAAAAAAAAATCCTTCCTGTTACCAACTCTGTCCTGTTACTTGTCCTGTTACTCAAGATTCTTTCATGTTACCGACATATCGGACTATATTTTAGTATGTTTCTTAACCTTTTGTATTGCAAATGCTAAAATAAATAATTGGCATTTGATAAACTATTGCAGGATATACTAGTAAACCACAAATAGTATCTTAAACTTATTCCTTATTCCCATTAGACACTTTTTAAAATCGATTCACTTTCAAATTGGTAACATGAAAGAACTGGAATTTTTTGTACCATTTTTAAAATTGCTACTGTTACCACATATCACAATTGTTTGAATTACAGACAACAGTTCCTAGATCCTCAATGTGTGTTCTTTGATTTGTGCTATTAAAATACCGGTTCTAAAGAATTTTTTTTTTTTGGTTTTTCCTATTGCCAAAAATTAGACTTTTTCAGATATTGTCTCATATAAGGCGTGAAAAGTAATTTACATATATTTTGTATATGATATTGCGACCAAGTGTGTTACAAACTAACGAGTAAAGGTATCTTTGTAGAGGTCCGCGTTTATCGAATGTAAACACAGGTGTTTGTAAAACGGAGTTCATTAACTAAGTTTTATTTTTTATAAATTTACTCACTAGTATCATAGTTATCAGAATGAAAAGATGGTGGCTACTGGCATAAGTTTGTATATCTATATATACCGGTGTCTTTCTATGTTGTTCCTTTATTTGTGTATAAATTTCCCAGGATTTTTTTTTCATTCGCATGGTCAAAATCTGAAAGTTGATAAATATTAATGAAATTTCAACTCAAGACTGAGGCAAAATGATATACAAAGGAGATTTTATATATGTTCACAAAGCGAAAGTATAACCCATCGCTATACATGTACACTTGAATAAAATTTCGCATATCTTATATGTTTTGTTTGGATTGTTGTTTATAACTTTTTGCATTAAAATGATCCCATAAAAAAATCAAAATCTCTCAGAATTGCTTTTATGAACTGTATTCTAAAATATGTTGTTCGGTCATTTATACAACATAATGTTGTGACCAACATATTATTTGTTTCTGTGTTAAGTCAGGAACCTCGTCAGTAGTTCTCAAAACATATCATTTTACACTATTTTTAAGAATTGGGTTTTAATGCTTTATTTGGTTTGTCTCCCCTAGAAAATTTCATCTGCTGTGGCAAATTATCTTCTAAAGGTTAGGACTGTGAGGGTCAAGTATTACTCATAAAATTAAATCCGCGCCAGAGTTATCATAGACTTGGAATTTACTACCCACTTTTCACGAAATAAAAAGAAATAATGTGGACTTAATCTAAAACAACTCAGGTGTCTTCCGCCATATTGGATTGCCAGATTTTAAAATCATCTACAAATTTTAAGAGAGGAATGTAATTCATATGGAATACTTTTCATCGATATGAAGAAAATTGTGTGTTTTGTCTTATTATCATGATTATAACGACTATTTCCTTTTAAATACAGACCAGATTTTGCATAATAATTTTTGTCAACTTTGCCATAAAAGGAGAGATAACTGAGATATTATTAACCTTACTATTATGTCAATAGAAGTAGATGACTAGGCATAACGTAGGTGTAAGTTATATATAATAACCATCATGTAAAGGCAACTTCAGATTATGTACTTGAAACAAACGTAACGTGTACTTTGCATATCATCACAACATCGTGACTTATCATTATACTATCACAACTAAAACTCTTCCAATTGCAAGTCAGTATAACATGCACTCAACTTATTATATTGTTATGTAAAGTTAGCACTCAATTTTTCATTACGCTGTATTAAATTAACATTAAAAGCTTTAACATAACGTTTTGTAAATCTCTAATATATGACAACTGAGGCTTTCCGTACTCAAACATTACTTACGTAGTTTACTACACTACCGAAGTTAGGTAGGACATCTCACAGTGCACAACGCAAGGATATTTACAAAAACAATGTTCTGATACTTCATTAAAAATAAATACCCCCAAAGGGTTATTAAACTACTTCTTTTAATGTATTATACTCATTCGTTAATGAGCTAAAACTGTTCTTTAGGTGTTCATTTCTATTGTCACCTGTTTTCTAGTGGCATACGTATATTGAATATTACATTCATAAAATTAGCCGTTATTCAATGTTGAAAGATTAAAGGCGGCAATCATTCAGTGAACGGATATTCATACTTAATTATATACTTTAACATCCGGGGTGATTTAAAGGTTCAATCCCATTGAAAGAACACTTCATGAACAGATCATTACCTGACGTGTTAACAAGATAACATAAGTTCTACAATTACCAACTTATAACTAATTACTAATCAAGGAAAGCATATACCTGTTATCATATTTCGCAAAATTCTTATAGTATTTGTATGAAGCATCGCACTTGTATTTAAAGTTGTTTCACACCTGAATAACAAGATGTTCGTTAATTGAAAATGATTACGAAAAACATAAATAAACCATGTATTTATCCTTATGGAGATTTGTTATAGTTTGTTGCAGTTGCATTTGATTCAGCAATGGACTTAAATGAATCATTAATGACGTGCTACTTGCAAACAGTAACAACACAGTTCTGTTCACCAGAAAATGCTCGACTCTCTTGGTTATTGACGTCACCCGGGTTTTGTTGGGTACATTATGGTCTAAAAGTAAAATGAATCTTCATTGACAACTGACAAAAAAGATTATCTACAAGATATTATTGAAACATGCATCAAATATCATGTACAGTGAAACAACTATAGATAAAGCCGTCGACTATGATATATAGTAGCTCAACATCGAGAAAATTCCAACTAGTGAATTTGTGTTTTTATTCATTCATTCGCGCTATTTACTGTATACATAAAATGAGTCAAAGAGTGCATGCTGATGAGATGAGACTAAAAGCCGATGAGACAAATCCCAGGAAGACACCAATTGGTCAAAATAAGTCTCCAACGTACGCACGTTTTATATGCAATATTTCAACCTATAAATAGCTGTAAATGAATTTTAAATCTGATCAAAGATTTCTCGCGATAACGTAATTCGGGGTATCTTAAGTCTTATTTTGAACAAATATATTCCTAGATAATTATTACATTTAAAAATGCATGACATATTTGCAATAATTGTTTTATTTCATTTTTATTAAATAGATATGGTAAATTTAACTATCAAAGGTAATGATTCAATGAATATTTTTGCAAAGATTTACCGTAGTGAAATAAGGGTTAAACATAACTAAACCTCGGAGATATTAAACCGCCTAAAAATCTACAATTTTCCAAAAGAGTCATTATAATAATGATCCGGTCAATCATTAGTTAAAAGTACTATATATCTATATAGTTTACCCCTCAACTTGCAATATTCATCAAAATACCTATCTAGGAACAGAAGTTGTACATTATGGTAAGTTTGTGAAGTTAGAACATAGCACAGTGTGCCTAAAATATTGTGAGCAAAACGATTGTTTAATTATTTAGAACGAGGATGTTGGTTACACATCAATTAGACAAAAAAGCCAATAAATATGCTATACAAAATATCTTTAAGGACCATCATACAGCATTCAAAATAGACAGGTTTATATGATATGATATCTCCTGGTCTAGATCTTGATCCTCCGAGTATTTAAGACCTTTTTTAGAAGTAATACGTCTTTTTATCTTTTGTAATTACTGTAATTATAGATGTTTATTTTTCAAATTTTAAGATCGACAGCATACAACCTTAGATATCACATATATTTCATAATTCAGTAGTTCAAACATATTTTAAACATGACAATATTTTATGCTTAATACTGTTATGCATTTGTTTGTTTTCTTGAGCGTCATAATCCGAACAAAAGCTGTAGCTATCTACTAAAGTGCAACTTTGACCCTGCTCTCCAAATAATGTGACGTTTTTTTTTTTTATTTCCTTTTTGAAGTCCTCCTGTTGGTAGCTTGTTTTTTATGCTTTATTTTTTACGACACATTGTCTACATATTTCATTAAATGTATGGTCTTACACCACGCACTATTAAAACTTGTTTATCAACACCCTATGTATCAAGTCAGGCTATCAGCCTATCTGGACGATGTGAATTCCATGTTGGTTGTCTTTATTTTACATCTTTGTGTTTTTAATGGACGAGACAGATGTTGGTGAGTGCTGAATCTATTATACTGTGTTTAACAGTATTTAACAATTAGCATTATCATCTTTTATGTACTTGGTGCTCAATGTACACACGTGAATATATCAAACGTTCAACAACATGAAGCACAAATAAAAAAATTAGACAAAGTGATGCCCCTGCACTCCACTCTGAAGTAACTGTATTATAACAAAGTCAAGGTAGGACTTTCTTTGAGATATTATTGTGTCTGGGAGACACAGATGATGCCCCCGCAAATGCAAAGCGTTATTTTGAATAGAGGCAACAGTATTATACCGCTGTTCAATAGTCATAAATTGATTTACCTGAAACAAATCCGGGTCACAAACCAAAACCGAGGGAAACACATCAACTATAAGAGGAAAACAACGGAACAACATAAACACTGAACTGCTACAAAACCAAACGCCAACATACATAGAAACGGACTATTTGATAACAACTGCCATATTCTGACTTGGTACAGGACATTTTAAGAAAAAAAGGTGTGTTGAACCTTTTAATGGCTAGCCAAACCTCCTGCTTATATGGCAATATTAAAAATACCGCTAAAATGACAACATTACGTGACAGGAATGCATTACAACTAAACGCAAGAAACACTCAGGACAGAAACATACATAAATAAATGATATAATAGTAAAATTACAAAGTTTAACTATCTCCCAAAAGAACAAATATTAATAAAAATCAAACCCCTGACCACATGCACACCTTCAATATATGTACAAACAGCCAGCAAGGTGAAAACTTCCTAGCATTCAAACTGTAGGAGGAGTTATCCGGAAAGGCTATGCATCTCTTATGCAAGTAAATACTAAAAAAATGACAATTTCAACTATCTCCCAAAAGAGCAAATATTAATAAAAAATTAAAACCCTGACCATATGCACACCTTCAATATATGTACAAACAGCCAGCGAAGTGAAAACTTCCTAGCACTTAAACTGTAGGAGGAGTTATCCCGAAACGCTATGCACCTGTTATGCAAGTGAATACTCCAAAAAATGACAAAGTTCAACTATCTATCAAAAGAGCAAATTTTATTAAAAATCAAAACCCTGACCACATGCACACCTTCAATATATGTACAAACAGCCAGCAAAGTGAAAACTTCATAGCATTCAAACTGGAGGAAGAGTTTTCTGGAATAACAATATACCCATAATGGGACGGAGGGACGGACGGACGAACAGACTGACGGACAGACGGACGATCGGACAGGGCAGTTGTGGGGGCATACCAAAGGTGTCAAAATTGTTTACGCAAGATCAATGAATCTTTGCAATAACATGTATAAAGCTAAATTAAACTTAAAGAAAAAAATGTAAATTACCAAAGATATTTCAACAAAAATACATTTTTATTGAATTTTTAATTCGTGGTTTTACTTGCTATCCACAAACGCATATTCGCTATGCATCGTGCTTTATAGAAGAATAATGATGAAGCACACGAGCTATATTGTCTTAAAAGGTGTAATACCACCAAATCATAGTACGTCGCATCCGGTTGCATACGAAAATAGGTCGAAAAAAATATTCCCTTGAATTTGACAGTTGTAGGTAATTAATCCTACATTTCATTGCAGTAAAACATTTCTGGGTCATAAACATATATCTTGGGTATTTAAAAGTACCATTATTTTATTATTTGGGGTTTCTGTAGAAATTTTGGAAACTTGAGGTTACATGGTTATTAAAGCTTGTACACAGGTTAATAAAAGGGGAAAATTTGATTGGTTAACTTCCAGTGATGGTTATTTTCTTATATGCTATGAAATGTTATGTGAAATTTTTTCTATAGTACTGGACAGGATAAAACTTTACTCACGTTAAGTATTTCCTTATTTGAAACAAAGATAAATTGTGCACAATTTTTTGAAAAGTGCAAATTTAACAAAGACTAATAGGGGAAAATCAATGGTGGTATTACACCAAAACAAGCATATTACTGTGTATTACTGTATATCTAGACATATACACATATCTTTATACCTATTGATATATTTATTTACCCATCATATCAGTTCACACGGATTCAAACATTCTGACTTGTTGATGCATGCTAGAAATTAACCTTAACATTAAAATTCTGTATACGTTACTTCAGTACAACAACTACGACACTTTGATTTGGAAGGGAAATATCTTTACAAATTTGCAAAAATAAACACATGTTAAGACGCCATCAACTGCGACGTCTTGAAAAAAAAACATCTAAAGACAACATCAGTAATAATCATAAAAGCATAGTCGTGATAACACTTCGCTACCATGAAATTCTACAACAGAATATATTGGATTTTTCGTCATATAAAATGCAGGTATATGTTTATTAATGGTTTAGGCAAGAACAGTAGCAGTACAGTTGCTTCAATTCATCATTAGACTTGGCAACACTAGACCTATTTACGACGATTTCGAACTTGGACATACATTACCATGGACGGATGGATGCATTATGTTTATAAAAGGGTATATGGAAATACCCCTAAGATATGCTTTTTATAAAATGTATCATTAACAAGAGTGCACACGCTGAAATGTCTCGCCTTCTTAACTAATCATTGATATTATGTTGATAGTCCTAAATATAAAGCTTTACTACAACTATCACATAAACTTAACATGATCCAAGAAAATGAGGTCAAGGTCATATTAACCAAACAAGAAATACATGTACACCTTACAATCATTCAATACACTAAATATACTTGACCTATTGCTTATAATTTCTAAGATACAGACTTAACCAAGAAAACTAAACATTGACCAATGAACCATGAAAATGAGGTCAAGGACAGATGAACCATGCAAGGCAGACATGTACAGCTTGCAATCATACCATACAACAAATATAGTTGACCTATTGCTTATAGTACTAGAAAAACAGACCAAAACACAAAAACTTAACACTGAGCAATGAACCGTGAAAATGAGGTCAAGGTCAAATAAAACCTGCGAGACTGACATGTACATCATAAAATATTTCCATACACCAAATATAGTTCACCTATTGCATATAGTATTAGAAAAAAAGACCAAAACTCAAAAATTTAACTTTGACCACTGAACCATGAAAATGAGGTTAGGGTCAGAAGACACCTGCCAGCTAGACATGTACACCTTACAATCATTCCATACATCAAATATAGTAGACCTATTGCATACAGTATAAGAAAACAGACCAAAACACAAAAACTTAACTATAACCACTGAACCATGAAAATGAGGTCAAGGTCAGATGACACCTGCCAGTTGGACATGTACACCTTACAGTCCTTCCATACACCGAATATGCTAGACCTATTCTTCTAGTATCTGAGATATGGACTTGACCACCAAAACTTAACCTTGTTCACTGATCATGAAATAAGGTCGAGGTCAAGTGAAAACTGTCTGACGGGTATGAGGACCTTGCAAGGTACGCACATACCAAATATAGTTATCCTATTACTCATAATAAGAGAGAAATTAACATTACAAAAAATCTTAACTTTTTTTCAAGTAGTCACTGAACCATGAAAATGAGGTCAAGGACAATGGACATGTGACAGACGGAAACTTCGTAACATAAGGCATCTATATACAAAGTATGAAGCATCCAGGTTTTCACCTTCTAAAATATAAAGCTTTTAAGACGTTAGCTAACGCCGCCGCTGCCACCGCCGCCGCCGGATTACTATCCCTATGTCGAGCTTTCTGCGACAAAAGTCGCAGGCTCGACAAAACTGCATACGTGTATATCCCTGCTTTCTTGAAATAATAAAACTACAACGAAACACTTGTTACATGGAGAGGTGAAAGATGACTACAAAATGACTGTCCTACCCATTTAGACACGAGACAGCAAAGTGTTCTGCATGTCATCCAAATCGTTGGTGAAACAATTTTAAGTCTAAGCACAGTTTGAATAACATATTGAAGCTATTTTGATGTAACTGGGAACCATTTGCTTTTTTAAATATGTTTTTTTTTTCTATTAGAGTACAGTAAATCAGGGTTTTTGAATAATATTGATTACAAGCCATTGAATAAAGAATGACTTTTTTCATATCTCAATTGATACGTTACCCACATTTTAAAATTATATAGACATGTTTGAGAGTGTGTGCTCCTGACGCAAAAACTGATCCAACAGAGTTTTAAGGCAGAACGACTGAAATTAACACTACATTTGTTTTACGCACTTATTAACCGATACAACGTTAGCGTGTCTGTGTCTCATCTCACTAACGAAATGTGTTTGCGTTGTAATCCTCAGATATCAGAAACGTTCTTTAAACTATTGATTTACAGATTGTGTTGCTTATCCTATGATTGTAGTTCCTTTGGTATCTTTCGTCTTTTTTCTATACCCTTCCATGACATTTTGACTAAAGCAACATCTAGGTGGATTATTATGGCGGATGTTACGTGCAAAGCACGCGACCAGTCGCTATCTTTTAAGAGTTGATAATTAAATGTTAAAACCTCAGGTTTTGTTTTATACCTCATATGTATGTACCCAATTGATATGGAATATTTGAACATAGGTAAATTATCATTGCCTCTAATTTGTATTAAACATTACTGATACAATCTGAAAATAAATTAAAACCTCACAAGGTGTAGGCTGTGTTTTTAGACCGCAAAAGTTGCATCTATTTCAAAATCGCACAAGGTGCGTCTCAATTATAAACTGTATAAAAGAGAGCCGGTAGATACCAAAGGAAATGTCAGACTCATAAGTCGAAAACGAACTGACAATGCTATGACAATAAACGATAAACGACCAAAGGACATACAAAAGTCTACAAAACACAACATAGAAAATTAAAGATTGAGTAACACGAACCCTACCCAAAATTCGGAATGATTTCAGTTGTTCCGAAAGACTAAGCAGATCCTGCTGGATTGTGCCCCCTCCCCCCCCCCCTGTTAATATAGTTTTCAGCGGTCTAACTCGTATGTGTATTTGTGGTGCAAAAGGCGTATTGGTAGGATCTAAGTGGAAGTCTGCTCTTTTGGCATATGGTTTGGAACTGATGAATTTATTACCGATATTTAATTGAATTCATTCGTCAAAACCATAACTGTATAAAATGCATCTTCCCATCGTATTATCAGCACGAAGTTCAACATATTTACATTACATATAAAACAAGTTTTCATATTTTGTAACCGGTACTTTTAATACCCTAGCTTTAAGCACAATGTGCATCTCTAAACATCGATCAATAACTAACAATAACTCAAAATATTACATTCGTATATATTTATATATAGAAACAATGTACACACATGTAAACTTGCGGTTTAATTTCTAATGTCTGCCTGTTAAGATACAATTATTGACTTTATAGTAATAATATTTCACCCGATAGTAAAAATGTGCAATGAATCGTAAAAACAATGTGACCTCCTTTGGATGAGTAATCAATTAAAATAAACAAGTTCATTCCTACTGAATAAGGATTGAGCGAAATCACTGTCTTTGTCTGAATCTGACAAGAAGAAATATTTTGGACGATTGAAATCAAATTAATGTGTAATTTATTTGTTGACTGAACAAGGTGCATTTTTTTATACTTAAATTGCACAATGTCCATCACTTTTATAAAACAGCACACGGTGAAGTCTTTTATTTTCAAATCGCTCAAGTTTCATCTATGATTTACTAATCGCAAAAGGTGCTTCTCAAACAAACTATACAACGGGTATCGCTCCATCGTATCATTAGAGGTCGGTCAATTTAAAACATATTCAAAGTATCAGATACGTTGACGTATACGCATCTGGAGGAATTTGCTCAAATAGTAACCCTGATCAGGAGTATTACTCAATGTACCACTGTTAAAGAATAACGGAGATCAAACTTTGTGGCACTGATTAATTTACATCTGGGTTTTTTCTGAATGCCTCACTTCAATTTAATATATAACTTTTTTATATTAAGCATTGAAACAACAAAAGGGTTCATAATCCTTAAGGTTCATCATAACCTTTGGCTAATATAATATGGCCGTACTTATACCACAAATTTTACTCTGAGTACAGACAAATCTGTGCATCTGGAAAAGGTTTAAGACATGGCAGGAACTAGACAATTAAAAACTTTGTGCCTTTTTAAAAACAGGGAAAAAAAGAATTTTAGTAGGGAAATTAAAAAAAAATTTGGAAAATGAAATTTTTACAAAATAACAAAAACCCTTTATAAGGGCCCTAAACTAAATTTTAAATTTAAAGGGTTTTTTTTAATTTTTTTGTACAAACCCCGGGTTTAAATTTTTAAATTTTTTTTTGTTTTTAAATTTTAATTTATTAAAATTTTCTTTTGAAAATAAAATTTGGAGGGGGAAAAAATTTTTAAATTTTTATTTGCCCAAAAAGAAAATGGTAGGTTTTTTTTTAAATTTTTTTTTTTAAAATTTTAAAAATAATAAAATTTAACAAAGGGTTTGGGAAAATTTTAAAATTATTGTTTTTTGTTTTGGGGGTTTTATTGGAAATTAAATTTAAAATAAAAAAAAATTTTTATTTTTTTAAAAAATTTTTGAATTAAAGGAAAATTTGTAAAAAATTTTTGTGTTCTTCTTTTTTAAATTTAAAAGTTTTAAGGGAAACCTTGAATTTCTTTTAAAATTTTATTTTCAGGGCTTCATTTAAAATTTTTTTATTAATTTTTTTTTTTGTGAAGCCCTTTAACTTTAAAATTTCCCAAAATTTTTCAAAAGTTTTAACCCCCTTTTTTTTCTTAAATTTAAATTGCTTTTTGAAAAAATTTCAAATGAAACAAAAATTTTTAAAAATTTTTTTGGGTTTTGGGAAAATTTTCCAAAAATTGGTTTGGTTTTTAAATTTTTTAAATCCCAAATTTAAAGAATAATTAAAATTTTTGATTTTCTTTTGAAAAAAGGGAAAAAAAAGTACCCTACAAACAAAAGCAAAAATTTTCCCTTTAAAAAATTGTTCCCAATTTACCGAATTACAAAAAAAAAAAAACAAACTGGAAAACCCATTTTTGTAAAATAGCCCAAAGGTAAATTTAAATTTAAAAAATTCAATTTTTTGATTTTAAAATATTACTTTTAAACTTTACTTTTTTTTGGTTTAAAAAAGTTAAATTTATTTTTAAAAATGAAAACCTTGGGAAATATTCCAAAAAACCCAAAAAAAATTTAAATTTAATTTTGTAAATAATATTTTTAAAAACCTTTTTTTTTTTTAAATTTTTTAAACCCGAAAAAAATTTAAATATCGGGTTTTGAAAAGTAAAATTTTAAAAATACAATTTTTAAAGGCGGAAGGTTTTTTTTTCGGGAATTTTAAAATAAACCTTTTGAAATTTGGGCAAATTTTAAAAATAAAAAAAAGGGAAAAAATTTTAAAAAGATGAACAGTTTAAACCCTTTTCACATAAAAATTTTTAAAAGATTTTTTAAAAATTTTTAAAATTTAAAATTTTTAAAAACTTTTCAAATTAAAAAAAGGGAAATGGGTTTTTTAAAAAACCAAAAAAAAGGGGAAATTTGGGTTTTTGGGGAAACCCCCTTTTTTTCGCTTTGGTAAATAAAAAATTTGTTTTTAAACACCCAAAAATTTTAAATTTTCTAATTTAAAACAAAGATAAAAAAAAGGGAAATTTAAAGGGAAAAGGGCCCAAATCTAAACCCCTTTTTTGATTTCCCGAAAATTTAAAAACCAATTTATTTTGGGTTTTTAAAATTTTGTTATGGGTTTAATTTTACTTTATTTCCAAATTTTTGAAATTGGGGAAATTTTGAAAAAAACCCCCCCAAAGAACCCCTTTTCTTTTGCAAGGGGAAATCCCGGGGGGAAAATTTAAATTTGTTTTTTAAAAAAGGGGGTTTTATTTCCCCAATAATTAATTTTAAAAAATTTAAAAAAATTTTTCAAAAAAACCTTTTAAAATTTTTGTTTAGTTTTTTTTGAATTGTATTTTTTTACTAAAAAATTTTAAAACATTAAATAAAAAACCCCAAAAAATTTTTAAAAAAAAGTTAAATTTTACCTTTTAAATTTTTAAAAAATTTTAGGTTTTTTCTTTTAATTAAACCTTATTTTAAAATTTTTTTAATTTCTTTATTTTTAAATTTTTATCTTTGATTTTTTAAAAATTTTTCTTTTTATCCCCGGGCAGAAGGTTTTTGATGAAATATTTAAAACTTTTAAATTTAAATTAATAATTTTAAAGCTTATAAAATTTTAAAATTTTTTTGAAAATTTTAAATGGATTGGAAAAAAAAAAAATTCGGTTTCCCTATAAAAAAAGGAAAAAAATTTTTAAAGGAAATTTTACAAAGAAAAAAATTTTTCGAAAAACAAAATTTTCCCTTTAAACAAAATTAAATTTAAATTATTTTTTTTTGATTTTCTTATTTCTTTAAATTTTTTTTTAAAAAATTTTTGGGAATTGTTTAAAAAATTGGGAAAAATTTTCAAAAAAATTTTTTTCAAAAATTTTTTTAAAAATTTAAAAATTAAAAGAGAAAAAATTTTAAAAATTTTTTAAATTTCAAAATTTCTTTTTTTTTAGTGGGGAAAATTTTAAGAAAAAGGGTAAAAATTATTTTTTAAAAAAAAACTAAAAAGAAAAATTTGAAACACCTTTAAAAACAAAAAAAAATTTTAAACCATTTAAAACCCTTTGAACCCTAAAGGGAAAAAAGGGAAAATTTTTTAAAAATTTTTGTTTTTTTAAATAAAATTTTAAAAATTTTTTTTTTTTTTTGTAAATAAATTTTTAAAACTTTTAAAAATTTAAAAATTTGGAAATTTAAAATTTTTATAAAATTTCTTTTTTTTTAAAAATTTAATTTACGAAAAAACAAAAGGGAAAAAAAAGGAAAAACCCAAAACTAAACCCCGAATTTCAAACTTTTTTGTCTTTTGGTTTTTAAAGGTTTTGGGGCCTTTTGCAAAATTTGACCCTTTTTTAATTTTAAAATAATTTCCCCCGGTTTTGCTTTTTTGGGGGTTTTTAACTTTATAACAATTAAACCGGTTAAAATTTTTCTTGGAAAATTCATTTTTTAAATTATAAAAACTTTTCAGAAAGTTATTAAAAAAACTTTTTTTTTTTTTCTTCTTTAATTTCTTTTTTTTAAAACCATTTAAATTTTTTTAATAAACAATGAACAAAAAAAAATAATTAAATATACCAAAATTTTTCCCATAAACCAAACCCTTTTTTTAAAAAATTTTTTTCTTTTTTAGCCCTTTTCAGAATTTTAAACCCAAATATCCCCGGGAAAGGGTGGGGGGTTATTTTAAAATTTCAAAAAAGCTTAAAAATTAATTTAATAAAACCCAAAAAATTAAAAATTAAATTTAAAAAAAAAAAAAATTTTTTAAAAAAGTTGGTTTTTTTTTTAAAATCCCTTTTAAAACCCAAATAAAGTTTTAATTAAACAAATTAATAAAAAAAATTTTAAAAACAAAAATTTAAAGTTTTAAAAAAAAGGCTAATTTTTAAAAAAAACAAAATTTTTTTAAAAATTATGAATTTTTCAAATTTAAATTTGATTGAATATTTTTTTCATTTTTTTTAAAACGAATTTTAAAAAAATTTTTAAAAAGTTTTTCAAAAAATTTAACTTTTAAAGGAAATTTTTAACCCAAAACAAAAAAATTTGAAACCAAAAATTAAAAAAAATTTTCCCCCAAAAAAAGTTACTTTTTTAAATATTTTTTGGGAAATTTAAAAAACCCTTTGTTAAAAAAAATTTTTAAAATTTAAAAAACGGGAAAAAATTTTTTGAAATCCCAAATTTTTAATTTTTTTAAAAAATTAAATTGTTTTAAAAAATCAAAGAAAAAAAAAAAATTTAAAATTTTTTGCAACAAAAATTTTGTAAAAGAAATTTTAAATGATTTTTTTTTTTTTAAAATTTTGGGTTTTTTTTAAATTTCCCTTTTGTTTTTTTTAAAAATTTTTTAAAAGGACAAATTTAACTTGTCCCCCAAAAAAAATTTATAAATTTAAAATTTTAAATAAAAAAAATAATCCTTATTTTTTTGTTTGTTTTTTCATAAATTTTATTTAAAAATTTTTTAAACAATTTAAAAATAAAAGGGGAAAATTTTTGAGGCCCCCAATTATTTTTTTTCCCCAAATTTAAAAAAACCAAAAAAACCCCAAAATTGGCGCCTTTGGGCAACCCCATTTATTTTATGAGAAAAATTTGCAAAATTTAAAAAACCCCGAAATTGAAAAAAATTTTCAACGGTTTTTCCTTTGAAAAAAAAAAAAAAAAAACAAAAACCCAAAAAAAATTTTCCCTAAAATAAAATATAAAAATTAATAAAAAATAAATTTCCAAAATTCAAAAATTTTTTTTCCCAAAAAATTTTCAAAACCCAAAAACCCCGATCCCTTATAATTTTTTTCCTTTTTTATTAAAAATTTTTAAATTTTATTTCCCAAACCTTCATGGGGAAAATAAACCCCCCAAATTTGGAATTAAAAAACAAAAGTTTAAAAAAATGAAAATGGAATAAATTCCCCAAAAAAACCAAAAATTTTAAAAAAAAAAATTACATAACCAATAAAAAAATGGCCACTTAAAATTTTTAAGAATTAAATAAAATTTTTAAAAATTAAAAAAAAGCCCCAAAAATAAAAATAAAAAAATAAAGGGAAAATTCAATTTGTTTAAAAACCCCATTTAAATTTTAAGGTTTGGCCTTTTGAGAAAATCTTAAAAAAACCCTAAAAATCTTAAGGGGAAATTAAATTTTAATTAAAAACCAAAATTTTAAAAACCAAAACCCCAAAATTTTGCAAACCCCGGGTTTTGGGACAAAACTTTTTTAAAAAAATTTAAAACCCCCAAACAAAAATTTTTTAAAATTTAAATGTTAAATATTTTATTTTTGGGGAAATTTTTCCCACCCCGTTTGAAAATAACAAAAAATTTAAAAATTTTGAAATTTTTAATTTTAAAACTGTTTAAAATTTTCGTTTTGGGGGTTTAAAAATTTTAACCCCCAAATTTAAAAGGTTTATTTTTAAAAAAATACAAAAAAATAAAACAAATTTAAATAAACAAAATAAAACCCCGTTTTTTTAAAAATTATACAATAATATATTTAAATTTTCCGGGGTAAAAAATTTTTAAAAAATAAATTTTGTTTTGATTTTAAATTCCCAAATTTGGTTTTTTGGGGTTCTTTCTTTATATATATAATTTTTTTTTTTAAAAACATTAAGAAAATTTTTAAAAGTCAAAAAAACCCTTTGGAGAAAGGGTTTTTAAAAATTTTTCAAAAAATTTTTTTGGTTTTTTAAATTTCTTTAAAATTTTATTTAAATTTAAAATTTTTCAAAATTTTAAATTGTTTAAACCCTTTTGGCATAAAAATATTTGGTTTTAAATTAAAACCCTTTTTTTAAATTTTGTGTTAAAAAATTAATTTTAGGGTTAAATTAAGGGGGAGTTTTTGATAAATTTTAAAAAAAATTTTCTTATCATTTTTAAAATTTTCTAAATTCAAAAAGAAATTTCAAAGGGTTTCCCCAAAAGGTTTTTTAAATTTGTTTTTTTTAAAGAAAAAAATTTTTTAAAATAAAAAAAATGTTTTTCAAATTTTAAAGGGAAAATTTCTTTCCCGGGAAATTGAAAAAACGAAACCCTTAAATTTATTAAAAAGTCCCTTTTAAAACCCTTTAAACTTTAAAAATTTTTTCAAAAATTTTTGTTTTAATTTAAAATTTTTAAAAATAAAATTTTTTCCCCTTTTTTAAATTTTTTTTTCCCCTTTCCGAAATTAAAATTACAAAAAAATTTTCCCAGGAAAATTAAAAAAATAATTTTGATTTTAAAATTTTAAAAAGGGATTTTTTAAAAAAAAATTTAAAATTTTAAATTTTCTTAAAATTTAAATTAATTTTACCCTTTGGCGATCCCTTTAAAAAATTTTGGGGTTTTAAAACTTTGAAAATTAAAAAAAATTATTGTTTAATGGGGTTTGAAAAATTTTAAAATTTTTTTAAATAAAAATTTAAAATTTTGGTTAAATTTTTTTTTAAACCCTTTAAATTTTGTAATTTTATTTTTGGGATTAAATTTTACAAAGTTTTTTGACAAATTTAAGGGTTTTTTTTGGATAAAATATTTAGATTAATTAAAAGAAAAAGGAATTTTGGGGTTTAAAAAATTTAGTGAAATTTAAAAAAATTTTAACCCGGGTTCCGTTTTTAAAAATTTTTAAATTTAATTTAAAAAAAGAAAAAAAAGAATTTTATTAAAAATGGGCCCCAAAAAAATTTTGCTTTTTGGTTTTAAAAATTTTAAATCCCAAAATTTTGGCCCCAAAAATTAATTTTTTTTAAAATTTGCAAAGAAAACCAAAACAAGAAAATCCAAAAACCATAAAAAAAAATTTTTTTATTAAAATTTAATTTCCCAAAAATTTTTAATAATTTTCTTTTTAAAAAGGCAACCAAATTTTTTAAAAAAATAAGTTTAAAAATTTTTTTGGGGGAAAAATTATCCCTAAAAATTTTTTTTTTTTATTGATTTTTAAAAAAAATTTCAAATTTTAATTGGGTTTAAAGTTTAGGGGGTTGATTCCTTTTTAAAAAAATTTAATTTAAATTATTTTTTTTTTTCCTAAAGTATTTCCGGGTTTTAAAAAAATGAAACATTTCCATCTTTTTTAAAAAATTTACCCATTAAATCCAAAAAAAAGCCCCCAAAAATTTTAAAAAAAAAACCAAAAATTTTAGAAAAAAATGTTTTTTAAATTTAAACTTTAAAAATTTTTTAATTGGAAAATTTTTTACCATTTCCAGAGGGCCAAATGGTTTTTAACTTTACCAGAAAAAGGGATCAAGAAATTTCGGCCTAAAAGATTTTATTCCAATTGAATCTATTTTTAATCCTTTAATTTTAAAATTTTTTTAAAAACTAAAATTTTTGTTTTTAAAATTTTAAAATTTTTTGTTTTTTTAAATGTAAAATTTTTTTTAATTGAAATAATTTTGGGAACAATATAATTCGTTCCTTTTTGTTTTTATTGAATTTAAAAGAGCGGAGGAATTTTTAATTTTAATTTTTTTTTTTTTCTTTTAAAATATCAATTAAATTAAAAAACTTTCAAAAATTTAACTAAATTTTAAATTAAAAAAAACCACCCAAATAAAAGAAACCTTTTTGAAAAAAATTTATTTTTTGTTTTTTTTTTTTTTGGGGGGGGTAAAATTTTTTCAAATACAAAGGCCTCAAAAACCCCCTTTGTTTTAATTTTTAAATTAAATGCAATTAATAATTTTTAAGGGACCAAAAAAGGGTCTTTTAAATATTGTAATGAAAAAGTTAAAAAATTTTCCCACCCTTCTTTTAATTTTTCCCCCAAAATTTTACCTTTAAAATTTTGGGTTTAAATTTAATTATTTTTTTGAAAGGGAAAATTTAAACAAATATTTTAGGGTTTTTAAAAATTTTAAAGGAAAAAAGGGAAACCCCAAAGGAGGGTTTTTTTTTTTTTTTTTGGTTTTAAAAATAAAAAAACCAAATTTTCCCAAAATTTCCTTTTTAAAAAACCTTAAACCCAAAAATTAAATTTTTTTTGTTAATTTTTGGTATTTTTAAAATGGTTCTTGAAGTTCTTTTGTTTTAGTTTAATCAGAAACTTTGCAAAATTGAATATTTGTTATTTCGGACCGTGAAAGATCGGGTACCTCTATTTGATGATCGTGAAAGATCTGTAGCCGCGTATTTGTTATTACAAAAATCTACGAAAACGATCAAATCATAATTTATACGCATGATATTTAAATTTGGAATTGGTATATAAAAAGAAAGTATTTTCAGTACTTATTCCGCTTTAGTTTTGTTTGTGAATAGGGTCATGATGGTTCAATGCTAGTGGATCGATTATTGAATATTACAACACCGACTATTTGCCCAATACCATTATAAGTCCGTCTGTCCGTCCTGCATAAGTTTTATACCGTATGAAAAGCTAAGATTGTCTCATCTGATTTGCCATTAATTTTTATGCGCAATCATATCTATAAAACGAAGATCCAAGTTGTTTTTTGTGAAAACTTTGAGGACAATTGCTAAAAAACCCGCAGGAAAACAAATGTCATACCCCTGACTTGGTACAGGCATTTATTCTAAGAAAAAGGTTGGTTAAACCTGGTTTTCTAGCCAGCTAAAACGCCCACTTGTATGACAGTTGTTTAATGTTCGTAATATTGCCAAATTGGATGAGCTACACCAAACAGACATAATTGATTAACGTGGCCATAACTGGGATCAAGCAGCCAAAACTGTGTAAACATACATCACAGACATACAACACAACTGAATTAAACGTTCAAACACATCACATATACACTATCTCGATAAAATATAAAATAAGTAAAATATAGATACAACTATATAAAAACCTCGTGTGTCCGAATCGTATCTGTGTTCCCTTCTGCATACATGTAAGGAACGCCAAAAGCCAAAAGCCAAAAGCCAACAAAAAATGAAAGCTGGATGCACATATACCGAACCCCGTCAAGAGTCATACGACCAAATGGAACGAAAGAGTAAAAAGACAAATAAAGTAAAACTGTCAAGTAGATAAAATTCTACACAGAGTCAGCACCTTGATTCTATAACTCAAAACCATACTGTATTATTTGTGAAGTAGACACTTAATATGTATCTATTAGATCTTGGAATTTTCTAATGGATTTTTTTAGAAAAAATGACGAAAAATCCTGGCTCATTAATTTTTTGCTCAGACACTGATGACATTTTACAAATTCTGAGTTACAACTGCAAGCTCTAGAATGTCGTATGAGTTGAGAAATGTAACTCTATATGCGGATGAAGTTTGTACATTGCTGTTACGTGAGGAAAATTTATAATTTCAAAATTGAAATCATCTCGTTTGATGTAGTCAAATTCGGGGTATAAATTATGTCTAAAAATGAGGCTTAGGAAACTGTGCATGTGGTGTCTGTAATCTCTAGTTTAGGTTTATTAATGGGACCCAATCCCCCAAAAGTGTATTGTTAATGGAAAGAACATCTTAAATAAACATGAATGCAAAATTTAATGATATAGCTTCTTTGATCTAACCCTTCCGAAAACAAAAAAATACACCTTGAGATATTCCCAGGGAAAGACCACCAAACCCCCTCTCTTTTCACTCATTCATGGATGCATTTAACATTATAAATACAGAGATATTTACTTTTTATCTTGGATGCCTCTTAAAATGAAAACAGGTCCAAAAAAGGGTTTATCACCCCCCAAATGAAAGCAGTAAGTTTTGTCCTTAGTAAGTAATTACACACTTCAACCAATTACAAGTATAGCAAATGGTGAACAAATGTTGTTTTCTGATCATTAAGTCTGGTCACGCCCAGTCTAATTAAGAATAAATCTCCGCACTCGCTCATTTTGTATTCTTGGTCGCTGCGCGCAGAATAAAAAAATGAGCGAGTGCTGAGTTTTAATTTTAATTAGGTTGGGTCACGCCTTGTCTTTCACGGTCTCAATGATGCGATGACTGATGTTTTACGGTCAATTTAGATTAAAAATCAACAAAACTTTTTCTAAAATAATATGAACTGAACTTTTCATGTAACAAAATGCTTTTATTGTACTGGACTATCTTACACACTAAAGATTAAGTTTCAAATATATCATGAAATATTGGAATGTGATCATTAGATACAAAACGTGTTTTTTTTCTTAAAGATTCTCGTGGACTGTGTGTCGCCTGTTGTGTTTTCTTAAAAAGTGCTGCATTTTTTCTTTAGCGTAGTGCACAGTATTATTAAGGAGGTTGAACCATGTTGACAGACTTTTTTGATTTTTTTTTTTATATGGGTTCCACCTTTTGAAAATACAGCTGATTTTTCACAGATTTTGAAGTAGAATTACACTTAATTGCATTCACGATTCCATACCAGATCTTTCACGAACCGATCGCAATGCTTGACCACCGTTACTTATTCTTTAATTCACGTTTTTTGTTTTTGCTGTTGATATACCGAATAACACCCATGTTTAATACTAGATTTTTATTTCGAAAAAAGCCCTATGCGCACTTCATCCTTTTTAGCGTGTTCTCTATCTATTGGACATGTTCAAGATCAAGAAACAGAAAATAGATTGTGTTGCAGAATTCAGTAAACTTTACCATTCAAGTTTGAAATCTTATAATTGATTGACTTGTTTATAGATGTTATTATTGTATTATAATAAGACACATTTAAGAATTTTTTTTCGAGGTTATATACCCCTTTATTGTTACACGACCTTAAGATCTATATTGTATTTTACTCGCCGGAGTCGGTGCTTTAACTCTGTGTTTTTGTGAACGAATAACACTGGATTTTGGAAATTATATCATAGGAAAAAGTAAGTTAAACATGACCAGACCTTGCTGTTTACTTGCAGAATTGCAAAGGAAATAATCGATACACAGAAAATATTTCTTTCTAAAATGAAAGATGAAGGAAAACTAGAAAAGTATCTTGAGAAGGAACCAAACTTCTTGTACTCACTTTTATCTGACCCAAGAGTAACAGAGGAGTCAGCAACTAGCATGGTTATGGATCTATTCGGTGCCGGAATTGAAACGGTGAGTATATATTGTTTTCTATTGAATAAAAGCGTAATCCAGCAGGGACCGTCACAACCAGACAGGGAAACTGATCGGCAAATTATTGCATTAATCTGTACCAATGCAGTGAGTTAAATATTGCTTTTTACACCAGATTTCATGGTGGTGTTCCTTGATAGGATAGATAAACTACATATCAGACGAAGTATGTATGCAGGTCTTTCTTTAAATAAGACAGTCGTGTGATTGATATTTTAGTATGGGGAACTGGGTAGGCAAATGCTCACATTAAATCTGTGCCGATACAGTGTGCTAAATGTCCTCCTTTACACCATAACTCATGGTGACACTCCTCATGAAAGGAGGCTTAAACTTAACATACATGTAATACTTCAACACGTGAGTTTTTATTGGTTTTAAGCTAGTTTTCAGTGGCTGTCAGTACACACTGATCGGTATTGTATGTGGTTTTTTTATTAGTAGTTATTTTTGTGTGTGATTTGTGTCAAGCCTCTTTCAACTTTTTTTATAGTTGTTCTGAAGTTGTACTTCAACACTACTCTCCCAGGTTAGAGAAGCTTGGGCGCCTGCAAACGTGTTTAACCCCCGCCACATTCTGTATGTCTGTCCAAAACCAGCACCTTTTATTCAGTAGTTGTCGTTTGTTGCTGCATATCATATTTGTTTTTCATTCATTGTTTTATACAAAAATCAGGCAGTTAGTTGATTGATAACGTTTAAGTCATTTTGGTGTTTTGTAGAAAGTTGTTTCATTGATTGATTGATTGTTGGTTGCTTAAGGTCCAGTGGCAATTGTTTCATTGGCAATCATGCCACATCTTCTAAAGAAATAAAAGTAAGTAAAATATTATTGGTATTTTCTTTTGAATTAGTCTTTTTCGATTAAAGCAATGTATTTTGATAGTAAACGGTAGCATAGGCTTTAATTGTAGCCAAAACATTCTTTTCCTCCTTTTACCATAAGACGAAGTGTCGCATAGCATGACCACCATTTGACCTTGAACTTCGAACCCATAATTAAAATAATTAATTTATAGACATTGCCTCGGCCTAACATATAGCTTTTGTATTCTTTGAAATAGACTTATAATATTTGGTACATGTGTGGAAGCTCTCAAGACGAAGTAACGGCTACAATTTCAGAAGACATTTTCTCTTAAAATACTGTTTTAAGGAGGCATATTTAAAATCTGTTATTTGTCCTTCATTGATATTCTAGGTAATTGGCAGTATAAGTATCTGAATGAATATGGATAATTTCAAATGAAATTAACGTTAGATCATTTGTTAATGATCCATTGTTTCGGATTTTGTTAGCCTATCCAAATAATCTTGTGTACGCGTTTGAAAATTATACCCAAGATCCTTAATTTCAGTCAGTATTTCAAACGGTGAATTAACTAAATTTATTATGATTTTCATTTCTTCGATAATAGTCCGCCAATACCCTGACGTTTGTACTAACTGATCTAAGCTTGTACCCTGACAAACAGAAAAAGCTGTATGAAGAGTATACAGAGTTGTTGGTGAAAGTAGGAATCTTACTAAAGAACATCTCGCACAGATGTCTTACTTAAAGGCGTGTGTCTAAGGTTTGTACTATCTGAAAAATCTGTTGTAGAACAACTAAGGAATAACTCATTATTGATGCAAAATAAAGGCCAGATAGTGGTTATGGCAAAGCAATCACAATACAAACATACTATATGTATATTTAAAATATTAAGATACTGGTCACGTGTATACTTTATAGTCTCTAGGTTTAACGCTAAAGAGAAATTGATGTATGAGCTCTGCATCATTAAATGGAATTTCGCTTGGAAAGGGAAATATATGTGCCAGAAGAAACTTTTAACAGCATAATAAAATTGATAAACTTAATCATGTGAACTAATATTTAAAAAAAAAAAAAAAAAAACGACATATCTGCGGTTTTTACTTTTGTATATATTTTTTTTTAGAATCCAGTTTTTAAATTATAACATGTTTAATGAAATTTGCTTTCTTTGGAAATGCCCGTTTCTCTAAGAAAAACAGTTGTATCAGCAATTTGATGAAAGTACATATCTAGTGTCTAAGCTTTGCTTACAAGGGTCTAACGAAACTCCGTTTTACCCTTTGTTCTGGTAATTATTAAATCAGCCAATGAAATCTAAGTCTTCAAACTTTTGAAGATGTGTATTAATCCGCGACGAAAACCGGGGAATACCGAAAGGTCTTTAAAACAGAAAATAGAACGGAGTGTTTTCAGATCTTTCTAAGCAAAGTTTAAACACATGATATGTATTTAAATCAGATTGTCTTATCAGCCAACGTTTGGTGTGATGCTTAATTGGTCTTCACTTGCTTGCCAACTATTAATTTGAGAATGGAAATGGGGAATATGTCAAAGAGACAACAACCCGACCAAAGAGCACACAACAGCCGAAGGCCACCAATGGGTCTTCAACGCAGCGAGAAAATCCCGCACCCGGAGGTGGTCCTCAGCTGGCCCCTAAATAAAATTGTGTACTAGTTCAGTGAAAATGGACGTCACCCTAAACTCCAAAACATATAAATGAACTAAAATTTAAAAACATACAAGACTAACAAAAGCCAGAGGCTCCTGACTTGGGACAGGCGCAAAAATGCGGCGGGGTTAAACATGTTTTGTGAGATCTCAACCCTCCCCCTATTCCTCTAGCCAATGTAGAATAAAGAAACACATAGCAATACGCACAGTAAAACTCAGTTTAAAAGAAGTCCGAGTCCGATGTCAGAATAGGTAACAAAAGACACTAAGCAAAATGACAATGATACATAAATGAACAAAGGACTACTAGCAGTTACTGACATGCCAGCTCCAGACCTCAATTAAAATGATTGAAAGATTATATCTTCATCATATGAAAATCAAGTACAATCCCTCCCAGTTTAGCAGTTACCCACATTATTTACCATTTATGTTCATTAGTTGTCACATTACCTGCCATTAATGTTCATTTGTGACTAGATATACATTTGGCATGTATGTATTGAGTAAAAATATATATTGGCGGGGTTGTCTTATTCTGACCTGTCCGTCGATGAATGAGTGAGTGAGTGAGTGATTTATTTATTTATTTTCTTATTCATTTATTTATTTAACATAACTAATCAATTAATTAGATCAATTGATTGATTGAACGATTGATTGATTTATTAGTTGATTGGTTGATTGATTGATTGATTGATTGATTTATCTAAAAAAATGTTTACAGTGTACATACATGCTAGGTAATTACAAGGCACCATTAATTTGATTTTATAAAGTATTGGATTAGTTGCCACATTGCTTGTCATTTATGTTCATTAATTGCCACATCATTTGTCATTTCTGTTTATTAGGTGCCCCATTGCTTGCATTGTAATTGCAAGCCATTACTGTTTATTATTTCCCCATTGCTTGCACTTTGATTGCATGCTTATCATTTATGTTCATTAATTCCTCCATTCTTTGTCGATACTGTCCTTTAATTGCCACATTATTTGGCATTGATGTTCATAACATGCCACATTATTTGCAGAAGAACATTTCTAGTGGTACTGGAAGATATTTAGACACAGATCTTAAAGTTGGAGAATATGAAATTCCAAAAGATGTGAGTCAAAATGGTCTTCTATAATTTCCTTTAAGAGTCCTTTTACTTTAGAATAATTCCAATATACGAGTCGACTCGCGAGAAAAGAGAGAGGAGAGATAAGATACCAAGTCACAAACCATCAGTCATAAAAACAGAATACCATGGCAAAAAATTGAAAAATACACTGACGAACAACTCTATCTACAAAACGCAACAAGGAAAACTAAAAATTAGGCTTCGCAAACACCACTATAAACAGAGATGAACTCATGTTCCTGAAAGGGTCAAATATTCAATCATTTAAACTTCATTTTTTTTGTTTGCACTGTTTATACTATATTTCTTTACACAATACATCTTTTATTTGGTTAAAAATGTTAATTTGATATTGCATGAAGATGTAAAGACATGTAACAGGAAATATTTCAACAAATGATCCTGACATTATATAATCTCTTGTATAATATTCATCTGCTTTTGTGATTATATTCATAAATAATATTCAATTGCAGATAATACAGAATTTTCAAATATCATTGCCTGCTGGAGTTACAGAAGTAAAATCTCACTACACCCTATTTGGGACGCCGTCAGAGAAAGTTACACTTTATTTCAAGAAAAGAGGAATCAGTAATTGATGAATGTTTCTTTTTTGAAATTTTGTCGTGGCGTAAAAGCGTTGACTTATATGCAAAATTTGGATGCAGCGCATAAAAGCTTATTACTTAATACATGTATGTGCACACAGTCAACCGCTTTTGCAACACTAAATGATTATATAAGAAGCATTCAGTTCTTAAAATTACAATTTATGGCATAACCATTAAATCAAAACAGTTATCAAATTAATTTTTGCTTGTTTTTCCATGCATTGTTGTGACGTTTTCATGAGAGGCACGTGTTGTCATGAATGTTGCATTTTATTGAGAAATAGAACTTAATTTTGAAATGCCTCGCAATTGTCTGTCAATAAAAATCTTGGATTCTTTTGTGAAACACTCATGTAATATAGTTATAACTGAATAAACAATTTGATTTACAAAAAAAAAAGGAATGAACAGCTACGATTGAGAGCCCGCATAAATGCTAACCACGCACATTTTGTATGTATCTGTTCCATGTGAGGAGCCATATTTTTCAGTGGTTGTCGTTTGTTGCTGTATATTATATTTGTGTTTTTGTTCACTGTTTTGTACATAAACTAGTCTGTTAGTTTTCTCATTTGAATTGTTTTACATTTGTCATTTCGGGCTTTTTATGAATTGCCTTGCGGTATCGGTTTTGCTCATTGTTGGGGGCAGTACGGTGACCTTTAGTTGTTGATTTCTATGTCATATTGGTATCTGGTGGAGAGTTGTCTCATTGGCAATCATATCACATCTTATTATTTTAAAACTTAATGAAAAGTACATATGTTCAAGAAAGATTAGCTCTAAATCTAATTACTTTTATTTTTGTTGTATTGTTGCTGTCTCTTTGATATTGTACCCTGTATCTCTTTTAACATACGCAATACTAATGTTTGTTTACATTAAAGTCATATGAAACTTCAAATTAAAAAAAAAAGTTGAATATGTTTTATATACACAAATGGGTAAGTTTTACTATAAAAACATGTGTACGTGAACTTTCTTTTAATAAAAATCCTTTATATTATCAAAATCTTCATAAATATACTGGTATTAAATTATTGTCTTCCCAGTCAATGATTCGCCAATATTTTCCCGTATGAAGTGACCTCGGCCGCCGCGCAGCGCAAGTGCGTTGGGGAAACTGTGATGAAATAATGTAAATATGTACTGAAAGGTAAATAGTAATAACTGATTCTTAAAGAACACATCTAATACCACAAATCAATAACAACTGTTATGAAAAAGTTTGATTTACAACTGGAAATGCATGGAAAATAAAATAAAAAAAAAATATCATGGCTCTAACAATTTCTTATTGGTCACGAGTTCCACGTGCTTTTTATCATTGTTTGTTTATCAATGTCACGACCAGGTGAACTTCGGCAACACACTCGAAAGTTAATTAGCCTCCTATCAACAATTACGGAATGAAATATTATTTGTCGATAATACGTTATAGATTCGTAATAGATTTATAAAAAAAAAGTGCATGCAGGAGTTAGTTTACTATATATGAATACATTGGTTCAATAATTTTGATAACATTAAAATTTCAAGAAACTCGTTTCATATGACTTTAAAACGAGAAATATTTAGTAAATTTTAGTATAATGCTTATGACTTTGTTTCTTTTCATTTTGTGTTTTGTTAATATTATACCGTAAAGGTTGTAGTTGTGTAAATATCCATTGTTTGTATGAACGTCTTTTCTTTTAAATTTTAACTATTTAAAAGGATAGAGTTTGATCTAATACACTGTGTTTAAACTACCCAGGCAAAAAATGTTTGGACTCAATGGTATCTAATATCCGGTACGGTGACGGACCATCAACAGACAGAGAAAAGGTAGGATTTCTGTTTATTTATTTGTTATTTTTATGATATTGAGGAATATAAATACATATATAACTATTTTCGATTGTAAGATAAAATATTTTCTACAACCGTTCTAGATTAACGGAGAAATAAGTGAAAAGGCACGTCAAAATGATGATTTGAGTGAACCTTGCCTCAATTTTGTTTAATTTCTCGTTAAATTGTGCACATTGTACGGAAAGAAAAGTACGCAAAGAAAGATATTAACACGGAGATTGCAAGACTAGTCACTTTGAGCACCTCAACATTTGTATTTCTGTGCATGGAACGAAAGAAATGGGTCATGTCAAAATGGAAGGACCCGGTTTTGTCAATGTTGTTTACTACATAATGACCCGGTTTTGTCTTTGTATATGACCCGGTTTTGTTTCTTTTTGAAACCACAAATTTATGAAAAGCAACGTTAACACGGATCTGAACATTGTCCGTCGAAAGAAATTCAATATATACCTAATACTACTAAAATAACGAGGTCAGATTAATTGATGCACTCACTCACTCACTCAGTTAGTCTGTCATTCATTCATTCATTCATTCATTCATTCATTCATTCATTCATTCATATTCACTCACTCACTCACTCACTCACTCACTGACTCATTCTTTGACTCACTGACTGACTGACTGACTGACTGACTGACTGACTCACTCACTCACTCACTCACTCACTCACTCACTCACTCACTCACTCACTCACTCACTCACTCACTCACTCACTCACTCACTCACTCACTCACTCACTCACTCATTCATTCATTGACGGACAGGTCAGAATAAGACTTTCTGCACGAATTAATCATGCATGTAACCCCACCAAATATTCTGGTACTATGAGATAAAGGTGTTACTAAAAGTATCACATAAACAATGAACCATGAAAAATTCAAGTTTAGATGAAACCTGCCAGACAGGCATGTACACATTGCAATCATTAAACCCCCAGAAAAAAAATTAACATTTACCAATAAACCAAGAAAATAAGGTCAAGGTCACATGAACCCTAAAGAGTCATAAGAAGTTAAATCACAAAAATACTGAACTCCGAGGAAAATTCAAAACGGAAAGTCCCTAATCAAATGGCAAAATCAAAAGCACAAACACATCAAACGAATGGACAACAACTGTCATATTCCTGACTTGGTACAGGCATTTTCTTATGTAGAAAATGGTGGATTGAACCTGGTTTTATAGCGCTGAACCTCTCACTTGTATGACAGTCACATCAAATTCCATTATATTGACAACGATGCGTGAATAAAACAAACAGACATAAAAGGTAAAAATGTCAAAATAGGGATACAGCAGTCAACACCGTGTCACAATTTTAATCACAACAAAAACAAACAAATATTTAAAAAAGAAGCACAAAAAAGCATATATCACATGTGCACCATCCAACCAAATATAGTTGACTATAAGAGATACGGACTTGACTCGCGAAATGTTAACCTTGATCATGAAATGAGGTTAAGGTAAGGTGAACCCTGCATGACGGACAAGCAGAATTTGCAAGGATCCCATACATCAAAAATAGTTATCCTATCAACTATTATTAGTGTGAAATTCAATTGATAAAAAAAAACCAGCCATTTATTTTTTAGGAAATCGCTGAACTATGAAAATGAGATCAAGGGCAATGGACATATGATAGATAGAAATCTTCGTAACATAAGAGATCTGTGTGCAAGGTATGGTGCATTCAGGTCTTCTAACTTATGAAACATGAAGCTTTATACAAATAGTTCAAGCCGCCACAAATTTGCATCCCTTGGTCTCGCATTCCGACGAGACCAAAATACTAATGTGAATTTTGAGAATAAACATGATAATCCAACTCATATACATCCAATTTAGCTGTTTTCTCGTTTCTTATAAAATTTGAAGATGGTATACGAAATAGTTATATTATATTAGTGGCGGATCCAGGAGGCGTAGAGGGCGAACGCTCCCCCCTTTTTGATGGCAACAAAAAATTATTATATTTTTTTTCGCGATTTATATATGATTTTTTAAGCACAAAATCGTCCAAAAAACTTGTTCGTCTCGCTTCGTTCGGCGGTACATTACACCCCATTTCAAAAATCATGGATCCGCCAGTATATATTGACAATTTTAAACTTGACCAACGTCATTGAAATGAAAACATTTGTCAATGTACGATAATCATTACACAATGGAGAGATAAAAGAACCGTTTATTTATAAAATTATTAATACAATAATCATAATTGCATTTTCTGGATGGCCTGAGACTATTATACTAATTTATACTTAGTATAATAGTTACAAGTAGGAATAAAAAGATTTCAAACGCTTGATCATTTGTGATCCTTTGTGCCGCATGAAAATTCATATTCTAGTGCGATTCTGCATGCATATACATTTGTCTTTTTCTCTTGCTTTATAATAAACATTTAGTGTTCAGAATATTTATTTTCAAACGATCATAGGAAAGATTACACCCACCCTTAGGTAGAGTGGAGTTCTTATTAAGATAACCATCCTGTTGTGCAAGAAAATCGCTTAGCAAATGTGCGTTCTTCAATTCAGTTCTGGCCGTACACTCCAAGTTTTGACATTTAAATTTACATAATTCATATGCTTAAACCTCAAATTGCGTTACAACCTTCATTTCTTTGTATTTCGCAGTTAAAGTATTTGTTTTAAATTTTAATACAAAGCAAAATTAAATTTATTGTTGTTACAATAAAGAAGGAATTCAAGTGTTTACGGGTTCAAATAAATAATAAGTTGCCTCTGAGAGAAATCGTTTTCCAACGAGTCATTAAACTCCTTTTGAACGCCAGAGTTTAATTTACGTTATGCGATTATGCCTTATTTTCTATGTCAAAACCAGGTCCTGCTTTGTGAAATTTTAGGACGAAACCGGGTTTTACACATTGACAAAACCGGGTCCTTCCATTTTGACATGACCCATTTCTTTCGTTCCATGCACAGAAATACAAATATTGAGATGCTCAAAGTGACTTGTCTTACAATCTCCATGTTAATATCTTTCTTTCCGTACCTTTCTTTCCGTACAATGTGAACAATTTAACGAGAATTTAAACAAATTCGAGGCAAGGTTCACTCAATTCATCATTTTGACGTGCCTTTTACTTATTTCTCCGTTAATCTGGAACGGTTGTAGAAAATATTTCATCTCACAATCGAAAATAGTTATATATGTATTTATATTCTTCAATATCATAAAAATAACAAATAAATAAACAGAAATCCTACCTTTTCTCTGTCTGCTGATGGTCCGTCACCGTACCGGACATTAGATACCATTGAGTCCAAACATTTTTCCGGGTAGTTTAGACACAGTGTAATAATAAAATAAGTTTGATTGAAATTCCAATGGGAGATAATTGCATGATTCTTTCTGTTATAAATAAATCAATAATTTATTATTTTACAACTTATATAGACTTGAACAATGTGGTCTAAGAGCTTGACGTATTGTGTAGACGCCTGTTGAAGACTGTACATTGCCCTCTAGATGTTAGTATTTTGGGGTCTTTAATCTCAACTTTTGATGTTCAATGTATGTTTATCTATTTGACTCAATTAATCTGTCTGTAATGGGCGTATTTGATGGACAATAAAATATTTAACTGGATTGAACTCTATAACTGCATAACTTTGGTCAGTATTTGTGGTATAATTGATATTGTCAGTCGTTTGAATATTTCCTTAACGAAAGATTGATTGATACATTTTGCATATGTTTACTGTCCAGTTACAAATATTTCATCCATATCTAGATTATAATAAGTTAACAGTAAATTCATACAATAAGAAGGTTATGCAAAGTGGATCGGCCGGGATGAAAGATGATTATTTGTACTTCAATTAGAAAATGAGAGTATAGCAGAAATGTTGCCTTGCGGCAGGTCACAAACTAACCCTTAATGTGTTATTACAAGGATTCTTTAACGCGAGAAGATCATCGGACTCTTCTATAGAGGTCATCATAATTAACGCAAACCGACACGACCCGATGTAAAACGATGTTGTATTAGTAAACGTCAAGGAGACAGCAACTGAAAAACAATAAACAATCTTGCATATTTGAACGTATAGTTGACGTATAATCTGATAACCTCCACAATTCATGTGAGGCTCTTTTTTTTAAATATATTTTTTTTTCTTTCCGTATGATAAAATTATTGCTAAACTGCAATATACCTACAATGTTAAGAAATAAACAAAAATATAAGTTCGAGCTTTCGAAACATAAAGATTTTGTCGTGTATAGAAAACATGAAACAGTTAATTTTCCCCTAAAAAGTACCGATTATAAGCTATATTTTACTTCTCTAAGTGACGGAGTACCAAGATGTCCTACCACAAATAAGGTAACCTGTCGAAAAATTATAAAGGAGGGACATATATGCCCATATATTTAGTTTACGCAAGCACTTGTTCATTGCATCTCTTTTAAATAAAACATCCAAGATTATATAGTGTATTCTTTTTCTTCAATAGGTCTACAATGTAATGTCATCAGGGTATGATGTCATATATCAAAGGACGTCCTTGGACATTTGACGTCTAGTTGTCGTGTTTTCTGGCATGATATGTTATGTTACCGCATTATATTATCGACAGAAAGAATGTTAAGCCGCAGTCCGCAGTCAGTGGAAATAGGAGAAAAACAGAATTCCCTCAACCATTCGCATTCCTGAAATTAGTTGTTAGACATCGGAAGTGTGTTTAATAGTGTAATTTAAAACTAAGAACCAAAACTGATCATCTCATAGTGAGAAAAATGTTTTCCTCTCATTTCCACTGTCCATTGACTGCGTCTTAACATGGATAAATTCTAGACACTTTGGCACCGAGACAAATCGGCATCCATGGTAGACATTTCGGCACTCGAGAAAGCCAGTTAGGTATCAAGACAATTCGGCAACTCATAAAGCTACTTTTTTATATTCCACTGTTGAGCATTCATACCTTATTAATAACAACTTATTCTGTAGCCACAATGGCCTGATACTGATGTAGGTTTTCTTATAATAATTTTAATACATGTTTTCGATTTGGAAATTTTGTGTATTTTTTTGGATCAGTCAAAGCTATTTTTTTTGTAATATGAAATAATTTATGGAGTACACTTAATATGAATTCGTAATCCATGTTTTTAATTGTAATTAAAGAAGTAGGCGTTGATGGTAGATCCTTTTGTAAGATATGTTTCACCATGCATAATAATGTATTCTGGTAAATTTCATCTACGGTGATATTCATGGATCTAAATAAATAGCAAAATACATGTTTCTCATCTTTTCTTTTTATTTCAACTATCAATTCAATTCAAATAAAAACATAGAACAGACACCAACAAACCTAAACATGATGAACCTTTAAAATTGCTTAGAAAAAAAAAACACACATGCAAGTTAAAATGAAGCACTGAGAACTAAATTTATTTGTTTACATTGTCATTTTGGTGGTGGACCATACACACTAGCAGGAGTCTGGATGCAAAGATTGTGCTGTTGCAGTACTGATACATGAAGAACCAGAGTGCAACTTGAATACTCGGCCCTGAGTCTGCCTACTGTGTGATGTCTTATCCATATTGAATGCTATGTCAATCCTGAACTAATATAATTTGGGAAGGTGACTTCAATTCGAAAAGCTAAGGCCCTCTGTTTAAATATATGATACATCGATTAATAAATGGTGATAAAATCCGTATCACATGCTGTATCACCTTCGACCAATATCATCCATCGGGCCTACTGCCCTCTGGCTGATATTGGTTACTCGGGTTGATACAGCATGCGGTACGAATTTTACCATGTATTATTCTCTATTTATTTGACGTGTAGAAATTATCAAATTCATATTCTAGTGAAATTCGTTTGGAACAACATTTTTCATTAGACGCTGACAAATATTTTTCAGGGTTAGATTCCACATTCTACCAGTCCGTAAATAAGGAAAGTCACCATTTTGAATTCCGATTTTGTTTTTTTTTTTTTTTGGTTGGTAATTTCTCAAAAAATAAACAAAAAAGTCACAATTTCTGCCTCAAAATCTTCTTTTTGTCAATATTTAAACCATTCAAATGCGCACGAAAAGTATAAATACATCTGGTGTTTATGTCTGACACCGGTCGTATACCTATGACGTCACATTGTTTAGATGCTAAAGACGATGTAATAGTTTCACGGACTTTTTCATTTATGGCATTTTTAAGCCAAAATATTTACTAAAATGGAATTTATGTTAATATGTGGCATTAGAATGGAGATAACTGTATGTATTTTAAGCTTGGCCTTCATAAAACGTAGATTTTACTGTCGCAAATTGAGTTTACCTAGCGACGCGTAGCGGAGCTAAGTAAACGGATATTTGTGACAGTAAAACCAAGTTTTACGAATACCAAACTTGAAATACAATACACTTATCTCCTAAATTTTATATTAGTTATTTGATTTTTAATATTTTGATCCAGTAAAACTGAAGTGTTTCTTCATTCATTTTTTCATGAGAATAGATTTTCATGCATTGAGGGAAATAGTTCCTTTGCGTTGATACTTAATTTAGTTCTAAAATGTCTTTTTCCTTAGTCCAGACCATCATCTGGTCTTTCAACATAATACATTTTATACTTTACGGAAGTTGTAATGGCCGGGTTGCGGAACATGATTCAAATTGAATTGTCTCCCATTAAACAGACATATATGGAGATGTGCTGTGAGACAACTAGCCACCAGAGATCAAATGACGTTGATGTTTTTCAACCGAAAGCAATTAATCTATTTACTCTAGACAAATAATTTTCTCCTAGCTACCGACCTGATACTTGTACCAACCAAGGAAGTAAAAGTGTATGCCTCACGTATGTGACTGACCATGAATTATTTCTATATTCAATAAAAACACAAACAACATAATAAGATACTGTCTAGTGCAACATCTTCAAAATTTATTATACATGTGTATACAACATAAACAAAATGGGTTTCAAATGGCATCAGCTTCAATCAAATTGCGTACAATCTACAAAAAAAGAAAGAACACAACTAAAATACGAATATAGTATAAAGCACAAAATGTTGTACAAAGTAACTTCTTCTTGACTGTTGAATAGTTTTCGCCCTTGTCGATTTTTTTTTACTTAAAACATGTACAGTGCTATATTGTTATAAAAATTATCCCGCGTTATATGATCGAACAACCATGCGTCTATCGTACATTTATATATTTTACATTGAAGATACTTAAGTAAAGTAAAAACTATGTTGCAAAAGTGGACGTTTCTATTCAATATTGTTCTGAAAAAAATATCATAGAAACATTCGAAATGGACAAATATATGATTTGAAGAAAATAACGCGGAAAACTTTATTGAAAATTTGTTTATTATGTATTTCATGTATTTGGTGCAGTTATTCTGTCCATGTTCATTTGGTCCGTCTAAAAGAAGTTTCCCTGAAATCTTTGTTTAAATCAATGCTATAAATTCAGGAATTGTTCCAGTGGAAATAATATTCCAGAGTATTTCTTCCATGTGAAGTAATATAATGAAAGAACATCTATTTCATGACATTTCATCTCCAATTACAATTATAGTTATTTACTTTCAATAAGACTAATACAAGAGATGCGTTCGTGTTTTGGCAAATTCATAACTAAAAGAAAAGATAATTATAGATTATTTTGTACGCTGGTTAATGACGTACCTTAAAGAAAATCGAAGCTTGTGCTTTTTTTAAATGCTTCATTGAAAAACAATAGATATAGGAAGATATGGTGTGAGTGCCAATGAGACAACTCTCCATCCAAATAACAATTTATAAAAGTAAACCATTATAGGTCAATGTACGGCCTTCAACACGGAGCCTTGGCTCACACCGAACAACAAGCTATAAAGGGCCCCAAAAGTACTAGTGTAAAACCATTCAAACGGTAAAACCAACGGTCTAGTATATATAAAAAACGAGAAACGAGAAACACGTATAAATTACATAAACAAACGACAACTACTGTACATCAGATTCCTGACTTAGGACAGGTGCAAACATTTGCAGCGGGATTAAACGTTTTAATGGTACCAAACCTTCTCCTTTTTCTGAAACAATAGTATAACATCACAACATAGAAAACACACGATAAAACATCAATTGGAAGGCTTAACTCAATCAAAACGTAAATTAACACACTATGAACGAATAAATTCGATCTGTGATACCTGAAAGTAAATACATAGTTAATAAAATATTAGGGACAAACATTCAAGGCCAAAAAGCAAACAAACAAGTCCAAATAAAGCCATGGCAAAACACTACCGCGAAATATTAAACCCTTAGAAAATAATCACTTTTGAAAAAACCGGTTTTCATAATATATACAGGTAAATGAAAAATAACTTTGTCGTTTTAGGTATACTTTTTCTGTCTATATAAAATCTTCCAATAATTAGGAATATGTCCATTATATAATAACCGTATTTTCCTTGATCAAAATTTAATGTTGTGCGGTAAAACTTCAAAAGATATTGTTTGCAGAAACTGCTGTTAAATTTAAATTGCACTTTATCCATAATTTGGTACTTTTGAAAACCACAAGCTTCACATCTGTATTTAAAGGTACATGAAAGCTGTAATTATGTGTACATCTTTTTGAGAAATTTCGTGTAGTGTGCTTCTGAAACCTTGCTGATACTCTTGCTGGTGACTGCACAAATTATATAGTTAAAATTAAAACATAAAAAAACCCTGATCTACAACTTCAATGTATGAAACATGCTTTTGAACATTTAAACTATGCCTTCAATTTTAACACTATCAACCCCTTTTCTAGATAAGTACTTATTAATCCCTTGAATGATTGAATAGATCTTAAATTTTCAAAATGTTAAAAACATCAATCGTTTTCTGAAAATTCTTAAATATCATTTGTATACATCCATGAAAATACTAACAAAAAAGCGATGAAATATCACTTTTTTTTACCATTCGTTTGCGATTAGGCCTATCAGCTACACTAGCAACATGTTTTCGTAATCTTAGATCTTAAGATACCAGTATAATCGTCTTGTCTGTAATTTGTTTATGAATGAGTGTGGATTCGCATGGCGGGTGATGCATGCAAAGCAGGACACTCTTACCCTGTCGACGTACCTGGTTTCCTTTCTTTTGTGTGATTTCCTCAGTTTTTTTATTTGTTATCCTGATATATATGTCTCTTCTTAATCGATTTACGAGATTTGAACATCTGTAAACTACTGCCGCAATCTACAAAATTAAATCTTAGACATGTTATTCCATTTCTAAATTATATGAAATTAAGTAGATGTATGCAAATGATTTATAATGTTCGTTATCTTACCTCCTTTACATTTATAGGAATATGATTGGTTAAGAGCAACCGTGTGGAGACCGTGTATATTTCATATGGGGTTAGTAGGCGTGGTTTATTTCAATGCACGGTTAGTAGTGGTGTTACGTCCCTTTGTAAAAACAACACGGTGTTGAGGGAAAATCTGAAAGGTTTCAACAGACGAAGAAGTTGATGATAAACGATTGAAATAAATGCAAAAAAAAACATTAAAAGCTAACAAGTTGTTATTTTTGGCATTTGTTTTGTATAGACCAATGGAAGTAGGTTTTTGAATATTGAAGACTTGATCACTTTGATAGGTAACTAGTCTATGTAACTAATAATATCCGTAACCCAATATTAAAATGAATTTTTGTCGGCTACACATTGGACGTTGACTTTAAAACTTGAAAAGAATGACCCCTTTTGTACACTGGGGGAGTAATGGATGAAAAATTGGTGACTACATTTAGCTGATTATGATTAAAGTTCGTGATATTAATTGGAATATGGCAGTTGCATTTGTTTGAAAAAAGACAAAATGTTTTTATATTGTATAACTTTGCTCAACATTTTTCTAATACTGTGTACTTTCTAATTATCAGTCTGCTTATGTTTTATTTATATAAATACTAGAAATATGCATGAAAACACTGGAGCTGTCAGTGGTTACAAGCATCATATATTCATTCGTATGAAGTTAAGCATGCCCTCCTTTCTAATTAGATTGTTGGTTGCTATTTAAGGGGGTACCCAACATTTTGACTGAAATACATTTGGCTCGTTTAATTTTCATAAAGTTTTGACAAAATATTTACTTTGACCTGTTGACAAAAATATCAAAATTTCAAGAAATTTGAACCATGCAATTTATAGTAATAATTTAATTGGATACATAGCAGTTTGACAAACACTAATTTTGATCATTAAGCAGCTTGAGTTTTCTCTACTAATAGTATGCGATGAAAACGTTCAGCTGATTTTTAAAGAGAAAACCCCCTTAAGTGTTATGTACCCCTTATTTCTGAAACTCGATACTAAATGAATGTGTTTTGTATTTGAAAAGATAAACAAGGGACAACTAAAGATTAAAATTGAAAAAAAGACAGAGTACAAACGATTTAAAGCGAACAGAAAAAAACCCACATATCAAGCAGCACAAACCCCGACAAAAGTCAGATGCTTAGGAAGGGCCATGTCCATCTGTCATTGCTCCACTCATTACACATCCAGTGATGAATTCTGCTTTAAAGACATATTGTTGTTTGATCGAAAACCCGCAGGGTTCTGCATAAAGAATGACTACCACTTGTCATCTAATCAAACAAGTTTTAATATGATGTTCTACTTTTATAAGCAATCCTGTACCAACATTTACCTTCAAGTTGTCAATTTTTGTTATTTCAGTTCTCCATACCATACTTTAATTTCTATTAGCTTAGCCTGTTGAAAAAATTGTTACACCATGATGTATTCTAAATAAGCATCAATAATTATAAAACGTATAACATGCATAAGGTCTAAATGTTTTATTCCATATGAAAGGGTTATGTTCTGGTTTGCTGTCATAGAATATGTGACTTTTATTAATGTAAAATGCAACTATTCTATCATCATGTGAATACTTAATTAAATGCTTAATTGCCTAAATCAATGCTTCGCAGTATACACGAAAAATTTGGGATTAAGAAATCCTGTATGTAAAAATATTGTTCTGAGAAATGAAATGGATTTAAAACTGTGTATGTATCCTTTATTTACGTGTGTAAAAGTTATTCAAGAAAGTTATGCAGTTCCGAATTGTAATACAATTTTGTTATTTTCGGCCTTCGATACCAACCATTCTGAATGCATAGATTTTGTATATCTATCCATTACCAATTTAAGATATTTTTCACACAAATTCTTCGCTTTAAGCACTATTTAATCAAAAGGATCTCATAAAGCTTTTAGTATCTGCCAGAATATTCAACCAACCCTATGATTAATGGGTATTCGGAGCAGCTGCAGCTGGTGCATAATTTGCATCTTATACATGTAATACGTGTGCTTGTATTTGTGACGACATTCATCACAAAAAAACGAAACTGTTGTTACTGTTTTTGTGTTTGTTTTTGTTGCGAACGTTTGTCATACACTTATCAAGGAATTACCCTTAACCCGGAAATTAACCTTTATCCCATTACTCTTAACCAGGGAACAAACATATTCTGTAATATTTTGTCGACAAAGTAAACTTTGTAAAGTATATTTTCAGTAGATTTATAGTAAGCTAATACACTAAATTCATTGGGTTCTGGATGTGTACTGATTGATATTTTAGTCTTAGATGCTTGATTTTTTAATTAGTTGTTATTGGCTTTGAACTAGCTACCAGTAAATGCGAGTACTCTCATTTCTGTATTTAGTGTTCTTTTGTTGTGGGGATGTAGAAGTACCCTGCCTTGTCCACTCTGTGTTTTTGTTAGATGTATTTCTGGCTTGTGTCAATATGATGAGTTAAGGCATTTTCAGCTGATTTTTATAGTTTGTTCTTATGTTGTACTGTTACGACACTGTCCCAGGTTAGGGAGGGTTAACGCATTCAAACTAGTTTAAGCCCGCCTATATCTGAATGTGTCTCCCAAGTCATGTCAGGAGCAGGGAGACCTTTAAATCGATGAACAATTATTTCGATACTTGGACAATAATTATTTCCATGCCGTTGCTTTGAATTATTCAAAAAGAGGTTAATTGCGAGGAAATAAATTTTACGGCAATTATAAAGTTTAAGATTTATATAAGTATACGGAATTTGAACCTATCAGATTTTTTTTGAATGCACAGGTATTTAGGAATCATCAAAAGATAACCTATGAAAGAAAGTTTGAATGTTTGAAACACGATGCTAGATAAGGTCGTTAATGGCTCTTCATTCACTTGATTTGTTTGAAGGATTTATTAGTTTTGTAATGGTTGGTTCAGTTGCATATACTGCTTATTTCGATGTATTAAAACAAACAAAGGGGATAAAAGCGCTTTTAACTATATAGTTTTATTTTGTAAACACTGATAGTGTTTCTAAAGATGAAAAAACGTTTTAATTTAAAAGAATTAGTTAAATTTGTAAACTCAAATTATAGATTTATTCAGCAGAAAAAAAAAAATATATACTAGTAGCCTATTATCCTATCTATATTCAACTTGTAAAACAAAACCATATACATATGAATGATATTAAAACTAAGTTATCAATATATTATGTGGACCAGGAGTTATCCTCCTTTGTATACTGTATTTTCTGACGCTCCCCCTTATATTATTGTATTGTCTGTATTTGTAACTTGATTGATATGCTTGATTAAGAAAATAAAAATGTTCTATTTCATCTATTCTAGTATAAGCTTAACAGTTCGGTTTTTTAATACGAACAAGCTCAAAGCAATCGCATCAGCTCTTTTGTATGTACTAAATACACGATGTATCCCCTAAATAATATTATAAAATCCAGAAAAAAAGACCAAATATCAGTTATATTTCAATCTGATTTGTGATAATGCTTGTATGGTGTACAATATTTGATACTGTACTTTCCGAATGAAAAATTACTAAAAATATTTAATCACCGGCAAAATTGAATTATCGAGTATACTGTATTGAAGGATCACCTGTTTTAAATTTGTTACAAAAGTATGCACAATCTATTCTCTTATCAACAATTAATAAATTATTTATTTACAATTTTGTTTTTATCCTCTCCTTTAAACACCCTTGCAAAATAAAATTCTCATCCCCTTGTCATACATGTATAAATGTTCAAAACCATAGATTTAATGAGTAATTAGGTTTAGAACACTTATCTATCTAAACCTAAGATATCGTGTTGTTTGTTTCTTGTTGCACTTCTGTGTTCTGTTATTTCGTTGTTTTCCTCTTATAGTTGATGTGTTTCCCTCGGTTTTAGTTTGTAACCCGGATTTGTTTTCTCTCAATCGATTTATGACTTTTGAACAGCGGTATACTACTGTTGCCTTTATTTACGACTTTTTCTTCCTCGACTAACCTTTTCACTTGAACCCTTACAATATATTTTCAATATTTGAGAAAATGTCAATGTAATCAAATAGGGTAACTTAGGTTAAGATTGGAGCGGTATACATTGATAAAATGTTTCTTGTTTATCTCTAATCCTTTGGATTTAATTAGTTTGACATGAGTGAATTTTATATGTTAAAAAGATGTTGGCATTTCACATGCATTATGATGATCAGAATTGTGAATTAAAAAATGTGAATTTCACCAATTAAAAGAATGGCCACAAACGATTAATACATGCCTTTTCTTTTTCATTTCTGTGAGTCTGACATTTTTCATCAAAAACAATAAAAAAGAAAAAAATAAACAGCATAAATATTGTTAAAATCTTAATATTGATAACGGACTTCGGAAAATTGCGCGAACTAGTCTAAGAGCTGGTTTCTATTTCATGGTTTCTACGGGTAAAAGATACATGGAGATACTATTTAAAATCTCGACAGCTATGATTCATGTTTCAGTATTTAAGCTAAATGAAATTGTAACTAAATTAAAAGTAAATGCATAAAAATACAATTCATCAACACAACTGACAATCTCAAATAACAGAAACTTGTAGGTATATATTTTGGAAAAAAATGAAATTGTCTGGATAAGAGTATTTTATAAGAATAAATTATCGGACTAAATGTGATTCCCGCATAAGTGAATGACAAACGTTTCAGAGTTGTTCGTGCTAGACATGAACTACGCTACTCAAACAGTAAATTGTACTCTACATATAACTCCTGTGTTATCAATTAATCCTTGGCTTTAAAATTTTTGATTCAAGATTTACTGATGCATATTGATCCAGAAACTGTCGATGTGGGTGCATCAAATGTATCAAGTGTTATTTTATTTTCTCATTTAAATGCATTTTACACGTACTTCACTTGTCATATGATACCAGTTGACCAATTAATCTTACCGAACTGAAATAAGTTATGATAAATAATAAAACCAAACAAACAAAAAAACGAGTAAACAGATGAAATGGTATCAGTGGCTGAAACATGGCTCAAATTCCTTCTCTAGTGCCAACTATTACATCACAGCAGTTTTATCCTATACATTCAGATATCCAGGTATAAACAGACAATCTTCCATTATTTGTTTTATCTATACAGTGTTTCACAATTATCCATTGATGTTTGTGTATCATGTACATCCAACCATTTTCAATGTGTGACTTTTTTTTCTTTGTGATATGTGTAAATTTTCGCTTGTGTTTATTTGTCTCCCTCTTTTGTTCATTTTTATTATTATCTTACCTGTAACATGTCCATTTGCCAGTTCCGCTACTTTGCTGAAGATATGTTGCATAACAATGAAATGAGTCAGTTGTAGAGTAAATTAAAATATTACACTCTATCAGGAAACTCATCTCAGTGAGAAAGCATTGTTAAAAATTGCAGACTTGAGCAGTTTTTCTGTTCCATCAATCGTCTTATCTTTTGTGCAATCTAAAAATAAAACAACGAAGTAAAGATACAAAAAATATATGCAAATACAGTATCAAACATTTATTTTGAATTTGTTGTGGATTTTTGCTGATGTCATAAACAGAAACCAAATATACATTTTTATGCATTTAATTAAAGCATGTCGCTCGTTGAATATCACTAAGCATTAGTAAAAGTTGGTTCCCTTGCCTTTTGACTTTGAGTGTCCCTGATGAAGGAGACACATAAAAGAGGTTCAATCGCTTAAGTGAATTAGTGATGATTTCTGTACCCTCTATGTGACAAAATCTGTTGGAATTTTGTGTCTTCAATTCGCTTCAATTTCGTACTTTATTTGGTCTTTTAGTTATGTTAATTCGAGCGTCATTGATGAGTCTTTTGTAGACATAACGTGCGTCTAACGTACATAAATATCAGCCAGTTATCTTTGATGGGTTTGTTTAACATGCTAAGGAAACAGTAACACATACACTAAACAAAATATAAATCTAGACGCCTTATAATGAGAGTCAGAACCAATTACTACTATCAATAAATATGATTATTTGAAACCGAACAACTCTGATAAAAAGTTTACCACATTGCTATATAGAATGGTAAGTTAGAATACATTTTTGAAAATATGTAAATACCGTCGACATTTTTTCTTCTTCATTTTCATGTATTTTTCATTATTTGAAGTCCATAAACACTGATAAAGGTCAATTGTTCAAACAAATCCTGTCATTTCAACAATAAATCTATTCCCCAAAATCCAAACATGAAAATATTTGACACGAGAAAGTTTGGACAGAACAGGCGAAAACCACCTTTTACCCATGACATGTGAATCTCTAAAAAACATTGATAAGGAAAACAACGAAGATACAAAAATATATTCCAAAATCAAAACAGATACTGATATATGTTTTCTTAATACGAAGTGTTCCTTACAATTCACAAATATATTCCTTTGGTGATAAAGAATGGAACTGGTAATATATTTTGAACCGAATTATCATCTATTCAAAATTGTGTGTAAGATGGTTTAAAGAGGGTACATATTCATTTAGGAATAACTCAATGTTTCGAAGACGTTTGTTCACGTATGAAACCAATGTCATGGCATACACGTGTTTCTGGAATATCTTGAAATGCATCAAATAAGCTACGGGCACAAAATATGTAAAGCAAACAAATATGAAAACAACACTCTGTTAATTTCAAGCGTTCGACGCGCTCGTATTCTGGATTTACCTTTCAGAAGGTAACATTATTCCGATGGAGTTGAGCCCAAAGTACTGACTACTGAGCTGTTTATACACTCGGAAACTGATAATCCACCAGCAGCGGAATCAACCCAGTGCTTTAAAAAACGAAAACAACACTATTTTAATTACGAGTCACTTAAATCACTTTTCTAGATTTATCTTCATCAGAATCGATAAACAGAAAAGAACGAATATTTTACAGAGCTTAAAATAGGCCAATATGAAATTCGTCTGGGGTTGATTCGGTAATTTGTTTAACCACAGCAAAAAATCAATAATTTATCATGCGTTTTCATTGGTTTGAAACATTCAAGGGAGTTGTGACACGTTTTTCCCTTGGTAGCGATTATTTCTTAAGAAGATTGTAAGAGTTGATGAAAATGGTAAGTGAATGCATGTGTTAACACCTAAGATTGCATGCATATACATTTTTACAGCTATCCGATCACACTGCAAAAGTTAATTCTCTAGATATGTTTTGAGTTCTTTCGGTTTTAAGGTTGGATCAGCTATTGGACACACTGAGGCTATCGAGTTGGAATCATGAAATTGTTGGAATGTTGTCTGTTGAAGTGTGCGTGACTCCTCATGAATGCCAAAATACAAGTAAAAAGAGAGTGAAAGTGTTAGAAAACAAAATTCTCGAATATCCTAAATGACTAAAAATAAAATGTATGGTTGGATCTTATAACATGCGTGTAAAGCTATGTAATTAGAAATTTTATGTTTTGAATATATTTTTATTGCCATTGCAAACATGAGAAAATCCGCCATAAATTGTGTTTGACCCAATGTGTGTGACGTAACATATATGTGAAGTCAAACTGCCGGAAATTAGAAAAAATGGCGTATAGATTTAACGAAAAGCTTTATTTTAAAGGATATATACATCCAATGACAAGGCTTGAGAACACTGTTAAAATTAAAGTACAATTATACATCCTCCCGATAAATGTTTTCTGGTCAGTTTAACCCAATGAAGAAAGAAAACATACATGAAAATAAATTATCTCTGTTATTACATATGCAATGAACTGATGACTTTTGATAAATATTCCTGGCTATCTGAACAGATTTATCATATATTTACTTCTTTGTGCTGCTATCTTCTGTTGAATGTATTTTGAACCCATATCCTGTTATGATCAAATCATATAAGTTTATTAATGAAAAATATCACAATAACATGAACATTTTTTTCTAATTTGAACAAAAATGCATATCTTTATGTGTTTGTCCTTATTTTTCTTTAGCTTTGTAGGTAATTATCTAAATCTTTGATTTTCTGCCTACCCCCTTTAAGAAAATAAAATGTAATTGGCTGATTTCTCTCTGTTGAAACTGGACAAAATTATAAAGGTTTGGAACGGGACCATTTCAATTAAAACCTTCATTGGGTTTCACATCGATGATATAACGATAGGAAAAAGATAAATACAATCAGGTAGTTGCATTTACTTTTCAGGCAAGTAATCTTACATTAAATATATGAAGTATAACATCATTGGTTTTCTTAAGGTGACTTAAGTCCATTCTGTTTGTGTTTCCTAATAGAAAAGTAAAAGTAAAAAAAAATATAAACCATCGGTTTCAGAATAATAACTTGCATCGTTAGTCTTATTGACAACAATGAAGTTCTCTACATTCTTAATAAAAACATCTTATGCCTCATACCAGAGAGCATCTGTTGGTTCCACAGCTCCCCTATGTAAGCAATAGGCAAAAATGCTTTTTAAGGATGACTCAAAATTTAGACATGTTAAAATGTTAAAGAAAAATTAAACTTGGGTTAAATTGGTGTCTGCTTGAATTCCATTTATTTCATATCATATAGTATTATAATAAAATACAAAATAGATAAGTTCTTACTTTGTCTTAGTAACTGTTGTTGTAAATTAAGTTCTTTCAATCATTTATCCTAAAACTTGTTATAGAAGATTTAGCATGTATGATACATGTACTCATTATCTATTTGTTCGCAAACTTTTAAAACAGAAACTGATGTGAAAAATTAGATTTTTCCTGTATATATATTTATTTTTCAAAGAAATAAGGAAACAATTGAGAATTGTTTCCGTTCAAATCGATAAACTTTTTAGTTCAACATTTATAAATTGACAAAAATATATGTTTTTTTCTTTATTCTTTAACATTTTGTCTACATTGATATTACATGGATGATTTTGTTTTAATACTGTCCTTTGAAGAATGCTAAAAATACAAAACAATCCTTGTATTTCTTTATCAAATATGGCAAAGATTTGAAAAAAAAACACACATTTTTAATGTATTTGTCATGATTCTTCCGCCTTTTATACATTACTCTTCGTTAACACTGATATCAATTTTCTGTAACATGTTCTGTGTAGATGAAATAACACTGGTATTTACTGCATTAACATGTTCATGTGTTAATGATTTTGATTTTGACGTGTTGTAGGTCGAAACTGCCCATGACACTTAATGTAACATTTAATGTGTTGATAATCGACGAAGTGTTAAAAATGTAACACCTTCTTTTAATTAATTTCTAATTAAACAAATTTGTACATGAACAAAAAGAAACGTAGGTTATATTACAAACACAGAGCAACCCTTTGGCTAAAACAAGCAAAATGACATTTTGGTCCTTTACTATGATTGTCAGAGCCAATATTTAACACTAGCATTTTGATAGCTTGCTATGAAATCTTGCAAAAAGCAATATAAAATAATTAATTGAAAAAAATAGATAAGTTCTTACTATGTCTTTGTAGATGTTGTGGTAAATCGAGTAGTTCACATGATTTATCCTTAACACTTGTAACAGAAGATTTAACATATGCGATACATTTACTCATTAACTATTTGTTCGCTAAATTTTTAAAACTAAAAATGATATAAAAAACAGATTGGGTCCTGAATATATATGTTATTGGTCATAAGGAAACAATTGAGAATGGTTTCCGTTCAAATCGATAAACTTTTTAGTGCAACATTTATAAAGTGATAAAAACTATATGTTTTTTTTCTTTATTCTTTAACATTTTGTCTGCATTGATAATTAATGGAAATTTTTGTTTTAATACATTTTTTGAAGATTCATAAATAAAAAAAAAAAAAAAAAACACATCCTTTTATTTCTTTATCAAACGTTGCAAAGATATGAATTATGAAAACACTGAGAAACCCTTTTACTAAAACAAGCAAAATGACATTTTGGTCCTTTACTATGAGTGTCAGAGCCAAAATTTAAAACTTGCATTTTTGATAGCTTCCTATGAAATCTTGCAAAAGAGCTATGTAAAACAATTAATTAGGACAAGCCTTAATTCTATTGCGTTTGCCCTCGCTTTCTATTCCCAATAATATATAGCCCAATTTACTTCTCCCTAATGTTCCTTATATGAAATCTCCTAATGTTTATTATATGTATACAGTACGATCTAGGACATGCTCCGATAAATGGTGGCCATACAATTTATGCCCACCATGTCGGCCCTCTATGTCCTTCATTATACCACCTGTGGTGTGATTAATACACACGGTATTACTAAAAATCAAATCAACAATGAAGGAAACAGCTGATTGTATTTTTTGTGAAAAACTCAAAAAGTTTTCAGGTAATATTGTTCATGTTGTTTTCAAGGTAACTTTGTGTAAGAGTTTCGACATAATTTGTACATTAAATGTAAAAAAGAAGGAGCATACAATTAAATTAAGTAGCAATGATCACTTAATACCTCTAGTCTAATAAGTTGAAAATAGCTAAATATGTCAATATTTTAAATATATTGTCCTGATCTCAGTTTCAATATAGCTTAAGGAATAAAATTGTTGTTTATATTTGACTGTGTATTGTTATAAATTTGTAGGAAAACATGACACAGGAAATAAAGTCACAATAAAAAGAAAAATGAAAACAGTATATTTGTTGAATTAAATTTTAAGAAATGAACCATGCTTTTTCTTTCTTTACTCATTAGACATTGAGTAGAATGTTTTATAGTTGTTTTTTATATTTTTCTTCTATTCCTTTAGAATTTTAATATAGAACTTTTATTAGTTACTTAACTCAATGTTTATTTAAAACACAGTCTTTTTTTTAGATCAACAATCAATTTATTTGGATGCTTTTTACAGTGTTGTATTTTGTCCAGATAGTAGACAATTCGGAGGAAATTTAAAGGGCAAAATAAGTCAGTTAAATAGTGATATAAGTCTCTTGTGTATTGCTGTGAAAGGTTGAGATCTTCATTGACCATTTTTGTCTGTTTTACACAAAAATCAAGTAAGGTTTATTATTTTCAATAAACATTTATTTAAATAGAACTAAACACTAATCATTTTTCCGTGTAGAACATAAATAAGTCTCTTGGTATTTTCAAAATCAAATGAAAGTTTTATATGACTTTACTTTTATCAGATTTATGTGACTCTGTCCTACTTAGTCCTTTGGGGAAAATTAAAAACAACATGCTTCAATGTATTTAGACTGCATTAAATAGGAAGTATTTATATAGACATCAACAAGAAAAAATCGAATTCACTACATTGTCATTGATACATATAAGCAGTTTCTTACCTAATGAATGAACCTCTATATCCATGACGAATGCTTATTAACATGTAGGTTATAGGAAAGGGCTAAGAACAATTTACTTTTACAGGTTTTGATGCCATTTACACACCTGACTGCCTAACATACAAATATTCTTGCATCTCGCCAGGCTTATTAGTTTGACCACTAGCCCATGTTTTATAATCCTAATGAATAGTTTACATCTAATTCTTTATCACCCCAAATAAATGGTAATCATTTAATACCTGAAAAGTGTACAAAATAACAGCATTAATTAAAAAAAGGAAGCATGAAATGTAATTATCTACGAATATTTCGGATAATAGATATTTGTATCCTTCATCAGTATTATTATTATGTAAAATGAATCATAACAATCTATTCTGATTTAACTATAACAATATAGTTGTAACAAATTATTTGTACTTTCAATGTGAAATAATCAATTCCCTCACTTCCTAAATGATAGTGATTTACACGAATAAATTTAATAGGGTTTCTTATCCGTAATACCTTGATCCCAATAGAATCGTATTACATCAATTGACAAGCAAACAATATCCATTGAGAAAATAAAAATGAAAAAAATAAAAATAAATACGGACTCTTCCTTTTAATATGGTGTAATTGAATTTTGAACAAACTATTAATTTTAGAACAGTTCAATTTATCGACTGTTGTTGTACACAAATGTTACAATTCCATGATATGTACAAACAACCTTCAAGAATTATATTCAAAACATTTGAGAATTCAAATTCTTTTTAAATTTAAGAATAATATGGGGTTTTAGAACAGTGTTTATCAAAATCATCCGGAATTTACTCCATAATTTAGTCTTTACTAAATCAACCAAAGCAAAACAAACGTTTTGATTGGTTTAAGGAAGCACGTTGATATTCTGGAGGATCTTTTGGTGGTAGCCATATTGCTTATTTGAAAAGGCACGAGAGTCTAAATTATGGTACATAAATGCACACTACATATACACAAAAGATTGAATGCATAAGAATAGTTTGAAAAGTAGGTAAACATAGTGAATTTTATTTCTAAAGTTATGTTATGAAGCACACGTGTTTTGAGGTGAAGAAACTCTTTGACTTAAGAAAGCCATCAGTCATGGAATATTTCAAATGTTTAACCAGATATGTTTGAAGGAGATACTTGTTAGAACATTTGTGTTAAAACACTGTTGAATTCGGTGCATAATGACAAAACAGTCATTTATGCGTATTATGATAGGCATATTCAGGTATCTTGATATAAGTCTTTTAATTTTTTTTTTTTAATTTTCAAATTTGCAACATTATTCAGTTCGTCAGTTTCATTAAATTTGTACTTAAAATAATATACACAGCAGATGAGCATGTGCAACCAAAGCTTTGTATATAACACATGTAATATACACACCCAAGAGAGTTTACTCTATATCAAGTTTCTGCGCATGTGCAGTTTATTTATGAAAAATGACGGCATTGAAATTTTCTTGATCTGTTCAAAGAACGATAAGCCCGTTAGAGATGAAACAAATTAAATTAGCATGCGTTCTCATTACCTTTTTTAAAAAGGTTTTTAGCAATATATAATTTTCGAATGAAAACCTTGAAAATATTAAGAAAACCTTGAAAAAATCCTGAACAGATTGCTAACATTTTCAAAGTAAAAACACAGACAATGATTTATCACTTAGTAATACGCTTGATAAATTATACTATTAGTTATTGTTAGTAAGTTTACAAATAAAACGAAGTTTCGAAAGTGCTTACCGGAAACTGAATATTAATAATGTTCCAAAATCATACTTTCCGATGAATCTATAACAATCACTTATTCCTTTATATCTTCTCAACATTTTTTAAAAGAAAATTTTCACCTTTTATGTTTTATTTACTTCTCGGTTATAATCATGCAGTATACATAGTATTTTTTTATTGTAAGCAAAACACAATTGTTAGATTTTCTTGACTAAAAATCATAATATTTTATGATTTTGGTTCTGTTCAATGCGTTGCAATTTTTTCAAGAAACACTATTTATATACAAATCTATATGTTAGTCCACCCGATCGCTTGTTGTTAGGTAAATATATGACACGAATATATATTTTGTACGTATATGTTTATTACACCCTACCCGGTATTATACATGTTTCATCATGCTACATACTTGAAATCAATGTTTTGATATATAATATGACGTACTTTTAAATTGATCCTTATAGTTTGTGCCGTTTAAAAAGTATTGATTTGTTTCGGTTTATTGTTAATTATCATTTACATCTAATAGTTGAAATGAAGGATTTGGTCAAGCAAACACAGAACACATCAATCTATGTTTAAAAAAGGGATAATTGAAAGCAATGTTAAAGCCTTCTCGAATGAATGTGGGGTCTCCTTACAAATACAATTAGCTATAAAGTGCGTATGATTTGTTTTGAGAAGAACCAATAAGTAATCATTCCTTATACTTTTCCAAGATCGAAGAAAAAAATTACCAAAAACATATTTTCTAACATAAAATGCATAGTATATCATCTGCTAATATATAATGATTCAGTATTTTAAACCCAAAGTTTGAATACATCTGTCTCATTTTTTTTTTTTATTATAGGCAAGACCAGTGAAGATATGGAGGATAGGCAATACACGTCCCATCTGTGAAATTCGCATAGGACGCACAAAACTAATAACGGACATTTTCCTCATAAGGGGATATATAGAAATTCCGTTAGAATTTCTGTTTGGAAGAATAATTAGACATTAATTGTAGATTTGGCGTAATTGGATGATTAAATGGACAGTTATTGAGCTATAATGAAGAGAAAGAAGAGAGAACAAAAATTGATAACGAACGTCTAATACTAATCCTGAATATGTGGATTTTTCACTTACTTACTTTTAACTCATCCTACCTACGCTTGATACATAGCAATGTTTGTGATCTGATTAATAAAAAATGATGTATTTGCAATTGACTACAATGCATGTTTCCTTAAATGTGTTATTCGAAGGATAACACATTCTCTAAATTGAGCTCTAACAGACATTAGATTTTGCCAACTAAAACATGTTAACTAACCATAACTCTATAGTTGTAGAAAGGTATGAAGGCATACGATACCTATGACATAAAGAAACAAAAAAGGTTTTAAAATAGAATCTCAAATCAACACTTTTGTTGAATATGATAGAAATGGTATAAAATCATTGTTTTTTTTTCTTCAATAAAACACAAAACAAATCTTTAAATGCTGATAACATTAGTAATTTTGATTGTTTGATTGTTATAAATTTATAATGACAAGGGTATATTTAGATATTTTGATTTAGTTTCAAATATTTAGTTTGCATATGCATATTTTCTAAGCAATATTCTTCATGTTTTCGATTCAAATCATTATTTAACACAATACATACAATAGGTATCAAAGATATACATCGATGATGACAGAGAACAAATATAGATTCAAAACCATAACAAGCTATTCATTAAAGGTAATATAACAAAAAATCGAACACCTAGAAAAATTCAAATTGTAAAGTTCCTTATCAAATACCAAAATGGCAAAATCATAAACTCAAACACATCAAACGAATGGAAGTCATTTTTCTGACTTGGTACAGGCATTTCCTGATGTAGAAAATGGTAATTAAACTTAAAGTATTTTGTAACTTTTTTAAAAAAAGTTTTTTAAAATCTGATTTAAAATATTTTATTTGAAAAAATGAAAAAATTAAAAAATTTTAACGTTTTTAATTTTGGTTTTTTTTTTTAAAACCCAAAAATTTTGAAAAACTTTGGGCCTTTATTTTAAAATTTTTTATAATTTCCTTTCAATTTTTTTTTTTGGGACCCCAAATTTTGGAAAATTTTTTTAAATTTAAAAGGAAAAATTTTTTTAAAGGGGGAAAAATAAAAATTGGGATAAAATTTGCATTTTAAAAATTAAGGTTTGATTTAAAAATTTTTGTTTAAAAGAAATGGTTTTTTAAAAAACGGGAAAACAAATTTTTAAAATTAAAGGATTTAAATTTAAAGGAAAAAAAATAAGGAAAAAGGAAAAAGCCTTTTAAAAAAACCAAACAATTTTTAAACAAAAACCCCTTTCAAGAAAAAGGGTTTTTAAAGGGCCCAATTTTTGTTTAAAACCCTTTCCTTTAAATTAATTTTTTAAAACAATTTTTTTGCCTTTAAAAAAATTCCCAAAACCAAAAATTTACCCTTTTAAAATTTTAATTTTTTTTAATTTTTAATTTAACTATTTTTTTAATTTTTAAAAAAATTTTAAAAAAAAAATAAAACCCTTTTTAAAAGAAATTTTTTTTTTTAAATTTTTTTTTTGAAATGAATATTGGAAATTTTTTGTAAATTTGAAAAATTTCAAGGGAAATTAAAAAATTAAAAATTTTAAAAAAAGGGTTTAAAAATTTAAAGGGGAAAAAATATTTTAAAAAGGGAAAAAGAAATTTCCCTTTAAAAAAGGGAAATGCATTGAAATTTCCAATTTTAAATTTTTAAAACTTCTTTAAAAATTTTTTATCAAAACCCCAAAATTTAAAATTCCAAAAACAAAATTTTTTAAATTTTCAAAAGGGACTTAAATTTTTCTTAAATTTAAAATTTTGTTTTATTTCCAAAAACAAATTTTTTATTTTTTGTTTTGGGGAAAAAAAAAGGTTTTTTTTTTTTTTAAAAAACTTTTCCCAAAAAGGGAAACAAAAATTTTAAATTTTTTCCTTTTTCGAAAAAATTTTTAATTTTTAAGTAAAATAAAATTTTTTCTAATTTTTGAATTAAATTTAAATTTATTTTTTATTTATGTTTTTTAAAATAAGGAAAAATTTTTTGGTTTTGTTGTAAAATATTTTTTGATTTTGTTTTTTTTTGGTTTGAAATTTTTTTTCCCGGTTTTTTAAAATTTTTTCAAAGAAAGTTAAGCATTAATTTTAAATTTGTTTTAGTTTCGTTTCCCAACTTCGGAAAACCCTTTAAATTTTTTTTATTTCCCAAAATTCCCCTTTTTGAATTTTTCAAAAATTTTCCCCAAAATTTAAATTTAAAAGGAATTAAAATTTTAAATTTAAAAAAATACAAAACCTTAATTTTTTAAAAAAAAAAAGAAATTGAAAGGTTTAATTTTCCATTTAAAATTTAATGGCCCTTTTTTTGATTTTTTAAAAAAAATTTGTTGTTTTTTTTTGTTTTTGGGAAAAAAATTTTCCAAAAGGAAAAAAACCCTTTTTAAAATTTTTTAAAAAATTATTTTTAAAAAAAAATTTAAAAAAAAAATTTTTAAAAAGAAATTTTAAATATTCCCTTTAAAAACAAAAAAAAATAAAATTAAAAAGTTTCTTAATTTGTACCAGAAATTTTTTTCCCTTTTAATTTTGATTTTTTTTTATTTATTGTTTTTGATTTGAATAAATTTATATTATTTTGAAAAAAGTTTTTTTCCAAATAAAAAACCCCGTTTCCCTTTTTTTTTAAAAAAATGTTTTTTTTTGTATAAATTTGGGGTTAAAAATTTTATAAAAAAAAATTTTTTTAGTTTTATTTCGATGGGTCCCTTTTAAATTTAAAGTTAAACTTTTCCTAAAAATTTTAAAATTTTTCCCCTTATTTCCAAACCCTTTAAATCACCCTTTTAAATTTTTCAAAAATAAATTATTTTCCTTTTATCAAAAATTAATTTTTTTTTTTTTTCCCCCCTTTTTTAAAATTTTTTTTTTTAAATTTAAAATTTTTTTTGTAAACATTTTTTTTCAATATTTAGGTTTTTTGGGTCCTTGGGTTTTTTTGTTTTTTTAAACCCTTTTATTAAAATTTTTTTCTTAAAATTCATTTGTTTTTGGGAAATTGTTTTTAAATTTGTTTTTTTTCCCTAACCTTTATTTAAATTATTTTAAAAAAAAAATTTAAAAGGGGTTTTTAAAATTTGTTAAATTTTGAAAAATGTTTGTTTTTTTGGGATTAAAAAGTTTTTTTAATTTTTTAAAAGGGTTTTTAAAAAATTTAAAAAATTAAAAGTAAATTTTTAAAAAAAAAAAATAAACCCAAATTTTTCACTTTTCAATTTTTAAAAAAAAAAATAAATATTTAAAAAATTTATAAGTTTAAAATTTGGGAAAAAATTTTTTTTTTTGATTTTTTTTCCCCCTTAATTAAATTTAAAAAATTGTTAAATTTTAAAAAATTTTAAAGTTTAAAAAAAATTTAAAAAAATTTCCAAAAATTAATTTTTAAAAAATTTTGGGTTAAAGTTTTTTTAAATTTAAAAAAATTTCCCAAAAATATTAGTTTTGTTATAAAAGAAACCAAAAATAAAATCAAAAAAATTTTTTCATTTTTTTAAATTTATTAAATTTTGAAATTTTTAGTGAAATTTTAAAATTATAAAAAAAAAACCTAAAAATTTTAAAATCACCCAAAATTAAAATTTTTACCAATAAATAAATTTTAATTTAAAAAAAAAAAAAAAAAATGAAATTTCATTATTTTTTTTAAATTTTTAAATTTTATTTTTTTTTTTTTTCCCCTTTTTTTTTTTTAAATTTTCCCCTTTTATCCATTATTTTTTTAAAATAATTTAAATTTTAAGGTTTGAAAATTTTTTCTTTAAAATCTTTTTTTTCTTTTTTCTTTTTTTTTTATTTTTTTTTCCTCTTTGGAAATTGTTCCTTTATTTGAAGGGGATTTTTTTTCAAAAAATTTTTCAAAAAAGCTTTAAAATCGGTTTTTTTTTTTTTCCCTTCCCCTTTTTTTTTAAAAAAAGGAATTTTACTTAATTTCAAAATTTTTAAAATTTGTTTTAAATTTTAATTATTTAAAGGGCTTAATTATTTAAAATTTTTTCCTTTTTGATTTTTAGTTTAAGTGGGTTTTTTTTAAAAGGTTCAAAACACTAAAAATCAATTTAAAAAAAAAATTTTCCTTAAAAAATGGGAAAAATTTTTTAATTTTTTTTTTTTTCTTAGTTTTGAATTTTTAAAACTTTTAAAAATTTAAAATAAATTTTTTTTTAATTTTTTTAAAAAATAACACTAAAAAATTTTCAAAACCCTTTTATTTCAAAATTTTCTAAAAAAAAAACAAGAAAAATTTAAAAATTTTAAAGGAAGGGAAAATTTTAATAAAATTTAAAAATTTTTTAAAAAAAATAAAAATTTTCATAAACCAAAAACTAAAAAAATTTAAATTATTTAAAATAAATTTTAAAAAAATCAAAAGAAAATATTTAAAAGGGAAAATTTTGGAAAAACCGAAAAACCCAAAACCTTTTATCTTGGCTAAACTTAAAAAAACAGAAAAAAAAAAAATTTTATAAAAAAACCTTGTTAAATTTTTTAAACCCCTTTCATTAATTTTTGGGAAATTTGATGGGTGGAAAATATATTTTATTTTATTTCCATTTAAATTTTTAAAGGGTTTAAAGTCTTTAAAAGGAAAACAACAAAATTTTTATTTAAACCAAACAAACCCGGATAAAAAAAATGGAAAAATGGGAAAAAAATTAAAAAACCCCAAAAAATTTATTCCCTCAGGTTTTTAAATTAAATTTTCGTTTTGGTATTTTTAAAAGAAAAAAAAGGGAAAAATCTTTTTTAAAAAAACAAAATTTATTTTTTTTTAAATTTTTTTTTAATAAAAAAAAATTTATTTTTTGGTATAAATTTTGGGTTGTTTTTTTTTTTCAAAAAAATTTAAATTTAAAAGGGTTTTGAAAAAATTTGATTTTCCCGGTAAAAATTTATTTTGAAAATTTTAAAGTTGGAAAAATTTAAATTAAAATTTAAATTTTTAAAATTTTTTCCAAAAAAAAATTTTAAAAATTTTTTGAAATTTTTCGTTTTAAATAAACGTTTTTTTTAACAAAATTTTTAAAAAAGGTTAAAAAACCCTTAAAAATTTTAAAATTTGTAAAATTTTTGGGAAAAAAAAATTTTTCATTTTACCCAAAAATTTAATAAAAAATTTTCTTATACACAAAAGTTTTAAAAAGGGTTTTTTTTTATTTTTTCCTTTGGAAACCTAAATTTTTCCCAATTGTTAAAAAAATTAAAGAAAATTTCCCTTGAAAATTTTTAATTTAACAAAATTTTTTAAATTTTTTTCAATTTTCTTTTGGGAAATTTTTTTTTTTTCCCTCCCTTTAAAATTTTTGTAAGGGAAAGAAACTAAAAAATAAATTTTTAAAATTAATCTTTTGTTTTTGTAAAGAAGGAAAAACAAATAAACTTTTTAAAAAAATTTTTAAAAATCAAAGGTTTTTAATGAAAATCCAAACCTTTTTTTTTAAAATTTTAAAAAAACAATTTTATTTTTTAAAATTTTTTCCCTTTTTTTTAAAAAATTTTGTCTTTAAAAATTGTTTTCGGGAATTTTTTTAAAGGGTAAATTTTCTTTTTAAATAAAAATGGGTTTTAACAATTTCTTATTTTAAAAATAAAACTTAAAAATTTTAAAATTTTAAAATATTTTTTTAAAAAAAGTTTGGGGCCAAAAAAAAAAGTAAAATTTTAAAAAAACCCTTTTTTTTAAAAAAAAAGAAAATTTAAAATTTTTTAAAAAATTTTTAAAAAATTTTTGAAATATAGTTTTTTAAAAATTTTTAAATTCCAAATTTAACTGGTATTTTTAAAAAATTTTGGGGTTAAATTTTTAAAAACCATTTTTATCATTAAATTTTAAAAAAATTTTAAAAAATTTTTTCATTTTTTAACCTGTTTTTGAAATTTTTTTAAAAAAAACTGTTTTAAAATTTATTTGAAATTTTATTTTACGGGGGAAAAAATTTAAAACAAAAATTTTGAAAAAACCCGTTAATTTAATTTTAAAAAAAATTAAAATTTTTTTCCAAAGAAACTTTTATTCCAAAAGGGAAAAAAAACCCATTTTTTTTTTAAGTTTTTAAATTTTAAATCCCAAAAAACAAAAAAAATTTTAAAAAAAAAAAAAAAAATTTTTAATTAAGGTCAAATTTTTCCCCTTTAAAATTTTTAAACGTAAAAAAAAGCGTAAATTTTAAAACAAAGGTTAAAAATTTCCAATTTAAATTGTTGGGTTTTTTTGGGTAAATTTTTTTAAAACAAAAAAAACAAAATTTTTTTTGTTTTAAATTTGTTTAAAATTTTTAAAAATTTTAAAAAACAAATTTTTTTCCCTTTTAAAAAAGGGGAATTTTTAAAAAAAAAAAAAGAAGGTTTTAATTATTTAAGGCCAAAAAAAAATTTTGATGCCCTATAAATTTAAAAGCTTTAAAAAAATTAAAAATTAAAAATTTTCTTGTTTTTTTTTAAAATTTTCTTTTTTTTTGGAAATTTCCCTAAAATTTACTCATTAAATTGAAATTTTAAAATTGGTTTAAAAATTGGGCCCTTTTATGTTTTAAAAAAATTTGGGGGAAAAAATTTAAAAAAAAATTTAAAAATAAAAAAAATTTTTTTTTTTAAAAATTTGTTATTTAATAAAGGTTTTGTTTTAAAATTTTTTAAAAAAATTTTTTTTAAAAATTAAAAAAAAAAAATAAAAATCCCAAATAAATTTTTTTAATGTTAAAGAAATTTAAAAATTTGGAAATTTTTAAAAAAAGGGTTAATTTGAAAGTTTTTTTTTTTTAAAAAATAAAAATTAGCCCAATTTAAAATTTTTAATTTTTAAAAATTTTGATTTAAAATGGCCTCAAAATTTAAATTGGAAAATTTTATTTGTTTTTTTTAAACCCGTTTTTAAAAACTTTTATAAAATTTCCCTTTAAATTTTAAAAAAATTTTTTTTAAAATTTTATTTTGGGTTTTCTTTGTTTTTTCCCTTTGTAAATTCAAAATTTTAAAAAAAAAAATATTAAATAAAAACCCTTTTTTTAATTTAAAAAATAAATTTTTATTTTTTTGTCCTTTTTTTTAAAAAGTTTAAGGAATTTTTTTAAAATTTTTTTTTAAATTTTAAAAAAAAAAGGAAAATAAAATTTCCTTTTTAAAAAAAAAAAATTTTTTAAAATTTTTTAAAAGGGAACCCTTTTTAAAAACCTTTTGGGTTTAAAAAGGGTTTTATAAAAAAAAATAAATTTAAATTTTTAAATTGATTTTTTTAAAATTAACTCAATTTATTTAAAAAAATTTTTTTTTAAAAAAAATTTATTTTTGTTTTTTTCCAATAAAAAAAATTTAAAAAAAATAAACCCATTTTGAATAACCTGTTTTTAAATTGAAAATTTTAATTTTCTTTTAAAAAAATTTTTTTAAAAAAAACATTTTGGGCCAAAATTTTGTAAAAAAAAATTTTTAAAAAAAATTTTTAAATTTACTTTAAAATGTAAAGAAAAAACCCTTTGGGTTAAAAAAATTGGGTTCTTTTTGATTTCATTTAAATTTTATTAAATAAAAAAAAAAATTTAATAATTTCCCTTTTTTTAAAGGTTTTAAATAATTAAAAACTTTTCCAAAAAAAAAAAAAAAAATTTTTAAAAATTTATTTACTTTTTACCATTTACATTTGCCAAAAAATTTTAAAAGAAAACTTAAAATTATTTCCTGAAATTTTTATTTAAAATAAAAACTTTTTAAAAAATTTTTTTCCAAATTTCCAAAAAAAAAAAAGCAAATTTTATTTTGAAAAAAATTTTTTTTTTTTAAAAACTTTTAAATTTTTAAAATTAATTTAACAAAAGGAATTTTTTTAAATTTAAAATTTTTAAAAAATTTAAAAATTTTAAAAAACCTTGATTTTTAAAATTTAAAATACAAAAAAATTTGAAAAAAAAAAAATTTTTAAAAATTTAAATTTGGACTCCCCTTTTATTTTTTTTGAAAATATTTTTTTTTTTAAAAATTTTTTTGGTTTAAAATTTTAAAAAATTAACAAAATTTGATTAAAAACCCTTTGAAATTTTAAATTTTTTAAAAATTTAAATTTTGGGTTTTCCCTGAAAAAAATAAATTTTAAATTTTTTCCAAAAAGAAAAAATTTTTAAATTTAAAATTTTTTTTTTTTAAAAATTTTTTAAATTTTGAAAACCAAAAAAAAATTTTAAAACCCAAAAGCAACCCTTTTAAAAAACAAGAAATGAATTTTTTTTTAAAAAGAGTAAAATTTTAAATTTAAATTTTATAAGCAAAATTTTTGGGAAAAAAACCCTTTTTAAAAAAATTAAAGAAAACAGACATCACGCAATAGCGGGTTGGTAATTGACCCTTATCTAATCCTAAGACATTACCAAGTTCTAGACCATCGGTAATGTAAAATTTTCTAACCCTGAAACTTGACCGAATGTGAAATTTTGAAATTGAATTAAATTTTTCTTGACATAGGATAGATGAGACTGTTAACGGTATCAACAACACAAACATTGACAAATTAAAAAGAACAAAGAACAACACTTATAACTTCAGCAAGAGCAACACGAACCCCTTTGAAACAAAATTAAGGGTGATCTCAGGTGCTCCGGAAGGGTAAGCAGATCATGCTCAACATGTGGCACCCGTCGTGTTGCCCATGTTAGTACAAACCCGGTAATAAGTCTAATTCGGTAGGTCACATTCGGGAAAGGGGACGGGATTGTAGTTACGACAATTGGAACATATCCGCTGTCATCTGTGAAACGGATATTCCATAACGGTCAACGATCTCGTGATGGCGTCTGTAAAATTTACGAAGGGATGATTTCAACTTTACCACTTGGAACTCTTGGGTTAATAGCTTCATTGTCAGCACCAACCCTCTATGAAGGAAAGCAAAATAGGAAATACAAGCCCTGTAATATCGTATCAACTGGAAATATATACTCCGTATGCAGGCGCTGCTGGAATGTTGCTTCATAAAAATGGAAAGTTCACAATTGGGAAGCTGAAATCATTTCTTTTGTCGAAAAGTTTTGTTTTCAAACAACCCTCATTGTCAATTTCTAAATGTTAATCAAGAATATGAGGCAGACTTAACTGTATCTGTTGTATCTTTTATCTCAAGTTCGATGGGATAGATGTGTTCAACATAGTCACCAAATTTGGAATTATTTAGTGAGAGAACATCATCTATATAGCGGAAAGTAAAGTTAAAGGATACTGCTAACTTCATTTCTTTCTTCCTAAGAAGTTCCCGTATGAAGTCAGCTTCATATGAATAAAGGAACGAGTCGGCAAGAAGAGGTAATGTCAAGTGTAATAACAAACAAATATTAAAAATAGACTCTCTATTTTCTACAGATGTAATTCATTGAATTGGAAAAGTCATTTTATTGTAAATCCTAATAGACGGTGAAAAGAGGTTAAACATATCCCATAAATAAAACGTATCAAAAGTAAATCGTACGGCCCTCAACAATCAGTGTTTAGTTAACCTATAAACTTTAAAATTAGAATATATCTAGACGGAAGGCTTGAAACAGTTATATAGAGAAAAATTTGTAAGGGTTTCCACGGAACCCAGTGTCTCGCCTACAATTGCTGATAAGGTGTAATATTGACTTTAAAAAGTAACTACATTTATCAGTAGAATACAGAAATTTAAAAAAAAAATTTAATTTCTTTTGTTGCTATTTCTTGGTATTGAAGATTAGCTTCTGTCCAAGTTTCATAAAAATCGTTGAAGGTTTACAAATTTATCATGTCAAAAAAATGTAATCCCAGACTGTCTGTAAATGTTAACCGTAAAAAACTAAGTCTAGCCATCACAAAAAAAAAACTGAAAATGAAAAAAAATATTTTCAAAAGTTTGCTTCAAACATTATCTCTTAATCATTAAAAAACTACTGCCAAAGTTTCATAAAACTCTATGAAGATTTGACAAAGTAATTGATGTGTAACAAACTTTAACCCAAGACTGTAAAATAACTTAAGTCCATTTATTAGTAAAATACGGAAAAATGAAAATAAATATTTTCAAAATTTTGCCCTTGATACTGTATTTTGATCATAAATAAACCTTCTGTCCCAATTTCATAAAATTCCATGTAGGTTTGACAAAGTTATTGATGTCCAAAAAAAAACGTTAACCACAGACTGAACCTTAATGTTGACGCCGCCGACGCCGACGCCGATGACGGAATCTATGATCGCTATGTCTCGCTTTCGCGAAATAAATTTCGCAGGCTCGACAAATATCGATCGAAGATCTGATTACCAAAAACATTGTGTGAAACTACTTAAAGAGTTATTTTAACTGAAATTAATTTTTGACAATTTGCACTGGTTTTTGGCTCATATTTCGTTAAAAAAAAAAAAAAAAAAAAAAACGAGCAAAATTGTCAATTCCAAAGTTACCAGCACATCACCATGTACAAAAGTTGTCATTTGATTCAATAACCTGTAGACTCATTGGAGAGTTGTTTCCCTGAAATGCGTTTCTTTACTGTTTTTGACTGATTTTAATAAGCTATTCGAAATTTGTGTAAGTTTATAAGAATAATAAACGATGAAGTGGATTCTCTCAATTAACCTTCTCTCTCCTACCTCACATTTTATGGTATTCAATTTAATATACACTTCACTTTTTAACATGTAAACATATTTATGTATTTCTACTGTATTGTTGATTTCCCCAACATATGTACATAACATTGACCTATAATGGTTTACTTTTAATTTATAAATTGTTATTTGGATGGAGAGTTGTCTCATTGGCACTCACACCACATCTTCCTATATCTATGTATTATTGTATACTTCCTCAACATATGTACCTTTGTATTATTGTATACTTCCTCAACATATGTACCTTTGTATTATTGTACACTTCCTCAACATATGTACCTATGTATTATTGTATACTTCCTCAACATATGTACCAATGTATTGTTGTATTTACCTTTGTATTATTGTATACTTCCTCAACATATGTACCTATGTATTATTGTATACTTCCTCAACATATGTACCTATGTATTATTGTATACTTCCTCAACATATGTACCTTTGTATTATTGTATATTTCCTCAACATATGTACCTTTGTATTATTGTATATTTCCCCAACATATGTACCTTTGTATTATTGTATATATCTTTGTTCTTCTGTGTATCTTTGTATCTACAGCGGTTTATCAGAATAAAGTATATATAGGTAGACGGGAATCGTAAATCGCAAAACTGATCAGTACATCAAGATCTATCAAATTCATTATTATCCAATTACTCATTGGAGATTTATTTTTCTTGAAACACGTTTTTAACGGTATTTATATATAAATGGAAATGAGAGAGAGAGAAAAAACAAGCAACGTAGGGATATTCTTACTAGTATTATTGCTTCTGAAATGACCTTGTTTCTCAATAACATCTTATCGCTATTTAGTCCAATCCGGAAAAAAAAACAGTCACTTGGATAACTTCCTGTTTGGTTCAAGTGTTGCAAAAAAACAAAGGTCATCAGTAATGAGATGAGGGAGGAAAATGTGTAGAAAGTGAACATTCTGAAATTTGTATAGTTTATGATCCAATTTCTTAAACACAAATCAAAGTCAGAGAAATGCTTTCTTTGAAGTGTTTACAATGGTTTAAGCATAAATCTTTGAAAATTTTTATGCACAGTATATTGTTTTAACAGGGCCGCAGATAGCTTCAACTGGTTTGAAAGAGTTGTGTAATTTCAGAACTAGTCCGGAATGAAATAAGTAGCGATAAGGTGTATTATGCCAAATAAGCGATTCGTACTCCATGGAAACTATATAACACTGGTTGTGAAATGTGTAGAATTTTGATCGGTACGTGGGAAAGGACGTCCTAGCTATAATCTTGTGTGATATGTAAACTCCGATTCTGACCTCCAATTGTGATAGGAATGCTAATCTTATTATTAGTTTGTATCTATTTAGCATCTCGAGACATGATATAGAAACACATAGCATGAGTGTATAGCACCTTAGAACACCATTTTACAAATTCGGTATATAAATACCATATAAAATATAAGAGAAGCCACAGCACAGATCGTAAAACGCTGTGGAAAAAAAAACTATTAAAAATCGTCAATGCAAGTAAAACATTTTTGAGATTAAAGACCAACTTTTTTTTCTCGTTTACTTTTTTAAAGCTTTATTCAAACAGTCAACGGGTAAAATAGAGGAATTTTTCACTAAATTTGAAAACAAAGGACTTTATGTTCTGCAATGGTAATGACAATGAATGAAATGGGGAATAAATTCTAGGTAGGAACCTGTAATTCAGTGGTTGTCGTTTGCTGCTGTGTATCATATTAGTTTTTCCGTTTATTGTTTTGTACATACACAGGCCGTTAGTTTTCTCGTTTGAATTGTTTTACATTTGTCCTTATGGGGACCTTTTATAGCTTACTATGCGGTATCCCTTGTTCATTGTTGAAGGCCGTACGGTGACCTATTATTCTAGTTCACACAAACATTAACTTTTTATAAGTCCCTAATATATAGATCAGTATGCGCTTTTAAAACATGTCTTATATCAATCTAATTAAAATATAGACATCTGATTTCGCTATCATCATATCCTATATATACGAGCACGCGAGTTAATATGAATCAGAATTTTAATCAGATTGGTCTTATAAGTGAAGTCAGACACCTGAAATGAACGATTATTTTTATTGCATTTTCCCTTTTAAAGATAATTAAAGAAAAGTAACGTTTTTGATTATCACAACCAATAAGATGATAATGGAAGTTAATTAAGAAAATATGTTGTTGGGTCAAGAGAGGTAACTCAAATTTAACATTTGCTGTTTACATTAAAAAATTCGTAAGGGTTCCGCGGAACCCGGTGTCTCGCCTACTTTTGCTGTTAATCGAAGACTCAACAAAAATGAGGAAAAAAAATAATAAAAATATTCCTCTCGATAATATCTTTTGATTGTAAGAAGCTTCTGTCCAAGTTTGGTAAAAATCCAGGATAGTTTATGAATCTAATAAATGTTTTTTTAAAAACTTTAACTGCAGGCTGTATGTAATGTTAACTGGAAGAAAAACTGAGTTCATTTATAAGTAAAATACGAAAAAACCGGTACAAAATTTTAACAAAATGTCCTTCTAGATACTAGCTTTTGATCATAAACAAGCTTTTGTCCAAGTTTGGTACAAATCCAGGATAGTTAAAGTTATTAAAATTTTAAAACCTTTAACCACAGAGTGAATGTAATGTTTCCTGGCAGAAAAACTAAGTCCATTTATAAGTAAAATACGGAAAAAAATTAATTCTTTTTACTAAATTTACATCTGGATACTATCTTATGATCATAAACAAGCGTTTGTCCAAGTTTGGAAGAAATCCAGGATAGTTTAAGAAAGCTATTAAAATTTCAAAAACTTTAACCACAGAGTGAATGTAATGTTTCCTGGCAGAAAAACTATGTCCATTTATAAGTAAAATTCGGAAAACCGGAATTTTTTTTTTTTTACAAAATTAACTTCTGGATACTATATCTTATGATCATAAACAAGCTTCTGTCGAAGTTTGGTAGAAATCCAGGATAGTTTAAGAAAGTTATTAAAATTTCAAAAACCTTAACCACAGAGTGAATGTATTGTTTCCTTACAGAAAAACTATGTCCATTATTATATACCAGAATTTTTTTTTAACAAAATTAACTTCTGGATACTATATCTTATGATCATAAACAAGCTTCTGTCCAAGTTTGGTAGAAATCCAGGATAGTTTAAGAAAGTTATTAAAATTTCAAAAACTTTAACCACAGAGTAAATGTAATGTTTCCTGGCAGAAAAACTAAGTCCATTTATAAGTAAAATACGGAAAAACCATTTTTTTTTTTTTTAAATACACTACTGGATACTATCTTATGATCATAAACAAGCTTCTGTCCAAGTTTGGTAGAAATCCAGGTTTCTTTAAGAAAGTTATTAAAATTACAAAAACTTTAACCACAGAGTGAATGTAATGTTTCCTGGCAGAAAAACTAAGTCCATTTATAAGTAAAATACGGAAAAAATTAATTCTTTTTACTAAATTTACATCTGGATACTATCTTACGATCATAAACAAGCTTCTGTCCAAGTTTGGTAGAAATCCAGGTTAGTTTAAGAAAGTTATTAAAATTTCAAAAACTTTAACCACAGAGTGAATGTAATGTTTCCTTGCAGAAAAACTAAGTCCATTTATAAGTAAAATATGGAAAAAAATTAATTCTTTTACTAAATTTACATCTGGATACTATCTTATGATCATAAACAAGCTTTTGTCCAAGTTTGGTAGAAATCCAGGATAGTTTAAGAAAGTTATTTAAATTTCAAAAACTTTAACCACAGAGTGAATGTAATGTTTCCTGGCAGAAAAACTAAGTCCATTTATAAGTAAAATACGGAAAAACCAGAAATTTTTTTTTAAATGTACTACTAGATACTATCTTATGATCATAAACAAGCTTCTGTCCAAGTTTGGTAGAAATCCAGGTTAGTTTAAGAAAGTTATTAAAATTTCAAAAACTTTAACCACAGAGTGAATATTTGTGGACGCCGCCGACGACGACGACGACGCCGACGGAATGTAGGATCGCTATGTCTCGCTTTTTCCACAAAAGTCGAAGGCTCGACAAAAAATAGAATACCCGTTTTGTGTAACACTGTATTCAGGTAAATTATTAAATTCTCACTTGGATTTTTTTCAATGCTCTTCATCTTCGTAATTGATTTGGCTTTACAGCTGTTTTTTTTTTAAATCGAGCATCAATGATGAGGCTTGTATCTATATAGACAAAACATGCGTCTTATACTTACTAAGTTATAAGCCGCGTATGTACATGTGGGGGCTTCAGACCACAATTAGAATATAGTTCCCAAGTATGTGATCCTGCTCATTGCAGTGTACACCATTGCAATCATATAAATTGCATAAGTATACTTCATATTGAATATATTGAAGCTAATTCAACTTTGGCAATATACTTCAAGATTTTGTCATAAATACTGATTTTATATACATTGATACATTCGCAACACATTGTTTAGGGTAAAGAAGACGCGTTCACGGTGTACAAATCAGACCTTGTAATCTTAATTGACTATTAAGGTCATTATAGAAATCACAAACCCGATAAAGTAACATAGAAAAAATAGCACTGTAGATATTTTGATCGAAGGGAGATAAATCAAATCGAACTATAATTAACACATGATTAAGATCATAATGGAAATCAGAAACCCGATAAATGAACACAGAAAAATTAGCACTGTCTTGTCCGTGATACATGTATAGCTGCTGATATTTTTGATGAAAGGGAGATAAATCAAATCGAACATACGTCATTAAGGATCTCCCAGTTAGGGGATAGCGAATAACACACGAAGACCTGTGCTCCACTTATTGGAAGAAAATGTTTGTTATCAATATTTTTTTTTTTTTGCATAAAATAGATAAAAACTGGGGTTGAAAAACAAATACTGAATGCTCTTAGATTTTAATACTACAGGGTAATATTTGGGGTTGGCCATGTGAATGGCCCAAAAATGCCGCATGACATTTTTTATATTTTTTTTTTGTGCAAATGATTGGGCTACATTTGTACTTCAATGAATGATATATGAAAGAATCTGATTTCTAAACGTAAATCAGGTATAAATCTAATTCAAGAAAAAGGTTTGCATTGAAGTCAATATATAGATCTTTTTAATTAATTTACCCAGATATCAATGACACTCAAAAGTGAATAGTGACCAAATGCTCAACAATCGATTATGAAGTTGCCCCTTTCTCGAGCTTATATCGACTTTTTATTAGATGTTATTGGCTTTGAACTAGCTGTCAGTAACTGTGTATACTCTCAGATCTGTACTTAGTGTCTTTTTTGTTTTGGGGATGTATAAGTACCCTGCCACGTCCGGTTTGTGTATGTCTTCTATGTATCGATCTGACCGGTTAAGCCCTTTTCAACTAATTTTTATAGTTTGTTCTTATGTTGTATCGTTACACCACTGTCCCATGTTAGGGGCGGTGGTTGGCGCCTTCAAACTAGTATAACCCCGCCACATTATGTATATGCCTGTCCCAGGTCCGGAGCCTGTAATTCAGTGGTTATCGTTTGTTGCTATGTAACATATTTGTTTTCAGTTAATTATTTTGTACATAAATCAGCTCGTTAGTTTTTCTGGTTTGAATTGTTTTACATGTGTCATTTCGGGGCCTTTTACAACTGACTATGCGGTATGGGGTTTGCTCATTGTCGAAGACCGTACCATGACCTATAGCTGTTAACTGATATGTCATTTGGTCTCTGGTGTAGAGTTTTCCCATTGGCAATTATACCACATATTCTTATTTCTATATTTTGATTCAATATCAATGTTCCTACTCCTTCCCTCCAGAATAAGTATTATCTTCCTCTGACATGTTCTCCTCTTTTGTTTAGGTCCTTTTAGTCTAACACTCTGAAACATTTATATTTTTGTTCAGCTTGAAGCGAAACGGATGACCGTTACTCCACAGTCAAGTGTTGTGCGAATGGAAATTGTAATCAAACTGTTTTTACCACCTATATACTATATATCTTATATGTACTAACAACCAGTTATACATATATGATAAACTTATGTAAATATAATGTTTGCTATTGCTTATATATTCATTCTTGAAGTCTTAAGTTATAAAAATAAGAAGATGTGGTATGATTGTAAATGAGACAACTCTCTTTTGAGCCTGTCCCAAGTCAGGAGCCTCTGGCCTTTGTAAGTCTTGTATGTTTTTTAATTTTAGTTCATTTATATGTTTTGGAGTTTAGTGTGACGTCCATTTTCACTGAACTAGTACACATTTTTGTTTAGGGGCCAGCTGAATCCCGACTACGGGTGCGGGATTTTCTCGCTGTGTTGAAGACCCGTTGGTGGCCTTGGACTGTTTTCTGCTTTTTGGTTGGGTTGTTGGCTCTTTGACACATTCCCCATTTCTATTGTCAATTTTACTGATACTATTTCATGTATTTGATACAAAAATAAATTTTAACCGACTCTATAATTGTACCCCGGCAGGTCAGTTGATATATTTAAAATTCAATACTCGACATTTTGATTCTTTTTTATTATTATTACGTGTTATACAATATACAAGATATTTTATTAATCAACCCTGGTGCCCAAGGTTTGAGCTGTAAAATCAAATGAATTACAAAATAAAGCACAGTAAATGATTAAAATGATTAGAGTGATTAAAGTACATTTAAACAAAAACATGTATACATATTTAAACAACGTAACATAATTATAAACAATGTCATTGACAAAACATGAAGTCATTTTGGAAGCCACTGTGACTTGGAGAAAATACGTTTCTTAATCAATTTATAGACCTAATCCTATGGGAGACAACTCCTGATCGACTTTTTTATTTTTCTATTTTTAAAGCTACATTGTTATATGTTATATGAAATATGAGAAAATATGTTTTGCCTGAAATAAAAACGACACACTTTTTTATTTTAGTTACATTTAAAATATTTAATTCGCTTTGATTAAACACTGTAATTTTGACTCGACTCAAACTCCTTCTCTTGCGTTAAAATAAACACTTATTAATAAGTCTTTGTATGATAAATTATATATTAATCAATTTTTTGTTCCTGTCTTTTCATTACCATTGCGCAATCTTGTATTATGAAAGTTTTATATGGTGACGGAGGTTGAAACGGTTTAAATTGTATATAAATGATTAATATCTGTTTGAATTTAAAAGACGAGTATAGGATGTCAGTTTTTATAATCACTGCATGTAATGAAAGCTAATAGGTGACAAGTCAATGGTTTCATTGATAAACTGCACATAATTATACGTTTCAAGCCTCGTCAATTTTCTATTTTACCTCCAAGGAACCGTTAATAATATTTGGCATATTTAATCATCAAATGATAAAAGATAAACTTAGTTGCTAATACTTTGCAAAGAGTGATGCGTTTTCATAGGGTAAGTTAAATGTGAAATTTAATTAAATGTAATAGAAATAAATATATTGAAATTAAAGAACTATAGTACAAAGGAACTGAAAAAAAAATGTTACGTTAAATTGAGGACCTCTACTTCCTTCTCACTTTAAATCTGTCAAGTTCAACGGTGGACAATGGCCAGTGCATGGGCAGATAAAGTGTGAACGTATGAGCTTGATTAAGTGTACATACAAAAAACTTAAAATGACGAAGAAGAAAAACACAGGAATACTTTTTATTATTCAAACCAGTCATGCTAATAGTAATTACTTATGCTTTGCTTTTATTGACGGCAGGTACTTTGTATTGTCTGATAAATTTACTCATAGCTGTTTTTGGAACGTGTCAGATTAACGAAATTAATTATTGTTAACAAATCTGCTTATTGTTAAAGACCTTGCAATGATCCTTTTATACACTTTATGTCACTATTTTGTGACGTAGTGATCTTTTGTCGCGAATTCAAAGACCATAGTCTATCTTTCCCATTATAGAAAATAAATGACAATTACTTAAGAGAGAGAGAGAGAGAGAGAGAGAGAGAGAGAGAGAGAGCTGATGAAATGGAATAAACTCAATTTGACCTAGACAAGTGCATGTATATAAAAAAAAGAAGATATCTCTTTTGATTATTTTTGGTTAATGATTGGTTGCTGTCTAATTAATGTTTACTCAGTTATTTCTTTTATTGGTTTAAATGAACATATCATACACAACCAAAATATAAATTTATATAAAGTCACCTACGCATAAAATTAGAAATTTTTATTTAAGCAATGAAAACTGTTCTAATTTAATTTTGACGAATGAGAATATATTTGATTGAAGCCTATAAGTCTCTCTACACCACCAAATATCTTCTGATTTTTATGGATTTTTGGTTTATTCTTTAATTCGAATATGGTGCAAGTAAGTAACTTAGTTAGATACAAAATATTTATTAACTTTTATTTCGTTTTAAATTCCTTATGTTTCTTGTATTTATCTTTTATTTTCTTTGTTTACTTTGTTCGTTACTTCTTTGATCCTTATGAAAACTTTTATTAATACAAGTATTTATTAATTTATTTGTTTGTGTGTCTGTATGTTTCTTTAATTTCGTTTATTGATTATTTCAAAACTTAAAAACAAATACAAAAATTATGGTAGACATACCAAAATGAAATCTTTTAAGATAATCTGTTATCTAAATTCGAAATTATAAGGAAAACATGGTTCTACCTCCATCAGGCAATGATGTTCGTAGATTGATTTGGCTTTTCTTTTTATGTCTATCTTGGTGATACAGCTCCTCTCATTTGTAAGTATTTCTACATCCTTTCAAAATTTAGGCTTTTAGCGTTCTTGTTGATGTTGGAGCAAGAAAGGCGCTTCGGACACAAGAAATTAATTGTTTTGTGTTTTCCATTTGGTATCATCCTATTTTCTCTACTGTTGTTTTTCGACTTAGCTGCATCCATTTTTTTGAAGAAAAAAAATTAATTTAAACTTATTTAGTATTAACTGTTTTGGTAATACTGACGTAATCTTTCATTTAACGGTCACTGCGGTATAGACGCGTTTACTTAATTGAAGGGCGGAATGGTGAAGTACATGTATGATTCAGCCACATGTTACGGGATTTGTGGTATCTTTTTATTCAGTGATTAATTTGTTTGTTTATCTAAAACGTTGTTTTGATAGCAGTCGTCATCGCCGATTTACACACAATTGAAAAGTACTAAAAAAGTTTCAAATATCAATTTAAAGAATTGAATTTAAATTCAGATGAGCAATTAAATCAAAGCCATATGCAAAGGAATTCCAGGTATATATACTATAAAACGATACCCCATGTATTACTTTTTCAATGAAATCGTCAAAATAATTTTTCAATAATATAATAAAAGCATGAGGAATATGAATATACTAGTATATATTGGACGTTAAGGAAGGTCGTTATATATTCAGAGAAATTTTTTTTTCAATATATTGAATAACAAAAATATATGGAGAGTACTGAAACAAAATGTACGGACAAAACAAAGCAAAATTAAATGTAAATTTAAGCTATTGCAAATTTGTTGATTCCATAAATTAAAATAAAACAAAAAGTGAAAATAAAACTTTCATTCACAAAAAGATTTGCAGATATCATGCAAATCGATGCGGAAGATACCACTGGGAAATGCAATACTCATAAGTCGAAGTATAAAAAGTAAATAAATGACAAATAAACAGATGACAACGAAAAGACAACTTGAACAAGTCCACAAAACACTGCATAGAAAACTTAAGACTGAGCAGCATGAACCCCACCAAAACTTGCAGTTATCTCAGGAGCTCCAGAAGGGAAAGCAGATCATGTGCAAAAAGTTGTACCAGTCATGTAGTTCATTTGCAGCACAATATCAGCCATAAATCTTATTCAGTGATGTCACAATCGAGGACAATATGGTGGAATTGTCGCTACGTTCGCGGCCGAGGTCATCTGTAACGTCAAACGTTAGCGACCCGCTGTAATGTCATTTATAAGCAACAAGTCGCTCTTCGTTGATTATTTCTGTAAATAATTACAAAACTGATTAAAATGAATATTTTACCAAAATGCTGTATATGAGAAGAATATGGATATGTTTCTCCATTAAATCGACCTCATTATTGTTTTGCTAGTTTAATTTTTACTCTCCGAAAGTTTTACTTTGGCAATTCGCATAACGTGCGTATGGTATAAAGGACACCAGGCATATACATCAATGAATCAGCAACCAAATGGCATATATTAAGTGCATACGATACAGTTACAGGGGAGGTAATGACGTTGCTAACGTAAAATGTTATTTTGGCGACGTCAAACTTTTACATATCGGGAAAAGATGTATTTTTCGACTGATTTTAATCATTCAAACTGATTTAACTTGAAAACGAGTTCATGGACCCCTCTTTTTTAAAATGCCATTCGGTTTGATTACGTATGAAGATTATTTGTACCAAATTTCATGAAAAGTCAATAATGCAATTTTTTAAATTTTAATAAATATACAGCAAAAAATGACGTTTTTTTTTCTACATTCATGAACATTTGATAAATTTGAGTTATTTCTAAACTAAAGATTTCATAAATTTATAGGATACTTATATAAAACAGAAATACAAATAATTTAACAAAAAACAGCTTGTGTTTATCTTTTAAAACAAAAAAAGTTATGCATTTCTGTCGGAAGGAAAAATACGTCCACAAATCCGAATTTTGACCAAAAATCTGAAATTTCGAACTCATTTTACTAAAAAGTAACACATGAAGGTATATTTTTTATTACATTTTTGATTTAATAAGGTAAAAAATAGCCTTTTTGCAAATTTTCATCAAATTTTCGTTATGGGATCAAAATTGTATCGTATGCCCTTAAGCAATACACAGTCGATAGCGATACAATAAACTTAGCACAAATTAACAAAGTTCTATCAACGACCCTTATTCAAAAACATCAAACCAGTACATAGAGGAAGCAATATAACATAAAACAACCACTGACAAGGGTAATGAAAGTGTACCTAGTCCCAACTCTCTCCCTTTTTACCTCATTCAAAAACTGGACTATAAAGGGGACATTCCAGGAAAACTGTTATCACTAGAATAATGGTATATATGTATAGCTTACAAATAAATATTTGTTTCTCATTACGCCTTAACTGGTTCTTGTAAGGGCTTTTAGAAGTTGGTCTATAACACAGATTTATGAGTTAATTATATTTTGGTGTATTTTTCAAGGATGTCCACAAGTTTTACAAAAAAATGTACTATAATTTTGATATTGTAAAGAAAACTTTTATTTGTCTGGAGTGATTTACTCCAACATTCTTGACAGAAAATCACAGCTAAATATTTAGGAGACACTATAAATAGGGGATTCGAAAATTTAAAGTCCAAACAAACGAAAAACACCATGGTCAAAAATAAAAACGACGAAAAGACACAAAACAACAACAAAACATTAAAAAGCAGAGAAAGGATGGAACAACACGTAACAAAAACAAGTTTTGAACTCTGGTGCACCGGAGGTGTAAGCAGTTTCTGCTCCACGTGTGACACACCTCATACTGCTCATGGAAGTACACATCCGATCATAACTTATCTTATTGTGTCTATTTGATTTAATATCTGCTTCAAAATGAATGAAACCAAATATTTTGATATTATTTCAAATTGATAAAAGAGATATATATTTAGCTGGTATCTCTGAAATATGCAAAGTCATTTTGAATTTCATTTTATTATGCCGGAAATTTGATTCATTTTTCTTCAGTTATTGTCTAAACAGTGTGAGCCTTATTTAGTAAATTTGACTGTATTAAATATCATTTGTGATCTCCTTTTGAACCACGAGGACATAAATGACACCTTTAGTGTCAGATCAAATTGATAATTTTGTTGTTGCAACAATACCGATTTATATTTAATGTTATAGAAAATTTTAATGTCTCATTAAATACTTAAACTATCTTTAGTATTCAAAATTGATATAATTGTGTGTACAAAACATTCAATTTAAAAGCATTTAATTTCAAATTTATATAAAATATATCTATTGTCTGTTTAATATATTTATTTTTTACTTTTAAAAAAGTAGGCTATGGTTTATTTCTCCAATTTCAACGGGAAATGATCAAACTATTTACATATAATTGAATCAGCGGTGACACGTTTATTCCTTATATATCTTTATAGAAACTTAAAGGTTGTCCGTTGATCTATCTAGCTGTAAAACATAAAAGAAATGCAGATAACATTAGAAAATGAAAAACAAAAACATTGAAGAAAAAATATGACGAATAACAGTCAACAAAATGCTACACACACAAATAAAGACACGCGCGAGGCAACAAAAAACAGTCTTAAAATTAGCTTAATGTGAAAAACAGTTTCCCCTGCTTCATTGGATTTTTGTTTGTTGTTATATTTTTTATTCCTTTGATTGCTTTAACACTGACTTACGGACGCCATCATGAGTTGGTTGACCGTTATTGTATATCTGTCCAAAAGATGCCGACGGAAATTTTCTATGCAACAACAACCCCGATCTCTTTTCCTGTATGTGAAATCACTAAATAAGACTTACCATCGATTGTGTACTAGCATGAGCAACACGACGGAAGCCACACGTAGTGCAAGATCTGCTTAGCCTTATGATGCACCTTAGATCTACCCCGATTGTTTGTGAGGTTCATTTTGCTCAGCCTTTAGATTTCCATGTTGCGAGTTGTTGTTCTTCTTTTTGGTAGTTTTTCGTTTTTTGTCATGGTGTTGTCAGTTTGTTTTCGATTTGTGTGTATGAATATTCCTTTGGTATCTCTCGCCTCTATTTTACTGGCTGTATTCTTAATCTTACAGTTATGTTGATATTTGTATAGTTATCTAAGTGTATTTTAAGAAGAATTTTAAAGAATATTCCTTGCTGAAATTCCGAAAAAAAAACCAACATGTTTATTACACCATTGTAGTAGATAATATAATTATAATTAGAAAATTACGGAAAAAAATGAAAAGTACTTCTTGCTTTTGTAAAATGAAACCTTTGACATTAACCAGTACTTACAATTTTTAGATACAGCAATGTTTTGTTTTCAGATCATGTGAAAACGCTGTATTCAACAACATTCATGTATTCTAAAGTGTTCTACAAAAGACCTAAACGTAAGCCTAAAACAGAATCTATGATGGTAAGTCCTTAAAGCACCGACTGTTTATCTTTTTAGGGAGGCATGTTTTATTTCAAATGTTGGTTTTTAAATTTCGTAAAAAATGTTTCAGAAAGTAAAAGAAAATAAAAAGAATATTCTCGTTCTTGTATGTTTTCAATTAAAGCTGATACAAAAAAATAGTTTCTCCAGAGCCAAAAAAAGAAAAAAAAAAAAAAATGTTCTCCTCCTTTCTCCCTTTAGGAATCAGTATTAATTAATATTTGCCTCCTTAATTATCTTTTAAAAATACATTACATTAAATAACCGATATATATATATATATATATACGGACATGCTATTATGTTTTGTTTCGCGTGGAGAAGTGGGGCATTGAATTTCATATCTAAAATATTAGTTTCATTGCATAGATCATGTCTTCCTCGCATTTTTTTTTTTTTTTTTTATTATATCGCTAAATGATGCATGTATATACTCCGAAGTAAAACAGCAATAATAGAGTGTAGGCCGGCGTGATAAAACATGCAGCATGCAAATATTGGAAGCGTGCTTTCATAATTTGCAACATTCTTTGAAAAGGTATTGTTCAATGTAATATTGTATTTACTAAACCGTGTTTTTTTTTTATTTCTTATAACGGGTAAAATTGCATTTTCTGAACTGATATTTGATGTAATATCTTAATGTAACTGCCATTTCACATATAGGTATCTTATGTTATAAATACCTTTTTAATCAGTGAATTTAGTATGGAAATAAAATGGATTCTAGATGTATTCTGCGAAAAATTATTCTTTCCTTTTAAAGCCTAGAGCAATTCCGCTTGTTTGACCCTTACATATAGTTTGGTTAGTTCGTGTTGTTGAGTTGCTGTCTTTTTTACATATTCGATACAACTCCTTTATTCAAATTCATCCTTACCTTACTACCTTACTAATTGTTGAAATGCTGTTTAATTTATGAGATTTTGTTCATGGTAGTAGTTTTGTTTATGCTGTATAAAAGCGATTGTACTTTTATTATATTTGTAATGATCAATTAATTAAGAAACATATTTTTCTCTTGCAGATATTTCTCTGTATAATAGCTAGCATTTCATCAGTGACAGCAGCCGTTGTATCCGTGTTGGTGGTTATGTTGTTTTCGACTCCAACACCTAATTGTAATGGTAGGTTAAACAAATTGAATAAAGGGTTTTCTTAGAATTTATCCCTGCTTATAATATTTTGTTTTTCCTCGGGATATAGCCCAGTAGTCATTATCAAGTATGAATATTGCCAAAAAGTAATTGTATCGCATCAAACAAATCTGTCTATGTAACTTGTAGATCTCGATACCCACTGTTTTAGATGGTGTAGAAAATGAATGTTTTTTTTTTTTTCATTTACAGTCACATTTTAACTTTTGCATCTTTGAATGATTTAAAGAAGAAACATGTGTTGTTTTTTTCCCCCTTCAAAATGCCTATCAAATATTTTTTAATTTTTGTTATCTCTTGTTTTCAATACATAAATTAGTCTCATGATACTTTTACATGTACCTAAGGACTCGCCGCTTCGACACCTTAAAGTCGATTCCATGTTCATTAAATGTTAAAATCAATTCGACTCCACGAGGTTTTTCTTCTCCAGCCAGCGATGGCCTAAGCCAGATTTTGCACAAATTTTTGAAAGTGTCTGCATATGGTAATCAATAAGTTGGGGTCATACATGTACTTTCAGAAAATGCTTTTGTCCTGCTCTCTTTCATAAAGAAAAAAAAAAATCAAAACAACATTGCCATGCGATTCAGTTTAACCTTAGATATTTGCGCTATTTACCACGAATTGAAACTATATTTGTCTACCTTGGTTTCCCCTTGCAAATGAAAATGGTTTACCGCCTGAACGCTCTAAGTAGTTTGCTACTAATTTCATTGCCTATACAATGTGTTTTGGATTACTTTTTTATGTGATTGAAAATAGCATGTAATTTATACAGAATTTTAGATCAGCCACATGTCTTTTCACCGTCATTTGATTGTTAAAAGAGGCGAAAGATTCCAAAACGGGAAGCACAGTCCATAAGTCGAAGAGAGACATACCAAATCATGGCAAACAACGAATAACTACTAAAAAACAGTCCGCAAAACACTTTATAAAAACCACGATAACAAACACACAAAAAGAAAAAACGGGGTTGATCTCAGGTGCTCCGGAAGGGTAAGCAGATCCTGCTCTACATGTGGCACGTGAATAAGGTGACAGATGTCATAAGTGATTTAGTAATTTGCTTACTAACCCCTCCAACATTCAACCTGGTTTTAGAGGTGATTGTCCTTCTCAATCTTATCTCCAAACAGTTAGTATACTTTTGTCAATGCAAATATTTTTTATGTTTCTGTTTGTAGTGTAGTGCATGTAATGTATTGATTTTACTTTCAGATAACACATGCAATGCAGCATTTTCAGCATATTTGTCTGAAGCTCAAGCATTGGCAACCAAATCATTAGCTGAAAACGATACAATCGTATTTGATCAAACTGTTTCTAACTGGGATGACGCTTATAGTACAACAACAGGAAAATATACAGTCAAGTGCGCAGGGATGTATACATTTACCTGGACAATTTGCGGAGACGCCAAAAAGTATGCCGGTGGTCAACTAGGAGAGTGGGGAACCTATCTAATGCAAGGGACAACTATCATTGGCGCAGTTCATACAGATACTGAAGAATGGTCAGATCATGACTGTTCAACCGGAAGTGTAACTCGTTACGTCATTTCCGGTGATGAAATTTATTTGAAGACTGGTTTCTACCATCAAGGTATTTTACTGAGTATGAAGGACCAGTCGAGATCAACGTTTTCTGGATGGAAAATATTCGAATAGATTAAAAACTCAGCAATATGTAATAATTAACAGGATAAATCATTTCTTGAGACAATAATTTTTGTAAACTTGTGTTTAATAGAATGATCATTAGCAACACAACGAGCACAATTGGTTGACCAGCTTTTTTTTTGCTCTATTCAAACACCTGATTTTACCCATGATAGTTTTCCAGGTATTCATTCATTTGAATGTTTATGGATATTAGAGGTTACGGGATCATCATCATAGTGGTATTTGTCTATATTTTTGTATGTTGTTATTTGTTAGTTTTAAAAGGTTTTTGTTGCCTTTATGTTATGGTCATGTCTATATATTTGTCTAAATAACAAAGTTTTCATTTCAAACTTGACAGAGGATTTTCATGTTCCGATGACAATGTAACGATGGGAACGCGTTTTACAGGCACCAATACGATAGTGTATGAGTTTTGAAACAAAATCATTGCAAAATAAGGATAAACGATCTATTTTTTTTTTTTTTTTTTTTTTTTTTATATGAGACAACTTCCAATCAAAGACCATAAAACAAAGATGTAAACGAATTAACACAGGTCACGTGCGGCAATTAAAAAACCATAAAAATCAAACTTTTTATCGGCTTTTATCAGGAGTGTACATCTGTCATCAGTTAAATCCGGGAGTAAAACAAAATATATAAAATGATAAAATTGCTTCATACTTTGCCAATATGAAGTATATATGGTGTTATGTTCAGAGATATTATAATAAAATGATAAGACAGTTGAAAGATGTACTTAAATGCTAAAATCTGCAATAAGAGGACTTATGCGTTCTTAAATACACAACCAGTCGTTTATATGGAAGGCCGTTCGTATTTTTACTTATGCATTTTGACACACACAGTACACAGTACTATAATGTGTTTCTTTTCTTTTTTTTTTTTTTTGCATTTGTATAGAGGGGCAGATTTCTTTCTGAACTCATTTATGTTGATGAAATAAGCATTACCATTAGTGAAGGGGGTTCGAAAGGAAGGCTGGGCTGAATGAACATGAGATAAGAGTATAGCGTTAAGAGCGAGGACGGAAGTTGAAACTCAAAATTAGCCAATGCAATAGATTGCAAATCAGAGATTATTGTGCTTGATGGTTGGACTATAAAGCATGCATTATGTACATAAACGTTTAATATAGGACTGTTTTCATCTATATTTTTTTCATCATTTTTTACCATATTAATTCGCTCATTTTTATTATCATTTTTTAATTTTGGAAAGTCGGGGCGGGGTGTTTATAATTATAACCAAAATCAATTTCTTCTCAAATTTTAACTTGAGGTTATTCTCTTTTAATAATATGAACTTGATTTACATGTTCCTTTGGTCTGTTCTTTTATAATTAATCCTTATACATGTAATAATCGAGTAAAGTTAATTTAAACACCATGACTGAAAATATTTTTGTGAAATAATATTTCTTTAAAACCAGCCGTATAATTTTTATGTAGTTGTGGTATTTATAACTGACGATGATACAATTTAACATATTCAACCTTTATTTAAAACATTCTAAAGCATAATACAGTTAATTTCCACTTCAATCCAAAGCGTAATTTTACTTTCTATAAGTATAATGTCTATCATTTACATGATTGTACTTTTTGTATGTTACATAAATACGGGTATTTAATAATATACTGACGTCTCCGAAAACCGGCGGTTATTTATGGTAAATACATACAATCATATGATTTATATGTTCATTAATTTATCAAATATCGTCATTCTGATTAGAAAATTAAAAAAAATGGAAACTTGATAAACACATTCATTACTTCAAACTCTTTTTATGAATGCAAATATTTTCTGCTGTATCATACAAGACTGTGTTTATATATGACTGATGCAGGAAGGGGTGTGTTTACAGTACATGTAGCATAGATTTACCAAAGATAATACTACAAAAATCTACAGCCTCTCGATACCCATATTTTGGCATTGCACACGATCGTGTTTCCCTTGACTGTTTATGAGCTCTCTGTACTAAATCCAGTGTTTGTGTACTGATTGACATTTAAGTCTTGTATATATAATGTTTTGTTACTAGCTTTCAGTAACTGCTGTACTTTGTGTCTTAAGTCTTTTTGTCAGATGTTTTCTGTATGTTTTAGGTCGATCTGACGAGTCAAGTTTTTTATCAGATTTTTACAATGTGTTCTTATGTTGTGCTGTAACACTACTGTCCCAGGTCAGGTTTGGCGTCCGCAATTATGTTTGACCCCGCCACATTCTGTATGTGCCTGTCCCAAGTCTGTAGGTCGTCGTTCTTTGCAATATATCATATTTATTTTTTGTTTTTTTTTTTTTTCTTACATAAACAAGGCGTTAGTTTTCTGGTTTGAACTGTTTTTACATTAATCATGCTGGGACCTTTTATACCCTGCTATGAGGTATGGGGTTTTCTCATTTTTGAAGGCAGGGCGATGATCTATAGCAAGCTAGAAAAGTTGTGAACAAACTGAAGAAAGAATCCTTAAAGATAAAAATAATAAATAATATAAGAAATATAGTGATGTCTTCAACCACAGACGAGGTTCCAGATAGGAACATAACCTAAAAAAAGGTTTAAATTGTTTAGTTGACATACCATTTCTCTTTTATTGGAAAGTCAAAGAAAACATACGATAGTACAACAAAGAAAATAAATCCCCCAAAACACCTCCCCATCAAATTATAATATCATAAAAATTTACTTTAATTCCCGTTTAAAAACCATAGTCAGTAACAGGCTAATGTAAAAAAAAAAAAAAAAAAAGACATTATACATGTATCAGATTTAATATTATTTAATATTGCATCACAATGTTTCAAATCATCTGATTAGAAGATGAGGAAAAAGTAGAACTTTAAAAAATGTTATGGCAACAACAATCAAAGGCAGATTATATTTAAGTCCAGCAAAATATTTAAATTAAAATCATTGATCTTTTCAATTTCAAAACGGCAAAACTAGTTTTTAAATGGAAATATATTTTATTTACATTTCTGATACTTAAACAGTATGTTGACTAGATATTCATAATTAATATTAATGTGTCGTAAAATTTTCTATATAGACAGTTTATTTACAATTTTGAAGGCCATTTTTTGTCAATTACGATACATTAATTGAAATTTATGTTTCATATGATTATTAGTTCTTAAATTTGATCACTTTTAAAAATAAATCAAATATTAGTGAGATTAAAAATTGGATATAAAATCAATCAACTTATTAAGTTGAAATAGAAAAAAAAAACTCATTTCATAACAATTACGCATGTGATGACTATTAACCTTGTTGAATCAGAAGTTAATTACCTTTAAGTACCTTAAGACATCAATTTGTGTACTTTTTGGAGGTCTTACTGTGTATTACATGGTGGTTATTAGACATATGCACTTGCTAGTCTTTCATTGATAACTATTTCACTTACAACACAACAATATTTTCTAAACCTCAATCATACTTGAATAATTATTTGTCACATATGTCAAAACCATTTGTGACAAACAAACAAAAAAGCATAAACTATATGGTATATGAATTAACTGAGTACGTCTATGTAAAAGAAGAGAGTCTACATGTACATGTATATGCTGTATTTCATGCTCGAGGACAAGGTAGCTTCTGTAAGATAGGGGTTGACCATGATGAAGGGCGGGCAACTCTGTTGAAACCAATCAACCCCTTCAAAAAAAACAACACATAACAGTCAAACAAAGGGGATATAACATAAATCGGTTAATGAATGATCAATAAAACTAATGATGGTACTGTTCGAATAATTCTGCGCTCTCTAGCGGCCTATAGTCTATCGAAGTTAATGTAGCAATTGGAGATTAGTCGGAGATCGGCGGAATATAACGACTGACATTATTCGGATTATACTACTAGTATGTCATATTTTTATTGTTTAACAAATGTTTTTCAAGTAACAAGCAAAAATAATATCGGTATACCCGCCCGTCATCCCGGTTCATTCACTTTGCAGAAATTATATACAAGTGTCACTGTCAACTTGTTCTCGTCTTGAATATACATGAAATATTTGTCTCTTCTGAATGCAACAAGCATGCCCTCCCCTTAACCAGATTTGAACCCGTGTTACCTGATTTGAACACGTGTTACTTGATTTGAACCCGTGTTACCTGATTTAAACCCGTGTTACCTGATTTGAACCCGTGTTACCTGATCTGAACCCGTGTTACCTGATTTGAACCCGTTCTTGTGTGACATTTAAACCGTGTCCAGCTCACTAGATCACACGGTCAAATTGGTAGTTTGAAAAGATCTAGTGTTGCAAAGACAATCCCGATTAATAGCTTCTAATGCAATCTTTTTAGGCACCGACCATTCTTATTTTGTGCGAGACGGAGTTTTTTTGTTGTTTGATTCAAAATTATTTTGTTTCTGAAGTGAAAAAAAAAAACACTGTTTCAATTTAGATTCAGGAAGCACATAAATTCAACATCGAGTTTCCCTCAAAAAATCATTTTCCAGTAATAAAACAAAAGTTGTTTTTGATAATTAAAAGTCGCAATTAATTGTTTTTCCCGTGAAGAATCCCATGGCCCGACAATAGATGAATTGTCGGTGCTTTTATGAGATTCGAATTAATTTTTAACTTTCACGTGTTTTGTATAAAAAAAATGATCGCTTAGTTCGTAATTTGGTCATGTCCAGACTTACAGAGACCCTAATGCTATGCGGACCTAGAGGGTGCTGCATGCATCGCAGCCTAGGGACACCTAATTTGTCGACGTACGCTGTCACGCTCCGTAAAGACGTCGTGTGATTCCCTATTTTGTTTTCACTGATTTGTACTGTTACGAACATGGATTAGAAAATTACTTTTGCACCCTATTTACACAAGTCAACATTGTTATTTAAATCTCATGTGTTCTCTCTCTGTTGCTTGGAATACAGTTTTAGCGTAGTCTTGGTGCCCGACCATTACAATATAGCTGCTGCCTCCATTGCCTCCAATATTAACATTGTGTTTCCAAATGTCACCGTGCTTCTGTTTCGTCATTACTGAGCTCTTTTTTTTGTAATATCTTGATAATAGACCACTTTTGAGTTATGTTCTTCACCGGAAAAGTTCGTCTTTATGACGTCATTTACTAGATAGAGGGGACCGCCTGTATCCCTGCACTATTAAAGTTCACCAGCCGTTTTCGTGATCATTATGCAGGATAAACTAGAAATAATGCTTGTTCCGTAGGTACTTAATCACAATTCCCTAATGACAGCAGTTCTGATTATCAATTATAAGAAGTTAGAGCTAGGCATATTGTACAAACACTATTGGAGAAGGTCGTGCGTTGACTTCTAGTTTTATAATGTATATATTTTTTGTCTCATTATCGTATTATGGGACCATTATTGTTATAACCCAACACCTCCTTTATTCCTATTAACAATTTAACTAACGTGACAAGAGTTGCGTATTTATTAAGTGTACCACATGCCACATTGGCGGACCCAAGGAGGTACCTAATCACAATTCCCTAATGACAGCAGTGTTGATTATCAATTATAAGAATTTAATTTGCCGAATAATTCGTGCAATAAAGCATCATATTTGTTCAACCGCTCGCTAAACATGGGAAGGAAGTTATTATGCCCCTAAATACAAAGTGACGGAAATGCAAGGAACTCGAAAGTGGTCTTTTGAATGAGAAAGATGGCAAGATTAAGTTTTAGGAATAAAAACTCTTAATTTATTTAGGAATTTAAATTAACTTTTGTTCTTCCTTTGTATGTGATGGTACATATTAATTCCTTGTGAAGATGAAATTGTGTTTTCTTATTTACCATGTGCATACGTTTCCAACCAATACCAACCAGTCAATATCTATTTAAAAAATACAGTTTATTGAAGAATCAAGTCAGTTGAACAAATCAGCATGAGACTGTTCCCATACCAGAAAAACGCCTGTGGTATTGCTCTCAAATTTCCTTCAAAGACTAGATATGTGTATTTGGTAACCCGGTCGCAGTCCAGGTGTATTTACTGTTGTTGCTGTGTCGTCAGGTTGCTGTCCCAGTATATCTTTTTATTAATAAAAAAAAGTAACAGGTTCTGTAAACAATAAAACATTGGTTTATTAAATAAAAAATGTCCTATTCTTTATATATGATTTTGACAGAAATCTAAGATTATACTTTAAAAATTTTGCATGATAGTTTCATACGCGGTCGAATTCGTCAAAAATATACAAAACTAGATACATTTTACTAAATAGCAGTGAAAACTCTTTCCAGAATGGAACTACAAACAAAAATTAATCACCGGTTCCTTCACCGGAACTGTCTGGGAAAAAAAAATTGTCAGAGCTTAAACAAATCATGCAACCATTAAAAGAGTTTATATAGTACATAATCAGGGCGAGTTAGAGCTAGGCATTTTGTACAGACACCATTTGAGAAGGTCGTGCGTTGACTTCTAGTTTTATAATGTATTTATTTTTTGTCTCATTATCGTATTATTGTTATAACCCAACACCTCTTTTATTCCTAACAATTTAACTAATGTGACAAGAGACGCGTATTTATTAAGTGTGCCACATGACACATTGGTGGATCCAAGGGGGAGGGCTGAGCCGAGGGCTGATATTGGCCGAGGGCTGATATTGACGGAGGGCTGATAATACATCTGATATGAAAAATGACATGTAATAATCTGATAATATATATATATTAGCGGCAATAAGTAAAATTAGGCATTAAGCTTAAATCCTAGGCAATAAGCTTACGCCTAGGCATTAAGTTATTGCCTGACATTTTCAATTATTCAACCTATTGCCAAACCTCATTTCAGGCAATAACTGAAAAAAGTGAACTTTGGGGTTTTTGTTTTTTCTTCCATGTATAAAATATTCTTGATGTAAAGTATTGTTTAAATTATATTTTAAATATCAAAATACATGTACATTAATTTATCAGATCTTCAAATTTTCCATATTCATAACAGAATTAACTTGTATTTCTTTGTGACATTACAAAAATAATATGTTTCAATCAAGTGATTGTATCTAATGAAAGGAGGGGGGTGAAAGATTCGATCTAAGAATTATTAGAACAAAATTTACAATTCACTGGTCAAGCTGGTTTTGGTCTGGTCAATGTAGATAAATGTAGATATGAATTCATGCTCACATCATCTTTCCATTGATTTTATTGGGTATATAAAAACATACCGTTAAACATTTCGTTAAATACCTAAGGCCATCTCGTTTTTTTTTTTTTTTTTTTTCACTTTTTATTCTGGATTGTTAGCACTTAAGTGACATATCTACTGAAGACAAATTTCTTGAATCTTTCCTGTCTCAATTTGAATCAGGGAAAACAAGGAGCATATACCTTATTCAGCACAATGATCTTTTGACAAAGATTAAACTTTTAACTTTTAGAACCGTAAGAAAAGATTGCAACAATAGACTACTACAATTAAGGTTCATGTGGACCCTTTGGCTAAAATGACTGCGTTTTAAGGCATAGCATAGCATGCCCTAGATAAACAAATTTCAAATGCATTGTACGTTTTATAAAATTTAAAACTTAACTTGATTTTGCTGTGCACTTTTTTCATCCCTGTACAAGATGATAACATTAACAAACAGTTGAGTTCCACTTGATATGGTCCACTCAGGTACACAGTTAAAATCACCAATTATTGTCAGATATCTATTGTCCATCTATTGTCCATGTCAATCAATACAGTTCACTTCAATTATTACCTGAGGGGAAGTTCTCAAACCTCTTTCCCAACTTAGTCTGTTTTTGTACCTTCTGGAGGAATGAAAAAAAGTGCACTGCAAAATCCTGTTAAGTTTTTAATTTTCTAAAACATAAAATATATTTGAATTTTATTTGTCTAGGGCATGCTATGCCTTAAAACTTTTCCAGGTACACAGGTTTATCTGTACTCAGAGTAAATTTTGAGGTGAAAAAGCAACCTCTTTAGCCAAAGGGTTCCACATGAACCTTAAAAAACGTGTGTCATTTTTATCATTGGAGGCTTTGAAAGGTTGATAAGTAAAGTAGAGGAGAATGATAAGGAAAATTTTAAAAATTATGTTTTCCTAGAGGAACTGTATGGTACTTTGGAAAAGGCACATACACAGGTCATGGGCCATTGGCCACAGAGACCATATGATTTCAACAACTTATCGGTTAGTCTATGAAAAGGTATATACTATGAAATTTAGAGCGAAGGGCTTGACCCGAGCTCTTAATTTCATAATATATACCTTTTCATAGACTATCCAATTTAGCACATATTTACAACTCAAGTAAACTTTAATTGGTCTATTCATATAAATAAGAAAATGTGGTATGAGTGCCAATGAGACAACTATCCATCCAAGTCACAATGTGTAAAAAGTAAACAATTATAGGTCAACGTTCGGCCTTCAACACGGAGCCTTGGCCACAGTGTTTAAAAAGTAAACAATTATAGGTCAAAGCACGGCTTTCAACACGGAGCCTTGGCATGGTTTATTTTTGCTGACTACTTGTATCACAGGAGTTCAGTTCATTAACGAAGTTTTATGTTTTGTAAATCTACTCACTAGTATCATAGTAAAATATGTGATTTCAAAAGGTCCTTGACTCCAGAATGAAAAGATGGTAGCTGCTGGTGTAAGTATGTTTATTGATTATAAAGCGGTGTTTTACTACATGTATAAAAATAAGAAGATGTGGTATGATTGCCAATGAGACAACTCTCCACAAGAGTCCAAATGACACAGAAATTAACAATTAAAGGTCACTTTAAACTTCTTTACGTGGTAAGATGACAAAATAAATTGCCCAAAATCAGGTAATAGTTACATTGCAGTGGAAGCTTTATATGTTTTAAAACATTTTTCAATTTCACATTAAAAAACTAAAGCTACAATAAATTTGAAACATATAGATAGTATGTCCCTAAGATAGTCTGGCGGATATGCATTAAAAAGCAACTACCAATAGATTAAAGATTATAGGTTTTGTGTGTGTTTTTTTTTTTTTTTTTATTTCAAAGTATATATAAAGGTGGCACATCAGACATTATCACGGTTTTTCAATTCTTGACATCGTCCTGAAATATTTGCCACAGGACATTAAGCAACCAACAATCAATCAATCAATTCACGACGAAATAGAGCAATTTCCTTAAGAAAGGTGAACAAAAATCGTCAATTTGTCTTAATTTCCCTTCACAAAATTTCCTAGTACACACTTTTTTGAGTGCAAAGTAAATGCATGGATGATAAATTACCACAATTATTATAAGATAGCGTTGTACTCTAATCAAGGTATTAAGGACCATATTTGTTACTCTTTGTTTAAATGAAAGAAACTTGCAATTGTCAAGAACATTTTTTAGATCCAAAGATTTTAATAGCAGGATATTGAAAAATCATTGTGAGCACCACTAATTACAAACTGTTTAATTCAATTTGGGACACAGCATTTATTTCAAAATAGCCAGTGGTAATTTTTATTTTAAAATCTTGATTTCGATACAATGAAATCTTACCCTTGTGGTCATTCATGCGTAGTTACTTAGTACACGGAAAAAGTATGTACTATGAAAATTAGTAGGCAAATTCAAGCAATTTGATTGGACGAGAAGTTGTAAGTATGTGCAAATGACTATGTAAATGTTTCCCTTAATTTGAAACCATTGCTATTCAAATATATCGCGATTCCATTGAACTATTTCTTTCACTTTGTGAAAATTGTAACATAAAGAAAAGCATTTAGGGAAGGGAGTAGCAGTGAAACCCATTTTATCCAAAGTTTGTCAAAATATGCAACAGAGGTGACTTTCCATTTAATTGATGTTTTCACAAATTTTAGAGCGCCCCATAAACTGCAAAGTGACAAAGGTCGTGAATTAATAGCTTTGGTTATATCCGAGTTAAAACTTAAGTTGCCAGAACTAATGACTCTGTTTTATGTAGCTGACATTTTAAACTTCAATTCTTATCATGTACCAAATGTATTTTTAACTTGAAATAAATATCTTTTTATTTACTCGCATTTACATTTTAGGCATTAAGATTAATGCCTGGACACATATTGCAGGATTTAACCTTAAATCCTAGGATTTAAGAATAATGTCTAACATCATTTAGGCAATAGACTTACTGCCTAGGCGTTAACTTATTGCCTAGGATTTAAGCTTGATGACTAATTTCATTTATTGCTGCTAACATATATAAATCTAGTAGGTGTTTTAACTGAATGATCTTATAAAAGTGATTATAAAATTTAATGACGTTGGCGTAGAAAAGAGGGACGAAAGATACCAGAGGGACAGTCAAACTCATAGATCGAAAACAAACTGACAACGCCATGGCCAAAAATTAAAAGACAAACAGACAAATAATAGTACAGATGACACAGCACATAAAACCAAAGACTAAACAACACGAACCCCACCAAAAACTGGGGTGATCTTTT